>JAOPSE010000386.1:0-684506 GCA_029449295.1 Zea luxurians | reverse complement strand
AGGACCACCAGCAAGGGAGATATCGAAGTGTACCATGTTAGCATCGAGAACCAGCTAGCCGATATCTTTACCAAGCCATTAGATGAGAAACCTTTTGCAGGTTGCGTAGTGAGCTAAATGTCTTAGATTTGCGTAACTTGGATTGATCATAGCATACATGTGTCTATGCCTTTGATCATGTTACTTTATGCATTTATGTAATTTGTTGCTTATTTATGGTGCTCAATTTGTGCAAGGGATCCCCAGACCTCACAAGTCCATGTGTGAGTGATGCACATATTTAGGGGGAGATGTGCTACAACTTGACCACTTGAGACTAATCCGTTTGTTTGAGTATACTTGATGTAGTCTCAAAGGTGGATTGAAAGGGAAAGGTGAACTTGGACCATGCAAAGACTTCCACTGCACTCTAGTATTAGTGTACTCAATTCCAAGTTCATTCGTATGCTCTTATTGCTTTTTTGCTCTTAATTGACATCTTTGGTGAGGCAATGGGGTTAGAGGTCCAAGAATGATCCCGTTTTGGTGCTTAATGCCAAAGGGGGAGAAAATTAAGGCCAAAGCAAATGGATCAGCTACCACGTGTGAATTTTGAAAACAATAGAGTTAGAACTTTTTGATTTGTCCAAAATACTCTTATTGCAAAATTTAGTCTCTTGTGGGGGAGAATTTTTGATCATGGGAAAAAGGGGGGAGTTTTTTGCACTTGGTCAATTTCACTCTTGGATTATCTCTCTTTGTGCCCAAACAAGTGAGTTTGACTTAGAAATAGCAAAATGAATTTGATTTGCAAAAACAAACCAAGTGGTGGCAAAGAATGATCCAAATATGTCAAAACTTGTGCAAAGACAATTTTGTTCTCAATTGCATTAATGTTGCACTTCTTTTGGTTGCTTTTGGATGTGTTGGCATAAATCACCAAAAAGGCGGAGATTGAAAGGGAAATTTGCCCTTGGGCAATTTCTATTATGTTTTGGTGATTAAGTGCCCAACACATTTAATTAAGTTCTTATGTGCTAAATAAAGAGAAAAGTGCAAATCAAGACATGAGGTATGTTTCTAGACTTAGTACATTGTTTTGAGTACTAACATATTTTGTCTAAGTGCTAGAAACAGGAAAAGAAAGAATTGCAAAAGAGGTGGCTGTGTGCAACCAACTTCAGCTCGGCTTGGCACACCGGACTGTCCGGTGGTGCACCTGACAGTGTCCGATGCGCCAGGCTGGTTTCCGGTGAACAGGCCGCTCTCGGGAAAAGTTTGGTGGCGTATGGCTATAATTCACTGACTGTCCGGTGGTGCACCGGACTGTCCGTTGAGCCAACGGTCGTCTGCGCCAACGGTCGGTCGCGCAATCTTCGCGCGACACGTGGCAGCTCCAACAGTCGGCGGGGGGCACCGGACTGTCCGGTGTGTACCGGACAGTGTTCGGTGCGCCAACCGGCCTAGAGCCGCAATGGTCGTCTGTGCCAGAAAAGGAAGGAAATCGGCACCAGACCGTCTACAGTGACTGTCCGGTGGCGCACCGGACTGTCCGGTGCGCCACTCGATAGAAGGCAAGGATAGCCTTCCTTGTTGATCTTCAACGGCTCCTAGTTGCATTGGGGCTATAAAAGGGACCCCTAGGCGCATGGAGGAGCTACACAAGCTTACAAGAAACATTCTAAGACTCCAATACTCAAACTTCACGCATTCGATTCTTTGAGATAGTGACTTGAGCTCCATTTGAGTTGGGAACTCCGTGCGTTGTGTTTTGAGCTCGAGTTGTGACTTGTGTGTGTGATTGTGCTGTGGATTTGAGTCATGTGTGTTGCTCTCCCCTCCCTTACTTCTGTGCTTCTTTTGTGATCATCATTGTAAGGGCGAGAGGCTCCAAGTTGTGGAGATTCCTCACAAACGGGAGAAAGACTAAGAAAGGAAAACCGTGGTATTCAAGTTGATCATCGGATCACTTGAAAGGGGTTGAGTGCAACCCTCGTCCATTGGGACGCCACAACGTGGAAGTAGGCAAGTGTTACTTGGCCGAACCACGGGATAAAATCGTGTGTCTCTTGTGTGCTTTCTCTTTGATTGTCTGTGTTCACAAGAGCTCGTTTCAAGCTACTTAGCTGTTCTAACTTTCATAACTAAGTTTTGTGGCTATTAGTGTTGAATTTTTATAGGATCACCTATTCACCCCCGCTAGGTGCTCTCAGTACCGTGCTCATCTAATGACGCTAGCATGTGGGACCTTCCTATCGGACTCGTCTCCTCCGTCACAACCAACACGCCCGAGATCTTCGCATGTCGATGGTGCCCTGGGCGCGGACTCGCCAAATGTGGGATATAAATCCCGAGCCTCGCACAGTACCATGGACTCACCAATCCATTAGTTAAATAGGACCCCCAGGAAGCCGCGCGCTGCCAGCAGGTAAAAGCTTGAGGATGGAGGTTGAAGCACCATTGTTGGCATGTGTCTTGTGTCGCGCTCGGTAGGAGGCTTGGGGGAATTGCAGGGGTGTCCTGAATGTGCTCGTGGCCTTCCTGTTCTTGAAGCTTGGACAGTCGCACCGGAATCTCTCGTCACGACTGTGTCCTCGCAGCGGAGCCAAGCCACGTCATGGTCAGTGGCCGTCAACGCACCAACTCCGGTGAGACTCCCTTCTCTGGATTCACGTTCATCTCTGCATCAATTAGGGCGTTCGAATCAATGGATTGGGGCCCTAGTTTTGTTGGGCTCCTTTGCGCTGGAGAGGGGCCACCGCGGGCTATAGGTGGCGGCACTGTATCCCGGCACCAAGGGAAGACGAGCTCTCAGTCGTGGATCTGATAGCCAATGGTTGAGATTAGATCACGAGGAAACCCCTTCGGTACATGTAATCTGTGTCGTTGGTCGATCAATTAATGGATCAGGTTAGATCAGCGCGTGCTGCATCCTCAGCCGTTAATCCGTGATCCTATGGCTACAATCTCGTACCAGTTCGATGTTATATAAGATCTAATCTGCACCCTAGATCGCTGATCCGACGGTTAGAATCTGGGGGTACCCCCTTCAGCTATAAATCTTTTGCTAAACGGACCCTAGACAATTATGAAATAAACCTGCCGTCCCTTCACAGTAAAGAAAGATTCCATCGGGGTCCCTGGTATTAGCAGATAAGCCCATATAAGTTATTCTGGGTATAAAAATCAATAATAAAATACCGATAAAACTTAGATAATCCATAACATGTACATTTTAGCTCTGTTTTAGTCCGTTCAAATTATGTTAGATTTGTAATAAAATTTACTACACATGGACAAACATTATTTTGCCATATCACATATTTTTATAATTAGATATTGTTTAATCTATGTTTAGTAGATGAAGCTTGCTAATCAAAGTTAACTTATCTATAAGTATAATCTAACTAAAATATGATACCTAATCAAGTTATAACATATACTAAAGTTGAATTTGTGATTTACTTAGAATAAATTTACCCACATGGTTTATATTAATCAAGATAACATATTTTAATATTTAATCGCATAGATCTTTCGAACACTACAACTTTATAACTGTAACTCCGAATTTAGTGGTCTCGAACCTATGATCTCGTAGCAGCGTGTAGAATATTCTTATATTGTTTATTCTCATGTTTGGTGTACTATTATTTTTATGTACTTATTGTTTACTTGTATGTATTGCTACGAGTAGTAGGGAGGTCACCAGAAACTTGAAGATTAATTTGGAGAAGTACCTAGGAATCTCGAGTCTAGGGCAAGTTGTGCCCTTGATCACTCTTTTTTACCTAATAATGTTCCTGTTAATCACTGTGACATGCTCAGATTAATTTGATTGGGCCTAATAGGTTTCCCTAGTATTGTTTATCCCACACCTTGCAAACAAATGAATTATTGGGTAGATTTGATATTGCTCTACCTGGTTGGGAAATTAATGTTATATTATTGTCGGGGACCATAATTAGGGGTACCCTCAAGACCCCTAAATCTCAGCTGGTAACCCCATCAGCACAAAGCTGCAAAGGCCTGATGGGTGCGATTAAGTCAAGGATCAGTCCATTCAAGGGACACGATCGTGCCTAGCCCGAGCCTAGCCTCGGGCAAGGGAAGCCGACCCCGGAGAACCTACGTCTCGCCCGAGGACCCCCCTCCAGCAACGGGCACACAATCGGCTCGCCCGAGGCCCAGTCTTCACCGAGAAGTAACCTTGGCCACATCGCCACGCCGACCGACCAAATCGCAGGGGCATTTAATGCAAAGGTGGCCTGACGCCTTTTTCCTAACGCACGCCCACCAGTCGACAGAGCCGAAGTGACCGCGGTCACTTCGCCGCTCTACTGACCGGTCTGACAAGAAGACAGCGCCACCAGTGCCGCTCCGACTGCTGAGCCACCCGACAGAGTGAGGCTGACAGCAGCCAAGGCCGGCCTCGAGCGTCATAGGAAACTCCGCCTCGCCCGACCCCAGGGCTCGGACTCGGGCTCAGCCCCGGAAGACGGCGAACTCCGCTCCGCCCGACCCAGGGCTCGGACTCGGGCTCAGCCCCGGAAGACGGCGAACTCCGCTCCGCCCCACCCAGGGCTCGGACTCGGGCTCAGCCCCGGAAGACGGCGAACTTCGCTCCGCCCGACCCAGGGCTCGGACTCGGGCTCAGCCCCGGAAGACGGCGAACTCCGCTCCGCCCGACCCAGGGCTCGAACTCGGGCTCAGCCCCGGAAGACGGCGAACTCCGCCTCGCCCGACCCCAGGGCTCGGACATGGGCTCAACCCCGAAAGACGACGAACTCCGCCTCGCCCGACCCCAGGGCTCGGACATGGGCTCAACCCCGAAGACGATGAACTCCGCCTCGCCCGACCCCAGGGCTCGGACATGGGCTCAACCCCGGAAGACGACGAACTCCGCCTCGCCCGACCCCAGGGCTCAGACATGGGCTCAACCCCGAAGACGACGAACTCCGCCTCGCCCGACCCGGGGGCTCGACCTCAACCTCGACCTCGGAGGAGCCTCCACCTCGCCCAGCCTAGGGCACGGACCGACCACGTCGACAGGAAGCGCCATCATTACCCTACCCCGAGCTGACTCGGGCTACGGGGAACCAGACCGGCGTCCCATCTGGCTCGCTCCACCATGCGAGTAATGATGGCGCCCCGCATGCCCTGTGACGACGGCGGCTCTCAGCCCCCTTACGGAAGCAAGAGGACGTCAGCAAGGACTCGACAGCCCCAACAGCTGTCCTCCCGCCAGGCTCCAGCACTCCTCCGACAGCCACGACACCACGCGAACTGGGCGCCAAGACCTCTCCGGCTGCCACGATGGCATGTACTTAGGGCGCTAGCTCACCATCGCTAGACACGTTAGCACATTGCTACACTCCCCATTGTACACCTGGATCCTCTCCTTACGCCTATAAAAGGGAGGACCAGGGCCCTCTTACAGAAGGTTGGCCCGCGCGGAGAAGGACGGGACGGCGCTCGCGCAAGGCCGCTCGCTCCCACTCCCGCGTGGACGCTTGTATCCCCCTACTGCAAGCGCACCCGACTCAGGCGCGGGGCTAACACGAAGGCCACGGGATCCACTCTCTTACGCCTGCCTCCCTCCGGCTGCCTCCTTTCCCCCTTCGCGTTCCGCCTCGCGTCGACCCATCTGGGCTAGGGCACGCAACGACAATTCACTCGTCGGTCCAGGGACCCCCCGGGTTTCGAAACACCGGCAGTTGGCGCGCCAGGTAGGGGCCTGCTGCGTGTTGACGAACAGCTTCCCATCAAGCTCCAGATGGGCAGTCTCCAGCAACCTTTCCAGCCCAGGACGGTGCTCCGTTTCGGGAATCTTGAGTTCATGTCCCTCGACGGCAGCTACGACATGATACTCCTTCCCCCGCCACGTGACAGCGACAATGGCGGTCAACAACCCGCTCGCCGACGGGGAAATCGACGACACCTTCCCCACGTGGTGAAAGGACGACATTCAGCTTGTCCCGTCCCCTCCCCCGCCGACGGAGGAGGAGGCGGGGCAACCAAGGCCAAGCGGGAAGCAGCACCTCGTTGGCTGTCGAGCGAGTCGGCGGCGCCGGTGCCCCAGCGGAGGGCGCGTCGGGCATCGATCTCGCGTCTGAGACGAAGACGAGCGCCGCCTCCCCGCAACACGCCAATCTCAAGCAGACGCACGACGCCAGCACGCTCGCGAGGGACTTGTTGGGTGTCACCCTCGTACCTGAGACAACGGTGCAGTCAGTCCCCAGACGCGACCTCGTCAACGACCATCGACCGAAAGGTACCGACCGATTCTCATCTCGCATCTTTTGGATTCGGCCTCGACCCGCCAAGCGACTTCGCTTTGGCGGACGCTCTCGTAGAGACCGAGTCCAAACCCTCTGGGGTATCGTGTGCGGTCACCCTGGGACCGACTGACGGCCGACTCGACCTACGAGCCCTCGGGGTCCGAGGAAGATGGCGAGCCCGACCTCTGTTGGGATTACTCCGGACTTGGTAACCCCAGTGCCGTGCGGGACTTCATGACCGCATGTGACAACTGCCTTTCTGACTGTTCCGACGGCAGCCGCGGCCTCGACAACGGGGACCGCGACCCCAAGTCGTGAATGTTTCCACGTCGATCTAGGGGGTCCCGGCAAAGGCAACCATCTTGGTATGCCGGAAAACGGTGATCCCCCTAGGCATGTGCCTCGCGTTGACATCCTTCGGGATCTAGCTGTGGTCCCCGTCCTGGCGGGGGGTCCTAACCCACAGCTCGAGCAAATCCGCGAGAGGCAGGCCAGGCTCGACGAGGGAGCAGGAACGCTTGTGCCGATCCACCGGGACATCGGGCAGGAATGGGCGGTCCAACCCCCGGCCAGAGAAGCGCGTCATCTCCCCCAGGACATCCAGCACCGCATCGCCGACGACGTCAGGGTGAGGCCGCCGCCGGATTCCAGCGGGGTTGGCAAGAACCTGGCTGCAGCGGCAATACTCCTCCGCGCGATGCCGGAGCCATAAACCACCGAGGGGCGACGTATCCAGGGAGAGCTCAAGAATCTCCTGGAAGACGCCGCGGTCCGACGGGCCGAAAGCTCTGCCTCCCAAAGGCAGGGGTTCCCCTCGGAACATCACGCCGCGACTTCCCGATTCATGCAGGAAGCCTCGGTCCCACTCCGGGCGCACGCGCAACACAGCGCCTGTAGTCCCGGGTCGCCTCGGCAACGAGCGTCATCATCACAGCCGTCGGGCCCACCTCAACGACAGGGCGCGCCGAGGCTACCACCCCAGGCGTGGGGGACGCTACGACAGCGGGGAGGATCAGAGTCCTTCGCCTGAACTACCCGGTCCGCAGGCTTTCAGCCATGACGGGCACCGTTCCCGACCCGGTTCCGAACCCCGACTACTATCACAAAGTACTCGGGGGAGACAAGACCGGAACTGTGGCTCGCGGACTATCGGCTGGCCTGCCAACTGGGTGGAACGAACGATGACAACCTCATCATCCGCAATCTCCCCCTGTTCCTCTCCGACACCGCTCGAGCCTGGCTGGAGCACCTGCCCCCAGGGCAGATCTCCAACTGGGACGACCTGGTCCCAAGCCTTTTGCCGGCAATTTCCAGGGCACGTACGTGCGCCCTGGAAACTCCTGGGATCTCCGAAGCTGCCGCCAGCAGCCAGGAGAGTCTCTCCGGGACTACATCCGGCGATTCTCGAAGCAGCGCACAGAGCTACCCAACGTCACCGATTCAGATGTCATCGGCGCGTTCCTTGCCGGCACCACCTATCGCGACCTGGTGAGCAAGCTGGGTCGCAAGACCCCCACCAGGGCGAGCGAGCTGATGGACATCGCCACAAGTTCGCCTCTGGCCAGGAGGCGGTTGAGGCCATTTTCCGGAAGGACAAGAAGCCCCAGGGCCGCCCACCGGAAGATGCTCCCAAGGTGTCAACTCAGCGCGGCGCCAAGAAGAAGGGCAAGAAGAAGTCGCAAGCGAAACGCGACGCCGCCGACGCGGACCTTGTCGCCGCCGCCGAGTACAAGAACCCTCGGAAGCCTCCCGGAGGTGCCAACCTCTTCGACAAGATGCTCAAGGAGCCGTGCCCCTATCATCAGGGGCCCGTCAAGCACACCCTCGAGGAGTGTGCCATGCTACGACGACACTTCCACAAGGCCGGGCCACCCGCGGAGGGTGGCAAGGCCCTCGACGATGCAGAGGAAGATCACAAGGCAGGAGGGTTCCCCGAGGTCCGCGACTTCTTCATGATCTACGGCGGGCAAGTGGTGAATGCCTCGGCTCGGCATCGCAAGCAAGAGCGTCAGGAGGTCTGCTCGGTAAAGGTGGCGGCGCCAGTCTACCTAGACTGGTCCGACAAGCCCATCACCTTTGACCGGGCCGACCATCCAGACTACGTGCCGAGCCTGGGGAGATACCCACTCGTTGTCGACCCCATCATCGGCAACGTCAGGCTCACCAAGGTCCTCATGGACGGAGGCAGCAGCCTCAACATCATCTACGCCGAGACCCTCGGGCTCCTGCGGATCGATCTGTCCTCGGTCCGGGGCGGGCGCTGGGCCTTTCCACGGGATCGTCCCCAGGAAGCGCGTTCAACCCCTCGGACAACTCGACCTACCCGTATGCTTCGGACGCCCTCCAAATTTCGAAAGGAGACCCTCACGTTCGAAGTGGTCGGGTTTCGAGGAACCTACCACGCAGTGCTGGGGAGGCCATGCTACGCCAAGTTCATGGCCGTCCCCAACTACACCTACCTCAAGCTCAAGATGTCGGGCCCCAACGGGGTCATCACCGTCGGGCCCACGTACCGACACGCATATGAATGCGATGTGGAGTGCGTGGAGTACGCCAAGGCCCTCGCCGAGGCCCACGTAGGCGAGGAGATCCACAAGCTACTGGCGGCAGGGTTCATCAAAGAGGTATTCCATCCCAAATGGCTTGCCAACCCTGTGCTTGTGAGAAAGAAAGGGGGGAAATGGCGGATGTGTGTAGACTACACTGGTCTAAACAAAGCATGTTCCGAAGGTTCCCTACCCTCTGCCTCGCATCGATCAGATCGTGGATTCCACTGCTGGGTGCGAAACCCTGTCTTTCCTCGATGGCCTACTCAGGGTATCATCAGATCAGGATGAAAGAGTCCGACCAGCTCGCGACTTCATTCATCACACCCTTCAGCATGTACTGCTATGTTACAATGCCGTTTGGTTTGAGGAATGCGGGGGGCAACGTACCAGCGATGCATGAACCATGTGTTTGGCGAACACATCGGCCGAACAGTCGAGGCCTACGTCGATGACATCGTAGTCAAGACGAGGAAAGCCTCCGACCTCCTTTCCGACCTTGAAGCGACATTCCGATGTCTCAAGGTGAAAGGCGTGAAGCTTAATCCCGAAAAGTGTGTCTTCGGGGTCCCCCGAGGGCATGCTCTTGGGGTTCATCGTCTCCGAGCGGGGCATCGAAGCCAACCCGGAGAAGATTGCAGCCATCACCAGCATGGGGGCCAATCAAGGACTTGAAAGGTGTACAGAGGGTCATGGGATGTCTCGCGGCTCTGAGCCGCTTCATCTCCCGCCTCGGCGAAAGAGGTCTGCCTCTGTACCGCCTCTTAAGGAAAGCTGAGTGCTTCGCTTGGACTCCCGAGGCCGAGGAAGCCCTCGGGAACCTGAAGGCGCTCCTCACGAACGCGCCCATCTTGGTGCCCCCCGATGCCGGAGAAGCCCTCTTGATCTACGTCGCCGCAACCACCCAGGTGGTTAGCGCCGCGATCGTGGTTGAGAGACGAGAAGAAGGGCATGCTTTGCCCGTCCAGAGGCCAGTCTACTTCATCAGTGAGGTACTGTCCGAGACCAAGATCTGCTACCCACAAATCCAGAAGCTGCTGTACGCGGTGATCCTGACGCGACGGAAGTTGCGACACTACTTCGAGTCTCATCCGGTGACTGTTGTGTCATCCTTCCCCCTGGGAGAGATCATCCAGTCCCGAGAGGCCTCAGGTAGAATTGCGAAGTGGGCGGTGGAGATCATGGGCGAGACGATCTCGTTCGCCCCCCGGAAGGCCATCAAGTCCCAGGTCCTGGCGGACTTCGTGGCTGAATGGGCCGACACCCAGCTCCCAACGGCTCCGATCCAACCAGAGCTCTAGACCATGTTTTTCGACGGGTCGCTGATGAAGACGGGGGCCGGCGCAGGCCTCCTCTTCATCTCGCCCATGGGGAAGCACCTACGCTACGTGCTACGCCTCCACTTCCTAACGTCCAACAACGTGGTTGAGTACGAGGCTCTGGTAAACGGGTTGCGAATCGCCATCGAGCTAGGGGTTCGACGCCTCGACGCTCGCGGTGACTCGCAGCTCGTCATCGACCAAGTCATGAAGAACTCCCACTGCCGCGACCTGAAGATGGAAGCCTACTGCGATGAGGTTCGGCGCCTGGAAGACAAGTTCTACGGGCTCGAGCTCAACCACATCGCCCGACGCTACAACGAGACTGCGGACGAGCTGGCTAAAATAGCCTTGGGACGAACAACAGTTCCCCCGGACATATTCTCCCGAGACCTGCATCGACCCTCCGTCAAGACCGAGGACACGCCCGAGCCCGAGGCACCTTCGGCTCCGCCCGAGGCACCCTCGGCTCAGTCGAGGTACCCTCGGCCCAGTCCGAGGTACCCTCGGCTCAGCCCGAGGTACCCTCGGCCCCCGAGGGTGAGGCACTGCACATCGAGGGGGAACCGAGCGAGGTCATGCCTAATCAAAGCTGGCAGACCCCGTACCTACAATATCTCCACCAAGGAGAGCTGCCCCTTGACCAAGCCAAAGCTCGGCGGTTGGCGCGGCGCACCAAGTCTTTCGTCTTGCTGGGAGATGGGAAGGAGCTCTATCACCGCAGCCCCTTAGGCATCCTCCAGCGATGCATTTCCATCGCCGAAGGCCAGCAGCTCTTGCAAGAGATACACTCGGGGGCTTGCGGCCATCACGCAGCATCTCGAACCCTCGTTGGAAACGCCTTCCGACAAGGATTCTACTGGCCGATGGCGGTGGCCGACGCTACTAGAATTGTCCGCACCTGCGAAGGGTGTCAGTTCTACGCGAGGCAGACCCACCTGCCCGCTCAGGCTCTGCAAACCATACCCATCACCTGGCCGTTTGCTGTGTGGGGTCTGGACCTCGTTGGCCCCTTGCAGAAGGCACCCGGGGGCTACACGCACCTGTTGGTCGCCATCGACAAATTCTCCAAGTGGATCGAGGTCCGACCCCTAAACAGCATCAGGTCCGAACAGGCGGTGGCGTTCTTCACCAACATCATCCATCGCTTTGGGGTCCCAAACTCCATCATCACCGACAACGGCACCCAGTTCACCGGCAGAAAATTCCTGGACTTCTGCGAGGATCACCACATCCGGGTGGACTGGGTTGTCGTGGCTCACCCCATGACGAATGGGCAAGTGGAGCGAGCTAACGGTATGATCCTGCAAGGACTCAAGCCTCGGATCTACAACGACCTCAACAAGTTCGGCAAGCGGTGGATGAAGGAACTCCCCTTGGTGGTCTGGAGTCTGAGAACAACGCCGAGCCGAGCCACGGGCTTCACACCGTTCTTTCTAGTCTATGGGGCCGAGGCCATCTTGCCCACAGACTTGGAATACGGTTCCCCGAGGGCGAGGGCCTACACCGACCAAAGTGAAAGTCGCCTAGAGGGGGGGTGGATAGGCGAAACCTGAAAATTAAAACTTTATCCCCCAACTAGATCTCTTGATTAGTGGTTAGAACAAGATATACAAATATAGGAGTATACAAACTAAGTTCTTGCTTGAAAAGAGTATTGCTAAATAATGCGGGAGTGATAAATCAATACAACTAATAAGTTATAGAATAACAAAGCAAGAAACCTTAGATGAGAAGAGCACTAGGACAAGTACTTTCTTGCAACGTGTTGCTTCACTAAATGGGAATTTAACTTGAAGCAACACTAAATGATATTAGCAAATAATGGTGCAAGAATACTTAGAGCAAGGGAAAACAAACAAATCACAAGCAATAAACACAATGGACACGGGTGATTTGTTTTACCGAGGTTCGGCCCTCGAAGGCCTAGTCCCTGTTGAGGAGTCCACTTAAGGACGGGTCTTTTTCAACCCTTTCCCTCTCTCCCCTGATCACACAAGGATCGGTGAGCTCTTCTTCTTCTCAAGGATCACTCTCGATCCCACAAGGACCACCACACTCTTTGGTGTGTCTTGCTAGCTTTTACAAGCCTCCAAAACTTTGGAGGAAGTTCGATGGGAGTCAATACTCCACGCACAACTGAACACAAAGATGTAGCACACACTTTCTCTCAATGAATCTCACAAGGCGCTAGGGCTAAACTCAATTGAGTAGCTCTCAATTGCTTGCTCTCTCTTTGTGGCACTTGTGTTGGTTGTAGTGGACTAAATCTTGTGTATAGGATGGATCAATGAATATATGTGGTTGGGAGGACTTGAGTATGTCAACTAGATGACTTGGAATGTTGCTTGGGCTCCCACACCATGAAGTGGCCGGTTGGGGTGGTATTTATAGCCACCAACCAAAATCTAGCCGTTGGTGAAGGCTGTCTGTCGCATGGTGCACCGGACAGTCCGGTGCACCGGACAGTCCGGTGCACACCGGACATGTCCGGTGCGCCAGCCACGTCACCAGGCCGTTAGGGTTCCGACCGTTGGAGCTCTGACTGCTGGGCCCGCTTGGATGTCCGGTGGCGCACCGGACATGAACTGTAGAGTGTCCGGTGCGACTGCTCGCGCGTGCCTGACTTCTGCGCGCTCTGGCGCGCATTTAATGCGCCTGCAGGTGACCGTTGGCGTCGAAGTAGCCGTTGCCCCGCTGTCACACCGGACAGTCCGGTGTACACCGGACATGTCCGGTGAATTATAGCGGACTAGCCGTCGCGGATTCCCGAAGCTGGCGAGTTCAGAGTCGCTTCTCCTTGGAGCACCGGACACTGTCCGGTGTACACCGGACAGTCCGGTGAATTATAGTGCGGCAGCTCTGAGATTTCCCGAAGGTGCGAAGTTCAGCTTGGAGTCCCCTGGTGCACCGGACACTGTCCGGTGGCACACCGGACAGTCCGGTGCGCCCGACCAGGGTGCCTTCGGTTGTCCCTTTGCTCCTTTGTTTGAACCCTTTCTCTTGGTCTTTTTATTGGCTTATTGTGATCCTTTGGTACCTGTAGATCTTATAGACTTGGGCAAACTAGTTAGTCCAATTATTTGTGTTGGGCAATTCAACCACCAAAATTACTTTAGGAATATAGGTGTAAGCCTAATTCCCTTTCAATCTCCCCTTTTTGGTGATTGATGCCAACACAAATCAAAGCAAATATAGGAGTGTATAATTTGAACTAGTTTGCATATGCAAGTACAAAGGTTACTTAGAATTGAGCCAATAAATATTACCTACTAGATATGCATGGATTGTTTCTTTATTTTTAACATTTTGGACCATGCTTGCACCACAAGTTTTGTTTTTTTTGCAAATTCTTTTTGTAAATCTTTTTCAAAGTCTTTTTGCAAATAGTCAAAGGCAAGTGAATAAGATTTTGCGAAGCATTTTTAAGTTTGAAATTTTCTCCCCTTGTTTCAAATGCCTTTCCTTTGACTAAACAAAACTCCCCCTCAAATAAATTCTCCTCTTAGTGTTCAAGAGGGTTTTAAGATATCAATTTTGAAAGTACTACTTTCTCCCCATTTAGAACACAAAGAGATACCAATTTGAAATTTACCAATTGAAAAATCATTTTTTAAAATTAGGGTGGTGGTGCGGTCCTTTTGCTTTGGGCTAATACTTTCTCCCCCTTTGGCATGAATCGCCAAAAAACGGATACTTAGAGTGAAATATAAGCCCTTTTCTTTCTCTCCCCCTTTGGCAAAACAATTGAAAAATTCAATTGAAATAGAGATATGAGTGAAGATTATACCAAAGTGAAGAACTATGCGGAATACCGACAAAGAGTGGATAATACCGATGGAGTTGAGTGGAAGCGTCGTCTTTGCCGAATATTCCATTTCCCTTTCAATTCTATGACTAAGAATGAGAATACACTTGAAAACCCATTAGTCATAGACATAAAGGAGATATGATCAAAAGGATATATTAAATTAAACATGATCATAGTTCTATACAACATAGATTGCTCCCCCTAAATATGTGCATGGAGAGGAACATGTATTTTTGGCCTTAAATGCCAATTGCACATAATTAGTTTAATGAGAACATATCTATATTATACAAAATGTGAAGTGCATTGTGTCACAGTATAAGTGTGATGCACATGACAGTTTATGCACTTATCAAAGCATGTTGCAAACATTTTAAGCATTTACCCTTAAAGATTTCAAAGAGACTTAAGGACCATCCACCTTTGGAACAAAGGTAGCTTATCCTCGTTACAAGGTTAAGCTTTAAGCTCTTTGACAATAAAACCACTTCATCTAGTTTTAACAAAGATGCATAAATAATATTTAAGAGGTTAAACTAGATATGAAGCAGGGAAAATGCATGGACATGCTTTCTCTTCCTTCTATACAAGATATGCAAGGAATGTATACAAAAGGAAGATTTAGGTACATATGAATGGAAGTAGTTTTATCGTTTTGTACCTTCACATAGAGACGCTCTCTTCATTGTGCTTTGTCCTTTGTCTTGGTTGCTTAAGACCTATTCTCAAGACAATATATGGAAATATTTTGCACAAAAGAGAGTTCTACTACTAGTGACCCTTTTCAAAGTTATTGTTAGCATATGGCAAAGGAATCACAAATTGCATAAATGTATCATGAATTCTCCTTTTAACTTAGTGCATATCAAGAGATATTGATTGAAAGTATATGCGAAACTAAGAAGTATGATTGTTAATAGAAGTCATTCTATGATCAAACAAATAACAGATGTGATCAAGAGAATAACATACACAATAAATTATCAATTAAGCTTAGAGTAGGAGAATCCAGCAAATATGCTACTTTAGAGTGAAAGACAAGAATTTTTAAAAATAGTAGCATACTTCATGAGAAACTCATTCTCATGCAAGAGATTGTATGAAAATACTTAAGATAAAGCAATAGTCTCAATATAATCAAGATATAAGAATGAGGCTCCCCCTAACGATATGCATCAAGTATTTGAATGAATTAGATGGATGCATTTACAAATAGAGAGAAGCATTATACATCTTGATCAAAGCTCATTAAATTTGCAATAAATAACTTGAGCCTAGTATTCTCATTATGAAAGGATTTAGAATACTCACAACCACACCATTGATTGTTTCGTAGAAGTAGGTGGTGTTGTTCTTGATGTTCTCCTCTTTCATTTGAGAGTCCTCCCTTTGCAGTGGCTTCTTTTTCCTTTCAAACTTGTTGAAAATACTCAAAAAGGATGTTAGTAACACAAGGGAGTATATAATGAAGGATGATTTCTTTTAGATAGGAAATAAGCACAATTCATCACCCATAAGTCACACAGACATGAAGTAAAATCCTTAACATTAGTGCACTTTTACTTGAAAAGAGGAACATGCACTATTTAACAATTTGATCAATCATAGGAATTTACTTCTTCATATTGAACTTTAATAATTATTACATAAAACAAGTCAATATGAGAACATTTATTTCAAAGGTATGAATAGATTCTAATGGATAAGTGCATTAATGAGAATGAGATTGAATGCACAACTTAGCCAATTTAAATTTAATAAAGAATCTATTTCTTCAAAAAGACATAATTTAGAGTAAACAGTCATTGATGGGAATTATATTAATGAGATGAGTTCCCATACCTTTGCTTTTTACCTTTCTTCCTTTAGGTGAAGAGCAACCCATGAGGCTTGTGCACTTTCTTTTGTAGATTTTCAAAAGCAAGCTCAAGAGATGCTTTGTTAGTAACACAAGCACTAGTTTCCATTTTTGTAATCATTTTGATAAGGAATGAAAAGCTAGATTACTAAAACATGGAAACTTCATAGCATGAACTAGATTATCCTAAATGATGTTATGCTCAATTTTAATTCTTAAAACAAGCATAAATAATCTCTTAAGATTATAGGAATAGATCTAATTCATGATATGGAAAGCGATAAATGTGAAAGAATCGAATCCAATTTAAGCAAGTAGAAATACATCATAAATTATTGGATTGATTTTTCTTTTTATGTTAGATTACACATTTCCAAAGAGAAACTTATTCTCTACAAGTGAGACTATTTGGGTTACTTAGATAAATTCATTAGACTCACTATACTAGTTATGGAGAGAGTTTTTCCTTTTATAAGTGTCCTAAGGATTTGAATTCCTTACATGACACCTCATCCTTTTAAGAATATGAAATATCTCTCTATATCTAGAATCATGGCAATAATAAAACAACTTAGTGAAAAACATGCCATGAGATACTTGCAATATTTTAAAGCATGTAGATTGCCATAGGATTGAAATTGATGAATGTGCAATCTACCATATGAGAGGAAATTCTTCAAAGAATGATAATGTCAAATTAAAGACATTTGAAGTGCTTTAATTTTTCTATGTGACTACACAAGACACATAAGAAATGATATTCTAAAATACTTGCACTTAAAAGATAAGTGTTACCATCCTTTGGCTTTCCTCCATGTTGTAGACCTTGATTTTTGCACATGATATCTCTTCACTTCCTACAACATATAATATCTTCCTCGAGATGATATGAGTTTAAGACGTAGCAATTTGAAAAAATAACCTTGGGTCAATCATGTATATAGATCATTGACGATTGATAGCTTGAGTTGATAAGAATCGAATGGACTCTCTTAAGCACCCCAAGGCTTCATATCATCTCCTTTTTCTGCAAAGCTTATCAAGCATATTTTGGTACCCATCGCTTGATGGGTCCATCACGGTCAGTCAACAAAGATCTAGGAACCCAAAAGTCCTTTGTGTTAGCACTAGGTAAACTCATTACCTTTCTAGCACAAGTTGCAATTTTGGGTTGCCTAGTTACATGGGAATTAATTGACAAGCTAGGAGTGGAATTGTTACCAATGGGACAATCCTTGCATTGATGTCCCTTCTTTCGGCATGTGTAGCATAGGCGTTTTTCAAGTTTTCAAGTTTTCTTCTTTCCTTGTTTGTTGCTTGCTACATGGTTAGTAAAAACTTTCTTTTCTAACTCTATGCCTTTTTGTTTTAAATGGGGACAAGATCTAAGCAAGTGTCCCTTCTTGGAGCATTTAAAACAAAGTCTATCATCCTTGTTAATAATCAAGCCATTTTTAATGTAGGGACATGACCTAATCAAGTGCCCCTCTTCAAAGCATTCACTACACCTCTTAATGTGAAGTGTGGCTTGATCATTACCTTGGATGTTACCTTTTGTGGAGGCGTGGTTGAGGCTTTTGGAGGAGGTGTTGAATTTCATCTTTTGTTTCTTCCTCTTGGCAATCCTCAAATCCTTGACATTTTCTTCAAGGGATGTAGTGCATGCCACGGTTGTTCCCATCTCAAGCTTCTTCACCATGTGATCACGGTTATCTTGAGAAGGTTGGGCAATGCATTTCCCTTTTAGTTGTGTCAAGCTCATCTTTAGCCTCTCATTCTCTTCTTTGAGCTTTTGATATGTATCATCTTTTGTTCCTGCAAGTTCTAGCTCAAAAGAAGATATGCTTGTTGACGGACAACAAGCATTAGCACATGGTAATATAGTACCAATTTGAGTACATGTGCATGAGTGAGGTTGTTGGGATTTTAAGTTTTCTATCACAACCTCATGAGCAATGTTTAATATGATATGATCATCTCTAAGATTTTCATGAGAGCATAGGAGCATATCATATTTTTCTTGAAAAGCTAGATTTTCAATTTTTAGCTTTTCTACTTGGTCCTTAAGCAAGGCATTTCTATTTACTAATTGAGCGATACAATGTAAAGCGTTATCTTGCTCAATTGAAATAGTTTCATACCTTTGGACCAAATCAACATGAGAGCACTTTAGCTTCTCATGTTCTTTAGTCAACTCGTCAAAGCATTGCATCTTCATGGAGAGAATACTTTCTAGCCTTTGACGAGCTTCGCCTTGCTCTCTCGCTCTTTCTACAAGTTTGAGCATGACCGCCTTATCTTCTTGGCTTAGGCGAGCGTAGAGTTGCACAAAGCTTCTTTCTTCCTCCTCATCCTCATTTGTGCTTCCGCTATCATTTGCATTAGCCACACAACACATGTGGGAATCGAAATGGGAAGACAAACCTTTTGGAGAGGTGGATTCATCGTTTGGTCTCCATCGATCATTTTCTTCTTCCTTGCAAGGGTTAGTATCACAAAGACCAAAGGAAGTAGAAGCACAAAATGAACTATCATGTTTGGACTTATTAAATTTGCTTTTAATTCTAGTCCAAATATCATGCACATCACAAATGGGTTTGTCATATTTTATTATGAAGGCATGATAATCTTCTTTGCTGAGGGATTTACTTAAGATGTCATAAGCTAGATAATTTAAGCGTATACATCTTAAATCTTCTTCGGAGGCATTTTCCCTAGCATAGTTAGGAGGAATAATACTCTTGTCTAAAATTTGTTCTAATTGAGGATCTACCGCTCTAAAAGCATTTATCACTCTAGTAGACCATGAATCATAATTAGAACAATCGGGAAGCAATATCTCAAGAGTTACCTCCTTGGTCTCCTGGGTCTTCTTGTTCTTTTGGGATCTTTTATGAGCCATCACTTCGAGTTGTTAGACTCAAGATGAAGTGCCTAGCTCCGATACCAATTGAAAGTCGCCTAGAGGGGGGGTGGATAGGCGAAACCTGAAAATTAAAACTTTATCCCCCAACTAGATCCCTTGATTAGTGGTTAGAACAAGATATACTAATATAGGAGTATACAAACTAAGTTCTTGCTTGAAAAGAGTATTGCTAAATAATGCGGGAGTGATAAATCAATACAACTAATAAGTTATAGAATAACAAAGCAAGAAACCTTAGATGAGAAGAGCACTAGGACAAGTACTTTCTTGCAACGTGTTGCTTCACTAAATGGGAATTTAACTTGAAGCAACACCAAATGATATTAGAAAATAATGGTGCAAGAATACTTAGAGCAAGGGAAAACAAACAAATCACAAGCAATAAACACAATGGACACGGGTGATTTATTTTACCGAGGTTCGGCCCTCGAAGGCCTAGTCCCCGTTGAGGAGTCCACTTAAGGATGGGTCTTTTTCAACCCTTTCCCTCTCTCCCCTGATCACATAAGGATCGGTGAGCTCTTCTTCTTCTCAAGGATCACTCTCGATCCCACAAGGACCACCACACTCTTTGGTGTCTCTTGCTAGCTTTTACAAGCCTCCAAAACCTAGGAGGAAGTTCGATGGGAGTCAATACTCCACGCAAAACTGAACACAAAGATGTAGCACACACTTTCTCTCAATGAATCTTACAAGGCGCTAGGGCTAAACTCAATTGAGTAGCTCTCAATTGCTTGCTCTCTCTTTTGTGGCACTTGTGTTGGTTGTAGTGGACTAAATCTTGTGTATAGGATGGATCAATGAAAATATGTGGTTGGGAGGGCTTGAGTATGTCAACTAGATGACTTGGAATGTTGCTTGGGCTCCCACACCATGAAGTGGCCGGTTGGGGTGGTATTTATAGCCACCAACCAAAATCTAGCCGTTGGTGAAGGCTGTCTGTCGCATGGTGCACCGGATAGTCCGGTGCACACCAGACATGTCCGGTGCGCCAGCCACGTCACCAGGCCGTTAGGGTTCTGACCGTTGGAGCTCTGACTGTTGGGCCCGCTTGGATGTCCGGTGGTGCACCGGACATGAACTGTAGAGTGTCCGGTGCGACTGCTCGCGCGTGCCTGACTTCTACGTGCTCTGGCGCGCATTTAATGCGCCTGCAGGTGACCGTTGGCGCCGAAGTAGCCATTGCCCCGCTGTCACACCGGATAGTCCGGTGTACACCGGACATGTCCGGTGAATTATAGCGGACTAGCCGTCGCGGATTCCCGAAGCTGGCGAGTTCAGAGTCGCTTCTCCTTGGAGCACCGGACACTGTCCGGTGTACACCGGACAGTCCGGTGAATTATAGTGCGGCGGCTCTGAGATTTCCCGAAGGTGCGAAGTTCAGCTTGGAGTCCCCTGGTGCACCGGACACTGTCCGGTGGCACACCGGACAGTCCGGTGCGCCCGACCAGGGTGCCTTCGGTTGTCCCTTTGCTCCTTTGTTTGAACCCTTTCTCTTGGTCTTTTTATTGGCTTATTGTGATCCTTTGGTACCTGTAGATCTTATAGACTTGGGCAAACTAGTTAGTCCTTTATTTGTGTTGGGCAATTCAACCACCAAAATTACTTTAGGAATATAGGTGTAAGCCTAATTCCCTTTCACAAAGCAACCGAGCCAACCGAGAAGACTCACTGGACCAGCTGGAGGAGGCTCGGGACGTGGCCTTACTACACTCGGTGCGGTACCAGCAGTCCCTGCGACGCTACCACGCCCGAGGGGTTAGGTCCTGAGACCTCCAGGTGGGCGACCTGGTGCTTCGGCTGCGACAAGACGCCCGAGGGCGGCACAAACTCACGCCTCCCTGGGAAGGGCCGTTCGTCATCGCCAAGGTCCTCAAGCCCGGAACGTACAAGCTGGCCAACAGCCAAGGCGAGGTCTACAGCAACGCTTGGAACATCCAACAGCTACGTCGCTTCTACCCTTAAGATGCTTTCAAGTTGCTCGTATACCTCGTTCACACACCAAGTCTGGTCGTCAAGGAAGGGTCAGCCTTGCCTCGGCAAAGCCCGACCCTCCCTCGGGGGCTAGAAGGGGGCAACCCCCTCTGCGTCAAAATTTTCCTCGAAAAAAGAAAAAAAAATCTTTTCTGCCAGAATGCCTTTCGTGCTCTTCGACTACTTCAAAAGTGGATCCTGAAAACGACGGAGTACACGTAAGCAGCCAAGGCTGACCGAGCCGAGGGACTCCTACGCCTCCGGGATACGGATACCTCACTCATCACCTTCTGCGATAAGTAACTCGCGTTCGGATAAGTGACTCCACGGACCGAACAAGTCTTCATGCTCGAGAGCTCCTCTGCCGAAATGATTTTTCGGACCTTCTCGACTGCGTCGGTAACAGAACCCTATGGACGAGTAAGAGCGCGCGTAAGCGGCAAGGCCGACCGAGCCGAGGGATTCCTACGCCTCCGGGATACGGATACCTCACTCATCGCCTTCCGTGAAAAGCAACTCTCGCCCGCACAAACAATTCTGTTACCGACATATGGGTCCGGATACTCGAAACAAGAGGAAAAGAAACGCAGCTTTACAACACGAAGACGGTGTGTTTAGGCCTCGGCGGCCGCGGAAAACATACACACACTACAAGACAACCTGATCCTGCAGGCTCGGACGTCGACAGCCGAAGGGGGCAGCAGCACCCTCGGCATCAACTACACCTTCGGCGGGGTCTGACCTAGCCTCGGACGGCGACGCGGTCGGAGGGCCCCCACTCTGAAGGACGACGTCAGCACCACACCCGGGCCATTGCCGCCAGGGTCTTCTTCGAGAATCCGGCCCGAGCAGGCGGCTCGGCCGGCCACCCCGAGGCCTCAGCCAGCTGTCCCCCAAAGACATCAGCTCGGCTTGTGGCCTCGGCAGCTCAACTCCGACGTCGGTTCCGCCAGTGGACGACCCGGCCAGGCTCTGGCCAACTACACCTCCTTTTCGAAGCCAACTCTGCCTCCGTCCGTGCTGACACCGCTACCTCCGGCTTCGGCTCATCGAAGGGCGGCCGAGGGGTTCCTTTAACTAAGCAAGAGGGGCCTCGGATAGCAAGGTCGACCGAGCCGAGGGACTCCTACTCCTCCGGGATATGGATACCTCACTCGTCACCTTTGCACGAGGCAACTCACGCTCGGTGAAGCGGTCCAGATAATCGACAAGACGAGTCTTAGTGCTCGAAACGAAGAAAAAACATGGCTCCGTGCCGAAAATATATACACGTTCAGGCCTCGACAGCCGCATTGAACAAAACACCGGCGCTCAAGGTGCCATTACAAATGGAACTCCGGTTCCGACCCCACAGCAGCAACCATGATCCCAATACGGGCACGGCCACCGGAAGGCTTTCGTTCGCGTCCCTACTCAAGGGACGCGAAACAGACATCAAAGCCAAAGAGCCGGGGGCCGGCCCGTGGGCGGCGCCGACGGCCTCACTGAGGGGGGAGCTTCCTCCGGCTGCCACCACATTAGCATGGACGGCGGCATCCGCCTCTCCACCAACGCCGACGGTCGGGAAGGCGCGCCGGCAGGTCCTCACTCCTGTCCTCGCCGCGAAAGCCAGGAGGAGGACGGAATGTTGCATCCTAGCTGGACAGCAACAGTTCGCCTTCCCTGGCATGGCTGGAGGACGCCTCCTCCGCAAGGCTGGAGGATGGTTTCCACCACCAGAAGCTGGAAGAGGAGGTGACCAGCCGGCCTGCGCGGGAGGTAGAGCTCCGGCTCAGCCTGGCCTCCGCTCCAGCGAGGATGATGAACATCCTTGAAGCTGAGGGCGGGACCAAGATTGCAGCCCAGCCCGCTTCTCCCCGCTGTCAAGCTGGTGGTCACCATCTTGGGAGACCACCAGCGAGGGGATGCAGCCGGGCTGCATGATGAAAATCCTTGAAGTCGAACGATGGCTGAAAGGTACCAACTTCCGCGAAGTTGCGTTCCTCCAACGACAATACGGAAGGATTACGGGCGTCCCCTGCCCGGGGGCTCAGAAGGTGGGAAGACACGATGCATGAGGGGAGCGCGAAGACATGGTTGCCCTCCAAGGGGGTCGCCCCCCTTTTAAAGGCGACTCTCCCCACTTGCGCCCTCCACCGTTGCGGGTTGAGTCTTCTCCAACACGCTCCAAGATTCTCCCCCCCACGGCGCGGGGGCTGGGTCCCACACGTCATGCAAGCCGGTCCAGGGGAGAAGAAGCCAACCCGCCACGCGCGCGGTGCATGCAACCACCCGGCGGTTACAAGCACTCCTCCACTTTTGCCCAGACTAGCGGGTGAAAGGGCGGACAGCCATGCAGGCGGCATGCAACCGTGCCAAGTGGGCGCGCCCCTTCGACTCCAACGCGCCCAGCATGGAGGTCCAGGCCCACGCGTCATGCAACCGGCACGCCGGTTGCTACGTGCGAGCAACTACACCGCCACTCACGCCACTACCCGCGCCTCCTCGACTGCGGAGTCAATACTGCGACTCGAGGCAACCCTGCAGTGCCAGCCAAGCGCGACGGACAAATGCGGTCAAAATTGGGCCGGCAGTAATGGCGGTGATAGGCGGGCAGAAGCAGCGGTCACGTCGTCAGCCAAGCTCACGTCCCATCCAGGGGCAGCGGGGGAGCCCTCTCTCACGGCGTGAAGACGGCGCGCCCGTGATCCATTCCTCGAACGGCGCGCACACGCGCAACGACCGCCTTGCGAACCGCTCGCCCCGTCGCATTAACTCCGCGACAGGACAGGCGGCGCCTCAAGCGGGAGAAGCAAGCGACGCTTCGCCTTCGCCATAATGACCGCGTCGAAAAAGGTACGCCACGTCATTCGACTTCGTATCCTTTTCCTTTTTCCTCTTTCTCTCTCTTACAAACAGGGACCGGGAAAGGGGGATACCCCGAAAAGGACCCTTCTCCGTGAAGGAAACAGGCTCCGAGCCTCCCTACTGATCAGAGGTTCGAAGGCCGGCCCCTCGGAGGGGTTCAACGGCCGCCTCAGATCGATTGGGTTCTGCGCCCACTACTGGTCAGAGGTTCAATGGCCGGCCCCTCGAAGGGTTCAACGGCCGCCTCAGGCCACTCGGGCTCCGCGCCCACTACTGATCAGGGGTTCATAGGCTGGCCCTCGAAGGGTTCACAGTCGCCTCAGACACAGAGCGAGGGATGACCCTGGGTACGTTCGATACATAACCAAGGCTCGGGCTACGCTCCCGAGGTACCCTAGGACATTTCTGAGACCAGCGGGAGCGATCTTGTAACAGAATCCCATCAGAGGGAGGCATCGAGCCCTCGGACCCCGTCAAAGGGGACCGGGTCCGGCAGATCACCCGCAGGTACTTTTGGAGCGCGCCTCCGGGCCTCTAGCCGACCCCTAGCAAATGGGGCACAGGCGTCCGCTCGGACTACCCGCTAGCAGCTCACCGGAAACACCATGTTCGGTGCCCTCCGAGGACAACATGGCGCTTTCCCCCCCTCCTCCTTGCGGAAAGGCGACGCAGGGGCGTATGTAAAAAAGACGAGTCTGTCCTTGACCGTCCTCTTGCCCTGTGCAGAGGCTCGGGGGCTGCTCTCGCAAACCCAGCTCCGGCCAAACCGTTGACAGCGTCAACATACCAGCCCGAGAACTTGGGACCCGATCGTGCACTCGGGCTACGGCTAGCTCGCATGAGGGAACAACTAGACCAGCCGAAGTGTTGCGAAACGCACTAAGACCTCGAAGGAGTAAAACTACTCCTCCGAGGCCTCGGGGGCTACACCCGACGGGTGCGCTCGCGCGCACCCACCGGAACAGAATGCAACCGAAAAAGGCTAGTCCCCTTGCAAAAAAGTGCGGCAAAAGCCTCCAAGCGAGTATTAGTACTCCCTTGGAGGCTCGGGGGCTACTGTCGGGGACCATAATTACGGGTACCCTCAAGACCCCTAAATCTCAGCTGGTAACCCCCATCAGCACAAAGCTGCAAAGGCTTGATGGGTGCGATTAAGTCAAGGATCGGTCCATTCAAGGGACACGATCATGCCTAGCCCGAGCCTAGCCTCGGGCAAGGGAAGCCGACCCCAGAGAACCTACGTCTCGCTCGAGGACCCCCCCTCCAGCAACGGGCACACTATCGGCTCGCCCGAGGCCCAGTCTTCACCGAGAAGCAACCTTGGCCACATCGCCACGCCGACCGACCAAATCGCAGGGGCATTTAATGCAAAGGTGGCCTGATGCCTTTTTCCTGACGCACGCCCACCAGTCGACAGAGCCGAAGTTACCGCGGTCACTTCGCCGCTCTACTGACCGGTCTGACAAGAAGACAGCGCCGCCTGCGCCGCTCCGACTGCTGAGCCACCCGACAGAGTGAGGCTGACAGCAGCCAAGGCCGGCCTCGGGCGTCATAGGAAACTCCGCCTCGCCCGACCCCAGGGCTCGGACTCAGGCTCAGCCCCGGAAGACGGCGAACACCGCTCCGCCCGACCCAGGGCTCGGACTCGGGCTCAGCCCCGGAAGACGGCGAACTCCGCTCCGCCCGACCCAGGGCTCGGACTCGGGCTCAGCCCCGGAATACAGCGAACTACACTCCGCCCGACCCAGGGCTCGGACTCGGGCTCAGCCCCGGAAGACGGCGAACTCCGCTCCGCCCGACCCAGGTCTCGGACTCGGGCTCAGCCCCGGAAGACGGCGAACTCCGCCTCGCCCGACCCCAGGGCTCGGACATGGGCTCAACCCCGGAAGACGACGAACTCCGCCTCGCCCGACCCCAGGGCTCGGACATGGGCTCAACCCCGGAAGACGACGAACTCCGCCTCGCCCGACCCCAGGGCTCGGACATGGGCTCAACCCCGGAAGACGATGAACTCCGCCTCGCCTGACCCGGGGGCTCGACCTCGACCTCGACCTCGGAGGAGCCTCCACCTCGCCCAGCCTAGGGCACGGACCGACCACGTCGACAGGAAGCGCCATCATTACCCTACCCCGAGCTGACTTGGGCTATGGGGAACCAGACCGGCGTCCCATCTGGCTCGCTCCACCATGCGAGTAATGATGGTGCCCCGCATGACCTATGACGACGGCGGCTCTCAGCCCCCTTACGGAAGCAAGAGGACGTCAGCAAGGACTCGACAGCCCCAACAGCTGTCCTCCCGCCAGGCTCCAGCACTCCTCCGACGGCCACGACACCACGCGAACTGGGCGCCAAGACCCCTCCGGCTGCCACGATGGCATGTACTTAGGGCGCTAGCTCATCATCGCTAGACACGTTAGCACATTGCTAAACTCCCCATTGTACACCTAGATCCTCTCCTTACGCCTATAAAAGGGAGGACCAGGGCCCTCTTACAGAAGGTTGGCCCGCGCGGAGAAGGACGGGACGGCGCTCGCGCAAGGCCGCTCGCTCCCACTCCCGCGTGGACGCTTGTATCCCCCTACTGCAAGCGCACCCGACTCAGGCGCGGGGCTAACACGAAGGCCGCGGGATCCACTCTCTTACGGCTGCCTCCCTCCAGCTGCCTCCTTCCCCCCTTCGCGTTCTGCCTCGCGTCGACCCATCTGGGCTGGGGCACGCGGCGACAATTCACTCGTCGGTCCAGGGACCCCCCGGGTTTCGAAACACCGACAATTATGATCATGTTCTAATTTTGTTGTTGATTTAATTTTTTTTTCATGAAAAGACCATTGTGTTAATTGGAATATGGAGCTTAACTTGAGATAATAGTGCTACTACAAGGGTGGAATGGGATGCCCTTGGCCAAGTAATTAGGAAAGCTAGGGAGAGATTACCTTACCCAAAAGAGGCAAGCGGGGAGGCGTCACAACAGAGTACATGTAGGTTCTCAGGTCGAACTGCTGCGATGGCATTTCGAACGAGGGATTCCTATGCTTTCTTCTTCCTGAATCTGTAGTGGGTTTTCTTGAACTAGTGGACTTTGGAAAGGCCTCATAGTGCTACCCTGCCTTGCTTCCTCGGTAGAGGTGTATAGGTGAAAGTTCCCTTTGACCCGGGAACAGGATCTGGATGTCGCCTAGAGGGGGGGTGAATAGGCGAATAAAACTTATTACTTTAAAACTTAAATTCTTACTCTACTCGAAGACTTAGTACGCAGTGGAATGAGAAGACTCTTCGAGTAGGTCGCATCGGAAAGGAAGATCCTGTCTCAAAATGTCCTGCACTTCAAATCAAGCTTATACCACAGATAAGTATTGAAGTGCAGATATAAAGGCGAGTAAGACAGAGAGTCAGGATACAATATAGAATAGAGCACACAGACGCAAGGATTTATCCCGAGGTTTGGCCAAGCCTGAAATGCTTGCCTAGTCCTCGTTGGAGTTAGCCACACCTGGGCTTGGAGTCTATTTCAACTCCTTCCTCCGTTTGCTCAGATCTGTCAGTATGACAGATAGAGCCTTTCACTATTGAGTGGGGTTACAACAGAACCGCGGCTGCTTTACAAACTTCTTGGTAGCACCTCGGCAGAGTAACGATACGCTCAAGACCTTGCTCTAGCTCTTAGGAGCACTACTCCTCTCTCTAAAGGCTTATAGTTGTGCCTTCTACACAAACTATAGAGTTACACACAAGAGGGAGAGCGAGAATTGATTCCAGTGAAGTCTACACTTGTTGGCTGCACTTGTACACCTATTGGAGGCGCCTAGGAGTCCCTTTTATAGACCCAAGGGGCCTAGGAGCCGTTGGAATCCCATTTGGAAGGCAATACTTTCTTTCTGTCGGGTGGCGCACCGGACAGTCCGGTGCACACCGGACACTGTCCGGTGCCCGATTTCTTTCCTTTTATGGTGAAGCCGACCGTTGGCAGTCTTGGAGCCGTTGGCGCACCGGACATGTCCGGTGCACACCGGACAGTCCGGTGCCTTCATCTAGCCGTTGGCTCGGCCACGTGTCCCGCGCAGATTGCGCGGCCGACCGTTGGCCCGGCCGACCGTTGGCTCACCGGACAGTCCGGTGCACACCGGACAGTCTGGTGAATTATAGCCGTACGTCGCCGGTGAATTCCCGAGAGCGGCCAGTTCGCTCAAGCCAGCCTGGAGCACCGGACACTGTCCGGTGCACCACCGGACAGTCCGGTGCACCCAGACTGAGCAGAACCTTGGCTGCACACAGCCAAGCCTTTTGCACCTCTTTTCTTTTCTTCTTCTTTCTGTTTCTAACACTTAGACAAGTATATTAGTACATTAAAACCAATGTACTACGTCTAGAAACATACCTTCTCTTAATTATTACATCCATAGTATTTCACATGCTTGAGCTTTGATGTTGGACTCATAAATCATCAAGTTGGCTTGACTTGATCTAGATTGACATTTCTTAGCTCCAACATCCTGCAAAGTTCACATAGAACATCTCCAAACATAGGAACAACCCAAACTAAAGATTAAGGTGAACTTAGCTCTTTTGGGCTGCTTCCAGTTCTGGTTTGACACTTGTTCTCCTTCTAGTGACCTCGATCTCCTTCTTAGAGCTTGATCTTGAGCCTTATGACTTACACCACATAACTGTAGTTGTTACCTCATTGGCTGTAAGTCACGTCCTTATGTAGTGATCCTTGGTGTGTTATAGCTCTTCTCAACTCGATCACCCTTGACTTTGCAAGCCTTCTTCTTCACCCTTGGCTTTGGGTTCCTCAGCCTCCTTGACCTTCTCCCATGCACTTGGTACCTCGAAGCTTCTCTTGCCTCCGTCCTTGGCTTGATCAGTTGTCTCCGAGCTTCGCACCCGAGTCTCACTTTATGCAATGTCCATCTTACTTGTGATGTCCATTATGTGTCCATAATCCAGTTCTTGGACCATCACATTTGTTCTCTTATGTTGAACCCTGTTAGCTTTACCTTAGGCACCTGTTCAACACTTAGTACACTTGTTAGTCCTTTAATTGAGTTGTCATCCAAACACCAAAACTCACAAGAGAGCTTTCAATCTCCCCCTTTTTGGTGATTGATGGCAACACAATTAAAGCTTACATGAGAATAAGATTTGAAGCACAAATTTTGAATTCTAAGTTTATAGAATGCTCCCCCTAAATATGTGCTTACTTCAAAAACGTAATCTTGACCTCAGACGCCAATTTGCACATACTTAGGCAATTCGAAGCATTTCTATATCTTAGCACTTTTTAGGATGCATTGTGTCAAGAATCAAACCATGATGTTATAACACACAAATGCTCATAATCAGAGTTAAGCACCATTCAAATTAGTGGATATATCACAGGAATATCAACCTACCACTATTCACCATTAAGATACCAATTTAAACTAAGATACCAATTTAAAGCAATCTTAAAGCACCTTTAGTCTTAAAGCACCATTAACCACATGGCTATCTATTACACTCTAGAAGCCAGTTAATTTATTGCAGCAGAAACACTAGTTCATATGATGCAACACATATAACACTGCAGGAAGCATATGAATAACACACATATGAATAACACACTAGCAAAGCTTAAGCTAACCCATCACTAACACATTAAGCTAACACATCACTAACACATCACCCCTTTAGGATAAGCTTTCCTCTCAGGTTGAGATAAGCTTTAATACACAAATTCTCCCCCTTTGACATCAAACACCAAAAAACCTTACTCAAGCAAGAACATAGGATGATGTCAAGGGACAACAGGGTGTCAAGGAGGAATAACGACTATCAAAACTCCCCCTTACTTATTGAGTAAATGCACTATCAACATTTAGGTGAATAACATATATGCAAAAAGATTCATACTTCCTTTTGTACCTTTACCATGTTGTAGTGTACTTCCCATCTTGAAAGTATTTAATCTCTCCAGAGCTTCTCCACACTTGTGCCTGATTCATTCTCCTAACTTTTTCTTGTTGCTAAGACACCAAACTTAAAACAAGTTATAGTATTGGGCACCAGAAGAAACTTCTATTCTAATAATTATTAAAAGATGTCAATTGAAGCATACTATCACGACTACCAATTGAAAGATACCAATTGCAAAGTTCATTTATTGTCATAGCTCTATGATATTTAAGAATAAGCATCTATTATCACCAGATATTATAGAGCATGAGCAATCTAAAAACATGTACTTACTCATGACTTGAGATACCAATTTCCTGACTTACAGAGGTACCTACGTCCTGATTGCTCCATTTCTTGCACATCTTCTCTTTTCCACCTAGAGACTACACAAGATTGCTCAAGAAACAGTTAGTCTCACAAGTTATGTGTGCTCCCCCTCAAGTTGTGCATCAAGTATTTGAATGACTTGCACTTTGCACATTCTAGCTTCCTTAGAACTAGAGGGAATCACAACATACCTTGGTCAAAGCATACTCTATCACTTTCATCACACTAAGATGCCAATTTGAACATCAAATGAAAAGCCACTTAACATCAATTGAAGGCTGAATGAAAGGTTGACTAAATACAACAATGCATGCCTCAGTGGCACATAAGCCAATTGGATACTCACAGGAAGTCTAACATTTACACACAACTTAGACATGCTTAACTATCATTGGAGCACATATACCAATTGAAAGACAACACGATCATGTCTAAAGCACATTATAGTTAAGAAGGTTCTTTAGGTACACCAAAAGAAACAACATTCTAATGCATAAGCCACGATATTACCAATGAAATGCAAGAACATAGCTATGATCACTATCAATGGAATTTCAAGATAATCATTAAAATTGCACAGTTCCATTTTCCATACCTTTGCCTTTATGAGAGCACTAGTTATCACCAATTCAGGGCTCCTTTTGCTCATGCACCTCATAGCTCAAAAGGGCACAACATGGATTTGAAATTCACACAGTACCAAACTAGGGTAATCATGTGAACATGGACTAAACAATATGTCATAATTGCACATAGCATGACTTACAAAAAGTTACAGGTTTATCCATATACACCAAGAGAGTTAATCGTTGTGGATATAACAAATGAAAGAGCTACCCATGAATGATTCAATAGATATATCCTATATAGCACTAGTCATGATTAAGCAACCATCATTATGATTCATTTAACACAGGCAATCATAAAGCATAACTACTCCAAAGACAGGTATCACAACAATCTAACTTAAGAGCAGTACTAAATTGCAATTATGTCCTTAAAATACATGGGTACCATCCTTTGGAGAGCAAGTTGTAGATTCTCATCGAAGTCCTTTACTTGATTCACCAATAATGATTCAGGACCTACACACCTTATTTCACTTGAGATGAACATGGGATTAGTGTTTCACAATAATTCAACCTTGGGTCAATAAACACCAAAACAATTAACAGCTTAAGCATAGAGTTTTAGATAACTGTCTTAATCTCTCCCATGGTCTCCAGTCCATCTCAAGGCACCTGCATGGTCTAGTTAGCACAGTTTGGTACCCATCTCGGGATGGGTCCATAGTGATCATCTAAATGTGCCTTTGGTACCCAAATTGCCTTTATGCTAGTTCTAGGTGATCTCGTTATAGATCTAGCACAAGTGTATGATTTGGGTCTCCTATGCGAATAAGATTGACACACATTCACTTCTTTAGGAATCTTACCTTTATAACATACCTTTGATATATGACCCTGCTCACCACACTTGTAGCAGAAGCGTCGCTCAACCTGACATGACGCTTGCTGTTTGCCATTTTCCTTGGTGAGGGTTATCTTGGAGGATGCACATCCTTGATTCTTCATGACCGGACATGAAGTGATAATGTGGTCCTTATTGTTGCATCCAAAACAACTTCTTGTCCCTTCATCCTTGTCTTTGTATGGACAGGATGCGATGAGGTGGCCTATCTCCTTGCATTTGAAACACCTCCTTTTTCCTCTTCCCTTTTTGTGCTTGAAGGACATGGAGAGATGATTAGTACAAACAACATGACTAATTGAATTTTTACCTTTTTCCTCGTTCATGTTGATTTCTTCATTTATAGCTTTGGGAACATTCTTCTTATTAAGCTTAACACTTGCTGCAGTTTTTCCTTTCTCAAGCTTCTTCACCACGCGCCCGTGGATATCTTGAGAGAGTTGAGCTAAGCGTCTTCTCCTCAATTGTCGTTGCTTCTTATTCCCACAGAATTTCTTTTGTGACCCTAAAACTTGTTGCTCAATCAATGATTGGCTTTCTTTTGAGCAACAGGGGTTAGCACATGATGATATACAATTCAAATGCTCATACGTGCGAGAATGAGGTTCACATGAATTTAAGTTTAAAATTACAACCTCATGAGCAACATTAAGCATGATATGGTTATCAACTAATTCATTATGAGAATAAGATAGCATATCATATTTTTCACTTAGAGCAAGTTTTTCTAAATTTATCATTTCCACTTGACTCTTAAGCATAGAATTCTCAGTTTTAAGTTGAGCAACATCAGATAATACATCATGATTATTTCTTTGCTCAAATAAAATAGATTCATACCGTTGGACCAAATTATCATGAGAGCACTTTAGCTCCTCATGTTCTTTGGTCATCTTCTCTAGGCTGTCGTTGGTTTTGATGAGCGACTCCTCTAGCCTGAGAAGCGTTTCGCCTTGAACCTTGTTCCTTCTCAACAGCTTAACCAAGAGTGCCTTGTCCTCTTTGTTGAGATGGATGTAGAAACGGCGAATCTCCTCTTCTTTCACATCATCGGTCTCATTTTCCCTGTCATTAATGTCAGTGGAAGCCAAATAGGAAAATGTACCTTGAGGTGATGAAGATTCATCCTTGCTATCATCCTCATATTCCTCCTTATCATGGCTTTTGTCTCCACCATCATTGTTAGCAATAAAACATTTATCACTAGTGGAGAGCAAACCTGTCGATGAGGTGGATTCATCGTTTGGGTGCCATCGTTCTTGTTCCTCTCCCTCTGAATGGTTAGTAACACAAGTAATATAGGGAGTAGGAGCAACACAATTTGCCACAGAATATTTTTCTTTAATTCTACTCCATAAATCATGAGCATCAACAAATAAATCACTATCACTACTCATGATGGAAAAATAAGCACTTCTAGAAAGAGAGTCAACTAAGATGTTGCAAGCATGGTGATTGAGAGATAAACATCTTAGTTCTTCATTGGAAGGATTTTTACTAAAGTCAGAGGGAAAAATACTTCTACTAAAGATCTGTCTCAAATCAGGATCAACATTCATGAAAGCTTTGTAAATAGAGACAGACCAAGATTTGTAATTAGAACCATCGCCTAAAAGAAGTTCTACAGTTACCTCTTGTGACGACATCGTTATCTCCGGACGGCTAAGCCCACACTGGAGAGGCCTAGCTCTGATACCAATTGAAAGTTCCCTTTGACCCGGGAACAGGATCTGGATGTCGCCTAGAGGGGGGGGGGGGGGGTGAATAGGCGAATAAAACTTATTACTTTAAAACTTAAATTCTTACTCTACTCGAAGACTTAGTACGCAGTGGAATGAGAAGACTCTTCGAGTAGGTCGCAGCGGAAAGGAAGATCCTGTCTCAAAATGTCCTGCACTTCAAATCAAGCTTATACCACAGATAAGTATTGAAGTGCAGATATAAAGGCGAGTAAGACAGAGAGTCAGGATACAATATAGAATAGAGCACACAGACGCAAGGATTTATCCCGAGGTTCGGCCAAGCCTGAAATGCTTGCCTAGTCCTCGTTGGAGTTAGCCACACCTGGGCTTGGAGTCTATTTCAACTCCTTCCTCCGTTTGCTCAGATCTGTCAGTATGACAGATAGAGCCTTTCACTATTGAGTGGGGTTACAACAGAACCGCGGCTGCTTTACAAACTTCTTGGTAGCACCTCGGCAGAGTAACGATACGCTCAAGACCTTGCTCTAGCTCTTAGCAGCACTACTCCTCTCTCTAAAGGCTTATAGCTGTGCCTTCTACACAAACTATAGAGTTACACACAAGAGGGAGAGCGAGAATTGATTCCAGTGAAGTCTACACTTGTTGGCTGCACTTGTACACCTCTTGGAGGCGCCTAGGAGTCCCTTTTATAGACCCAAGGGGCCTAGGAGCCGTTGGAATCCCATTTGGAAGGCAATACTTTCTTTCTGTCGGGTGGCGCACCGGACAGTCCGGTGCACACCGGACACTGTCCGGTGCCCGATTTCTTTCCTTTTATGGTGAAGCCGACCGTTGGCAGTCTTGGAGCCGTTGGCGCACCGGACATGTCCGGTGCACACCGGACAGTCCGGTGCCTTCATCTAGCCGTTGGCTCGGCCACGTGTCCCACGCAGATTGCGCGGCCGACCGTTGGCCCGGCCGACCGTTGGCTCACCGGACAGTCCGGTGCACACCGGACAGTCCGGTGAATTATAGCCGTACGTCGCCGGTGAATTCCCGAGAGCGGCCAGTTCGCTCGAGCCAGCCTGGAGCACCGGACACTGTCCGGTGCACCACCGGACAGTCCGGTGCACCCAGACTGAGCAGAACCTTGGCTGCACACAGCCAAGCCTTTTGCACCTCTTTTCTTTTCTTCTTCTTTCTGTTTCTAACACTTAGACAAGTATATTAGTGTAACACCCGGATTTTAGGGGTCCAAAACCCGGGTGCTAACATAAACACCAGGTATGCTGGGACCAAGTCTCACACATATGATGTATAGTGGCACAGGATCGAATGTCACATCTTTATATATAACAGGAGTTCTATACAAAATAAATAATTACATTATAAGGAGACAACGGTCCAGCAACCCCAAAGTTGACTGGGAGACGACGACCTAGACCTCTCACGAACTCATCGCAGCATCCTCCATGAGCATCATCCTGCCGTACCTGGTCTTGACCTGTGGTGTGTGTGAGACAGCAAGAGTGAGCTCACATACGTTCATCGCTCAACAAGTTGTGGGGAATAATGTGCATGAACTCGCCAAAGATGGGAGCTCACGTGAAGTGTAAGGCTTACCAAAGAAGATGGTTAGAGCTGAGCATTGCTTTTAAAGTTGGTCAAAATTTTATTAGCAGTTACTAAGTATAAGTAAATACCAAACCCAATTAAGTAATAGAACAAAAGAATCAACATCACCCGCAATGCGATGCATATGACAAATTGAATTTAAGTTCCATAATTTAATCATGTGAGTGTCCGAGCTGCTCTTGACCGTGAGCACGGCTAGTATACCAGTTTTACACTCTGCAGAGGTTGCGCATCTTTACCCACAAGTCGTGTTACCCATCTGCCACAGAGTTGATCAGACTCCATACACCTCTACCTAGGAAGCGAGGCAGGGTACCACTACGAGGCCTTTACAAAGTTCCACTAGCTTCAGAAAACCCGCTACAGTTTATAGGAAGATCCAGTGCAGGAATCCCTTGCAGGACCGCCATCGCAGCAAAATCCTCCCGAGGGCCTCCCTACACTGACCTCTCCCCTACTGCCCTTGCCCCTTTCGGGTAAGGTAGTCTTCCACTAGCTTTCCTAATTAATCAGCCAAGGGCGTCCCATTCCACCCTTGTGGTAGCACTGTTTTCCCGGGTGGTTCTCCATGTTCCAATTAACATAATGATCTTAACATGAACCATAAATAACAACTGATAACAAAAGTATAATCATGAATAGTGTGATCTTCATACCCAAAACCACATATAGCACTAGCAAGTACTACCCAGAAAGTTCAGTGGTAAACAAGGTATAAAGATAGACAAACTAGGGTAACCTATTGGGTCCCATCAAAATTAACCTATGCAGATCATTATGATTAATTAGAACATGAGTGGGTAAAAAGAAGTGATCAAGGGCACAACTTGCCTGGGCCTTGAGAATCCAGGTACCAGGATGATTCTTCAGATGACACGTGTCCTCACTGCTAGTCGTAGCAATACAAACATACATGGTATAGGGAAAATTAACATTACACCAACCATAAGAACAAAATACACATTAATAATATACATATTAAAATAAGATCATAGGAACAGGAACCATTAATTTTGGAGTTATAGATTTTAAGTTATGGATTTCCAAAGATTCTATGTGCTTAGTACAAGATTAATTAAGTTAACAATTTTAATGTGACTTTTATGTAAAACCAGTGGCACTAATTGATAAACAATAATATTACAAAATTATAGGAAGTGGAATGGATTAATTTGGAGTTCATATGCATTTTCTATGAATTATATAAATTCTAGGAATTATTTTTATATTAAAAACTCATTTTCTAATTCATTTTCCTGATTTTATAATTCTCTGGACTGGGCCTCAATATTCAGGAACCGCAGGGGCTAACTGGAAAGATTCCCCAGACACAGCGCGCCACTGGTCTGGACTGCGGGTTGTTTTCAACATTTTGCGGGGTCTCTTTAACAAAAATGCTCGGCGAAGGGGTATGATTGATTTTCGACCGTCCAGATCAGATCTAGAGGCCAGGAATGGATCACGCGTGCACCAACCTCACACTCACGTGACCGCCCGATCAACGTCCCACGGTCACGATTTAAAGAACCTAAATCTAATCTGATGCATACGATGGAGGATCGACGGCTCGGATCAAATGCAGCGAAGGGTTAAGTCACTTTTAATCCTGGCCATCGAAATCCAAATCCACGGCCCTAACGCTCTCTTCTACCCCAGTCCGAGCTGGGCGATGCCTTGCCCCACCGCGGCGGCGCCCTGACCGGAGCTGGGTGGCGGATCTCCTCCGGTCCCTAATCTACGTACAAGATCGGTGCTATAGGTAGCAAGTAACAGCCCAAAGTGACTAGAGGGTCTTACCAGCGTGGCCATGGTGTCGAAGGTATTTGTCTCCACATACGGCGGCCAGACGAATTCCGGTGGGTAACCAGTCATCGATGGCGATGATATAGCATGCAACAGTGCCATGGATACACTCCCTATGAATCGGAGATGCCCCCGAACGATCCCCCAACAGCATGAGAGCAAGGAACACACAGTATTGCTTCCGCGGTGACCCTGCCCCCACGGTGCCACTGACTTCATACGCAACACCGGAGACCTCCCCAGCAGCGCAAGTTCTTTTCACGCGAATAGGGTCACGAGGGGCGCGAGAGCCCAAATTTTATATCCCCACGGCCATGAGTCCGAAGAGGGGCGGGATTGGGAGAATTCGCGCGGGATTCGCTGAGTTTGTTCCGGGGAATTCGGTGGTCTTGTTGTGGTAGGAGATAGAACTGACAGGGATGGCCCACACGAGGGTGACTGCACTACCGCGCACAGACACCAGGTGAGGGACTGACCTTGCGGCCCCACCCGCCAGTACCCGATGCGTGCGTTCAATTGGAGCCGACCGAGCGCGATTCTGGGATTCCTGGGCTGCGCAAGAGAGAAAGGTGGGGTGGGCCGAAAACAGGAAAGCGGCCCAAGCGCAGGAAACTCCCCCATTTTCTTTTCTATTCTTTTATCTTTTCTATTTTAGTTTTGCAATCCCTTCCAAATTTCAAACTTTGGTTTTGAAATTCAAATCTGTTGATAAGTTTCACACACAAATTAAGTGCACAAATAAGAGTGTCCTCATGAAAAGTATGTATTTATTCATCTATTCTTGTTTCTTTATAGTATATTGTTTCCCTCTTCTTTTCCTTATCCATTTTCAAATTCTAGATTTCAAAGTAGTTTTAATTCCCAATTTCAAATTTTAATATATTTTTATTTAATTGCACAAACAACTAAACTTCCCACATGATGCAATAGATATATGCTTATTTTATTTATTGGATAGATGTGAGAAATATGAAATACACTCCTATTGTTTTCTTCCTTTTCTAAAATAATTCTTGGTTTTCAAAATTCAGTTCTCGATTTTTAACACCCCAGTATAATCTGAGATATATGAATTTACTATTTCATTTCTTCTTATATTTATTTTATTGTTTTTTTATACGCATTTTGGGCCTTACAAATCCTACCCCCCTTAAAAATAATCTCGTCCTCGAGATTAGTAAGAAAGAGGATATAGGAAGAGTGGTTTGCAATTTAGCTTTTAGTTTCTAATTAGTTCAAAATCAAGAGTCTCTCTTTCTTTTCATTAGTAAGTGATTAGGAGAGCAGGGGTATGTATATGTATGTCCACATAATTATGTAGGATAGAAGATGTCCTTAAAGCATAGATGGGTTTAGGTAAGAAAGTATAGGATAAGAAAAGACTCCATCCAAGATTGTGGATCTTGACTCATCTTGGTGACCTCACTTGATCCTTGAAGACTTGAGTTGGTGCTCATCCTTTCTTGATGAAGTTGATCATCTTCTCTGGTCTTGTCTCATTGATTCGGGGTCGGTGTATATCATCAGAGTTTGGGGGAATATGGCTAAGATAGTTATGGATGAAATAGGCTACATGATGTAAGTCAAAATTTGGTTTGATGTCAGGTGGTGGTTGATAGATTTTGCAATCCATTAAGACTCTATTGATTGGGTAAGTTATGTAACTTGTTATATAGGTCGAGTTGTTGTGTATGGCCAAGTTGTTATAAGTCTCCAAATTAGGCTTAAGTGATTTTAGGAGTATGGACATATCTTGTGTACCAGCATTAAGTAACTCACACTAGATTAGACCATATTAAATTAGCTATGATCTAGATTAGACTAGTTTAAGTTAGATAGGTTTATCAGGGTAAGATATATCTTGTTAGGATATGTTAGAATCTTTTGAGATAGAATGGGGTATACAGTGTAGGTAGGTCAGAAGCTCTATTAGGTTAACACAGAGGGATTATGCAACTATCGGGTGGGTAAGGTGGTTGCATATGTATATGGTCAAGTTAATTTAGGGCATCAATTTAGCTTAAATCATTTTTATAGGAGTGAGGTCTAATCCATTTTACTAGTACTAACTAATCTATTAAATGACTCACTTTAGATTGGATCCTATTAGATTAGATGAGATCTAGATTGGTATCACCAGGTTAGTCTAGACAATATCTAATTACTTTGAATTAGATCATGGTTGATATTTTAGACCAGGATAAATATGCTAATTAGGGTAGGATGAATTCATAAGGATAAGGTATAATCTTTTAATTTGAGGTAAATTAGATCTATTAGGATAACAAAATCTTTTCAAGATAAGATGAATTTATTAAGGCAAGAAGAATCTTTTAAGATGAGGTGGATCTAGTAAGATAAGAGAGAATCTTATAAGATACGATGAATCTATTAAAATATGGGAGAGTCTTTTAAGATTAGAGGGATCTCTATGAGATAGATACATTTTAATGGAGGATAATCTAAGTGGCTTAGTTTTCTTATGAATTCTATTTATGCCTATACGTATATGCAGATGTAATTGTGGATATTACTCCACAACCCATCACACTCAATCAAAGATCCAAATCAGACAGATATCAAAAGAACAAACCTTCAAATACATAGACACTTACAAAAAAAAATAGTTTTGTTTTTGTTCCTAGGATTAGGTCTCCTATTCCTAAAGTCACTTTAGGCACTGGATTTCAAAGTGTGAAATCCACATTTGTCTTTAGAATGAAGTGGTAAGAATAATCAGAGTAAGCGGAAATAGATGAGAAAAAGATTAAGATAAGTTTAGAAAAGAATCAGAGTAGCAGAGGTAAGTAGATAATGGTTGTCCAGTTCTATCTAGGTTTCGTCCTACAGTCAACATTCCTCTGATACCACTTCTGTAACACCCGGATTTTAGGGGTCCAAAACCCGGGTGCTAACATAAACACCAGGTATGCTGGGACCAAGTCTCACACATATGATGTATAGTGGCACAGGATCGAATGTCACATCTTTATATATAACAGGAGTTCTATACAAAATAAATAATTACATTATAAGGAGACAACGGTCCAGCAACCCCAAAGTTGACTGGGAGACGACGACCTAGACCTCTCACGAACTCATCGCAGCATCCTCCATGAGCATCATCCTGCCGTACCTGGTCTTGACCTGTGGTGTGTGTGAGACAGCAAGAGTGAGCTCACATACGTTCATCGCTCAACAAGTTGTGGGGAATAATGTGCATGAACTCGCCAAAGATGGGAGCTCACGTGAAGTGTAAGGCTTACCAAAGAAGATGGTTAGAGCTGAGCATTGCTTTTAAAGTTGGTCAAAATTTTATTAGCAGTTACTAAGTATAAGTAAATACCAAACCCAATTAAGTAATAGAACAAAAGAATCAACATCACCCGCAATGCGATGCATATGACAAATTGAATTTAAGTTCCATAATTTAATCATGTGAGTGTCCGAGCTGCTCTTGACCGTGAGCACGGCTAGTATACCAGTTTTACACTCTGCAGAGGTTGCGCATCTTTACCCACAAGTCGTGTTACCCATCTGCCACAGAGTTGATCAGACTCCATACACCTCTACCTAGGAAGCGAGGCAGGGTACCACTACGAGGCCTTTACAAAGTTCCACTAGCTTCAGAAAACCCGCTACAGTTTATAGGAAGATCCAGTGCAGGAATCCCTTGCAGGACCGCCATCGCAGCAAAATCCTCCCGAGGGCCTCCCTACACTGACCTCTCCCCTACTGCCCTTGCCCCTTCCGGGTAAGGTAGTCTTCCACTAGCTTTCCTAATTAATCAGCCAAGGGCGTCCCATTCCACCCTTGTGGTAGCACTGTTTTCCCGGGTGGTTCTCCATGTTCCAATTAACATAATGATCTTAACATGAACCATAAATAACAACTGATAACAAAAGTATAATCATGAATAGTGTGATCTTCATACCCAAAACCACATATAGCACTAGCAAGTACTACCCAGAAAGTTCAGTGGTAAACAAGGTATAAAGATAGACAAACTAGGGTAACCTATTGGGTCCCATCAAAATTAACCTATGCAGATCATTATGATTAATTAGAACATGAGTGGGTAAAAAGAAGTGATCAAGGGCACAACTTGCCTGGGCCTTGAGAATCCAGGTACCAGGATGATTCTTCAGATGACACGTGTCCTCACTGCTAGTCGTAGCAATACAAACATACATGGTATAGGGAAAATTAACATTACACCAACCATAAGAACAAAATACACATTAATAATATACATATTAAAATAAGATCATAGGAACAGGAACCATTAATTTTGGAGTTATAGATTTTAAGTTATGGATTTCCAAAGATTCTATGTGCTTAGTACAAGATTAATTAAGTTAACAATTTTAATGTGACTTTTATGTAAAACCAGTGGCACTAATTGATAAACAATAATATTACAAAATTATAGGAAGTGGAATGGATTAATTTGGAGTTCATATGCATTTTCTATGAATTATATAAATTCTAGGAATTATTTTTATATTAAAAACTCATTTTCTAATTCATTTTCCTGATTTTATAATTCTCTGGACTGGGCCTCAATATTCAGGAACCGCAGGGGCTAACTGGAAAGATTCCCCAGACACAGCGCGCCACTGGTCTGGACTGCGGGTTGTTTTCAACATTTTGCGGGGTCTCTTTAACAAAAATGCTCGGCGAAGGGGTATGATTGATTTTCGACCGTCCAGATCAGATCTAGAGGCCAGGAATGGATCACGCGTGCACCAACCTCACACTCACGTGACCGCCCGATCAACGTCCCACGGTCACGATTTAAAGAACCTAAATCTAATCTGATGCATACGATGGAGGATCGACGGCTCGGATCAAATGCAGCGAAGGGTTAAGTCACTTTTAATCCTGGCCATCGAAATCCAAATCCACGGCCCTAACGCTCTCTTCTACCCCAGTCCGAGCTGGGCGATGCCTTGCCCCACCGCGGCGGCGCCCTGACCGGAGCTGGGTGGCGGATCTCCTCCGGTCCCTAATCTACGTACAAGATCGGTGCTATAGGTAGCAAGTAACAGCCCAAAGTGACTAGAGGGTCTTACCAGCGTGGCCATGGTGTCGAAGGTATTTGTCTCCACATACGGCGGCCAGACGAATTCCGGTGGGTAACCAGTCATCGATGGCGATGATATAGCATGCAACAGTGCCATGGATACACTCCCTATGAATCGGAGATGCCCCCGAACGATCCCCCAACAGCATGAGAGCAAGGAACACACAGTATTGCTTCCGCGGTGACCCTGCCCCCACGGTGCCACTGACTTCATACGCAACACCGGAGACCTCCCCAGCAGCGCAAGTTCTTTTCACGCGAATAGGGTCACGAGGGGCGCGAGAGCCCAAATTTTATATCCCCACGGCCATGAGTCCGAAGAGGGGCGGGATTGGGAGAATTCGCGCGGGATTCGCTGAGTTTGTTCCGGGGAATTCGGTGGTCTTGTTGTGGTAGGAGATAGAACTGACAGGGATGGCCCACACGAGGGTGACTGCACTACCGCGCACAGACACCAGGTGAGGGACTGACCTTGCGGCCCCACCCGCCAGTACCCGATGCGTGCGTTCAATTGGAGCCGACCGAGCGCGATTCTGGGATTCCTGGGCCGCGCAAGAGAGAAAGGTGGGGTGGGCCGAAAACAGGAAAGCGGCCCAAGCGCAGGAAACTCCCCCATTTTCTTTTCTATTCTTTTATCTTTTCTATTTTAGTTTTGCAATCCCTTCCAAATTTCAAACTTTGGTTTTGAAATTCAAATCTGTTGATAAGTTTCACACACAAATTAAGTGCACAAATAAGAGTGTCCTCATGAAAAGTATGTATTTATTCATCTATTCTTGTTTCTTTATAGTATATTGTTTCCCTCTTCTTTTCCTTATCCATTTTCAAATTCTAGATTTCAAAGTAGTTTTAATTCCCAATTTCAAATTTTAATATATTTTTATTTAATTGCACAAACAACTAAACTTCCCACATGATGCAATAGATATATGCTTATTTTATTTATTGGATAGATGTGAGAAATATGAAATACACTCCTATTGTTTTCTTCCTTTTCTAAAATAATTCTTGGTTTTCAAAATTCAGTTCTCGATTTTTGACACCCCAGTATAATCTGAGATATATGAATTTACTATTTCATTTCTTCTTATATTTATTTTATTGTTTTTTTATACGCATTTTGGGCCTTACAATTAGTACACTAAAACCAATGTACTACGTCTAGAAACATACCTTCTCTTAATTATTACATCCATAGTATTTCACATGCTTGAGCTTTGATGTTGGACTCATAAATCATCAAGTCGGCTTGACTTGATCTAGATTGACATTTCTTAGCTCCAACATCCTGCAAAGTTCACATAGAACATCTCCAAACATAGGAACAACCCAAACTAAAGATTAAGGTGAACTTAGCTCTTTTGGGCTGCTTCCAGTTCTGGTTTGACACTTGTTCTCCTTCTAGTGACCTCGATCTCCTTCTTAGAGCTTGATCTTGAGCCTTATGACTTACACCACATAACTGTAGTTGTTACCTCATTGGCTGTAAGTCACGTCCTTATGTAGTGATCCTTGGTGTGTTATAGCTCTTCTCAACTCGATCACCCTTGACTTTGCAAGCCTTCTTCTTCACCCTTGGCTTTGGGTTCCTCAGCCTCCTTGACCTTCTCCCATGCACTTGGTACCTCGAAGCTTCTCTTGCCTCCGTCCTTGGCTTGATCAGTTGTCTCCGAGCTTCGCACCCGAGTCTCACTTTATGCAATGTCCATCTTACTTGTGATGTCCATTATGTGTCCATAATCCAGTTCTTGGACCATCACATTTGTTCTCTTGTGTTGAACCCTGTTAGCTTTACCTTAGGCACCTGTTCAACACTTAGTACACTTGTTAGTCCTTTAATTGAGTTGTCATCCAAACACCAAAACTCACAAGAGAGCTTTCAATAGGGTCCATACAACCCCGTGGCAAATGGGTAACACGACTTGTGGGTAAAGATGTGCAACCTCTATAGAGTGTAAAACTGGTATATCAGCTGTGCTCATGGTCAAGAGCGACTCAGGACTCTCACATGATTAATTTATGGAATTAAACTTAATTTGTCATATGCATTGTATTATGGGTGTTATTATTAATTATGATCTCTTATTTATTTGGGTTGGTATCTACTTATACTTAGTAACTGCTAATAAAACTTTGACCAACATTAAAAGTAATCAGCTTTAAGCCTTTAACCATCTTCTTTGGTAAGCCTTACACTTCACATGAGCCCCACCATATGTGAGCTCATGCACATTATTCCCCACAACTTGTTGAGCGATGAATGTATGTGAGCTCACCCTTGTTGTACTCGCATCCCCCAGGTCAAGAACAGGTACCACAAGATGAGGAGCATGAAGGATGTCGCAATGAGATTTGTGAGAGGTCTAAGTCGTCGTCTCCTAGTCAATTATGGTTGTTGGATCGTCATCTTCGTATGATGTAATTATATAGCTATTTTGTACAAGATTCTTATTATATAGTAAAGATGTGACATTCTTTTTTGTATCATGAGTCATCATATGTGTGAGACTTAATCCTATCACACATTTTAGACGTGCCCGGGTTTGGCCCTCAAATCCAGATGTGACAACCTATTGTTCTCTCTCCATAAAAACGAATGCACCATTCATTAAACAACTAAATATGTCATGGATAAATTGATTTGAGAACTAAACATGAAAAGGGAGAGATGTTAGACAAAATCTAACCACATTAAGCAACCTCATTTGAGGAAATAGAGAAAATAACCTAGCTATACTCTTCTCTCTCATATGGTGAAACCCTAGATCCAAAATGTGGCTAAAATTGAGCAAGAATGAACAAAAATTGGCAAGAGAAACATAAACCAACCTTTCTTAGCAACCTTTTTTTTCCAAAAAATGAAGATCAAAATCTCCCCCTTGTGTTTTGTGAAATCTGGACCTCCAAAATCGCCTCCAATGTAAGTTGGCTACGAGCTACAGTTCCTATCGAGGAGGATGAATGTCGCAGAACCTCCCAAGTTATCGGGCCCACATGCACCTGTCTTTGTCCCAATGATCGCCAAGATCGCAGGATCAAGTAAACACAAATCACACACCAACATTTGCAGCGGAAAATCTTTATTACAAAATGGTTACAAGTTAAAACATTTACAAGTTATAACAAGATTACAATATATATCATTGGAGTTTATTCCAAAAGAAATTGATTCTAAAATATTACAATTTGAATGTATAAAACATTTATAAGTTTTAAAATACATGCTAGCTTATGTGATAATCCTCAATAAAGAAGCTAAAGATGGGATACGCCTATATAAGAAGGCCAAGCCCACCGGCACTTAGCACCATCCACAACAGAACAAAATTATAACCTAAAAACAATAGGGAATAAAACCCTGAGTACGCAATTACTAAGCAAGACTTACCCGACTAAAGAAAATACTCTCAAGGATATGCTAGCTTGTTGGTACTCAAGGTAAAGCTTATCAAATTTCAAAGACTCATTTTGCAGAAGAGCTTATTAGTAGTGGATCCTTATGCCAAACTTTTACTTCACAAGTTAATTACTTTTCCTGAATCTAGATTTGCCTAATCTAGAGCATTCACTTGTCCTACACTAGCTTCATTTTAGCAGCTTTAGTTTCACTTGTTAACTACGATGCAGGGCAGTGATCCAGTCTTCATATCCGAGAAGTAACGGCGATCCGAATCGACTAATACCCAGTTGGGGATCTCCAAACACACGACATATGTAGCACTTAACCCTTGCATATGTCAACTCGCACCAAGATTTCTCAAGACCAGAACGGGTCCCCGCCAACCGAGAGCTCAGTACCCAACCATCTAGCCTCTTACCAGGTGGATACACGATACTCTCGCCATCTCTCCACTCCCATTGCGGACCAGCTTTTCTGGTATTGGTCCAGCCGAGGCTAAGCTTATCCATGACGAGGCATGTGGCTAGTTAAAAGGTCCTAGATCAGCAAGCCTACTTTCGTTGTGGTCCTTAAACGACACACGCAGGCGACCTATCCTGCTCAACATCTGATCTCATCTTATTATTTATCTCCTGTAGGAAACGGGTGACGCCTAAGAGGGGGGGGTGAATTAGAACTTCTAAAACTTTTACTAAACTAGGCCACAATTAAATCCCTAGAGCAAAACCTATGCAAGTAATCAAACTAGAGTGTGCAATCTAGGTTTTGTCTAAGTGTTGCTATCTCTACCGCAAAGGCTAAGTTTCAATCTACACTAAATAAGTATGACTACAAGATTGAAACTTAAATGCTTAATATAAATGCGGAATGTAAAAAGCTAAGTAGAGAAGCAAACTCTCGTGGATGACGCCGGTATTTTTACCGAGGTATCCGGAACCACGCAAGGTCCCGACTAATCCTCGTTGGTGCCCCTACGCAAAGGGAAGCCCACGCGAGGGCCAAGCACCACGGTCGAGTAACTCCGTAGAGAGCCACAGGCCTTCTCCACGCGCAAGTGGTGCTCCGCTTCCGGCTCCTCTCGGACGCTCCCCGCCGTCTCCACTATCGAGCTTCCGGCCGAAACGCCGCGAGCCTCGTTCCCTCCGGTACACGGTGGCGGCCGTGACACAAACGCGGTTGTCACGGTCTCGCAAGACTCTCGCCCCACTCGGTACAATTACAACGACTCATGCAAGAGCCGAGGGGTTGTGTGGTTTTACAAAACTCACTCAACTAACTAGGGTTCACCTAGAGCAAGCGCTAAAGCGGTCTAACTAACCTAAGCACTTCGCAAAGCACCTACGCTAATCACCGAGTGATTCTATTAAGCACTTGGGTGTTTGAGCTCTTGGAAATATGCACTATGTGTCTTGGTATGTTGCTTGGGCTCTCACACTTGAGAATGGCCGGTTGGGGTGGTATTTATAGCCTCCACACCCCCAACTAGCCGTTGGACAGAAAGCAGTAGCTTTCTGTCGTTGGGTGCACCGGACAGTCCGGTGCACCACCGGACATCTACTGTGCAGTGTCCGGTACACGCCACGTCAGCCGACCGTTGGCGCCTGTAGCAGTCAACCGTTGCCGTCTGCCCGTGGCACACCGGACAGTCCGGTGCACACCGGACAGTCCGGTGCTACAGCCAGAGAGCGCCTGTCTGCGGCCTCTCTGCGCAGACTGTTCGGTGCCACACCGGACAGTCCGGTGCACACCGGACATCAATGTCCGGTGCGCCACCAGGCGCTGGCTGACAGCCCGCATCTTGGATTCCTTTGCTGATTTCTTCGGGGTTCTTTAGTTCTTGAGTATTGGATTCCTATGCATCTTTTTTGTCTTCTTTTAAGGTGTTGCATCCTCATTGCCTTGGTCCAATTCTCTTCGCATCCTGTGAACTATAATTATAAACACTAGCAAACATATTAGTCCACAGGTTGTGTTAATCATCAAACACCAAAACTCAATTAACCAAAAGGCCTGGGGTCCATTTTCCTTACAATCTCCCAAAACCATGTACTTGACAGAGGTACAATACTTGAATAATGAATTCATCATCATAAGTTATGCCTTCATTACTACAAGTTCCTTTTTCATAAAACTTGTATCCAGTGTTACACAATATTCTTTTAAAAAGAAACAAGTTTTAATTCTCTAGACATGGCTAAGCATCATTAGTTCTTTTCATAAAATAGGTATCAAGGAGGATAATCAAATTCCAAGGAATGGTAATGCATCAATTGTTTCATCACTCAACTCCTATCACCTAATGCAACATATAAGTGATAAAAGTTTTAAAACAGCAAGGAGGTGGCAAATGCACCGGGGCTTTCCTGGGATAACACTAGGTTAGTGTTGTTAGATGATACTCGCTTGGCGAGCATCTCCCATCCTGGCATTCGCTTGATTCATCTGCTAGATTGGTACGCCAACATCGCCTCTCGAAGTAGACCATCCTTTACACAACTTGGGGTCAACCTAGACCCTGGCCTTCGCATTTCGATCATTAGCGTACCTATATGATATGCGAGATGCACATGAATGAGTATGAGTATAGATAGCACATAATAATTAATGCTACCTAAAGCAGATTAAACACTTAGCAAGACACCACAAATTCTTATATGCAGACATTATATACCTTTGGATCTCAAACACAACAATCATGCTCTATTAGATAATCGGACTTAACTCAAACACCTAACCTGGTGTTCTAGTCAATTGGACCTAAACCAAACATCAAGTAACAAAATCCATACATATGTTCTATGTTATCCTCAGATCAACATTCAAACTATACTATTTAAACAAAATGTTACCCCACTCCTAGAACTAACGAATAATTCATTATCCACTAACATAGAATTCTATGTAATATCGTTGTGGCAGAACCGCCCGAATTGTTCCAGCTTAAGTGCCCAAGTCACGCATTAGAGGCAGCAACACACTTAAATCAGAATAACCCGTCAGTCCCTCAAATCTAGTCTGATAAAGCCACTTACCAAGGATCGAGTACCATTAGCTCATACGATGGTGAGTCTCAGAGAGAATACAATAAATATGAAACCACAAATTAAAGTACTGGAGTTATTACATAAGTCGGAGTTTTAATAGAAGATAACAAGTTCATAAATAAAATGCAGCGGATAATCGATAACGATGATATGGCGGAATAGGGCAAGGCCTAGCCCACTACTCCTCCTAGTCCTCTCCTATCGAGGCAGCATCCCACTCAACCGTCCAACCCGGTGGTAGGGTGGAAGGCCAAGTCACACCGTCAACCATATCCTGTAGCGTACTTGAAAAAATATGCCACAAGCAAGGCTGAGTATACTAATACTCAGCTAGACTTACCCGGTGTGAGGAGTCTACTCCTCTACCTCTAGATCATGCAATTGTTTGGCTGAGGGGTTTGGTTTGCCAAAGCACTAGCTGAGTCTAAAACCAATTTTAGCATTTTCCAATTCTAGCATATTTACTTAAGCTAGGTTTGCCCCTTTCTAAACATACATGGTAACAATCATTTAGTACAATCAACATGTTATCTCAAGTAAAACCTCATTTCACTTATTACTCAATACAGTACAAGGGGTGAAGCAGTCTCATTAGCTGCGAGAAGTAGACGATTCGAATCGAGTTTTAAACCTTGCAAGGTAAACCTAAACACAAGGCATGTAGGGGCACTCCGTCCCCACACACGTCAGCCGTCCCCATCGATTCCCCGTTCACGGCCATGGCTCACTGCCTTGGCATACAATGCTCCACTGACCCCGACTGCCGCCGTGCAACGACCGCACTTGTACCCACCATAGCTAGCATGCGAGACCTAGTCTCAGGACGAGTAAGGAGGAAAGTCTGCCCCGGCTTCACTCAGGTACTAGGCTTACTGGTTACCATATTTCCCGACATGTGTTTAGTACTTTCAAACGCTTGACTCAGGTATCCACACATTAATCCTTAATTCCATTTCCGTCTCATAGACAAAGCATCCACCCTAGATCCAAGTCCATAGAGCATCATAGACCCCGTTATCAAGATGATTACAATCAATTCCTGACCTCGCGCGAGTGCTAGAAAATCACACGACTTCTACCGAGATCCTAATTAGCAAAGTAGCTACTCAATCTAGCATACTAGTATTCATCTCAAAAAGGAATCCTGAGTTCATGCAACTAAGTGTTTCAAGCAACTCCTACACTTAAGTGCACAATACAAACCTACAAACATTAAGTGTAGTAAAGTAGCATATATAATGGTTATGCATAAAATTGGGCCTTGCCTTCAAAGGCTGAGGTTGTGGGGAGATCCTCGATGGCAGGCTCTTGAGCTGGCTCCTGAACTTCTTCTGGAACAACTCCTTGCTCGGGAATGAGCATGTACTCTCCATCAGCGAGGATGCAATCTAAATGAATACAATGAATAAGAGATATGTATGCTATGGTATGCAATTAATAATTGAAATGCGAGGTGAAATACTCAAGTTAGTAGGACAGGTCTTAGTTCCATTATTTTAGATTTTTGGGGTATACTTGGTAATTAGAAATAGGTATGGTTAGTTTAGGAAGTTGGATTAAGATTGTACTCAATAATCCTTCAAGGTCTTGGTACAAAGTGATCAAGGTTCCTAGCTAGAATTACCTATGACTTAACTTAGTGTTTCATTAATCCTTTCTTTTCCTTTTTCTACTTTTTCTTTTGTTTTGAGTATGTTTGAACTACAACATTGATTTAAAAATTTACAAAACTTCTGTAAAAATTACAGTGGCTTCTCACTGGTGTATGTAACCAAGTCTCAAAGATTGAGGCTTAAAATGAGAATGGTTTTCTCTGCACAAAAATAATAAAATTTAGGGCAGAGTGGGTGCTTTGAACTACAACTCTCTTCTAACAGTAGATTTTTTCCTAAGGTTTAGTTTTGTTGGCATCTAGGAGTAATAATATGACTTTGTACCAAAGTTTAGCCAATGATACCTACTGGTCATTTTATGGTGATTTTCTAAAGTTTTAGGGCTTAGTGGTGCTTTCTACTACTACTATATTTGAAAAATGTCAACCAATAGATTTCCTAATTTTCCTATCTCCTTCTTTACGCAAGAGCAATCATTCTTGAAGTTGGTTAATTTTGCTCATAGGGAAGGGATGGTAAAATTTCTTGGAATATATGACCTTTTTCATGGGGTAGGGAGTGAGGTATATTTCATCACATCTTTACCTTAGTCTTATATTTTTCTCTGGTAGTATACATCATAAGTACTTAGATAAAAATTGGGTTGCTCACTATTTCACATTTTTTATCTTTCTTTTGATTTATTTGAAGTATTGGCAAAATTCAAGTTTTATTTGTTTAACTCACTTACTCTGATGGTCTAGGGTGTTTACCATTTTTGTAGTGGTATACTAGTGGTTAGAGGTCTACTGAAATTTTCTTGCTATTAATGCATGTGCCCAAAATTTTTAACTATGGCCTTTGTTGACTTCTTAATGCCCAATTAAAATTATAATTTTAGATTACACTAGACTAGGGTTCCATATATTTTTTCTATGATCTATATCACTTAGGCATTTTAGGAAAAATATGGTCACTCTCTGGTTTTTATTTTCTATCCCCTTTTTCATTTTTCTAAAGTTTGGACAGAAATAGTCTTTAATGGATATCTCTAGTTTATTTTTGTATACTGGGGTGTTCATTATTTTTAAACAGTGTATATGCTAGGTAAGTATCTCTACAAATTTTCTCCAGTCCAATATAGAAGTATTTCTATTTTTCTCTGCATTAATAAGGTTTGGGTAGTTTTTTAATTTAAATTCAAACTCTAAAAATTAGTACAGAAAATATGGGGTTCAATATTTTTGTTTGACAGTTCATAATTTTCAGAACCTAGCAAAATTGGTTTGACCAATTTTTTATGTATAAAACTCAAGTTATGTATTTTTGAAGTTGACTGCTGTTATTTATTGAAAGTTTTAATTCAAAATCGAAGGGAAAACTAGTTTGCACTGAGACCCCTGGTTTCTTTCACTGTTTCTATTACATCTAGGTCCCCAGGGCACTAAAAACCCCTTAGGATCTACCCTAATCTAACCCGCGGCCCTTTGGTTCTCGGAACAGTAGCCGGGGCAGAGATTACGGCTGCGAGACTCACCAACGGCGAATTAGCTCCGGCGAAGTGGTTGATGACGTGGTGGAGGTCACTGCGGACTGCGGTCACGTCGGTGTGCGGGTCGTCGTCGGGGATTGCCGGAGTTGGTCGGACCTTGTGTGCAGGCGGGGAAGCTCATCGGCAGCGAGGATTCCGGCCTAACCACGACATCATAGTTCAATCCAGTGAGCTAGGGAGCTTCACGGGAAGCTAGGGAGGTTGTAGGCGCAAGCAATTGGAAAATGGTTTACCTGGTAGCCCGATCTACGTGCGGCGGTGGGCGGCCGAAGTCCGGCGAGGGCGATCCCGCTGCTCCGATGAGGCAGGGTCTCAGTTCTCGCTTGGAGAAGCTTCACGGCCCCACGGGGAAGCTGTCCAGGGGCTCGGGCAAGGCTAGGTGTCTATGGGAATGGCTGGCTGCGGTGGCTGATGCTCGGTTGGCTTGGGTGGGCGGCGCAGAGCTCGCCGAAGCTAAGAGCTGGGTCAGGACAGTGAGGATAGGTGTGGAGTGGAGTGTCACGCATCTGGGGGTGGCTTTATAGGCGCGTGCAAGCGTAGCCGAGGGCCGCTCTGACATGCGCTCGGGGCGTGCGTGGGGGAGCGCCAGTGCGCGCTCGGCCTCCGGCCTCCGGCCACCTGAGCACGGCATCGAGCACGAGGCAGCACTGAGAGTGGTCGTTTTCAGGCGCCCGTTGGCTCCAGATCTTTGCGATTATGGCCATGATCCCTTTGTAAGATCTCATCACTAGACTCCCCTTTGTCATTTGTGTGTGGCGACCTATGGATTTTGTTGACTGGAACCGAAGATACGGGGTGCTCTAGTAGGGTTTGTCTCACAGCGTGAACCCGAGGTAAAACCCTCGACTTGACGTGTCTAGGGTCCGAATCCTGATGCCATCCTCACAAACATTGCAGAGGGGTTAATTTAACACAACTTTGTCAATGGGAGCCTAGGATTTTGAGTTAAGGATCAAGGTGAACGCGCTCGAGTTCTGAGTGAGAGGCTGAAATTCAGAATTCTGAATTTCAGATTTCTATAGAGAGCCTCCAATTGAATGGCCTTTTTGGGGATTTTAAAAAGTTCTTTTGGCCAAACTCTCCTACTAATTTTTGTAGCTTATTAAGTGTATATCAACTTTTATAATTGGCCCAAGCCATGATTTCATATTTTTCATTGCCTTTTACAAATTTCCCCTTTTGCACTTAAATGGCTTAATTAGGGTTATTTTAGGGTTTGGGCATTTTTATCACTTTGAGGTGCATGATATGGTTAAGGTATGATCCTTGAGATGAAAAAGACTTAATTAAATCTTTGCTCCTCAAGTTTGGTGTCTTTTGCTCAATTTGATTCACATGTAATAATGGTCTTGTGGTTAGTACTGAGAAGAAACCCAAGGTAACACCTAGGTGTTATAGCCTCCCCCCTTAAAGGAATCTCGTCCTGAGATTTGGGTCGGGATCCTCCAGGGTTGAGGAGAAGGTTACGGTTTGCCTTCATGGTGTGGGTTTGCTTATTAAGGTTCTTTAGGAAACCTGCTCTTCGAATGTCATCCTCTTTGCAACTTCAGAAGGAAGTCCTTTTTGTTTTTGTTTCAAAGCTTAACTTGGTTTATGTTAATATCATCTTTCTTATATTTGGATTCAAAGGGCAGGGGAGCTAGGGTATGGTTACGTATCGATTTCCTTAGGTAGACAATCGGGGTAGTTTGAGCGCAGAAAATCTTTAGTCTCCCAGGTAGCCTCTTCCTCCGAATGGTTGCTCCATTGGATCTTATACATTTTGATCGACCATGCATGAGTTGATCTTTCCTTGCAATACAGGACCTTGGAAGGGTGCTCTTGGTATGATAGATCTGGCTCTATCTCCACATCTGGTTCTGTTATGACCTCGGTTGGCAAACGAACACACTTCTTCAATTGGGATACATGGAATACATTGTGGATGGCAGACATCTTTGGAGGTAGCTTCAATTTGTATGCCACGGGTCCACATGCTTCTATGATCTCATAAGGTCCAATGTAGCGAGGGGCTAACTTGCCTTTGATCCCAAACCTTTGCACTCCTTTTGTGGGTGATACTTTCAGATACACGAAATCTCCCATTTCAAACTGGAGGGGTTTCCTTCTCTTGTCATCGTAACTCTTTTGCCTAGCCTGAGCAGCTTCTAGGTTCTTTCTGATCAGTTTGACTTTTCTTTCGGCCTCTGACACTAGGTCAGGCCCAAAGATTTCTCTTTCTCTAGGATGTGACCAGTTGAGGGGTGTTCGACACCTTCTTCCATATAAGGCTTCAAAAGGTGACATCTTCAGACTCGATTGATAACTGTTGTTATAAGCAAACTCTACCAAAGAGAGGCACTTATCCCAGTTCTTGCCATAATCGAGCGCACAAGCCCTTAACATGTCTTTAAGAATCTGATTCACCCTTTCGGTCTGACCATCAGTCTGGGGGTGGTAAGTCGAACTTCTTATCAGCTTGGTTTCCAGGGACTCTTGCAATTGCTCCCAAAATCTTGCCACGAATTGGGCCCCTCAGTCAGAGATAATTGTTTGGGGTAATCCATGCAAACACACAATTCGGTCAATGTACAACTCGGCATACTTATGAGCCTTATCAGTGGTGTGCACGGGAAGAAAATGCGCCACTTTTGTCAATCGGTCCACAATGACCCAGATTGAATCATGTTGTCGAGACGTGTTGGGCAGACCCACAATGAAATCCATACTGATGTCATCCCATTTCCATGAAGGTATTGATAGGGGTTGCAAGGCACCAGCTGATTTTAAGTGGCTTGCCTTTATCCTCTAACACATGTCACATTCCGATACATATTGGGCTATCTCCCTTTTCATTCTGGTCCACCAATATAGGGGCTTTAGAACATGGTACATCTTGGTGCTTCCTGGGTGCATGAAGAATTTGTAGAGAGGCGCCTCATCCAAGATTCTCTTCTTGAGGTCTCTATTTTTAGGAACCACCAATCTGTCTTCAAACCACAGTATCCCCTTGCAATCTTGGCGAAAGCACTTATACTTCTCCACTTTATGATGAAGATTCTCCTTGATGATTTGCACTCCCTTGTCACTGAGTTGGGTCATAACAATCTGGTCTAGCAAGGTTGGCTCGACGGAGATGTGAGACAAGGTACCAGAAGGAATTACCTCGATCCTCATCTTACTCAACTCATTGCATAGGGTATTGATGCGAGAATCCATCATCATATAGTTGCATTGTGACTTCCGACTTAAGGCATCAGCTACCATATTGGCTTTCCTCAGGTGGTAATGTACTTCCAAGTCATAGTCCTTGATCAACTTTAACCATCTTCTCTGCCTCATGTTGAGATCAACCTGAGTAAAGATGTACTTGAGGCTCTTGTGATCTATATAGATGTTGCAGTGGGTTCCCATCAAGTAATGCCTCCACATTTTTAATGTATGAACCACGACTGCTAACTCTAAGTCATGAGTAGGGTAATTTTTCTCATGAGGTCTGAGTTCTCTTGATGCGTAGGTAATGACTCGGTTGTCTTGCATCAAAACACAACCCAGTCCAGTGCCAAAGGCATCACAATACACATCAAACGACTTGTTGTTGTCAAGCGGTGCCAACACAGGTGCTGTGGTCAGATGTTGCCTTAAGGTGTGAAAGGCATCTTCACACTTCTGACTCCATTCAAATTTTGCTCCCTTCTTCAACAAGTCTGTCATGGGCTTCGCAATTTGGGAGAAGTCTGGAATGAATCGTCGATAATACCCGGCCAATCCCAGAAAACTCCGAATCTAGTAGACCGTTGTGGGTGGCTTCCAATTCATTACTTCTTGCACCTTATCCGGATCAACTGCTATTCCTTTTTGAGAGATAGTGTGACCCAACAATTTAATCTCCTTTAGCCAGAAATCACATTTTGACAATTTGGCATAAAGGTGGTGTTCTCTCAAACGTTGGAGCACTACATGCAAATGACCAGCATGCTCTTCTTTGTTCCTTGAGTACACCAAGATATCATCAATGAAGACCACCACGAATTTGTCCAGTTCAGGCATAAAGACTGAGTTCATCAGGTACATGAAGTAGGCGAGTGCATTTGTCAACCCGAACGACATCACCAAATACTCATACAGCCCATATCTGGTTGAGAAGGCAGTTTTTGGAATATCACTTGCTCGTATCTTGATCTGATGATAGCCGGAGCGAAGGTCTATTTTGGAAAACACTTCAGCTCTGACCAATTGGTTGAAAAGAACATCAATACGAGGCAAAGGATACTTGTTTTTGACAGTCACCGCATTGAGTGGGCGGTAATCTATACATAATGTTAAGCTTTCATCCTTCTTCTTCACGAACAAGGCTGGACATCCCCAAGGTGAAGTACTTGGGCGGATGAAACCCTTGTCTAGCAATTCTTGCAACTGCTTCTTTAATTCTGCTAGCTCGGTGGGTGGCATCTGGTAGGGCCTCTTTGAGATAGGTGCCATTCCCGGTTGCAATTCGATGGCAAACTCGATACCCTGGTCTGGCGACATTCCTGGCAACTCATCAGGAAAAACATCTACATACTCACAGACCACTGGAATTTTCTTCAAGGGTAATTCTATCATGGAAAAAGCACATGATCGAGCGGTCTCTTGACTGGGCAGGTACAACGTAAGGTCTCTGAAGGTAGGAGAACAGATTTCGAGAGCTCTAGCAGCTACATCCAACACCACCCTGTGTTGAGTCATCTAGTTAGCTCCGAGAATGATGTCCATGCCCTCTAATCCCAAAATCAGGAGTGTAGTTTTGAAAATTTTACTTCCTAGTGAGATAGGCACATTTCGATTTAATTGGTTTGTTGCAATTTTGCCCCCAGGCGTTGCTATCATGAAAGACCCTTGGGTATGATAGAAAGGCATTTGGCATTTAACAATGAACTTCTAGCTAATGAAGCTATGTGATGCACTAGAGTCAAATAGAACCAATGCAGGTTGATTAAAAACCGAAAAGGTACCAGTCATGACGGGTGCTCCTTCAGGTAGCTCCTCTAGAGTGGTGAAGTTGAGCTTCCCTTGCCTGACTTACACTTTCTGCTTCCTTCCTTTATCTTGGTTAGGTGTTGGCATTTGCCTTGGCTGATTCCGTGGGCAATTCTTGGCATAATGGCCCCACATTGCCACACATGAAGCACTTGTTTCCATTCCCTTGGCGGAACTACTGCTGATGCTGCGGATGAGGTTGATTGTTCCTTGGAGCGGGAGCAGGAAAACGGTTGGGTGCTTGCTGCTATGGCAGCGGCCTGATGACCCATCTTCCTGCCTTGTGCTGGAATCCCCTACTCTGACTGTTGGAGACAATCTGGAATCTCTGGGTTGGAGCTGAGGGTCCTGACAGTGGTGCCTTCCTTTTCTTTTCTGCGTGGTAAGCTACAATACAGTCTTCTTGTGATATGGCAAGGTTGACCAGTTCATTGAAGCTGTTAGCCTGAACAGTGTTGAGGCGCTCACGCAGCTTGGTGTTGAGTCCCCTGCGGAAACGGTCTCTCTTCTTCTCGTCTGAATCTGCATGATAGCCCGCATACTGGCACAGGTCGTTGAAGGCCTGGGCATACTGTAGTACAGTGCGGGTTCCCTGAGTCAAAGCCTAGAACTCATTGAGCTTGCTATCTAGAATCCCTGCTGGAATATGGTGTCCCCTAAAAGTCGTCTTGAATTCCCCCATGTCACCTCATGGTCAGCAGGTAACATGGCGCGGAAATGGTCCCACCATGTCCTAACAGGTCCACGAAGTTATTGTGTAGCGAAGCGGGTCTTCGTGTCGTCAGGGCAAGCTCCCGTGAGGAGTGGGAACTTTGACTCCACAACCCTTAGCCACACATTGGCGTCTAGCGGATCCTCGGCCTTGGTGAACAAGTGTGGTTGCGTGCTCAAGAACTCTTGATAGGTTGCCACGGTTGGAGGACGTTGCGGCTAGCCTCCACCATACTGCTGAGGGTGGGGCTGGCGCTGCAATAGCTGCCGCAGAATCTCATTCTGCTGAGCCATTAGCTCCTACACCGTAGAAGCTAGAGGAGGTGGCGGGGGAACCTGCTTGTTCTGCCCGCGACGCTGCCTAGCTACCATCTGAAAATAGAATTTCTGTCGTTGTTATTTCGACTCATGGTTCCAATAGAATCCTTTATATTATGAGAAGAAAACGTCATAACATAGTACTGAAACCAAACAAGAATAACATGCTTGCATTCATTAATCATAAAAGTCCTCCCCGGATTCAACAATGTAGGGGATTCACCCTTAAGCCTAGTCTAAAAATTTGTGCCAACTAAGCTCGTGTGGGTTCCTTTCGTCCTATTATGTCGACTAACCCGTCAACCCTGCGTGGTAGAGGCAACGCTGGATACAGGTGAAGGGGGCACTCTGGAGTCTGGAGGGAGTCGCATTGGGACCAGGAGCTGGCTCTAATTCCTCGGGATCCTCCCCTCCCTCGCTTCCTGCCTCATTTGCCTCCATATCCTGGTGGTGCATCTCCAGGTGGTTGTTGGCTTCCTCAAGTTCCTCTTGCACATCATGGAGCTGGATCTCTAGGACATCGATGGTGTTATCCCAGATTTCCACCTGCTGCTCTAGGGTCACGATGCGCTGGCTCAAGTGTTCCACCTGTAGGTCTTTTTCCACCAATTCCGAAGACAAGTCGACCACGAAGTCCTCTCGACTGTCGAGGGTGATCTTAGTAGTCTGAGCAAGGTTAGTGAGGTGTGCCATGGCGTCACTCTATAGGACTTGTAGGCGGTACAGCGCGCTCATACACTGAACAGTGATCCTCCCAACTTGGTCGGGATGCATAGCCCATACGTCCTTCACGTGGCTCACTCTGTTGCACCACATGGGGTCATCCCTCTTCTCGACGGGAAAGAGTCCCAGTGGGTGCATTACCATCTCCAAGGGATGATACCCGCAGAAGGTTGTCAGGGTCTTCAGTGCTGCGGCCTCGGTGGTGTCGTCTGCCCTGAACCCGATAGTCTCGGAGTCAAGGGAACGCTAACCTGGCTACAGAGGGTGAGCCTCCAGAGTCAGCCAAACCCGGCAACGTGGTACCCGTGCTCCTCGTAGAACTGCACCGTGTATAGGGGGGTGTAGGGTAACTAGCGGAGCAGAGCACCTCCCACAAGATGGAGGGAAAACCCTGATGAAAATAGTCGAAACTGAAACGAGTGTATCCTCCATTGATGGGGGTGGGTGATGTCATCTATGAAAGAGGGTTAGATGTAAGCGTTATGGCTGTGGAAAGGAAAAACATGTGCCCGGGTTGTTAAGAGGAGGTGGGTTAGATTAGATTTGTTCACTCCAACTCATCTTATTATCCCATATTAACAATGTTTGTTAGGCTTATTATCTGATGCACTTTTTTCTTAACTTCTAGTTTATAATGCATGCATGCTGGAAAGGCGCCTTCTCACCGATCAGAGGGGTGCTTCTAGGGCATCCCTGCTATTCTAAGACTGGCCTATATGGCCTACTTATTTAGCCACCTATTTCCCCTACTCCTAAGGCCTTTCGTCCTAGGTCTAGCGTTCTACTCCTGACGATCCAATACTAGTTTCTAAGCAAATTTTATTTTTGAAATGTTGGCATTCATGACTTATTGATTCCTCTGTAATGGTAATCCCTCCGATACTAGCTGTGGCAGAACCGCCCGAATTATTCTAGCTTAAGTGCCCAAGTCACGCCTTAGAGGCAGCAACACACTTAAATCGGAATAACCTATCAGTCCCTCAGATCTACTCTGATAAAGCCACTTACCAAGGATCGAGTACCATTAGCTCACATGATGGTGAGTCTCAGAGAGAATACAATAAATATGAAACCACAATTTAAAGTACTGGAGTTATTACATAAGTCGGAGTTTTAATAAAAGATAACATGTTCATAAATAAAATGCAGCGGATAATCGACAACGATAATACGGAGGAATAGGGCAAGGCCTAGCTCACTACTCCTCCTGTCCTCTCCTGTTGAGGCAGCATCCCACTCAACCGTCCAACCCAGTGGCAGGGTGGAGGGCCAAGTCACACTGTCAACCATATCCTGTAGCGTACCTGAAAAAAATATGCCACAAGCAAGGCTGAGTATACTAATACTCAGCTAGACTTACCCGGTGTGAGGAGTCTACTCCTCTACCTCTAGACCATGCAGCTGTTTGGCTGAGGGGTTTGGTTTGCCAAAAGCACTAGCTGAGTCTAAAAACAATTTTAGCTTTTTCCAATTCTAGCATATTTACTTAAGCTAGGTTTGCCCCTTTCTAAACATACATGGTAACAATCATTTAGTACAATCAACATGTTATCTCAAGTAAAACCTCATTTCGCTTATTACTCAATGCAGTACAAGGGGTCAAGTAGTCTCATTAGCTGCAAGAAGCAAGCGATTCGACAGAGTTTTAAACCTTGCAAGGTAAACCTAAACACACGACATGTAGGGGCACTCCGTCCCCACACACGTCAGTCGTCCCCATCGATTCCCCGTTTGCGGCCAGGGCTCACCGCCTTGGCATTCAATGCTCCACTGACCCCGGCCGCCGCCGTGCAGAGACCACACTTGTACCCACCATAGCTAGCATGGGAGACCCAGTCTAAGGACGAGTGAGGAGGAAAGTCTGCGCCCGGCTTCACTCAAGTACTAGGCTTACCGGTTACCATATTTCCCGACATGTGTTTAGTACATTCAAACGCTTGACTCAGGTATCCACACATTAATCCTTAATTCCATTTCTGTCTCATAGACAAGGCATCCACCCTGGATCCAAGTCCATAGACCATCATAGACCCTGTTATCAAGATGATTACAATCAATTCCTGACCTCGCGCGAGTGCTAGAAAATCACTCGACTTCTACCGAGATCCTGATTAGCAAAGCAGCTACTCGACCTAGCATACTAGTATTCATCTCAAAAAGGAATTCTGAGTTCATGCAACTAAGGGTTTCAAGCAACTCCTACACTTAAGTGCACATTACAAACCTACAAACATTAACTGTAGTAAAGTAGCATATATAATGGTTATGCATAAAATCGGGGCTTGCCTTCAAGGGCTGAGGCTACGGGGAGATCCTCAGTGGCAGGCTCTTGAGCTGGCTCCTGAACTTCTTCTGGAACAACTCCTTGCTCAGGAATGAGCACGTACTCTCCATCAGCGAGGTTGCAATCTAAATGAATGCAATGAATAGGAGATACGTATGCTATGGTATGTAATTAATAATTGAAATGCGAGGTGAAATACTCAAGTTAGTAGGACATGTCTTAGTTCCATTATTTTAGATTTTTGGGGTATACTTGGTAATTAGAAATAGGTATGATTAGTTTAGGAAGTTGGATTAAGATTGTACTCAATAATCCTTCAAGGTTTTGGTACAGAGTGATCAAGGTTCCTAGCTAGAATTACCTATGACTTAACTTAGTGTTTCATTAGTCCTTTCTTTTCCTTTTTCAACTTAGGCTTTTGTTTTGAGTAGGTTTGAACTTCAACATTGATTTAAAAATTTACAAAAATTCTGTAAAATTACAGTGGCTTCTCACTGGTGTATGTAACCAAGTCTCAAAGATTGAGGCTTAAAATGGGAATGGTTTTCTCTGCACAAAAATATTAAAATCTAGGGCAGAGGGGGTGCTTTGAACTACAACTCTCTCCTAACAGTAGATTTTTTTCCCTATAGTTTATTTTTTATGGCATCTAGGGGTAATAATATGACTTTGTACCAATTTTTAGCCAATGATACCTACTGGTCATTTTATGGTGATTTTCTAAAGTTTTAGGGCTTAGTGGTGCTTTCTACTACTACTATATTTGAAAAATGTCAAACAACAGATTTCCTAATTTTCCTATCTCCTTCTTTGCACAAGATCAATCATTCTTGAAGTTAGTTAATTTTGCTCATAGGGAAGGGGTGGTAAAATTTCTTGGAATATATGGCCTTTTTCATGGGGTAGGGAGTGAGGTATATTTCATCACATCTTTACCTTAGTCTTATACTTTTCTCTGGTAGTATACATCATAAGTACTTAGATAAAAATTGGGTTGCTCACTATTTCACATTTTTAATCTTTCTTTTGATTTATTTGAAGTATTGGCCAAATTCAAGTTTTATTTGTTTAAGTCACTTACTGTGATGGTCTAGGGTGTTTACCATTTTTGCAGTGGTATACTAGTGGTTAGAGGTCTACTGAAATTTTCTTGCTATTATTGCATGTGCCCCATATTTTTAACTATGGCCTTTGTTGACTTCTTAATGCCTAATTAAAATTATAATTTTCGATTACACTAGACCAGGGTTCCATATATTTTTCCTATGATCTATATCACTTAGGCATTTTAGGAAAAATATGGTCACTCTCTGGTTTTTATTTTCTATCCCCTTTTTCATTTTTCTAATGTTTGGGCAGAAATAGTCTTTAATGGATATCTCTAGTTTATTTTTGTATACTGGGGTGTTTATTATTTTTAAACAGTGTATATGCTAGATAAGTATCTCTACAAATTTTCTCCAGTCCAGTATAGAAGTATTTCTATTTTTCTTTGCATTAATAAGGTTTGGGTAGTTTTCTAATTTAAATTCAAACTCTAAAAATTATTACAGAAAACATGGGGAGAACCTAGCAAAATTGGTTTGACCAATTTTTGATGTATAAAACTCAAGTTATGTATTTTTGAAGTTGACTGCTGTTATTTATTGAAAGTTTTAATTCAAAACTGAAGGGAAAACTAGTTTGTGCTGAGTCCCCTGGTTTCTTTCACTGTTTCTATTACATCTAGGTCCCCAGGGCACTATTCAATAGTGTGACTGACAGCACGAAAACCACTTAGGATCTACCCTAATCTAACCCGCGACCCTTTGGTTCTCGGAACAGTAGCCGCGCAGAGATTACAGCGACGAGACTCACCGACGGTGAATTAGCTCCGGCGAAGTGGTTGATGACGTGGGGAGGTCGCGGCGGTCAAGTCGGTGTGCGGGTCGTCATCGGGGATGGCCGAAGTTGGTCGGACCTCGTGTGCAGATGGGGAAGCTCGTCGGTGGCGAGGATTCTGGCCTAACCACGGCGGCATAGTTCAATCCAGTGAGTTGGGGAGCTTTACGGGAAGCTAGGGAGGTTGTAGGTGCAAGCAATTGGAAAATGGTTTACCTGGTAGCCCGGTCTGCGTGAGGCGGCGGGCGGCCGAAGTTCGGCGAGGGCGATCCCGCTGCTCCGGTGAGGCATGGTCTCGGTTCTTGCTTGAAGAAGCTTCACGGCCCCACGGGGAAGCTGTCTAGGGGCTCGGGCGAGGCTAGGTGTCTACGGGAATGGCTGACCGTGGTGGCCGGCGCTCGGGTGGCTCGGGCGGGCGGCGCAGAGCTCGCTAGAGCTAAGAGCTGGGTCGGGACAGTGAGGACAGGTGCGGAGTGGAGTGTCACGCGTCCAGGGGTGGCTTTATAGGCGCGAGCATGCGTAGCCGAGGGCCGATCTAACATGCGCTCAGGGTGTGCGCGGGGGAGCACCAGTGCGCGCTCGGCCTCCTGGGCACGGCGTCGAGCACGAGGCAGCGCTGAGAGTGGTCGTTTTCAGGCGCCCATTGGCTCCAGATCTTTGCGATTATGGCCATGATCCCTTTGTTAGATCTCATCACCAGACTCCCCTTTGTTGTTTGTGTGTGGCGACCTATGGATTTTGTTGACTGGAACCGAAGATATGGGGTGCTCTAGTAGGGTTTGTCTCACGGCATGAACCCGAGGTGAAACCCTCGACTTGACGTGTCTAGGGTCTGAATCCCGATGCCATCTTCACACACGTTGCAGAGGGGTTAATTTAACACAACTTTGTCAATGGGAGCCTAGGGTTTTGAGTTAAGGATCAAGGTGAACGCGCTCGAGTTCTGAGTGAGAGGCTGAAATATAGAAATCTGAATTTCAGATTTCTATACAGAGCCTCCAATTTAATGGCCTTTTTGGGGATTTTGAAAAATTCTTGTGGCCAAACTCTCCTACTAATTTTTGTAGCTTATTAAGTTTATGTCAACTTTTATAATTGGCCCAAGCCATGATTTCATATTTTTCATTGCCTTTTTACAAATTTCCCCTTTTGCACTTAAATGACTTAATTAGGGTTATTTTAGGGTTTGGGCATCTTTCTCACTTTGAGGTGCATGATATGGTTAAGGTATGATCCTTGAGATGAAAAAGACTTAATTAAATCTTTGCTCCTCAAGTTTGGTGTCTTTTGCTCAATTTGATTCACATGTGATAATGGTCTTGAGGTTAGTATTGAGAAGAAACCCTAGGTAACACCTAGGTGTTACAATCACTTGGTTTAACCTAAAGATCTACAACATATCTATATATGTTAAGCATGAGAATATCGAATTGACTTAATAATGCGAGGTACTCTTGTCTACTAAACCCTTTTTGCATTATTAGTTGCGCCATACTCACAGAAGGCCTACATTATCTCTAGTTCAATTGCATTCACCAAAACATTCACTTACTTCACAAAAGCACTAAAGTCTAGAGCAAACCTCAAGAAAGAAATTAAACCACTATATGTAACAAGTTTTCATCAATCAAGAATCGGAAACTAACTAATTACTCCTACTTAGCCAAACAAGAACAAAACCAAGTACTCAATTACAGATTTTCTGGACAGATCTCAACAGTCAATTGTTTTTCTCATAGCTCACAAGATATTAATCCAAAAATAGTGAACTAAGACTTTCTAAGAATATTATGAAATCTCCTATAACTTTTTTATTATCATCACAACATGATTCGACATTTTGACAGGTCAATCAGTGCTAAACGTAAATTCTGTTCAGATTTGGACAGAATTTGACTATTCACTTCAAAAATCCATAATTGGAGTCTCAAGCATCCAAATCAAGTGATCCTAGACTTTGTGTACAATTCATTTATAAACATCTTAGATTCATTCAATGTGTATCAAAGTCAAAAGACATGAGAAAGGCTCTGTTGTCCAGATTTGGACAGATTTAGAGATCACACTTCAAACAGCTATAACTTGGCCTCTAGACCACCAAAAAGGATGATCCAAGACTTTTTGGAAAGCTTACAAAAAGTACTACAACTTCTTTATAATTTATAAGAACTGGTTCTAAGCTTAACTTGGGCAAACAAGGTCATTTTCAAAATCTGTACAAAATCTGGACAGATTCTGATACTAAACTTGAGAAGAGAATAACTTCTAAATTGCTAGATCTATGGTCATGAAATTTTTACACAAGTAAGATAAAGAAGTGATCTACAACTTTCCTGTATAATGTTTCTACATAAAACATGGTTTACTTCATTGAACTAGCTGCATAACTAAAACCGGTCATGCAGTCCCAAACAGCAAGAATTCAATTTAGCGCCTAGTTAACCTCTACAATCACCATGTGCTTGATACTTCAACTATTCTAACATATCATCCTAAATTAGAGCTAAAACCACCTAGTTAATCGTGTATATAAACGAGCCTATTTCATACTCAAGTATCAATCAACACTTGGTCAAGACTCCTAATCGATCACCACATATAGCATAATGATTCCCATAGCTGGACATCTACTCCATACACATAGACATGACATCGACCAAATCGCTGCAAGTGATTCGTGCATTTGACTAAGTATTATACCTACAACCATGACACACACATGCTACTGCCAAGAGGACTAATGTAATTAAAACATCCAACTAATCCATCCATCCATCCAACCAACGGAAACAATGGATCGACTTACCATGACTAAACTCAACTCGAATCCGCGAGATCGACAACAACATCCAGTTGAGGCGATTCACCAAGCACTTGGCATGCGCCTCACTAAAGCTTTCTTCTCATCTAAATCTCCTAGGATTTACCTCCACCACAAACACACAAACATACACAGTAAATAATCAAATATAGGAAATGGTAGGGAATAAATAGAACACAAGCGGTTGGTCTCACCGGGGCTACAGAGATCCGACATGCTGCTGCTGCTTTGCGCCTAGTATTAATTAGGGAAAGGGGAGGAGTGGCCATGGATGGTGAAGGTGCAGGAGATCGACGACGTACATGGTGAGGGGAAAAGAGTTACTTGCTACTGGGCGGGGAGGGAAAGCTTGGATTGGGGAGGAAGATGGGCTGGTTGCTGGCGTGCAGGACCAGAGAAAGGGCAAGACAAAGAGGCTCGACGCGGCTTGGGCGCGATGCTGGGCTCGAGTAGGGTATGCCGAGGGAGAACGACAATGTGAGGTCGATGCCCGGATAGAGAGGGGGCTCGAGGAGGCACAACATCCAAGGAGGCACGAGTTGCCAGGTGAGCACGTCGGCCAGAGGTGTTGGGCGTGAGGGATGATGGAGGGGAACGCTCTGCTGCTAGAAGAAGAGAGCAGCTGGTGCTCCACGGAAAATAAAATAGAGAACGAGGAGACGAGGAGGTGGCGTCTAGGCCTTGAGTGTGGATAATGAGAGGGTTGAGCGGTGGGATAAGAGAACAATTCATATTTTTTTCTCCAAACCTTTAACAAAAGAAAAATGTAGATATTTTGGGGTTCTGAAATCTGGGTCTAAAAGAGGTATGAACAGGTCGAATCAAACAAAACCGATGATAAAATTTGAACCAGGTTTGATTCGATTTAACTTGAAACCTGATAATTCATCCGCAGTTTGCACAGGAAAATAGATTAATTACGAATACTCAATATTGGCTCTAATTATCTCGGTCCAATTTAATCTCGCATCAACACTCTTGTCGCCGAGCTTCTAATAAAATTTACTCGGGTAAAAAATCACAAGAGTGGGTCGAGGTTCCAAATTCATATTTGCTTAATCGATAAATTTTATTTAGGCACAAGACTCAATAATTCAGAAGATTAACTAAAGTCTGAATTTCGCGAAATTTTTTGGGTAGTATAGATTCATGGAGACAGATACGATATCAAAATCGTGATAGACAAAAATGATTAGAACTTAGTGACCTTTATATTCATTGATATCACGTGCTTAAATCCATATTCATTGTCGGACGAGAAATAAACACCTGGGGTGTTACAATCAAGAAGTATTTATACAACAAAGGTCATATATCGTTGGATAAGGCAACTGCCAGTGGAAACCTATTTCCACTATCAGTTGGTGTAAGGGAATCGCTAGTAGAAATTAGTTGGTGTAAGGGAATCACTAGTAGAAATTATATTATCACTGGTAGTTTACTACACCAACCACCAATGGAATTAGGAGATTCCATTGGCGGTTTTGTTAAGAAAACCACCACTGGAAATAGGTTTCCACCTGTGGTTGCCTAATCAGTACCACCAGTTTATTATCACTAGCGCTCGATAACTGAAACCACCAGTAAAAAGAAGAATACACCACAAGCTTAGAGCTCTTTTCTACTAGTGGCACTCGGCAAAGAGCCGGATTCTGGTAGTGAATGAAATTGTTAACTTATCTTGAGTAATGTTGGTTAAATATAATGCTTTAAAATAACTAAAAGAAAGTATAAATACAAAATATGTGACCTAAGTGTAGGGTTACTCACTACACGATGGTCGAAGGTTGGATCCTAGTGGAGACGCGGCTGCAATACTGCATCGGTAGGCCTAGCGGACGTCGAAGGAGAGGCGATGAGCCTGGAGCTGAACGACGGCGTGGTGACCAGCGACCGCAATACACGTCGCCAGATGCCAGTACTGCAAGCTGGTTAGTGTGCCGGGTAGAGGAGGGAGGGCGACGGGGGATGGAGGTGGGCGAGCGGCTGGCCTGGCCAGGACCGAGCGAAGGAGAGAGGCGGCGTTTGAACGGTCGAGCCATCGAGGAAGGGTGTGCGGATGTGTGCCTGCGTGGCTAGGGTTGAGGCCGCGTAACTCTTACCCGATCAGTGATCTCCTTTTCTGAAAAACAATAAATAAGCAAGGGTGAGTACTTATGTACTAAGCAGCCCACCTTCACCCGCGGAATGGGAAAATCAGATATAATGCATGGAATATGTGGAGCTTAAGATATTTTGCAGAAATAGCAATATTTGATGCAGGGTTATTTTGTAAAATATTTGTATTTTTCAAAGCGCATCCTCTTCCAAAGGAGCAGGAAGTTTTTCAATATAGAGCAAAATCCCCTGGACTAAACCATCTAGGTATCTCAGCAGTTTCCCACTGGTTTTTATTTTCAAAAACAGTTACTGACTTGAGGGGCTGCACTCAGAGCTGGGCCGAGTTGGATATAAACACTTCGGGTCAAAGAGGAAGTTCGTGCAAGTGCAAGGTGTTGGCATGCCTACGCCCCACCATACTAGAAAATGTGAAGAAGGCTTCAAAAATCAAAACCTTGCAGGCTTTAATACAAGAGCAAAGATAAAAAAACAATCACAATAGTTCATGAAACGAGTCTGATCTAGTTGGTTAAGTCATTAACATCTAAGTCCATGGGTTTTCTAATCTACCATTCTTCTTTTCTTTTCTACAATTTAGCCCATCAATGTTTTATTTTTGAATTATTTTAAATTATTTTTTTACTTTTCTATATTTTTTAATAACGATCTTTTACCATCTAATTTTTTTGTGATGTATAAATCAGTCATCACTACCAAAACGACCCTACTCTATAGCGACCCACCATTAGTCCCTAAAGGCATCTATAGCGACCCCACCATAAGTTGTTAAATTTATAGACTTTTAGCGATCAATAGACTATAGCTACAAACGTATTTAGTGACCAACCATTAGTACATAACTTTTAGCAACCAACAGTTGGTACATAATAAGGATCGCTAAAACTCAACTATCGTGTAGTGACTGTTTTTCCATAAGAATACATAATAATATTATGGTTATTCGTAAATATATAGAGATGGGAGCAAAACAAATTAAATTGCATAATCGGATTTTATATAATGACAGATACTAATGGATTAGGGGATGCTAAGAAGCAAAGTATTTTTTGGACTTTTGAGATAAAACCATGTTACTGGAGAATACCATAGTATTTTAAGAGATGTTTGGTTTGTAAAAAAACTATGTTTTGAATACCATAATTTACTAGTTACTGTGGTATTTTTAAGTATTTGAAACTTCACTTCAACCCATAGTTTTTATCTATGACTAAATATCATGATCTGAGATACTTTGTCTTTTAACAAGTATTGTTTAGAGTGGTATAAAAATATATGGTTGTGCCATAATATTTTAAAACCATAGGAACTCTAAAACAATAGTTTTGAAATACCTTGCTTCCACACACCCTCTTAGGCTAGCTCCAGCAAGGGCTCCTAAAGGGTCCTCTACCCTAAATATAGAGGATCAAACGGTTCTCTACGCTCTTCAGCAGTGTCCTCTAAACGGTCCTCTCAATTTAGAGAACGTTGCTGGATTGTCTATTTATAGAGTTTCTCTAAACGGTCATCTATCCATTTGAATACTTTAAAACACCGGTTTAACAAAACTAAAACATGTACAATATTATATTTGAGAGTATGATAAATACATATGTATAAAAAATAAAAATAAAAAATATCTCTAATATAGATATTTGAGTATAGAGGACGTGATTTAGAGGACGTTGTTGGAGAGAAAGGAGATATAAAAGATAAAATCTTTTAGAGAAGACTGTAAAGGACGGATATAGAGGACATTGCTGCTGGAGACCGTCTTAGAACCATATGAACATCATCGTCATTCAGTTATATATAGATGGAAGAATCACATGGAAGATGTGGGCTGCTGCAAGAGCATTTTGTGAAGCAACAATATAATATATTATTACTGCGGGTACTCGATTCGAAGGAGAGACTCACATATATAGTACATTATGCATTGAGCTTATTAATCAGTCTATATGCCTAGCTAGCAGGCACAGATAACCATGCATTATTATTACACTGGCTATAGTTGCCTCTCTCAGTCTCAGCTCGATCCAATGCTGGAAGTGTACTTTACCTTGCCTGGAACTGTACTTTACCTTGCTGGAACGTACACAAGAACAAGCAGAACACTTTCAGGATGGATGGATGGATCGATCAATAGTAACGGTGGCCGCATGCCGGCAGCGGCGTGCCGCAGAGGCACTTGTTGTGCTGGTAGCTGTAGGCGTCGAACTTGGCCATGCTCCCTCCCGTGGGCACCACGCCGCACATCTTGTTGTAGCTGACGTTGAACAGCTGCAGCCCGGCGAGGTCGGCTACCTGCGCCGGGATGCGGCCGCGGATGGCGTTGTGGCTCAGGTCCAGGTACGCCAGCTGCTCCGGCATGTCCACGGCCGTGAGGCTGAAGGCGAAGCCATTGCGGGAGAGGTCCAGGTGCTGCAGCGGCTTCCCCTTGCCGAACACGCCCGACGCGTCGCCGGCAAAGGCGTTCCGCGACAGGTCCAGGTACGCGAAGCTGACGGAGGCGAACCCGGCGGGGATGCTGCCGGAGAGGTTGTTGTGCGACAGCACGAGGTACGCCGCCTGGTCGTCGACGTATTTGCTGAGGAGCAGCGGCGGGACGGGGCCAGAGAGGCGGTTGCGGCTGAGGTCGATGCTGGAGAGGGCGGGGAGGTCGGCGAGCGTCTCCGGGATGGCGCCGTCGAGGGAGTTGAAGGAGAGGTCTAGGAGGGTGAGCTCCGTTAGCTGCGACAGGAACGACGGCACCGGGCCGGAGACGCCGGTGGAGGAGATGGTGAGCTGGGTGAGGTTGGCGAGCTGCGCGAGCGAGACCGGGATACCGCCGGAGATGCCCGGGAGGTGGCGCAGGACCAGCGTGCGGAGGTTGGTCAGATTGGCGATGGCGTCCGGGATGGCGCCCGTCAGGTTGCCGTCGCCGAAGATGGTGAGGCCGACGACGCGGCCCGTGACGTTGTCGCAGTCCACGTCGTACCAGTCGCAGCAGAAGGTGTCGGGCGTCCACGACGCGAAGTGGTAGGGGCTGCCCAGCGCCGAGTTCACGGCCAGCAGCGCCTCCTGGTCCTCCTCGTGGCACTGCATCGACGACTCCGCCGAGCTGCTGGTGATGGCGCTCTGCAGGAGGAGACACGAGACCGCCACGAGTACTAGCAGGCGTGGTGGTTGCTGCAAGGAGGAGGCGGCGGCCATCGTCGACGACGATCGATCGAACAATTCTCTTGCTGAGCTGAGCTGCAGTAGTGAGAATGATGTCGCCGCCGGTTGCTGTGAGCGAGATGCATGAGATGGATATTTGGCGTCGCCATGCATGCATATTTATAGCCTTGCAAAAGTGCAAGTTGGGAGCACCTGCACTAACAAAGTAAGGAGGAGAGTGGAGGAATTAAACATTTGCAAAAGTGCAGGCCAGTGGAGGACAGGGATGCAGACAAGCACATCCATCGACCGTGTATCAAAACTGCACTGCACCTCGTGCGAGAGATCGAATTGATGAGATGTGCGTGATCAGCAGGCAGCGACGGTCACTTCTGCATGCTAGTAGCTACCAGCATTACTTACATTGCCCATGCTGCTTTTGCTGCATCATGTCTATCAGATATTTTTTCCTTCATGCTATGCTATGCTGCTAATACAGTAGTCTAACCTAACTTATGACGACACGGATCAGCAGCACTAATGATAATGTAATACAGCATAGGCATGCAATTAGCTAGCTAACGTTGAGTGGGTTCTCGCATGCATCTGCTCCATCTCCTGCTGCTCCCCTCGATCGCTAACTTTATTTACTTTGGCCTTTTCGGTTGATGTATGGACATGAGACGCGCGCTGACAGGCCGATTATTGTTCCATTAATGATTCATGTACACGGCCTGGCCTTTCATTTCGTTTCCGAGGCAGGCAGCAGAGGTCAGGAGCCTTCCTTCTCCGTGCTAGCTAGAACTCGCATACAACCTCGTATGATGCGATATATAGAAACTAAGATATTGTTTGGTTCAGACAACTTAGGTTGTAATTCATTTCACGGTGATATCACATGTCGTTGTTTACGTTTGGTTCGACCTGCTCGCAATGGATAACGTTGCTATTGGATACCAGACTATACAACATACTCTGTTACCCCTCTCCAACCAGTGCTACTCGATCCCTTTGCAGCATCGGAATGATTAAGGGAGCAACCAAACAAGTAGCGGTATCTCTTCCACGGTAAGGCCTTGTTCGGTTATTCCCAATACACATGAATTAGATGAGATTGGAAAAAATTGAGAAGAAGTTTGACTTGTTTGGGATTCAAACCCATCTAATCCCACTCAATCCATATGGATTGAGAGCTAATCGAACAAGCCCTAAGAGTTAACGCTGGTTTTCGACGGCATTAATAGTGTGTTTGGTTTGAGGAATGAAGTGATCCATCTTTACCATACTTTGCCTAACTTTTCTGCCTAAGGTTAGTTCTTCAATTCGAACGACTAACCTTAGGCAAAATGTGGCGCAGTTAGTCACGAACCAAACAGGCCTTAGAATGGGTTGATCCATCACCACCACATTCCTTATAAGCTAATAATTAGTATATACATGAGGAGTGGGTTGATTCCACCAAATTTGATGGAATGAACTTATGATGCATCACCTCATTAAGCATAGAGTGACTCCACAAACCAAACACACCATAACATTATCATTCCCTACTTCAAACCAAACAGAACCTAAGTTATATCTTCGGAGTTTAATGGGAGAACCTAATAGGGCGATGTAACTTGACTCGATGCGGTGAGATAGACCGACGACATGTTTTTCATTCACTAGCCGCATGGAAGACATACATGTTCTCACCACATGATATTACGGCGAACATTGGTTCTTATCACTAGTACACAGAAGCTCTATAGTGGCGGTCCTAGAGCTATTTGCACTAGCGTTTTTCAGTGCCGCCAGTGCTAGGGGCCAGTAGAAATCGGTCTTTTTCACAGGCGGTTGTTTGCCAACCGCCAGTGTAAATAACATATATGTCTGCCCTCTCCATATTTATGTTTACGGTATAAAGACGTCCATAATCATAAGATTATTGCGTTCCGAATCAGCGAGCGATAGTTGCGTCTGACTTGCATTGGCCCATTCACGGAACCAGATAAGATCAGTCCAACATTTCCCCCTCTTGATACACTTAAAACATACTTTCTTGACTAGTTGATTTCTTAACTTATAATTCCCACTCCTCAATATATTGGTACACTAAGAAAAAGGTGTTACAACAATATGTTACAACAATATATTGATCTTTTCTTATGTTATCAAGCACATTATTAAAATAAGAATAATTTTTTTGCATAAGTTGTTTTAGGTGTTGTTTGCTCCCTACAACAAAAAGGTGAAAATATATTTGTATTTGTATCTAAATTTTATATCCATCATTTGATAAGATATATGATAAATTTGAGGTTTACCTTTAATGAATCTTTACAAGCTGAATGTTAAAACAAAGAATATGAATTTGCCTAGCAGATTTTATATCTTATTTATTCACAATAAAAAACCAAAAATTTGATATCAGAATAAGTATATGTTTTCATCCCCTTGCATCTAGCCCTTTGTGATGTACTATTAAAGGACTAACTGGTTTGTTAAGTGTTGAACAGGAATTTTAGTATAATGCTTATACCCTCAGTATGGACAATCAGTAGCATACAAAGGTTCAACACAAGGCAATAGTGATGATATTCCATAGAGAGATCAAACAGTTACATAGATCATTGATATCACAACAGTATGAGAAAAGCAAACATGATTAAGAGTGGATAGTGAGACTGGAGTTGGTGACTATGGAAAGGTCTCAAACATAGAAGATTTGCTATGACAAAAGGAAGATGTTAGAAGGATATGACAAAAAGGTGGACAATGATCAGATATTGAAGAAATGGTTTTCAATGTAATCTCAAGATGATGTGACTGAAGGTAGTTGGGTAGGGTGGAGACTTCAAGTACAGGGCCTCAAGGGACCAAGCGAAGGTGAAGGTTAAGTAGAGGCTTGTGGACCGAGGTACCATAGCTAGGGTGAAGAAGAGAGTACTTGCATGGATGTCAAGGGACTAATCAAGCTATGAGTCATGTTGTGCTAAGAATCAGAAAGTTGGAAGAAGTGATTTGAAGCCTTGGATTGAACTCATATGTATTGATATGGTTCAAATCACCTTGCTCAAGGTATCAGCTCTAACACTACACCAAAATCATACACTTCCTACGGTTTTTTAACTTCCTACAGCTTTTATAAGAAACCGTAGGAAATACATAACTTCCGAGAGGCAACTGGTAGCTCTAGGAAATACATATAACTTCCTACTGTATTTTATAAAAGCTGTCGGAAGTTAAAAAACCGTAGGAAGTTAGCAAACTTCCTACGGCCTCCTCTAGGAAGTTAGGTTTCACCTATTGAACAATCAAACAAAAAGCTAACTTCCTACGGCTGGCTCTAGAAGCTTCCTACGGCCTCCTTTAGGAAGTTAGGTGTTAGCTGTTGACTAGTCAAACGAAAAGCTAACTTCCTACGGCCTCCTCTAGGAAGTTAGGTTTCAGCTGTTGACTAGTCAAACGAAAAGCTAACTTCCTACGGCCAGCTCTAGGAAGTTAGGTGCCCACCTAACTTCCTACGGCCTCCTCTAGGAAGTTAGATTTCAGCTTTTGACTAGTCAAACGAAAAGCTAACTTCCTACGGCCGGCTCTAGGAAGTGACTTAACTTCCTAGAGTACAAGTACAACCTCTAGAAAGTTAAGTAACTTCCTACGGCTTTACTCTAGGAAGTTATATTTTTTTATCTTAAACCACGAATCAATCTTATCCTCTTCTCCCTTTCCTTCTCCCTCCCGTGACTCAGTCGGTCATGGCGGCTCAGATCTAGACTCCTCCGGTGCGGACGCGAGACCCCCCGGCGGCGCGACCCTAGTAGCGGCCACCCTCGGTGGGCACGGCTTGTGCGCGGCCGTCCTGACCTGTGCGCGGGCGCGGCGTGGCCCTCAACGGCGCGCTTGCAAGCGTCCTACCGGTGCGCGGGTGGGCAGCCACGACGGCGCGCGGGTGAGGACCCTCGGCGACGCGGCGGCCCCGGCTCCGATCCGGTCTCGTCTGGCGGGCGCGGGCCCTGCCCCGGTGGCTCCCTGTGACCCTGGTGCATGGCAACAGACAACGGGTATTGATGAAGTAAATTCACTTTTTCCAACCAATCTTTAGTTGCCCACATTTTTCTCTCCAGGTAACAGTAGAATCCAAGGCTACACAATATATGCATGCGTACCGGCAGCGAGGTAAATATGCGAAGGACTCTCGTTCCACGCCCATTGATTTACCGTGCAATAATCTGTTCTCGATTTGGGGTCGACATGCATTTGTTTCGTGGGCAATAATCTGTTCTCGATTCAAAAAAGATAGATAAAGAAGAGAGAGAGAGATGGTCGAACATAAGCTTGGTTGCTCGTGTTGCCTGCCCTTCCGGTTAGCTTTGAGCAGCAGCAATTGCAGCACTAAAGCATGAGCTACACATACAGATGATACACATGACTGTCTGGCCAAACAAACTAAAGACTAATTCGCGGATCCAAATGGCCGATTTTAATCCAGCCACACCAACCAGTCCTCTGCAATGGTGCGAGATAACCAGCCCCCTAGCGGCTTTAATAATAATATGCATAAATGAGCGCTTTATTGCCGGTCCCAAAAACACACACACACAAGCTTTGTTAATGTTCACTAACCACCGTCCTGGCTCCTTGCTGCTAGTTGCAAGCTAGGACACAGACCAGTAGCTAGACAAGGTACACCGTGGAAAAGTTGCCCAAGGTACTGTGTACCTTACCTTGGCCACCGACAACTTATGTATATTTTCTAGCTACAAAGTATATATGCATGTAAATTTTATTCATACTAGCTAGGCTAAGAATCCAAAAAAAACCTTAGCGTACTAAATAGCATGTGTGTAGATACATATCCTGATTTAATTTGCTATTAGCTACAGGTATAGATGTATGTAAGTTATATATATAGACTAGATGTGATGCTATAAGATTCCAAAAAATAAAACTTTAGCTTACTAAATATCATGTGTATTTTATATATATCCTGATTTAATCTGCCAGCTAAAAGTATAAATATGGATACTAGCTAGCTACGATTATTTCCAAAAAAAGGCTTAATTAGCTTACGAAATAATAACATGTATATAGTATTTATTTTCTTATTGTTGCTTCTGATCTCACCATGTATTTTCCTTCTCTTTGTCCTTTGGTGCATGTGCAGGCAAATGTCATGGTTGAACAACCCCAATGATCAGCTGTGAGAAGAAATGACACGTATTCTTGACACGCACATAGGAGCCAGACAAAGAACATACTAATGAAAAGATCGATGAATGATATTGATATGGCATGAGTGTTTTGAAATGTTTGGTAGGTTCTGTTTATATGGATTTTTATATGTAAGATTGCATTGTTCTTTTGTATGAGGCTACATATGGCGAGGCGATGTCTAGTTAGCACGGACCAGACAATGACTGGAGGACCTCACCTATTGATCCTTAGGCTGTCTATGCAAGTGGTGGAAAAGCTCATGGAAGGTACGGACTCTACATATCTTATATTGTTTCTTTGGTTGAGTGCAATACATGTATTCTTAATCTATCGTGATGTTACTTGTTTTGTAGGTACACAACGTTTGCTAACGTCATCGACTCGAGCCAGGTGAGGGTTCGGCGTGGAGGTTCGTCGAGGTCTGTTGCTCGTAGCTCCCGTCGCTCCACTCAAGATCCAATAGGAGTGGAGCAACCGTGAGAAGAACTTAGGCGACATCAGGATTACTTGAAGCAACAAGCTACGCAACATGAATATTATGCTACACAGATTCAACAATAGCAAACACTCATACAAGTAAGTTCAAAAGATAATAGCTTTCACTTTAAGATATGTATTGATTTAAAACACTGATGTGAATGAGTTCGACAAATTTGTAGCAACTAGCACAGGCCCAAGGGATACACGTCCAGGTGCCCCCATCACCACCACCACCTCTCGTTCATTATCCTTGGTCTTCACCTCCACCTACACCTACATCTCCACCTACCAAACATCAGGTATGCAAATTCATCATCATTTACTTGTTGTTAGTTATATTATGATGTAACTCAGCAAATATTATTTGTACATGTATATTAGACCCCTCCAGCTACCTTGCCGATGCATGAACGAGAAGACGGGTTAGACTTTGTCGAAACCCTCTTCCCTAGTGGAGGTATCGACCATCACTCGTCACTGTAAGCCGATGGTGATCGGCGACCGTGAGCTTTCATGTTATTGTGTTTTGATACTTGAGACTTTTATTATGACTATGTATGTGATATTGTCTCTTATTAGTACTGGATGATATGTGTCTTATTATGACTATGGATGAGACTTTTGTGATGTAATTGATGAGACTACGGATTTAAATATTGTTATGTGATTGTGTCTGAGATGTTTTATGTGAAAATATGTTGTGCTATATAGTGTTGATATATTTGTTATGTTGTGGAATGTGGTGTAAAATAAAAATAAACAATATTTGTAATGCTGGTCAAATTAACTTCCTAGAGGCCAATTGGGCTGTAGGAAGTTAGCCAGTTAACTTCCTAGGGGCTACAGTCAGCCGTAGGAAGTTAGCCAGCTAACTTCCTACGGCTACAGTCAACCGTAGAAAATTAGTCGTAGGAAGTTAGTCAGCTGACGGCGCTGACGGCGTGAAGCTACTAACTTCTGGGAACCTACTAACTTCCGAGAGGTTTCTTTGGCTGTAGGAAGTTAGCGAACTTCCTAGAGGGCTCTAGGAAGTTAAGCTAACTTCCGACAAAAAATTTCCGAGAGCCAAACTTCCGACGGAATGGCTTAACTTCCGAGAGTTCAGCTAACTTCCTAGAGTTTAGGGCTAACTTCCTAGGGTTTAGGCTCTAGGAAGTTCACTATTTTGGTGTAGTGTAAGAGAGGATATAGAAGACGGTTGCAAGCCTATATGAGGAGGTACCAAAGAGAAAGACCTAAAAGGGCTCATTAAATAAAGCATAGAAGTTGAGAACAAGTGCAAAAGAGTAAAAATGAAAAGGAAGTGTACTTTGGGCCATTACTACACTTAGATAGGGTCTTGACAACCATAACAACTTACCAAAACTTATTGGACTAGTGGAGTCGCTCATAGTTGGATTTTGGGAGTTCCAAGGATCGATTGCAGCAAAGGCTTTACGAAAAAGTGTAAATTGGATTGGAGGTTGGAATACAATAAAAGAATAACTTAGAATGTTTGGATGGACTAAAAAACATTCGTCTAAGTCATAGAAGTTCCCAAGGCACAAGCCAAGTGAAGTCAAAGAAGTTGAGCCAAAGTTAGAAAAATCTAGCCTTTTTCAGGTAGCACCAGACCAGTTCGGTGTGACACAGGACTTGTCACTGGAAATGGCATGCAAAGAAGATGTTTTCAGAGTTTAACAAGTGGGCACACCAAATCTATATGGTGTGCAATCGAATGTCCCACTAGCTGAGGCATGCAGAGCGCATGTTTTTGGACTTCAGCAACTGTGTGCATTGGGCCTGTCTGGTGTGCCACCGACGCACAGTAAACCCCATGGTCAAAAGCGGAAGATCCAACAGTCAGTTGACATGGTGATGACATGGCGTGTCTGGTGTGCCACTGAATGTGTTCGGTGCAATCTGATAGCTGACAACCTTTTAGTACAGCTACTGACCAGTCAGATGAATAATAGGGTGTCTGATGCACCAGAATGTGCAAAATTGTGGCAACGACTAATTTGGCTTTGGGGCTATATATACACCCATCCCACGGATTCAAGGTAGAAAGCAAGTGTCTAGTATTATGTGTACTCATTCCTAGCAAGTTATAAAGCCTCTCCAACCTCTCTCTTTTGAGAACAAGTGCCTAGTGATAGATTATGTGTTAGGGGATGATTAAGAGCTATAGAAGTGAGAATAGAGCTAAATTGCTGCTTGTAGAAGCTAGAGTAAGCTTATAAATAGCAAGGAAACCTTGAGAAAAATTGTCGAGACATGACCATACGCTTTGCTCACTCACCGAAGTACTCCCAACCTTGTGGAGAGCCTCTAGATAATTTGTAAAGCATCAAGTGGTCATAGTAGAAATCTTGTCTTATCGCGGTGGTGATAAGTTTAAGTGGAGTGAGTTAAAAGAGACTCCAAGCCGGTTAGACTACCTCAACAACGTGAAGTAGTCAAGCGTTTGAGGGTTGGCCGAACCATAGGATAAATTGCTTGTCTTGTCCCTTTGCTCTATTTACTTTACTTGCATTTCATATTGTATATTTGGTATATGTGTTTGTGAAGTGCATGTGCTTATTGGACTTAACTAATCTGCTAAACCATTTTTTTATAAACAAGTAAGTTGAGTTCATACAAAGCAATATTTTAAATTGGCCTATTCACCCCTCTCTAGGTAACAATAAGATCCTTGCAACACTTTCAATTGGTATCAAAATTAGGCTCTCTATTTTGGGCTTAACCGCCTTGAGATGATGATGTTGACAAGTAAGAAGGTAACTCTAAAACTCTTACTTTCATATGGTTCAAATTGTGCATCTTGGTCTGCAAGCATGCTTAATGCTTGTAAGGTCTTGGGTCCTCAAATAGAGCAAATCATAAATGCAAGTATTATGCCTTCTAATGCTAATATGACCAACCCATCAAAGAAGGAACTAAGATGTCTATAACTAAATGCTCAAGCTTCCAATATCTTAGTTCTCTATGTGATGATGTTTTTGATACTATCGTAAATATAGATGGTAGACCGCTTTTATGATGCATATGTCATTTGGAATACACATAAAGAAAAAAATGACAAGTACAAATATGATAAAAGGTCTATTTCATATGATACTTCTACTTCTGTACCACCTCAAATCCATAAATTAAAATAGTACATTTTTAGTCATTAAAACTTAGGAGAGAGTAAAGTAAAATTTAAATCAAGTGATGGATCTCATTTATCTTTAGAGAATGATTTTTGCTTGCTCATAATTGATTAATGATTTTATTCATAAAATCCCTTTTATGCGAAACCCAATTTATTAATATATGAACTTTATTCTAAAAATAAATATTTTAATTATAAACATTTTTTTGTTATAATTATTATGATTTTTTGGAAATATTTAAAAATATATTTATTAATATCTTTAATGGAAAAGAAAAAAGAAAAAAATGAAACCCTAATCAGCCAGGCTGAAATCGGCCCAACCGGTCGTCGCCTCCCCCACTTCCCTCGTCTCCCTCCCTTACACACGACCCCACCTGCGACCCCTTCCCCTTCCTCCCATCATGTGGGCGCAAGCCCGGTGCCGAGCCATCCCGGCCGAGCCGCCCCAGCCCGACGCCACGGCTTCCATGCCGCCTCGCCTCCCCGCGCCACAAGCGGCCGCACCCTCTCCCCTTCCTCTCCCCATTCACTCCCTCTCCATTGATGGAGAAACCAGCTCCATTATGACCGGCCGCTGGCTCTCCCTCTCCCCCCGGTGCCCTCCCTCCTCCCTCTCCCTATAAAACCCAACCATGAGCCCATGGAGCCGGTCCCTTGCCGCCGAGCTCGTCCTTCTCCCTCACCCCATGCCCTCTCCTCTCTCCCTCGCTCGATGCCACCGCCGCCACTACCGCCGCTCGCCGTGACCGCGCCCCTACGCCCGACCGCGCCCCTGCTCACCGCAACCGCGCCCTACACCCTAGCCGACCCTCCCCGTTCTTCGATTCGCCCCTGCACACAGACCCGTGAGCAAGGTTGAAGACAACGCAAATTTTATTATATTTTCAAAATCATTTTGATTTAGTTTATGATTTCTGTAACAATTTGTTTAAATTTGTATATACTATGATTTGGAGATCTTGTGGATGTTAAACGATTAATATTTAGTGTATGTGATGGACTGGTGTCCTATTATTTGTCACATTGTGTATGTTAATTTGTTTGCGGTTATTTTGTGTTTAGAATGAAGAATGATAGGATTTGGTAGACCGCATATTAGTGACAAAAATACTAGATTAATAATTTCACAATTAACTTTGTTTATAGTAAATTTTAGAGTTTAGTCGAGATGTATGTACTCATAGGTTCATATACTTAATTTAGATCTACTAAACAAACAATAGAGTCTCTATTAACACTGAGATAATATAAGTAGTACTCGTGTCCATGATAATCAAATAGAATAGTTAAATCATTAGTTTAATTTAATTCTCTTAATAATAAAATTATTTGGCCTCTAGATAATATGATGTCATTTTCTTTCATAAAGAAAAGATAAAACTAATATGAGACCCATGTTTATGGTAGAAATAATTAATATATTTCTGTAGAGTTGGTTAAATCACTACATCTAAGTTATGTTATACTTTCATAGTCGAATTGTCATATAGCTTTCACTAGTGACTACCCAAAATAGAATCAATATTTTATGCCATAACAAATGAGATGGACGTCAATATGAGCAGACTTACACTATGGTTACGAATTAGGTTTTATTCTAGACGTTTTCCTTTTGTAGATATGATTTGTTCGGTATATGTTTATCTGTGAGTGGTGTATGTTTATTCATATAATGGTGTATGTTTATTCATATAATGGTGTATGTTTACTTATGTCGGCGTTCCGAGACCGGGGGGTCCCCGAGCCGACGAGTGAGTGTGCCGCGTGCCCCAGCCCAGATGGGTCGAGCGCGTGGGCGAGCGCGAAGGGGGGAACAGAGAGAGAGGTCGGTGGCCGGAGCCGGGTCGCGAGGGAGTCGGAGAATTCCCGCGGCCTTCGTGTTCGTCCCGCGCCCAGGTCGGGTGCGCTTGCAGTAGGGGGTTACAAGCGTCCGCGCGAGGTGAGGGGAAGCGAGCGGCCCCGAGAGAGCGCCTGCCCCCTGCCCTTCGTCCCCGCGAGGCCAACCTTTTCTAAGAAGGCCCTGGTCCTTCCTTTTATAGTCGTAAGGAGAGGATCCAGGTGTACAGAATGGGGGTGTAGCAAGGTGCTACGTGTCTAGCGAGGGAGAGCTAGCGCCTAAGTACATGCCAAGGTGGCAGCCGGAGAGGTCTTGGCACCCTGTTGTTGTGGCGTCGTGGCTGTTGGAGGAGTAACGGAGCCGGACGGGGGGACAGCTGTCGAAGTGGCTGGGCCCTTGCTGACGTTCTCCTGCTTTCGTAAGGGAGCTGGGAGCCGCCATCGTCATGATCTAGCGGGGCGCCATCATTGCCTATCTGGCGTAGCTGGCCGGATGGGACGCCGGTCTTGTTCTCTGCGACCCAAGTCGGCTCAGGGCAGGGTGATGATGACGCTTCCTGTTGACGTGGCGGTCTCGTGTCCTAGGTCGGACGTCGTGGAGGCTCCTCCGAAGCCGAGGTCGAGTCCGTCCTGCAAGACAGAGGCAGAGTCCGAGCCCTGGGTCGGGCGAGGCGGAGATCGTTCGGCAGAGGCCGAGGCGGGGTCCGAGCCCTGGGTCGGGCGGAGCGGAGTTCGCCGTCTTCCGGGGCCTTAGCCCGAGTCCGAGCCCTGGGTCGGGCGGAGCGGAGTTCGCCGTCTTCCGGGGCCTTAGCCCGAGTCCGAGCCCTGGGCCGGGCGGAGCGGAGTTCGCCGTCTTCCGGGGCCTTAGCCCGAGTCCGAGCCCTGGGTCGGGCGGAGCAGAGTTCGCCGTCTTCCGGGGCCTTAGCCCGAGTCCGAGCCCTGGGTCGGGCGGAGCGGAGTTCGCCGTCTTCCGGGGCCTTAGCCCGAGTCCGAGCCCTGGGTCGGGCAGAGCCTCCTATGGCACCTCTGGCGAAGTCTGGTCGCCCGTCGGTCTTACCTTTTGCGTTAAACGCCCCGGTGACTGGGTTGGTTGGCGCGGTGATTCAGTCAGGGTTTCTTCTTATCGAAGGCGGGGCCTAGGGCGAGCCGGAGATGCGTCTGCCGTGAAAGAGGAGGCCTCAGGCGAGACGGAGTCATCTTAGGGTCGGCTGCCCTCGCCCGAGGCTAGGCTCGGGCGTGGCGTGGTCAAGTCACTCGTATGGACTGATCCCTGACTTAATCAAACCCATCAGGCCTCTGCAGCTTTATGCTGATGGGGGTTACCAGCTGAGAATTAGGCGTATTGAGGGTACCCCTAATTATGGTCCCCGACAGTAGCCCCCGAGCCTCGAAGAGAGTGTTAACACTCGCTTGGAGGCTTGCGTCGCACTTTTTTGCAAGGGGACCAGCCTTTCTCGGTGGTACTTTGTTCCGGTGGGTGCGCGCGAGCGCACCCGCCGGGTGTAGCCCCCGAGGCCTCGGAGGAGTGGTTTCACTCCTTCGAGGTCTTAATGCCTTGCGTAATGCCTCGGCTGGTCTGGCGGTTCCCTCATGCGAGCAGGGCGTAACCCAGGTGCACTGTCGAGGCCCAAGTTCTCGGGCTGGTATGTTGACGCTGTCAACGGTTCGGCCGGAGCCGGGTTTGCGAGAGCAGCCCCCGAGCCTTCGCACGGAGCGAGGGGACGATCAGGGACAGACTCGACTTTTTATATACGCCCCTACGTCGCCTTTCCGCAAGGAGGAGGGGGGGAGTGCGCCATGTTACCCTCGATGGGCACCGAACATGGTGTCTCCGGTGAGCTGCGATCGGGTAATCCGAGTGGACGTCCGTGCCCCGTTCGTTGGGGGTCGGCTAGGGGCCCGGAGGCACGCCCAAAAGTACCTGCGGGTGATCTGCCGGACCCGGTCCCCTAGCGACGGGGTCCGAGGGCTCGTTGCCTCCCTCCGATGGGATTCCGTTACAGAGTCGTTCCCGCTGGTCTCGGAAATGTCCTAGGGTACCTCGGGAGCGCAGCCCGAGCCTTGGTTATGTATCGAACGTACCCCTGGTCATCCCTCGCTCGGCGTCTGAGGCGACTGTGAACCCTTCGACAGGCCAGCCTTCGAACCCCTGATCAGTAGGGGGCACGGAGCCCAAGTAGCCTGAGGCGGTCGCGAGTCCTTTCGGGGGCCGACCTTCGAACCCCTGACCAGTAGTGGGTGTCGGGCCCACGCGATCTGAGGCGGCTGTTGAACCCTTCGGGGGGCCAGCCTTCGAACCCCTGATCAGTAGGGAGGCTCGGAGCCTAGTTCCTTCACAGGGAAGGATCCCTTTGGGGTTATCCCCCTTCTCGGTCCCTGTTGCAAGAGATAGAGAAAGAAGGAAAAGGGAAAAAGGATTCGAAATTGAACGTCGTGGCGTACCTTTTTCGGCGCGATTGTTTTGGCGAAGGCGAAACGTCACCAGCCGCTCCCGCCCGTAGCGCTGTCCGTCGAGCCGCGGAGTTAATGCGCCGGGGTGAGTAGTTGGCGAGGTTGCCGTTGCGCGTGCGCGAGCCGTTCGAGGTACGGGTCACGGGCGCGTCGTCTTCACGCCGTGAGAGGGGGTTCTCTTGCTGCCTCCGGATGGGACATGAGCTTGGCCGACGGCGTGACCGCTGCTCTCGCGCGCCTACCACCGTCATTACTGCCGGCCCATTTTTGACCGCTTTTGACCGCTGCGCCAGGCTGGCGCTGCTGGGTCGCGGGCTGGGTCGCCTCGAATCGCGGTATCGGTTCCGCAATCGAGGAGGTGCGGTGGTGGAGCGAGTGGCATAGCGGTTCGCATGCAGCGCCCGGCGCGCCAGTTGCACGACGCGTGGGCTTGAGCCGTCGCGCTGGCCTGTCAGGAGTCGGAGAGGCGCGTCCACTTGGCGCGGTTGCATGCCGCCTGCATGGCTGCCTGCCCCTTTCGCCCGCTGGTCCGGGCAAAAGTGGAGGGTTACTTGTAACCGCTGGGTGGTTGCGTGCGTCGTGCGCGGCGGTTCGGCTTCTTCTGCTTAGAGCCGGTCTGTATGACAGGCGGGCCCCAGCCCCCGCGCCGCAGGGAAGGGCTTTGGAGGCGTGTTGGAGAAGACTCAGCCCGTGACGGTTGAAGGCGCAAGCAGGGGGAGTTGCCTTTTAAAAGGAGGGCGACCCCCTTCGTAAGGTGACCATGTCTCCTACCTCCCCTATGCATTGTGTCTCACCATCTTCCGAGCCCCCGGATGGGGGGAAACCGCCGTCTTTTCGCTCCATTGCTGGAGGAACGCAACTCCGTGGGAGTTGGTACCTTTCAGCCATCGTTCGGCTTCAAGGATTTTCATCATACAGCCCAGCGGCTCCCCTCCGCTGGTGATCACCCAAGATGGTGGCCTCCAGCTCCCGAATGGGGAGGGGCAAACCGGGCTGCGGTCCCGGCCCCGCCCTCAGTGTTGAGGGTGTTCGTCATCCTCGCCAGGGCGGGGAGCGAGGCGAGCCGGGGCTGCACCTTCTACGCGGGTCGGCGGGCCACCTCATTTTCCAGCTTCTGGTGGTGGCAATCGCCTTTTAGCCCCACGGCGGAGACATCCTCCAGTCATGCCGGGGAAGGAGAACTGTTGCTGCCCAGCTAGGATGCAACATTCCGTCTTCCTCCTCGCATTCGTGGCGAGGACGGCTGCGAGGATCTGCCGGGGTGCTTAGGGGCGTCCCGCGTTTGCTGGTGATTCGCCCAGAGCTTGTTGCTCCACGGGCTTCCCTGGCGGGGAGGTTGTCCGTACCCGCGGGGACGGAACCGGAGTTCCGTTTGTAATGGCACTTCGAGTGCCAGGTTTTTTGTTCATTTCGGCTTTCGGGGCCTGAACATGTATGTAATTACAGCACAGAGCCGTGTTTTTTTCCTCATTTCTGAGCGCTAAGACTCATCTGCTGATTGTCTGAACCGCTTCACCAAACGTGAGTTGCCCCGTGTCAAGGTGACGAGTGAGGTATCCGTATCCCGGAGGCGTAGGAGTCCCTCGGCTCGGTCGGACCTGTTGTCCGAGGCTCCTCTAGCTTAGTTAAAGAGACCCCTCGGCCGCTCTTCGACGAGCCGAGGCCAGGGGTAGCGATATCAGCATGAGCAGAGGCGTTGTTGGCTCGGAAATGAAACCTGGTTGGCCGGAGCCTAGCCGGTTTGTCTGTTGGCAGGATCGACGTCGGAGCTGATCAGCCGAGGCTTCGGACCGAGCTGGCGCCCTCGGAAGGTGGTCGGCCGAGGCCCCGGAGGTGGCCGGCTGAGCCGTCCGCTCGGGCCAGGTTCTCGGAGTAGTCCCTGGCAGAGATTGCTCGAGCGTGGTGATGACGTCGTCCTTCGGAGCGGAGGCCCTCGGACCGCGTCGCCGCCCGAGGCTAGGTCGGGCCTTGCCGAAGGTGCTGTCGATGCCGAGGGTGTCGTCGCCCTCTTCCAGCGTCAAGATCCGAGCCTGCAGGGTCAAATCGTCTTGTAGCGTGGGCCTTGCGCGGCCGTTGAGGCCAGAACACATACCCTTGTTGCGTTATAAAGCTGCGTCTCCTTTCCTCTCGTTTCGAGTATCTGGACTTTTTGTCGGTAGCAGGGATGTTAGTGCGAGCAAGAGTTGCTTCTCGCGGAAGGTGATGAGTGAGGTATCTGTATCCCGGAGGCGTGGGAGTCCCTCGGCTCGGTCGGCCTTGCCGCTTACGCGTACTTTTACCCGCCCATGAAGCCCTGTCACCGACTTGGTCGAGAAGGCTCGAAGAATCGCTTCGACAGAAGAGCTTCCGTACGTAAAGACTCGTTCGATCCGCGGATTCGCCTTATCCGAGCGCGAGTTACTTATCGCAGAAGGTGATGAGTGAGGTATCCGTATCCCGGAGGCGTAGGAGTCCCTCGGCTCGGTCAGCCTTGACTGCTTACGTGTACCCCGTCGTTTCGAGGACCCACTTTTCGAAGCAATCAAAAAGCACGAAAGATGTTCTGGTAAAAGAGATTTTCTTTTCGAGGAAAATTTTGACGCAGAGGGGGTTCCCCCCTTTTAGCCCCCGAGGGAGGGTCGGGCTCTGCCGAGGCGAGGCTGACCCTTCCTTGTTGACTAAACTTTTGCGTGGGTGCGAGGTATATAAACAACTTGGAAACATCTTAAGGGTAGAAGCGACGTAGCTGTTGGATGTTCCAAGCGTTGCCGTAGACCTCGCCTTGACTGTTGGCCAGCTTGTACGTTCCGGGCTTCAGAACTTTGGCGATGATGAACGGCCCCTCCCAGGGGGGCGTGAGCTTGTGCCTCCCTCGGGCGTCTTGCCGCAGCCGAAGCACCAGATCGCCCACCTGGAGATCTCGGGGTCGGACCCCTCGGGCGTGGTAGCGTCGCAGGGACTGCTGATACCGCGCTGAGTGTAGTAAGGCCCTGTCCCGAGCCTCGTCCAGCTGGTCCAGCGAGTCTTCTCGGCTAGCTTGGTTGCTTTCTTCGTTGTAGGCCCTCGTCCTCGGGGAGCCGTATTCCAGGTCCGTGGGCAAGACGGCCTCGGCCCCGTAGACCAGGAAGAACGGCGTGAAACCCGTGGCTCGGCTTGGCGTCGTCCTCAGGCTCCAGACCACCGAGGGGAGTTCCTTCATCCATCGCTTGCCGAACTTGTTGAGACCGTTGTAAATCCGAGGCTTGAGCCCTTGTAGAATCATGCCGTTGGCACGTTCCACTTGCCCATTCGACATGGGGTGAGCTACGGCGGCCCAATCCACCCGGATGTTGTGATCCTCGCAAAAATCCAAGAATTTTTTGCCGGTGAACTGGGTGCCGTTGTCGGTGATGATGGAGTTCGGGACCCCGAAGCGATGGATGATGTTGGTGAAGAACGCCACCGCCTGCTCGGACCTGATGCTGTTCAGGGGTCGGACCTCGATCCACTTGGAGAATTTGTCGATGGCGACCAGCAGGTGCGTGTAGACCCCGGGCGCCTTCTGCAGAGGGCCGACGAGGTCCAGACCCCACACAGCGAAGGGCCAGGTGATGGGTATCGTCTGCAGAGCCTGAGCGGGCAGGTGGGTCTGCTTCGCATAGAATTGGCACCCTTCGCAGGCGCGGACAATTCTAGTGGCGTCAGCCACCGCCGTTGGCCAGTAGAAGCCTTGGCGGAAAGCATTCCCGACGAGGGTTCGGGGTGCTGCATGATGACCGCAAGCCCCCGAGTGTATTTCCCGCAGGAGTTCCTGACCTTCGGCGATGGAGATACATCGCTGGAGGATGCCCGAGGGGCTACGGTGGTAGAGCTCCTTCTCATCGCCCAGCAAGACGAACGATTTGGCGCGTCGCGCTACCCGCCGAGCCTCGGCTCGGTCGAGGGGCAGTTCTCCTCGGTGGAGATATTGCAGGTACGGGGTTTGCCAATCTTGATCTGGCACGACCCCGTTCTGCTCCTCCTCGATGTGCAGCGCTTCGCCCTCGGGCTCCGAGGGTTCCTCGGGGTGAGCCGAGGATGGCTCGGGCTGGGCCGAGGTCACCTCGGACGAGGCCGAGGGTGCTTCAGGCTCGGGCGCGTCGCCTATCTTGACGGAGGGTTGGTGCAGATCCCGGGAGAAGACGTCCGGGGGAACCGTCGTTCGCCCCGAGGCTATCTTCGCCAGCTCGTCCGCAGTCTCGTTGTGGCGCCGGGCGATGTGGTTAAGCTCGAGCCCGTAGAACTTGTCTTCCAGGCGTCGAACCTCCTCACAGTAGGCCTCCATCTTCGGGTCGCGGCAGAGGGAGTTCTTCATGACTTGGTCGATGACGAGCTGCGAGTCGCCGCGTGCATCGAGGCGTCGGACCCCTAGCTCGATGGCGATTCGCAATCCGTTGATCAGAGCCTCGTACTCGGCCACATTGTTGGACGCCGGGAAATGGAGGCGAAGCACGTAGCGCAGGTGTTTCCCGAGGGGCGAGACGAAGAGCAGGCCCGCGCCGGCCCCCGTCTTCATCAGCGACCCGTCGAAAAACATGGTCCAGAGCTCTGGTTGGATCGGAGCCGTTGGCAACTGGGTATCGACCCATTCGGCTACGAAATCCGCCAGTACCTGGGACTTGATGGCCTTCCGAGGGGCGAACGAGATTGCCTCGCCCATGATTTCCACCGCCCACTTCGCGATCCGCCCCGAGGCTTCTCGGCACTGGATGATCTCCCCCAGGGGGAAGGATGACACCACAGTCACCGGATGGGACTCGAAGTAATGTCGCAGCTTTCGCCTCGTCAGGATCACTGCATATAGCAGCTTCTGGACTTGCAGGTAGCGGATCTTGGTCTCGGACAGCACTTCGCTGACGAAGTAAACTGGCCTCTGAATGGGCAAAGCATGCCCCTCTTCCTGCCTTTCGACTACGATCGCGGCGCTGACCACCTGAGTGGTTGCGGCGACGTAGACCAGGAGGGTTTCTCCATCAGCTGGGGGTACCAAGATGGGCGCCTGGGTGAGGAGCGCCTTCAGGTTCCCGAGGGCTTCCTCGGCCTCGGGAGTCCAAGTGAAGCACTCGGCCTTCCTTAAGAGGCGGTACAGGGGCAGGCCTCTTTCGCCGAGGCGCGAGATGAAACGGCTCAAGGCCGCGAGGCATCCCATGACCCTCTGTACGCCTTTTAAGTCCTTGATGGGCCCCATGTTTGTGATCGCTGCGATCTTCTCCGGGTTGGCTTCGATGCCCCGCTCGGAGACGATGAATCCCAAGAGCATGCCTCGGGGCACCCCGAAGACGCACTTCTCGGGATTGAGCTTGACGCCCTTCGCCTTGAGACACCGGAATGTCAGTTCGAGGTCAGAGAGAAGGTCGGAGGCTTTCCTCGTCTTGACTACGATGTCATCGACGTAGGCCTCGACCGTGCGACCAATGTGTTCGCCGAACACATGGTTCATGCACCGCTGGTACGTTGCACCCGCGTTCCTCAAACCGAACGGCATTGTGACATAACAGTACATGCCGAAGGGCGTGATGAAAGAAGTCGCGAGCTGGTCGGACTCTTTCATCTTGATTTGATGATACCCTGAGTAGGCATCGAGGAAAGACAGGGTTTCGCACCCTGCAGTGGAGTCCACAATTTGGTCGATGCGAGGTAGAGGGTAGGGGACCTTCGGACATGCTTTGTTGAGACCAGTGTAGTCTACACACATCCGCCACTTCCCCCCTTTTTTCCTCACAAGTACAGGGTTGGCAAGCCATTCGGGATGGAATACCTCTTTAATGAACCCTGCTGCCATCAGCTTGTGGACCTCCTCGCCTATCACCCTGCGCCTTTCCTCGTCGAATCGGCGCAGAGGCTGTCTGACCGGCCGGGCTCCGGCCCGAACATCCAGCGAGTGCTCGGCGACATCCCTCGGTATGCCGGGCATGTCCGAGGGACTCCACGCAAAAACGTCGGCGTTTGCGCGGAGAAAGTCGACGAGCACTGCTTCCTATTTGGGGTCGAGCCCGGAACCGATCCGGATCTGCTTGGAGGTGTCGCCACTGGGGTCGAGAGGGACGGCCTTAACCGTCTCCGCGGGCTCGAAGTTGCCGGCATGCCGCTTCACGTCCGGCACCTCTCGGGAGAGGCTTTCCAGGTCGGCAATGAGGGCCTCGGACTCGGCGAGGGCCTCGGCGTACTCCACGCACTCCACATCGCATTCGAATGCGTGTTTGTACGTGGGGCCGACGGTGATGACCCCGTTGGGGCCCGGCATCTTGAGCTTCAGGTAGGTGTAGTTGGGGATGGCCATGAACTTCGCGTAGCATGGCCTTCCCAACACTGCGTGGTAGGTTCCTCGGAACCCAACCACCTCGAACGTCAAAGTCTCCCTTCGAAAGTTGGAGGGTGTTCCGAAGCAGACAGGGAGGTCGAGCTGTCCGAGGGGCTGGACGCGCTTCCCGGGAATGATCCCGTGGAAGGGCGCAGCGCCTGCTCGGACGGATGACAGGTCGATGCGCAGGAGCCTGAGGGTCTCGGCGTAGATGATGTTGAGGCAGCTGCCTCCATCCATCAGGACCTTGGTGAGCCTGACGTCGCCGATGACGGGGTCGACGACGAGCGGGTACTTCCCCGGGCTCGGCACGTGGTCGGGGTGGTCGTCCCGATCGAAGGTGATGGGCTTGTCAGACCAGTCTAGGTAGACTGGCGCCGCCACCTTCACCGAGCAGACCTCCCGACGCTCTTGCTTACGATGCCGAGCCGAGGCGTTTGCCGCATGCCCTCCATAGATCATGAAGCAATCGCGGACCTCTGGGAACTCTCCTGCTTGGCGATCCTCCCTTTTGTCGTCGTCGTGAGCCCTGCCACCCTCTGTGGGTGGCCCGGCCCTGTGGAAATGGCGCCGAAGCATGACGCACTCTTCGAGGGTATGCTTGACGGGCCCCTGATGGTAGGGGCACGTCTCCTTGAGTGCCTTGTCGAAGAGGTTAGCACCTCCGGGGGGCTTCCGAGGGTTCTTGTGCTCGGCGGCGGCGACAAGGTCTGCATCGGGAACGTCGCGTTTCACTTGCGACTTCCTCCTGCCTTTCTTCTTGGCGCCGCGCGGAGTAGACGCCTCGGGAGCATCTTCCGACGGGCGGCCCTGGGGCTGCTTGTCCTTTCGGAAGATGGCCTCGACCGCCTCCTGGCCGGAGGCGAACTTGGTGGCGATGTCCATCAGCTCGCTCGCCCTGGTGGGGGTCTTGCGACCCAGCTTGCTCACCAGGTCGCGGCAGGTGGTGCCGGCGAGGAACGCGCCGATGACATCGGAGTCGGTGATGTTGGGCAGCTCGGTGCGCTGCTTCGAGAACCGCCGGATGTAGTCCCGAAGAGACTCTCCCGGCAGTTGCCGACAGCTTCGGAGGTCCCAGGAATTCCCGGGGCGCACGTACGTGCCCTGGAAGTTCCCGGCGAAAGCCTGGACCAGATCCTCCCAGTTGGAAATCTGCCCCGGGGGCAGGTGCTCCAACCAGGCACGAGCGGTGTCGGAGAGAAACAGGGGGAGGTTACGGATGATGAGGTTGTCATCGTCCGTCCCACCCAGTTGACAGGCCAGGCGGTAGTCCGCAAGCCACAATTCCGGTCTCGTTTCCCCCGAGTACTTCGTGATAGTAGTCGGGGGTCGGAATCGGGGCGGAAACGGCGCCCGCCGAATGGCTCGGCTGAAGACCTGCGGACCGGGTGGTTCGGGCGAGGGACTCCGATCCTCCCCGCTGTCGTAGCGTCCCCCACGTCTGGGGTGGTAGCCTCGGCGCACCCTTTCGTCGAGGCGTGCCCGACGGTCACGATGAGGGTGCTCGTCGCCGAGGTGGCCCGGGGCCGCAGGCGCGGTGTTGCGCGTGCGCCCGGTGAAGACCGAGGCTTCCCGCGTGAGTCGGGAAGTCACGGCACGAGGTTCCGAGGGGTACCCCTGCCTTCGGGAGGCAGAGCTCTCGGCCCGCCGGGCCGCAGCGCCTTCCAGGAGATGCTTGAGTTCTCCCTAGATTCGCCGACCCTCGGTGGTTGATGACTCCGGCATCGCGCGGAGGAGCATCGCTGCAGCGGCCAGGTCCTGACCGGTTCCGCCGGATGCGGGAGGCGGTCTGTCCCTGGCATCGTTGGCGATGCGGTGCTGGAGACCTTGGGGCAGGTGACGTATTCCTCCGGCCGGGGGCTGGCTCGCCCATACCTGCCCGATGTTCTGGCGGATTGCCTCGAGCGCTCCTGCTCCCTCATCGAGCCCGGCCTGCGCCCCGCGGACTTGCTCGAGCTGTGGGTCGTGACCCCCCGCCGGAACGGGGACCACAGCTAGCTCCCGCGGGATGTCGGCGCGAGGCGCTGGCCTAGGGGGATCACCATCCTCCGGCATGCCGAGACAGCCGCCTCCGGAGGGATCCCCTAGCTCGATGTGGAAACATTCGCGACTCGGGCCGCAGTCCTTGTCACCAAGGCTGCGGCTGCCGTTGGAACAGTCGGAGAGGCAGTAGTCACATGCGGTCATGAAGTCCCGCATGGCACTAGGGTTGCCAGATCCGGAGAAATCCCAGCAGAGGCTGGGGTCGTCATCTTCCTCGGACCCAGAGGGTCCGTAGGTCGAGACACCCGTCAATCGGTCCCAAGGCGACCGCACACGAAACCCCAGAGAGGTTGCACTCGCCTCAATGTGAGCGCCCGCCAAAGCGAGGTCGCCAGGCGGGCTGAGGCCGAGTCGAAATGACGAAAGATGGGTAGCAGTCGGTACCTTTTTGTCGACGAGGGGCGATGAAGTCACGTCGGGGGCTGACCGCGCCGTCGTCTCAGGTACGAGGGCGACGTCCTGCAGGCCCTCCGTGAGCGTGCTGGCGTCGTCCACTTGCTCGGGGTCGACGTGTTGCGGGGGGATGGCGCTCGCGTTTGCCTCGAACGCGAGGGCGACGCTTGGCGTGTCCTCCGTTGGGGCGCCGGGGATGTCGATTTGCTCGACAGCCATCGGAGCGCGGCCTCCCGCTCGGCCCTGGTTGCCCCGCCTCCTCCTCCTCCGATGGCGAGGGAGAGGATGGGGCGAGCTCGAAAGTTGTCCTTCCCCCACGCGGGAAAGACGTCGTTGGTTCCGCCGCCGGTGGGCGGGCTGTCCGCCACCATTGTCGCTGTCGCGCGGCGGTGGAAGGAGTACCACGTCGTAACCGCTGTCGAGAGTCATGAACTCGAGGCTCCCGAAACGGAGCACCGTCCCGGGTTGAAGAGGTCGTTGGAGACTGCCCATCTGGAGCTTGACGGGAAACTGCTCGTCAACACGCAGCAGGCCCCTACCTGGCGCGCCAACTGTCGGCGTTCCGAGACCGGGGGGTCCCCGAGCCGACGAGTGAGTGTGCCGCGTGCCCCAACCCAGATGGGTCGAGCGCGTGGGCGAGCGCGAAGGGGGGAACAGAGAGAGAGGTCGGTGGCCGGAGCCGGGTCGCGAGGGAGTCGGAGAATTCCCGCGGCCTTCGTGTTCATCCCGCGCCCAGGTCGGGTGCGCTTGCAGTAGGGGGTTACAAGCGTCCGCGCGAGGTGAGGGGAAGCGAGCGGCCCCGAGAGAGCGCCTGCCCCCTGCCCTTCGTCCCCGCGAGGCCAACCTTTTCTAAGAAGGCCCTGGTCCTTCCTTTTATAGTCGTAAGGAGAGGATCCAGGTGTACAGAATGGGGGTGTAGCAAGGTGCTACGTGTCTAGCGAGGGAGAGCTAGCGCCTAAGTACATGCCAAGGTGGCAGCCGGAGAGGTCTTGGCACCCTGTTGTTGTGGTGTCGTGGCTGTTGGAGGAGTAACGGAGCCGGACGGGGGGACAGCTGTCGAAGTGGCTGGGCCCTTGCTGACGTTCTCCTGCTTTCGTAAGGGAGCTGGGAGCCGCCGTCGTCATGATCTAGCGGGGCGCCATCATTGCCTATCTGGCGTAGCTGGCCGGATGGGACGCCGGTCTTGTTCTCTGCGACCCAAGTCGGCTCAGGGCAGGGTGATGATGACGCTTCCTGTTGACGTGGCGGTCTCGTGTCCTAGGTCGGACGTCATGGAGGCTCCTCCGAAGCCGAGGTCGAGTCCGTCCTGCAAGACAGAGGCAGAGTCCGAGCCCTGGGTCGGGCGAGGCGGAGATCGTTCGGCAGAGGCCGAGGCGGGGTCCGAGCCCTGGGTCGGGCGGAGCGGAGTTCGCCGTCTTCCGGGGCCTTAGCCCGAGTCCGAGCCCTGGGTCGGGCGGAGCGGAGTTCGCCGTCTTCCGGGGCCTTAGCCCGAGTCCGAGCCCTGGGCCGGGCGGAGCGGAGTTCGCCGTCTTCCGGGGCCTTAGCCCGAGTCCGAGCCCTGGGTCGGGCGGAGCGGAGTTCGCCGTCTTCCGGGGCCTTAGCCCGAGTCCGAGCCCTGGGTCGGGCGGAGCGGAGTTCGCCGTCTTCCGGGGCCTTAGCCCGAGTCCGAGCCCTGGGTCGGGCAGAGCCTCCTATGGCACCTCTGGCGAAGTCTGGTCGCCCGTCGGTCTTACCTTTTGCGTTAAACGCCCCGGTGACTGGGTTGGTTGGCGCGGTGATTCAGTCAGGGTTTCTTCTTATCGAAGGCGGGGCCTAGGGCGAGCCGGAGATGCGTCTGCCGTGAAAGAGGAGGCCTCAGGCGAGACGGAGTCATCTTAGGGTCGGCTGCCCTCGCCCGAGGCTAGGCTCGGGCGTGGCGTGGTCAAGTCACTCGTATGGACTGATCCCTGACTTAATCAAACCCATCAGGCCTCTGCAGCTTTATGCTGATGGGGGTTACCAGCTGAGAATTAGGCGTATTGAGGGTACCCCTAATTATGGTCCCCGACAACTTATTTGGTGTATGTTTTCTTTTTGTATGTACGATGTGTGAATCTATATTGGAAGCTGATTTCGTGGTAGAAGATCTAAATATGTTTGAAGACGATCCGCAGGACACCTTTGACCAAGGCAAGTGGATTCTCCCTCTGTGTTTCTGATTGTACCCAAATAATGCATACAATATGTCACACCCGGATTTAAGAGATAAACTCGTGTGTGTGTCATATGTGTGCCAAAGAAGAACAACACATACAATGACCAAATGTATAGAGATAAATGTCACAAACATTATTACATAACGAGAATGTCTTACAAAATAATTGTTAACAAACAAAGCGAACTAATATTATTTCCTTGACGCCATTAATTCGACTGTGAGACGACTCCTAGACCTCGTCAAACTCCTCGTAGTAGTCCTCCTCCTGGGCTACCTGCTCTTCACCTATGGGGGAGAGTTTATATATCGCAAGGGTGAGCTCACAAAAGTTCATCGCTCAGCAAGTGTGGCGAATAATGTGTATAAGCTCACCAAAAGTGGGGCTCATGTATAGTGTCAAGCTGATCAATAAATAATGGTTAAGGCAAAGCATTGCTTTTAATAAGTTGGTCAAGTTTTATTAGCAGTTACTAAGTATAAGTAATACCAACCCAAATAATGAAAGATCATAATTAATAAATAAACCATAATGTGATGTAAATATCCAATTAAATTTAATTCCATAAGTTACTCATGTGAGGGTCCGAGCCGCTCATGACCGTGAGCACGACTGATATACCAGTTTTACACTCTGCAGAGGTTGTGCATCTTTACCCACAAGTCATGTTACTCATCTGCCACGGGGTTGTATGGGCCCCATACACCTCTACCAAGGAAGCGAGGCAGGGTAACACTACGAGGCATTTAAAAAGTTCTACTAGCTTCAGAAAACCCGCTACGGTTTCTAAGGAGAGCGATATAGGAATCCCCTATCTGAAAAGCCACCTCAGCAAGATCAAGCCAAGAACCTCCCTATACCAACAACTCCTCTACCGCCCTTGCCCCTTTCGGGTAAGGTAGTCCTCCACTAGCTTTCCTAATTAGTCAGCCAAGGGCATCCCATACCACCCTTGTGGTAGCATTGTTTTCCTAGGTGGTCGCTCCATGTTCCAATTAACATAATGATCTTGTCATAGACAGTAAATAACTCATTTATTATAAAAGCATGATCATGAATAATGTATATCTTAACACCCAAAACCACACAAAGCAATAGCATATACTACCCAAAAGTTCAGTGGTAAACAAGGTATAAAGATGACCAAACTAGGGTGACCTATTGGGTCCCATCAAAATTAACCTATGCAGATCGTAATGATTAACAAGAACATTATTGGGTAAATAAAAGTGATCAAGGGCACAACTTGCCTTCAACGAGCTCCTGCTAAGTATTTTCCAACTGTTGAGTACCGGGGTCCTCGGTTGCTTGCTTGTCTACCCATAACAATACAAACAAACATGGTATAGAAGAAATTAACATCACACAAAATAGGAGAACATACTGCATAATAATGTTCTACGCATCGTAACGAGATCGTAAGTTCGAGAATCACTAAATTCGGAGTTACGGTTATAGAGTTATGATTTTCTGAAGAATAAAGTGTTAGATATAAAACAAATTAAGTGCATAATTTTAACTTATGTTTCATAACAAAATAAAGTTACTAGATGATAAACAATATTAATATAAATTTAATGCAACTGGAATGGATCAAAAAGGAGTTAAATTCATAAAGTTATGAATTTCCTAAGATTGGGACATTATTCTTGCACTAAAAATGATTTCTGAATTTATTTTAATTGATTTCTCAGCTATCTGTACTGCGGTCATAATTATAGGAGAACCCAGGGTCTAAACTACAAATTCCAGGGACCTGTCAGTGGTGATCTTATAACTACTCGGGAGCGCGGGTTAATTCAGGCAGAATCTAAAGACTCATATGCAAAATGTGGCTAGCGAAGGGATACTGGCCAAATCTGGCCACGTGATTAGAAACCTATGGCCCTAATTACATGGAGCTTACGTGAACTGGTATTGAATCACACCCCACAGATTAGAATCCAATGGTCAGATTTCAATTATTCTAAATTTAACCATGCTCGCCCAGATTGCATCGAACGACCACGATCGATCCCGTGCTATACGATACCCCGATCAAATCTACACTGATCGTTGTCGATCTAGTAGTCCCTGAATGCCCCCCTCTTTTAGCCAAGACAGGCGGCGGTGTGCTCGCTGCCACGGCGCAGCAGCACGCCGGCGATGGACAATTCACACCCCTAGGTGTTCAATCCCCAAATCAGGATGCGCCACACAACGAGGGAACCCTGACGTACAACAGAAGGGGGTTTTCTCCGAGGTTTGAGGTGTGTCATGACCTGGCCATGTCACAGTCTGGCACGACCACGCCATGGACGAAGTCCAGTGACCAATTACCGGATCCCAAGCGCCCCAATCCCTAATTCGAAGCGCACTACACCACAGAAAGAGTAGGGTGATCACAAGGGGAAGGTTCTGACTAGTGGGAACGAAGTGCAGAGGCCCGACCAATAGGATTTGTGGTCCACGGCGGATTCGATCGTCGACGAGAAATTAGCCGAGCATTGACCGCCTGCGGCCCCCGAATCTTTGCTTGGAGGTGTCGCCGACCCTAGACGAAATGCCTCGAGCACAATTTCTCCTAGACGATGGCGGCGGCGATGCTACCCAGCTCCCACTCCTTCTGCTCGATCGCAGAGCTCCACAGAAATGGCGCTTCGCTCACCCGTGTGGCTGGCAGGAACCTAGGGAATAAGGATAGGGGGTCGAGGCACGACGTGAGCTTATACTGTGGCCAGCTGGCTGAACAAATCAGTGATCACGGCGACATCGCATGGTTAGTTCGACGCCCGCCGTAGCCGATAGGGACGAACGGCCTGACCGATGGGACCCCGATAACAGCGAGTGAAAGGAGTGGAACGCGAGTCAGAGTCACAGGCACGTGGGCCTGGTCCGCAGGTGCCAGAGCGGTCAGCGGACGCGCGGAGTGGGCCGGCGTGTGCTCAAGGGGAAAGAAATGATGGGCCGAATTCCATTCTGGTGGCCCAATGCATATGGTTTCTTTTTTTATTTTCCATTTTGCTTTTCTATTTCCAAATTCAAGTATTCGAACTAAATTTAAATTCTTGTTTTGAACTTCAGATGTCCAAATATCAAACATAATCTTAATGTGAATTTAACACCTATTGATTGTATTAACATTATTTATTCTTCTTCCTATTATTTAATTATGGAAGGAATAACTGACTTTACTAAATTTCCTTTCTTTTTACTCATTTTATTTTTTATATTCTCATTTATAATTTAAATTTAAATTTAAATTTAAATTATGATTCCTTTATTCAAATAAAACGCATCACAAAAAGACATCAGCATGAATGCACTTTTAATTTGTTCAACTTGATCTCTTTATTTACATATGCAAAAGGGAAGTAGAACAATTAATCACATAGGGTTCCATAATTTCTAAGGCTTATTGTATAAATAAAATTTTTTATTCCATCCAAATTTTGGGCTTTACACAATAATATTTACTTTTGGATATTTGCATAAATTTGATGGGTTTTGCCTAAAATAAGATCACCTATAAATACCAACCCTATTCCTTGATTAACCTAGGATAAATATTATGCTTAGTAATTATGCTACTGCTCAACCTTATCATTATGATGCCACTCTTTTAAAGATACTATTGTTTCGGAGACGAAATTTGTGTTATGATGATAACCCGATGGTTAAACAAGATCATGATGTATTAAACAGAACATGGAGTGACCATCCAAGAAAAAAGTGCAACCACGAGTGCTATCATGACTCTGGCTTTGTAAATAGATTTATAGACTTAGTGCTTAGCAACACTACCTGAAAGATGGGCAAGAGGGGGCGGCAGTGGTTTGGTAGTAGCTCACGTTAACATGGGGTGGTAGTCTTGGCTAAGTTACCTCACCCAGAGGGTCACCAATACTGACGTGGAAACCTTAGCGGGTGGCTTTGTACTAAGGATATTTTGTGAAAGCCTCATAATGGATCCCTAGCCATTCATCTTCGCAGTGTTTAAGAGTTTGTACAACCTAGGGTAGATGGGATACATGGCTTGTGGGTAAAGATGTACAACCTCTACAGAGTGTAAAACTGATATGTCAGCCGTACTCACGGTTAAGAGCAACCTGGACCCTCACATGATAATTGAACTTTAAGATGGAGAAATAAATCATGATCCATGATTTTTTATGGTTTGCTTAAGTGGTTTCACTTAAGAGCTTTTGAGATATAATCATATGCTCATGATTAATTGGGATTTTGGGACACACTTACAATTAGTAAGTAAAAGCGTTGTTAATAAAATATTGACCAACTAAAATGCTTAGTGCTTAACCTTAGCCTACCTTGTTCCTTGCATAATTCCTCCCATTTGCTAAGCCCCCACCTAGGTGAGCTCACCCCTTGCTAATTTTTTTATCAGAAGCTGATGAGGAAGACTTTGACGATGATGATGGTGAGTGTTGAGTCTAGCGACGCTCCGATCATCTTCCTGTGGGAGATTGCCCATGATATCTCCACTCTACTTTGATAATATACTGTTTAAGACTCTTATGTCTGGAGGTTACTATACTCCCTTTTACGCCTTTATTGCATTGTTTTTGATATATTACACTTGTGACGTCAACATATGTGTGGAAAATGGATCCTGGCACACATATGCTATGCATTCGGTTTTGCCCCTAAACCCGGGTGTGACAACTTCCTCTTGTATGTGTGGAACTAACCTTTTGAAGGAAGAAGATGCGATCGAGAGCGGCCAAACAACGAATCCACCTCACCAAAAAGTTTGACTTTCTATGGACCTATTTTGTTTTGGCTTATGGCCAGATTCTAGGCATCAAAATGAGCTTCTAGCTTCGCCTTTTGCTTGCTTTTATGAGAATCGTTTCTATGAAAATCGCCCAAATCAATATGAATGCATAACTTGTCATGAAGGACCAGTGAGGCGACCAAAGGGGGTGAATGGGAGCCACACAATTTCTCCAACTCGAGAACACATGACTTGACCCCAAATTCAATACAACCCTACGGAACACCAAAATCAGTTCACACAAGCACAGTTCAATCCATTGTCGATTGACTATACCAAAATGTTAGCAATGTAACACTTCAGTAAACTGCAAAAGACTGCATTTAGAGATGCTCTTCAGAGCGAGTGGCAGTATCGTGGGGAGGTCCGGCAATGCCGCACAACAAAATCTTAACAAAATGAGCTCCAGTTTTACGAGTAGCAAGCACAGGGCAAGAGAAAATTATTTGTTTAAGTTTGAGCAGGAAAAGATCAAAACTTCGCAAAAATATTAAAAATATCAGTTTTGAATGGGGTTTTATTAGGGTATTGCAAAGTTGATCAGAATAGTTTGAAACCTATCCACAAATGTTATCTGCTCAAACTAGAACATGCAATGATGCCAGAGCAGTTCCTAAACCAAATAATATCCCCAAAACAGCACCTAAACACTTGTGATCAAAGAACAACATGAAATTAACAAGCGGGGTTGAGAAGAGAGAAAGCGAATAAAAAACTCAACTCCATCATATTTTGCACTCAAATCAAGCCACCATGGCTAAGTTTGGTTACGACCACACTTCCTCAAAACCACAAGAACATAGATGTCGAAGTTCAAAAGCACCTATGGATCTTTGGGCTAGTGTTTACAAACATAGATGTGTCCCCACGTCTTGGACACGTGCCTCGTCAGTCCACAACTATGTCAGTGACATGATTTTCTCCTCCATGTCCTCGCGTTGTCAATGTCCCCAAGTGTCAGTCACTATAGCTAGTCACCAAGCTTCTTCAGTTCGTAGGTCAAGACTCAGTGCTTGTCCTTCGCCGCACCCAGACCATCGACACGAACCTGCATGACCTTCACCTTCGTTGTCAATCATTGTCTCCTGATTGCACACCTACGCACCATAAGTCAAGGGATATGTTTGCACATACACAAACTCACACATTGGTTAGTCCAACTGACTCACAACAGGGGACCATTGACAACCACTCATCACAACCCGAACACAAGGGCACAAGTTTTTTTATGGGAAATTGTAGAGGAAACCCCTACAACAAAATTTTATTTCCAAAATAAAGGGAAAGAAACTGTATACCAACAGCGAAAAAGAAAGAGGAAAAGGGGGAGTCAACCTTTAGTTTGCAATATCCCCTTGATGAGTGCATTTTCAACACCACCGAAGAAACATAGCAAACAACAGAAGAGAGGGAAAACAAATAGAAACTCACACAAATGACAAGAAGCCAGACAAGGGCCAAAAGCAAGACATCATAAGTGAGAAAAGCTTGGTCCCCAAAGATATGGGAAACAACTCAACATGACCAAGAAAAAGATGGCTAGCCCTCAAGAAGAGGCGGAAAGTGGGCTCAACGCCACTAGCCAGAAATCAGGGCCAAATCTGAGCAAAAATACAGCAACAAAGCTAAAATCAAAGTTAGTTCCTCTAGAAAGAGGCAAACGGCTCAACACAACTAGCAAGACATATTTCTCAAAAGCTACCCCTATCAAAGTCAACTCCCCATGAAGAAATACTCAAATCTTAGAAAGAAATGCAACCTTTGTCCCCTAGTCCTCCCTCTACAAAATACTCCAAAAATTTTCAAAACTTCTCCCCCTTGTTAATACATCCACTCAGCAAAATCCTTATAGAGGCACAAAAACATCAACTCCCCCTCAAAAATGCAATCTCCCCATGAGATATGCAAGATAGCAGCATGAGATGCAGAAAATGCAAGAGCTTTAGGAGTATAGCGATGAAAGTGTAAAAATGCTCTAAGTGGTATGGTATAATGTGGACAACAATACATGCATGTGCTGGTAGATGTTCAAAATGATCATATGCACATGATATGTAAAGTATAAGCATTTGAATCAGTTTTAAGCATTTCAAAAAGAGATGTTCATCACTAAAACAGCACAAAAAACTCATCCAAATGGGGGAAATCCAACAAACAAGATCTCCCTTGTCACCCAAAACACAAGAAAGACCCTTCTTAAAGCGCACTACAAAGTCGTCATCAAGGAGTTGCAAAACTGAGGGAAATTAAAATGCAAATTGGAAACCAAAGCAATGTCCTCAAGAACAAAGCTCTTGTTCACCCGAATGGTGCCACAAGAGACAAACTTTCCTCTCAAATTGCCCCTAAATGTGATATAGTCCGTACCAATCACAAGGTCAAAGCTAGAGACCCATCTAGTGCTTCCGGTCATGTGGCACGAACAACTAGAATCCATGAGCCATGTGTTCTCTAGGCCTCTGACCTACATCAATAGAAAGATATGGGGTGAGAAAATGGCACAACACTATGGTTTGGAAACTTCAAAGAGTGCTAGTGTTGTGGTATTTGCCCCTAAAAAGTGTTAGGAAAAACACTAAACATCTCTGGTCCCATAGGGGGGTAGCGATCACCACGAGAAGGAAACCATGGTCTGCTAAAGTCATAGGAACCAAAACCATGGAGACGAGATCTTTGGTCATATGGATCATGACCAACACCTCGTCGGGCACGACCACCATGTGGGCTCACTGCTTGAGGCCTAGTAACCTAAGGAAAAGCACCTCTAGGACTAGCAGCGCGTCTCTTAACAGAATGATCATGTACACCATGAGAAGGACGATACATGTCCCTACTGCTCACCTCAAAACCCTACCTCTCATCTCTCTTCCTCCTAAAACAAAACACAGCCAAGTGACCATCCCTCTTGCAATACTCGCAGTGGTAGCTCACCTCTCTCTTAGGTGGAATCTTTTGTGGGAATGGGTCATCGTGGGTGGCTATAGTGCTCTAGGGAGAGGATCACTAGATACGTCGGGCAAGGTGTCATGTGGGTCCCTGAGATGATTAGGTTTGTCGGAGGCTCCACAAGCACTCCATCTCTCACAGCTGGGTGGTAGATTTGGGTGGAGTGAATTTGATAGGCTGGGTGGTGGCTAGAGCTTTCTCCAAAGGTACCAAACCACTACACTTACCATAATGAGTGTCACTCCCATCCCTAGCAGCAAAGCCTAACTCTAGCTACCATTTCCTCTCTTGCACTAATTGACCATCATGCCCAACTGGAACTCACATCTAGACACCCGGTTCAAGACTTATCGAAGGTATGTGTTTTCTTCCTCAATCCTAGTCTTGTTATGTCTGCAAGACTCAAGCCCTGACTGCAAACCCTTATAGAGTGCACACTTAGCAGGTACAGATGCAGTCACTGAGCTAGCCTTCTCAAGCAAGGTTATCCTAGCATTCTTCTCTGCTAGCTCAGTTTGGAAGCCAGGAAAAGTCTTGCACGCACCCAACAAACTATATCTAGATCGCAACACATTGCACTCATCTAGTAGGGTGGTGTACTTGGTCTATAATATGGTGATGTTCGACATGTGACGAGCGCATCCATCACATTCAGTCTCGTCAGACACCATGACAGAAGCTCTAGCAGACTCAAGCTTCCTAAGCATGGACTCATACTTGCACTTGTATTCTTTCCTCTCATGAGCAGCAGCCTAAGAAACTTGTCCTGACTAGACAAAGCAGTCATGACATCATGTACCTAAACGGAAGATCATCGGTGAAAAGAGATACCTCATTAGTGTAGTCATTCCCATTATACTTGTTATCATCGCTCACCGCGCCCTCACCAAGCGCCATGGTGCAGCGGCCACCTATTGTGTCGGCGAAGAAGTAGATTCTGTTGAGCTTGTCCTCAACTCACCTCTTGAGCTCCTCATTGCTCGAGGAGGAAGAAGAGTCATCAGAGTCATGGTTGAGGTCACAAAGTGAGGCAAGGAAGGCACACTCCTTGATATAGGCCTTGTAGAGGTACTTCTGCTTGAGCGCCTCCTTGTCAAACCTCTCCTTGGACATGAGGTTGTTGGAGGTGTGCTCGCGCTTTCCCTTGTGCTGACTAGAATGGTAGTCATGCTTGTCTTGCTTGCCCTTCATCTTGGGGCGGCTAGCGATGAAGTGGTCAAAGTCTCCATAGTTGAAGCAGCCATCTTTGGCCCCGCCACGCTACGAATTTAGGTGATTATTGTGAAACTGCGTGAACCGACTAGCAACAAGTGCTAGCTCCTGATCCTCAAGGATCTCAACCTACTCCTCTATAATAGATAGCAAAGAAGACAAAGCAAATAGTGTAGGTGAAGAGATAGAGGAAGAACCTCCTCTAGACACAAGGGCCATAGTGGGTGCACCAAGGTTCCCAATCTTGGCCTGAGTCTAGTGATCAATGTCGATGGACTTGAGCTTGCTGAAAAGCTCATCCATGGTGAGAGTCTCATAGTTAGGTGGTTCTTTGATTGTCGAGGCCTTCACCTCCCAAACCCTTCGATCTAGAGCATGAAGTAACTTCAGTGCTCTCTCATGATCGTCATAGGGTAACTACACCTTGTTTGTGCGCATCTTGTTTACAATCGACTAGAACTGAGAAAACATTGTATCAATGGTCTATCAGTCAATTGCACAAAGTTCTCATACTCTTGATGGTAGGCCTCAAAGAGTCTAGTTTTCACATGATTGTTACCCTTGTGGAATTTCTCCAGTGTGGTCCAGATCTCATGAGCCATACCCAAATGTACAACTCTTTTGAACTCAAAAAGTGAGAGACAAGAGAACAGTGCATTATGAGCCTTGTTGCTCGAATCATAGAACCCAATCTAAAGTGGAGTGATTCGAGCACCCTGGACCTCATAAGTGCGATCGAGGCAAATCTCCCAAACCTTGTACCCAATGCTCTCAAGATATACCAACATGTGAATCTTCTAGTACAGGTAATTTATCCCATCGAAGAACAGTGGTTTGCTAACACCACGTTCCATTGTCACCTTCGTGGATCAAGAACTGATTACGGTGGAATGATCCTTAACTGGCTCTGGTACCAATTGAAGGACTAGTAAGTGACTGGAGGGGGGTGAATGGGAGCCACAAAAATTTATCCTACTCGAGAACACGTGACTTGATCCCAAATTCAATCCACAAAAAATAGTTCAGACAAGCACAATTCAATCCAGTGTTGATTGATTGTACCAAAATGTTAGCAATGTAACACTTCAGAAAAATACAGAAGACTGCATTCAGAGAAGCCCTTCAGAGCAAGCGACGGTGTCGTGGTGAGGTTCGTCAGTGCCGAGAGCGACAGTGCCACACAACAAAAACATGACACAATGAGCTCAAATTTTACCAGCAGCAAGCATGGAGGAAGAGAAGATTATTTGTGAAGTTTGAGCAGGAAAATTTTGAAACTTTGCACTTAGATTCAAAATCTCAGTTTTGAATGGGGTTTTGTTAGGTTATGGAAAAGTTGATCAAAATAGTTTAAAACCAGCCCACGAATGTGATCTGCTCAAACCAAAACTTGCAATGATGCCAAGGCAATTCCCAAACCAGAGAGTATCCCCAAAACAACACTCAAACACTTGTGATCAAGAACTACACGAAACTAACAAGAGGGGTTGAAAAGTGAGAAAGCGAATCAAAAACTCAACTCCATCAGATTTTGAACTCAAATCAAGCTACCATGGATAAGTGTGGTTACGACCACACTTCCTAAAAATCACAAGGACATAGATGCCAAAGTTCAAAAGTACCTATAGATCTCCAGGCTAGAGTGTTTACAAACTAAGGGATTGGAAAACTAAGAGTGCTCAAAGTAAATGTCCCAAAGAGATAACAAAAGGAGTTGCCTAAACAACCAGCCCTCTCCTCTATTTATAGAGGGTTATTCTATGTGCCTAAACTACCCCTAGATACATAGAGTTTATCCACTCAGCTAGGGGCAAAATGGACCAACTCTTGGAATATCAATATGACAGCCACATATTCTTCACGAAGTTGCTTCACCTCAATGCACCCTTCGTGATGATGCCACGTGTCACCACCGATTCTCGCCAGAACCGTAAAGCCGGATTTTGAGGACCAAATCTGGCGAAACCAACAAACTATAGTGCAAGGTGGTTTTGAGGCTCAACCACCAAAACCTCTATGGGTAGCATACTTCATACGCGTCCCCCATGTCCTGGACACGTGTCCCACATGTCCACAACTATGTCGGTGACACGATCCTTTCCTCCATGTTCTCACACCCATCAGTGTCCCTAGGTGTTAGCCACCACGGCTAGTCACCTAGTTTCTCCAATCCCTCGGTCAAGACTTAGATCTCGTCTTTCACCACACCCGATCCATCGACATGAACCTGCATGACCATCACCTTCGTTGTCTACCACCATCTACAAACTACACACCTGCACACCACAAACCAAGAGACATGTTTGCACATACACAAACTCGCACCTTGGTTAATTCAGCTGACTCACCCCAAGGTGCTACACGAACACAAGGGGACAAGTCAAGTCATCTTGATGGGAGGAATATGCCACTTCCTAAACCCTAAACCATGCAAACTCTTCATCTTCCTCCGCACACAAGCCCCATGAAATCTAGATTCTTGTGACGACTAGATTATCTAGGAATCTAGATTCTCAGAAAAGCTCTCGTAGCTTTTGTAGGTTTGGATGTTGAGGAGACTTTTGCTCTTGTAGCTAGGCTTAAGTCTATTCGAATATTATTAAAACATAAGATGCCTCTTTGAGATCTTTCATATCAAAATGTGGTAACAAAATAGTTTTGGCCTCTAATACTAGGTTTTTTTATCACTGTAGGCTAATATGATATAATCCACATATAGCACAAGAAAGGTGAATCTTTCATTCTTAGATTTCGCATGAATACAATTGTCCTCTATGTTTTTCTTAAACCTAAAAATACTAATTATCTTATGAAACTTAAGATACCACTATTTCAACGCTTGATTAATACATAAATGCATTTTGACGACATCATAGTTTTTTCATTGTTCTTCGTGACAAAACCTTTAGGTCATACCATATAGACATTTTTAACTAGTTCACTATTAAGAAATGTTGTCTTTTTAGTCTAATGTAACTCTAAACCACAATGTACGATAAGTGTCATAATTATTCCAAAAAGATACTTTTGTCAAACCGGGTGATAAGGTCTCGTTATAATCGATTTCAAAGGCTTCAGCCTTTGGCTACAAGTGTTGCTTTAAATCTTTTTTGCATTCTCTATAGAGTCACGTTTTATCTTGTAGTGTAGCACCTAAAGTCTCATTTTGAAAATTTGTATAATAATAATAATAATAATAATAATAATAAATAAACTCTCCAAGGTTTCTGGTGCTATAAAATCCTCGGATAAAAATTTTCTTACATCTGGGACAACACCACATAACATAATTATGTTCCTAATAAAGAATTAAAATAATATCCATATAAATTTGTTACCTCTTTGTTGAAATATATTTATAATTATTCACTAAAGAATAGTACAAACTAGGGATTATATTTTTTAAAAAAATCTATTCTTTATTTTAGTGTGTATGAGTTTATATTTGGAAGCATTTTGTCTAAATAGGAAATTAATTAATTAATTAATTAATTAAATATTCTCACATTCATATTGGAGTTTTGATTTTACATTTATTTTGAATTTTAAACAAAAAATCTGAGTTGAATTTGAATTGAAATAGAATATAAAAGAAAAAAATGCCAAACCTGTTTGTGGGCCGAATCCCACAAACTGGCCCATTTCCTCCTTCACCACGCCGCGCTTACCCCAAAAAACCCTAGCCGCCAGCCCTACTTCGAGTCTAACCCCGCGCATGTGTCTGGTGTCTGACCGGTGGGGCCACCCTGTCATCACCTTCTTCCTTGCTCCGTGCTCCTCTCAATAGAATCCGTCGATATCGCGTGGTCACCAGCACACCGCAAATAGAGTCCGAACCTGCCGACGGGATCGGGTCTCCGAAATCCGCGCTCCCCTGGCTATAAAGCAGTGCCCCGTGACCCCTTCCTCCATCAGGTTAACGCACAAACCCGGACCGACCACGCCATGGTTGTGGATTTCGATCTTCGGTGAGCGGTGCCCAAGCTCCTTTCCATCGGTGCTCGCCCACACCGCTGCCACCGAGATCCTGTCGGTACCCGCCTCCGCGCGCTCCCGCTGCCGCACGGGACTAACCTGTTCGCCTGTTCATCCACTCAGCGACATTCACGCCCGCATCTCGCCGTGGGCAGCACCGCACTCACCACCGCCGTCAGTAAAACTACTTCCTGTGTAATCGCCATTGTTTATGCTTCACGAAGACCTCGTCAGGTTTATGGGTTGTGCGCCTAGGCGGCGTGTCGCGTGGGGCGGCGATGGACTCCGCCACGGATGCTTGGCGGCAGCGCCCGTCCGAGCGCCTGGGAGCAGGGAGATGATCATGTGCCGTTGATCTAGCCGCTAACGGCTCGGATCAGGCCATGCCTATCTATTTGGCTGGGGAATTTGCGGCCATGGATCTGGCAACGAAGGGTCTTGATCAGATCTTACCCTACCAGCCTGATCAATCCATCTGCGCCGTCTGTTTCTGTGTTGGACGGTGGGGATCAAGTTCCATTTATTTAACTCTCGGCCGTCGATCACCGATCCATCGGTCCGCGTGTCATACCGCTTCATAAGTGATGAAGATCTAATCCGAACCCTCGGATTATAATCCAACGACTCTGGTTTCCCCGTACCCCTTCGCCGAGGCAAACTTTCTAAAGAGCCCTCGGTTTTCACATAATAAACCCGCCATCCTCGGTATTAGGTAAAACTTACAATAGGGTCCCTGGACTTTTTAAATATACCCCTAGAAACCTTTACAGAGTTAAAATAAATAATTAGGAAACCTAGAAACTTGTTTATGGCATAACTTACTCGTTTTAAATCTGTTTTACTCCGTTCCAGTTGCGTTAGCTTCATAAAAATATTCTCTACATACTAAAAACATTAATTATACCATATCTCATATTTATAGTTAGATATTCATTTAACCTATGTTTACTAGATTAACCTCTCTAAAATCAAAGTTAATCTGTTTATAATTATAGTTTGGCTAAAATATGATCCCTAATTATATTATGATTTAACTTAAAGTTGAATTAATTATTCATTTAGGTTATTCTCTCATATGATCTATTAAATAAACATAAGGTCTAGTTTTAAGTGCTTAACCACGTGGATCTTCGGAAAACCATAACTTCATAACCGTAACCCCAAATTTAGTGGTTCTCGATCCCACGATCTCGTAGCAACGCGTAGGATATTCTTATATAGTTTGTTCTTATGTTTGGTGTGGTGTTAATTTTGCCTATACCATGTTTGTTTGTATTGCTACGACTAGCGCGAGGTTACGAGTCACCTGAAGATCATCCTGGTACCTGGAATATCAAGTCCCAGGCAAGTTGTGCCCTTGATCACTTCTTTTACCCACTCATGTTCTGATTAATCATAATGATCTGCATAGGTTAATTTTGATGGGACCCAATAGGATACCCTAGTTTGACTATCTTTATACCTTGTTCACCACTGAATTTTTGGGTAGTACTTGCTAGTGCTATATGTGGTTTTGGGGTATGGAGATACATTATTCATGATTACACTTTTGTTATCAGTTGTTATTTACTGTTCATGATAAGATCATTATGTTAATTGGAACATGGAGAACCACCCGGGAAAACAGTGCTACCACAAGGGTTTAATGGGACGCCCTTGGCTGATTAATTAGGAAAGCTAGTGGATGACTACCTTACCCGAAAGGGGCAAGGGCAGTAGGGGAGTGGTCAGTGTAGGGAGGCCCTTGGGATGATTTTGCTGCGATGGCGGTCATGCGAGGGATTCCTGCATTGGAGCTTCCTATAAACTGTAGCGGGTTTTCTAAAGCTAGTGGAACTTTGTAAAGGCCTCGTAGTGTTACCCTGCCTCGCCTCCTCGGTAGAGGTGTATGGGATTGGTCGTCTCTTGGCAGATGGGTAACATGACTTGTGGGTAAAGATGCGCAACCTCTGCAGAGTGTAAAACTGGTATACTAGCCGTGCTCACGGTCATGAGCAGCTCGGACACTCACATGATTAAATTATGGAACTAAATTCAATTTGTCATATGCATTGCATCGCAGGTGATGTTGTTACTTTTGTTCTACTACTTAATTGGGTTGGTATTTACTTATACTTAGTCACTGCTAATAAAATTTTGACCAACTTTAAAAGCAATGCTCAGCTCTAACCATCCTCTTTGGTAAGCCTTACACTTCACATGAACTCTCACCTTTAGCGAGTCATGCACATTATTCCCCACAACTTGTTGAGCTATGAACGTATGTGAGCTCACTCTTGCTGTCTCACACCCCCCCACAGGTCAAGAATAGGTACCACAGGATGAGGCGCATGGAGGATGTTGCGATGTGTTCGTGAGAGGTCTAGGCCGTCGTCTCCCGGTCAACTTTGGGTTGCTGGACCGTTGTCTCCTTATAATGTAATTATTTATTTATTTTGTATAGAACTTCTATTATATAGTAAAGTTGTGACATTCGATCCTGTGCCATGATTCATCATATGTGTGAGACTTGGTCCCAGCATACCTGGTGATTATGTTCACGCCTGGGTCTTGGTGCCCCTGAAACCCGGGTGTGACAGAAGTGGTATCAGAGGAATGTTGACTGTAGGACGAAACCTAGATAGAAATGGACAAAACCATTATCTACTTACCTTTGCTACTCTGATTCTTTTCTAAACTTTTCTTAATCTTTTCTCACCTATTTCCGCTTTACTCTAATTATTCCTACTCTGATTATTCTTACCTTTTTTCCTTCTAAAGACAAAAGTGGATTTCGCACTTTGAAATCCTGTACCTAAATTGATCTTTAGAAATTGGAGACCTACTCTTAGGAACAAAATCAAAACTATTCTTGTAAATATTTGTATGCTTGAATGTTTGTTCTTATGATACTTGTCTGATTTGGATCTTTGATTGAGTGTGATAAGTTGTGGAGTAATGTCCACAATTACATCTGCATATACATATAGAAAAAAAGCTTATAAAAATAACTAGATAAACTAGATTATCCCCCATTAAAGTATCTAGCCTAACAATATCCATCTAATCTTGAAGGATTCTATCTTATACTCATAGATCCATCTTATCTTAAAAGATACTCATCTTATCTTGAAAAGATTTTGTCATCCTAGTAGATCTAATTGACCTCAAAAGATTCTACCTTATCCATATGAATTCATCTTGACCTAATTAGTATATTTATCCCAGTCTAGAATATCAACCATGATCTAATCCAAAGTAATTAGATATTGTCTAGACTAATCTGGTGATACCGATCTAGATCCCATCTAATCTAATATGATCTAATCTAAAGTGAGTTACATAAATAGGTTAGTTAATACTGGTGAAATAGATTAGACCCTATAAACATGTTTTGGGCCTAAGTTAGTGCCTTAGACCAACTCGGCCATACACCAACAACTTGACCTACATAATAGGAGACATAATCTATCCAACTAAACAATCAAACCAAATTCTGACTAATCTCATTTAACTCATAGCCACCTACTAAACTAGCTGCTCCACCTACTACTTTGTCTTAACTACATGTCCCTAATTTGGATAACAACTTCAAGAACGAAATCGAAGATGATTGACCTCATCAAATCAAGGAAGGATAGGATTTAAGCCAGATCTTGAAAGGAATCAAGATCCACAGTCCAGGATGAAGCCTTCCATTATTATACTCTTCCTTGCCATGATCTTTACTTGCCATAAATGTATCTCATCTTACCTAATAGATGACTAACATACTACGTCCAAATTTTCCTAATCATCTCCTAACTTGTATTTAAGAGCTTGGAACAAAACTTTTGGTTCCTAAACCATATGGGAAACTAAATTCTAAACCAAACATGTTGCATCCCTTTCCTTACAAATCTCGAGGACGAGATTTCTGTTAAGGGGGGTAGGATTTGTAGCACCTAAAGTCTCATTTTGAAAATTTGTATAATAATAATAATAATAATAATAATAATAAATAAATAAATAAATAAACTCTCTAAGGTTTCTGTTGCTATAAAATCCTCCGATAAAAATTTTCTTACATCTGGGACAACACCACATAACATAATTATGTTCCTAATAAAGAATTAAAATAATATCCATATAAATTTGTTACCTCTTTGTTGAAATATATTTATAATTATTCACTAGAGAATAGTACAAACTAGGGATTATATTTTTTAAAAAAAAAATCTATTCTTTATTTTAGTGTGTATGAGTTTATATTTGGAAGCATTTTGTCTAAATAGGAAATTAATTAATTAATTAATTAATTAATTATTCTCACATTCATATTGGAGTTTTGATTTTACATTTATTTTGAATTTTAAACAAAAAAATCTGAGTTGAATTTGAATTGAAATAGAATATAAAAGAAAAAAATGTCAAACCTGTTTGTGGGCCGAATCCCACAAACTGGCCCATTTCCTCCTTCACCACGCCGCGCTTACCCCAAAAAAACCCTAGCCGCCAGCCCTACTTCGCGTCTAACCTCGCGCACGTGTTTGGTGTCTGACCGGTGGGGCCACCCTGTCATCACCTTCTTCCTTGCTCCGTGCTCCTCTCAACAGAATCCGCCGATATCGCGTGGTCACCGGCACACCGCAAATGGAGTCCGAACCTGCCGGCGGGATCGGGTCTCCGAAATCCGCGCTCCCCTTGCTATAAAGCAGTGCCCCGCGACCCCTTCTTTCATCAGGATAACGCACAAACCCGGACCGACCATGCCATGGCTGTGGATTTCGATCTTCGGTGAGCGGTGCCCAAGCTCCTTTCCATCGGTGCTCGCCCGCACCGCTGCCACCGAGATCCTGTCGGTACCCACCTCCGCGCGCTCCCGCTGCCGCACGGGACCAACCTGTTCGCCTGTTCATCCACTCAGCGACATTCACGCCCTCATCTCGCCGTGGGCAGCACCGCACTCACCACCGCCGTCGGTAAAACTACTTCATGTGTAATCGCCATTGTTTATGCTTCACGAAGACCTTGTCAGGTTTATGGGTTGTGTGCCTGGGCGGTGTGTCGCGTGGGGCGGCGATGGACTCCGCCGCGGATGCTTGGCGGCGGCGCCCGTCCGAGCGCCTGGGAGCAGGGAGATGATCATGTGCCGTTGATCTAGCCGCTAACGGCTCGGATCAGGCCATGCCTATCTATTTGGCTGGGGAATTTGCGGCCATGGATCTGGCAACGAAGGGTCTTGATCAGATCTTACCCAACCAGCCTGATCAATCCATCTGCGCCGTCTGTTTCTGTGTTGGACGGTGGGGATCAAGTTCCATTTATTTAACTCTCGGCCGTCGATCACCGATCCATCGGTCCGCGTGTCATACCGCTTCATAAGTGATGAAGATCTAATCCGAACCCTCGGATTATAATCCAACGACTCTGGTTTCCCCGTACCCCTTCGTCGAGGCAAACTTTCTAAAGAGCCCCTCGGTTTTCACATAATAAACCCGCCATCCTCGGTATTAGGTAAAACTTACAATAGGGTCCCTGGACTTTTTAAATATACCCCTAGAAACCTTTACAGAGTTAAAATAAATAATTAGGAAACCTAGAAACTTGTTTATGGCATAACTTACTCGTTTTAAATCTGTTTTACTCCGTTCCAGTTGCGTTAGCTTCATAAAAATATTCTCTGCATACTAAAAACATTAATTATACCATATCTCATACTTATAGTTAGATATTCATTTAACCTATGTTTACTAGATTAACCTCTCTAAAATCAAAGTTAATTTGTTTATAATTATAGTTTGGCTAAAATATGATCCCTAATTATATTATGATTTAACTTAAAGTTGAATTAATTATTCATTTAGGTTATTCTCTCATATGATCTATTAAATAAACATAAGGTCTAGTTTTAAGTGCTTAACCACATGGATCTTCGGAAAACCATAACTTCATAACCGTAACCCCAAATTTAGTGGTTCTCGATCCCACGATCTCGTAGCAACGCGTAGGATATTCTTATATAGTTTGTTCTTATGTTTGGTGTGGTGTTAATTTTGCCTATACCATGTTTGTTTGTATTGCTACGACTAGCGCGAGGTTACGAGTCACCTGAAGATCATCCTGGTACCTGGAATATCAAGTCCCAGGCAAGTTGTGCCCTTGATCACTTCTTTTACCCACTCATGTTCTGATTAATCATAATGATCTGCATAGGTTAATTTTGATGGGACCCAATAGGATACCCTAGTTTGACTATCTTTATACCTTGTTCACCACTGAATTTTTGGGTAGTACTTGCTAGTGCTATATGTGGTTTTGGGGTATGGAGATACATTATTCATGATTACACTTTTGTTATCAGTTGTTATTTACTGTTCATGATAAGATCATTATGTTAATTGGAACATGGAGAACCACCCGGGAAAACAGTGCTACCACAAGGGTTTAATGGGACGCCCTTGGCTGATTAATTAGGAAAGCTAGTGGATGACTACCTTACCCGAAAGGGGCAAGGGCAGTGGGGGAGTGGTTAGTGTAGGGAGGCCCTTGGGATGATTTTGCTGCGATGGCGGTCATGCGAGGGATTCCTGCATTGGAGCTTCCTATAAACTGTAGCGGGTTTTCTAAAGCTAGTGGAACTTTGTAAAGGCCTCGTAGTGTTACCCTGCCTCGCCTCCTCGGTAGAGGTGTATGGGATTGGCCGTCTCTTGGCAGATGGGTAACATGACTTGTGGGTAAAGATGTGCAACCTCTGCAGAGTGTAAAACTGGTATACTAGCCGTGCTCACGGTCATGAGCAGCTCGGACACTCACATGATTAAATTATAGAACTAAATTCAATTTGTCATATGCATTGCATCGCAGATGATGTTGTTACTTTTGTTCTACTACTTAATTGGGTTGGTATTTACTTATACTTAGTAACTGCTAATAAAATTTTGACCAACTTTAAAAGCAATGCTCAGCTCTAACCATACTCTTTGGTAAGCCTTACACTTCACATGAACTCTCACCTTTAGCGAGTCATGCACATTATTCCCCACAACTTGTTGAGCTATGAACGTATGTGAGCTCACTCTTGCTGTCTCACACCCCCCCACAGGTCAAGAACAGGTACCACAGGATGAGGCGCATGGAGGATGCTGTGATGTGTTCGTGAGAGGTCTAGGCCGTCGCCTCCCGGTCAACTTTGGGTTGCTGGACCGTTGTCTCCGTATAATGTAATTATTTATTTATTTTGTATAGAACTTCTATTATATAGTAAAGTTGTGACATTCGATCCTGTGCCATGATTCATCATATGTGTGAGACTTGGTCCCAGCATACCTGGTGATTATGTTGACGCCTGGGTCTTGGTGCCCCTGAAACCCGGGTGTGACATGTAGACCCATTTATAGTCTACTATGTTGGCCTCACTAAAACTTTCTACTAAGTCTCAAACTTGGTTGCTCCTCCATGGCCTTAAGCCTCTCGTACAACTCAATAATTCTCATGACTTGCTCAAAAGAAGTAGGATCATCATTGGTGTCTATATCCTTTGAAATCACTAATTTCATAAACCTCATAATCATTTGAAATCACTACTTTTATATTTGTTTGAAATCTTCTACGATTTCATAATTCTTTGGAATCAAATATTTTATAAGATTTTCTATTCCCTTGAAAACTTCTCTTTATGGAGCTTATCAAAATTGTTGATGAGTTGAGATCCATACTTCAACTTTTGATGTATTACATTGTTTTGCCTGGTTTTCTCCTTGAATTCGCATCTAACTGAAATCCTCTCGAACACATTTTCTAGTGGTCTGTCAAAAAGTCATTACATACCATAAGTATAATTTGAATTTTCTAGAAGGTATAACCGACCTTGTCATAATCAACCATACGACCACACTAATGGCTTATTCCAAGCTCCAAAAAACTAGGCTTCAACACAACATTTGAACTATATTTGGGGACTACAATGTACTTCTCTTTTTTCTTTTTATTTAGCTTCAATCAATGAGAATTAGATCCATAGACCCACACAATGAAATGACATGTCTAATATCTGTGCTACCAGTGATAATATACTATTAATTGTAGGCAGATAAATACACATTAAAAAACAAAGATGCACTTCCTTCTTGTTACCACATTTAAACTCAAATAAATCCTTAGGTGCAAGAACAACTGGATCTTCACAAACACATACAGAAAGATTCATTCATAAAACATAATCAATAGGAAAAACTAAACATGTGTTTGTAAACATAAACGATCAAACTAAACAAGTTTGCTTAGACATCTAAATCAATTTGATTCAAAACATATCTACCTAGTTGATTAGGATTACGAAATACACATAACATAAACATATCAACGCATATAAATTACGAACGAAGGGGAAGATATATTGCTCTCGAACACCTACACATCAAATCCAAGCTTCTTATGTTGAATCTGTTGGTAACTTGTTCTTAATTGTTATACAAAGTCAAAAATAAGGCAACACAATGTTAAAAAGATAATCAACCTTCGTCCCCAAATAGTTATCCCTTCAGAATAACCCTTTTGAAGACAAAGGTTGTGATTTTATTCAAATAAAATCATACAATAGTATGCAAATGGATACACAGGGAATGTAAAGAAGTTAAACATGATGACTCATCTCAAATATTTCAATATATGACTTCTCCCCTTTCATATAATAGATTTATAGTCATACCATCGGTTCCACAAAGTGAGTTAGAATTAAAGTGCTCTAGGGAAGAGATTACACGAGGCAATTATCCGATTTACCAAAAGGTGCTTTATGCAGGGCACTGTTCATCTAGTTATAGGGGATCGTATAGCTCCGTATGAAATTACAAATATGACCACAAGACTTATACATATGATTTACAAAATGATGCAAGGGCAATATAGACTTCTGCCTATATCATCTTGGATACGGAATCATGGACACCTTCTCCCAACATGGTTCACCTTCGTTTCCATATGGTATTGTGACGAAGCTTAACGTCTTCGTCTTTGTCCTCATCCTATTCTGAAGGTACTTGATACCGAAACTCCTGCAACACTTTAAAACATGTTGACAACCAAAGGTTACGTGTGTTTTTGAGGACCTTCGAAAGATGAAGGCCCCCAACAGTAGCCCCTCGCAGTATTAGTTTGTTTCTTTGTAACAAACTCAGGCTGCGAAATGAACAGAGGCCTTATGCCGAAGGTCCGAAAAGCACCTTCCCGTCGCTAAGATGGCGAAACTTTCTGAGTTGTGGGGGTCACTTTGCAGGGGTTTCTCGTATATAAATATGACGGTCATCATAAAATATTTATTATGTTGTTGAGCTATTTTGCTGCTTTCTGAGCCATTGAATTGCATTTGTTTTAGCTTCGGTTGCTCCTTTAGCCTGAGCCGAGATGACCGAAGGTAAAAAGAGTGAGGATATTACTCTAGTTCGGTTTTACTAAGCCATGGAAAGGACCAATGCTGAGAAGATAACCAATGAGATTCTAGCTAGGTTGTCTAAAGATTCTGAGGACAATGAGGATTTCGATGTTGATAGTGGTAACGATGATGCCGAAGATTGGTCGTGGAAGCCAAACCACGTGAACTTCAGAAAATCTATCGTGAAGAAAGGGCACATTGAGGCCATGAAGGGTACATATTTTCATGATGTATCTATAGTGAGGGCCAGAGGGGAGAACTCTATCCCACTCCCTGAAAAAGACGAAGTGGTGGTTTTTTGAAGCTTTACGAAGGTTGGATTACACTTTCCTCTGCGTAAGATGTTGGTTGAGGTGCTTAAAAACTTTTAGATATACCTTCATTAGCTTACCCCCGAAGCTTTAGTTATGATTGGGGTGTTCATTTGGGCAGTGAGGAGTCAAGGTTTAGAGCTAGATGCATACTGCTTTTGCAATATTCATGAGCTCTTGTATGAGATGAAGGCTACTAGGAAGGAGCAGTACCATAATAACTTTGGTTGTTATACCTTCGTATACCAATCAGATGCTAGACACCCTGTGCCAACATTTTGGCAAAAATGGTCGGGTTCATGGAAGAAACAATGGTTTTATGTTAAAATGACATGGACAAGAGAGGTGATATTAGGGATGTTATCCAGTGGCCTATCCGGTCCCGCTTCGGAATAAAGAGGCCATTTATCGTGAATACAGAGAAGTTTCAAGCTTGCCTGGCAGCATGTAACGCTGTGTGCAGCTACATTTGCACTAGGGATTTGGTTCAAGAGCACATAGCTTTTGAAGTATGGCCCCTCGTCAATGAATGGGAGATGCCAAAGGATGTTGACACCAGCTCAAGTCAAAGTGCCCGCAAGGGTGGGTTAGTGTACTTGAAATATACATATCATTACAGAAATCAATTTGGCGAACCAGATGACGAGTGGCTTGAAGCTATTAAATCAACTTGCGACAAAATGTTAGGTGCTTTTACGAAGGCTGAAGATGAAGCCTTAAACATTGCGTTCGGTGGCTGGGGAAAAAGGAGACTGAACAAGGTGTTTGACGTCATAGGATTTATTTATCCTGATTATTGCTTTCCTGCACGAAGAAGAGTGGTGAAACGAATGATTGCACCAAAGGCCTCCTTCGTGCCAAAGCAGAAGAGAGCCAAATTCTGACACACTGGCCAAAGACGTACTATATTGAGAGGGCAGCAGAACTATCTGCACTGCCAGTTGCTGAGCTAGCAAGGCAGTAAGTGTCGAGATAATTGAAGTGGCTGATGCACCTCCGAAGGTAACGAATTTTGGTTTTTCTTTAACTTTGAATTGAATTGTTAATGCTCTAATGCTTTTTCTGGAATTTTTAATCATAAGGTGAAGGAAAACAAAATAACCAAAGTGGCTGAAATGCCTGTAACTGTTACGGAATTGAAAGGAGAAGAGCGTTCGAAGATACAAGAACAGCTGAAGGTACAAGATCAACCGAAGATAATGTCTGACCCGATAGGAACTCCTAGGAAAGGGAAAAGGATGGCCACTGTGCTAGAAGCTGCTCTGAGGCTTAGAAAAATGGTGCCACCTGCCGCACCAAAGATCTCTAAAGATATAATTCGTGAGCTGAAGGTGGCTATTGATGCGGAAATCACTCCTGGCTCAGGTGTAGCTGATCCTTTGGGGTCTGTTTCAACAAGGCTTATGTCTGATAGCTTGCCGTGGAAAGAAGCTTTGCCAAAAACCGCAACAACGTCGGTTGAAGACCTCGAGTACATTGTTCGACATGCCTTGGGGAAGAAGTTAAGCAAGGAGCAAATTGTCGAAGTGCAACATTATGCTAGAGACTTAAGATATCCCCGGGGCTCTTTAGTTTATGGGGGCAACGACAAAGATGATTATCTATACTGCCTACCAGATAATAAAGAGATTGATGTGTGTTGTGAGATGATGGATAACATGGGTTATCCGAAGCTCAAACTTGGGTTGTCTGTTATGCTGAAAGATCATCTTGCGGATTGTCTAGCATATAATAATTTGAAGGTTTGTGCTCACTTTTATTTTCTTTTTTTATTGATTACATGGATGCTTTATGTATTATTTAGTCTCTTTTTTTCTTTGCTGACACCAGGGGCTTATTCTGAGAAAAGCTTTAAAAGCACAAAAGGATGTCGAGGACGAAAGTACTCGGATAGCCTTCGGCAATTTACGCTCAGAAGTTATAGACTTATGGCATGAGGCTGCTGAGAAAGATAAAATTATGCTTTCATTGGTTGAGAAACTGAAGGAGAGCCAGCTTGAATTGACTAAATTTTCCAAATAGATCTCAATAATTTTGAAACTAGAAGAAGAAAAGAAGGCTAATACGAAGTGTATTGCTAATTTGGAATCCGCACTGTCATCCAAGTAGATCTACACAAATCTAAAGTGCTGAAACTAGATGAAAAGTTGTATGAAATTAGCGAAAACTTCGAAGTTGAAAAAGGAAAACATAAAATAGTCGAAACTGAATGCAGCAGGGTTCAAAAAAATGTTGATGAACTTCGTAATTCCAAAGAACAATGTTATTCTGTTGCCAATCATTGTTGTGAAAAACTGAAGGGCATGTTCACCACTATTGGAGCCTTCTCAAGTGAAGAAAAATTTAGTTTGGGTGATGCCGAAGGGGCTATAAAATGGATAGAGGGCGAAATTGAGCCCTTTGACAAAGTTCTAAGCGGCCGAGGAGATTTCAGCGCTTGCGTGGGACCTTGAGGAACAGTTTGTTTGCTAGAAACGGCTAGTTGTGATCATGATAAGGTTGTAATTGAACCAGACTTCGTAGTTTCAACCAATGATGTAAAAGAGCCTTCTGTCGAAGCCATTGCCTTGGGAGGAAAGTTCTATTCAGAAATCTGGCTTAATGGCGGAAGGGAGATAGCAAATGAAGCTATCATGCAAAGCGAAGAAGAGGTCATTTCAGATACTAAGTTCCAACTATTCAGGTTTTAGTTTGCTTTTCTTATTAATCAAATTACTCTTTTCACTTTTTTAGACTCATCGTGCTTCGGAAGAGGCTAGGAAAGTCGAAGAAGCAGCATAATTAAAAAGGCGCATAGGTGCTAACTACTTGCTATTGAATTTTAACTTTGTAATTATCTATTTTCGTAGCATATAACAAAAATCAATGATTTCTTGTGCGGCGGAACTTTCTCCTCTTCCAGAGCCATACAAGGCCGAAGATGATCCAGTGCTACAAGAAATCTTTGTTGAATTCAAAGTGGTGCATTCAACGATAGACGAAGCTATTGAAACATTGTTGAATGAAGCTGCAGAGAAAGTTCTAAAGGAGGACTAGGATTATTTGTAGGAAACTTGTTCCTATCTTTGGATCTGCAAAAGTTTGTAAAAACATTTGAATATGTGTTTGCTCTGTATAAAATTAACTATGTGGTTTGTGTTCTATGTACTTAGTATGTGTACAATGTTTCTTTATGGAGCGTGGAATAAGTATACATACCGTTTTGAGCCGAAGGCGAAAAAACACCTTCCCTTCTTTTCACGCTTCGTAAAGAAGAATCTTCTTCAACTGAAGGTCTTATAATATTCTAGGTATGCGGATGTTGAAACCGAAGCATTGTCCCCTTCTTCGCCCTTCTGCTTCCATTATATAATTTCGTAAAAATCTTTTTCGAAGCCCACAAATATTTTCATTATTTAATTAGCCACTTCATAATTCTTTTTCATCTATACATAAAAGGAGCAACTCCCCTTCTTGTTCATTTGTACTTGATATAGGATAATATGATGCATCATGATATGATGGTATGGTGCATGAATGCTTGATGCAAGATGTTTACGAAAAACATAGAAAAATCATTGCAGTAAGACTTTGCATTCCCTTGGGAACGACTTTGGAGTCTTTTACACCTTTACTAGGTGTTTTGAGCTCTGCATCCCCTTAGGAACGACTTTGGAGCTTCTTCACCTTTACTAGGTGGTATTTTGAGATCTACATCCCCATAGGAATGACTTTGGAGCTTCGTCGCCTTTACTAGGTGGTATTTTGAGCTCTGCGTCCCCGTTGGAATGACTTTGGAGCTTCGTTAGCACTTTTGCTACACTCAATGGTGTAACCTCGGATTTATTACAAGATATCGAAGGGTATACCTTCTTAAAGTATCTTCGGACAAATATAAAGAAACTAAGATTATAAAAGAGTTTCGTAGATATCTTCAGATTCTTGTTCCAGTCCCTTAGGCACTTTAGTAGATATGCTTAGATTCCGGAATAGTACTGTTGACTGTTCGAGCTTCGGACTGTTCCCTTGCATCGTGTTGTGGCTGATCCTAAAACTGCCCTTGATGCTGCTGATTATATGACGAAGTTGGAGCTAATGTGGGTGGTTGAGGAAGGGCCCATCTGTCCAAAGAATGACTTGTTGAATCGACTGAAGCTGAAGGCTGCTGGATTGGTTGTTGATTGTGTACATACTCTGGGATGTACAGAGAATAATATGAAATAGTATGGAGGACCTGCTTCAGCTGATTCTGCTTTGCCTCAGATTCAGCTATTTCCTTCTGCTTTTGAATTGTAACATGGCAGGTTCTTGTTGTGTGTCCCTTATCTTCTCCACAAAATAGGAAGAATAGCCTTCTTGGCTGAGTGTTGTATCTCCCTCTGAAGCTTCTTCGTCCTCTTCCTCCTCTTGGGGATAGCGGACTAAAGGAACTCTGTTGAGTCCCTATTGATTGAGAGTGACTCTGTTGCCCTTGAGTACGACTATTTTTGTCTTCTTTTTGGCTTGGGTTATGGATTGTTCTAACGTGTCTTGGATCTGCCAAATCCCCTTGTCAACTTGGAGTATCTGAAGGCTTCTTCTCTCCTTTGTCGAAAATCATTGTCGACCATGATTATTCATCCATTTTTTGGAGGAGCTTTTCTAGAGTCTGAGGAAGCTTCCTGGCAAAATATTGCGTCGCTGGTCCTAGCCAAAGACCCTTGATCATTGCTTCAATGATAATTTCATTTGGTACAGTTGGTGCCTGAGCTCTAAGCCTTAAAAACATTCAAACATAAACTTGTAGATACTCCTCATGATCTTGCATGCATTGGAATAAGTCCTGGGCAATCACTGGCTTCGTCTGAAACCCTTGGAAGCTTGTGATCAACATGTCTTTCAATTTCTGCCAAGATGTTATTGTTCCTAGCCTAAGAGAGGAGTATCAAGTCTGAGCAACACTCCTCACTGCCATAACGAAGGACTTGGTCATGATGGCTCTATTGCCACCATAGGATGATATCCTTGCTTCGTAACTCATGAGAAACTGCTTCAGATTAGAGTGACCATCGTACATGGGCAACTAAGGTGGCTTGTACAAAGATGACCACGGTACTTCATGTAGCTCTGTAGCTAAATGAGAGGTGTCATCAAAAGAAATATTGTCATGGTGAAACGCTTCGTGTCACATGTCTTCATTGTTGGGGCCCTCTTGCCGAAGGTCTCTTTGGTGTTGCCGATACTCCTGGTGCTCAGTATCATGCGCGATGTGTCGCATCTCTTTAGCTACTTCATCAATCTTCTTTTGCAACTTAGACAGCCAAAGCATTTTTTCTATTCTTTTTTCTACTTGGTGTATAGCTTCAAGGTTGCTGATCTCTTGATCTAGGTCCTCATCTTGTGGGCTTGGACTAGCAGCCTTCCTTTTCTGGCTTCGGGCTTCTCTTAAGAGAATTTCGTCTTGATTGGTATCCAGAGGAGCAAGAACATCCCCTAGCACCGTTGTCTTCTTCGGAGGCATGATGAAGGTGGTCGCAAGTGAGTTCACCGGAGGTGGGCGGATGTTGGTCATTTGTTCTCAATTGCTATACACAGTCAAAAACAAGGCAACACAATGTTAAAAAGATAATCAACCTTCGTCCTCAAATAATTATCCCTTTGGAATAACCCTTTCAAAGACGAAGGTTGTGATTTTATTCAAATAAAATCATACAGCAGTATGCAAATGGATACACAGGGAATGTAAAGAAGTTAGACATGATGACTCATCTCAGATACTTCAATATATGACTTCTCCCCTTTCATATAATAGATTTACAGTCATACCTTTGGTTCCACAAAGTGAGTTAGAATGAAGGTGCTCTATGCAAGAGATTACACGAGGCAATTATCCGATTCACCAAAAGGTGCTTTATGTAGGGCATTGTTCATCTATTTATAGGGGGTCGTATAGCTCCATATGAAATTACAAATATGCCCACAAGACTTCACATATGATTTACAAAACAATGTGAGGGCAATATCGACTTCTGCCTATATCATCTTGGATACGGAATAATGGACACCTTCTCCCGACATTATTCACCTTTGTTTCCATATGGTATTGTGACGAAGCTTAACATCTTCACCTTTGTCCTCATCCTGTTCTAAAGGTACTTGATACCGAAGCTCCTGCAACACTTAAAACATGTTGACAACCAACGGTTAAGTGTGTTTTTGAGGACCTTGGAAAGATGAAGGCCCCCAACAGTAGCCCCTCGCAGTATTAGTTTGTTTCTTTGTAACAAACTCAGGCTACGAAATGAACAGAGGCCTTATGCTGAAGGTCCAAAAAAACACCTTCCCGTCGCTAAGATAGCAAAACTTTCTGAGTTGTGGGGGCCACTTTGCAGGGGTTTCTCGTGTATAAATATGACGGTCATCATAAAATATTTATCATGTTGTTGAGCTATCTTGCTGCTTTCTGAGCCATTGAATTGCATTTGTTTTTAGCTTCGTTAAAACCAAGTGACCCATTTGATGGGACATTTTACAAGAGATGGCGTAGTAAGATGATACTGTGGTTGACATCAATGAACTGCTATCACGTCACACAGGGGAAACCCGAACGGTTCACTCTTAAAGAGGAGAGAATGTTTGATGTTGTCGATAACCTGTTTCGAGGAGCCGTGATTGGCACTCTTGCCAACAAGTATGTTGATTCTTATCTTACGTGCACATCTACAAAAGAATTATGGGATGCATTAGATGAGAAATTCGGTGTTTCTGGTGCCGGTAGCAAGTTGTACATCATGGAGCAGTTGTTTGACTATAAGATGGTAGGAAATCATCCTATAGTTGAATAGGCTCATGAAATACAGGCATTGGCCAAGGAACTCGAACAATTCCCATGTGTCTTGCCTGACAAGTTTATGGCCGGCGGTATTATCGCTAAGTTGCCGCCTTCTTGGATGAACTTTACTACCACCCTAAAATACAAGAGACAAGAGTTTAGCGTGACTGAGCTTATTGGTTCTCTTGATGTTGAGGAGAGGGTGGGAGCAAAAGACACTCGCGGAAAAGGAATTGAGACTTCTAGTGCCAATATGGTATGAAAGAAGAATTCCAATGCATCACGTAATAATAAAAAAAGAACAAGCAATAGAATGCCATGAAGCCCAAGCAGGTAGCCACGTTCAGAAAGAAGAACAAAGGAGCTAGTTGTTTTGTTTGCGGGAGTACTGATCATTGGGCAAGCGCTTTGTCCAGACCTCAAATTTAAGAAAGAGAAAAAACCAACTCAAGAGAACAAAACAGTAAACATGGTTATTAGCGAGACTGGAGAAGGAACATTGGGGTATGGTAATCTTTTACCTATTGTTATTTCAGTGTGTCATTCCCCTGAGTGGTGGGCTGATATTGGTGCTAATATTCATGTGTGTGCTGATATTTCTTTGTTTTCTTCTTATCAGTGCAAAGGGATGGGAGCCTTGCTGATGGGGAACGGGTCACATGCGCATGTCCTTGGTGTTGGTACAGTCATTCTGAAGTTTACTTTAGGAAAAACAGCGCTATTGAAGAACGTGCAGCATGTCCCCTCCATCAAAAAGAATCTAGTTAGTGGCTCACAAGTCACAATTATGTCGAGATGGCTACAAACTTGTTTTTGAGTTTAATAAATGTATACTGTCTAAGTATGGAACATTTGTTGGAAAAGGCTATGGCAGTGGAGGCTTGTTCTGCTTATCTTTGCATGATATATGTAATAAGTCTGTGAACAATATTGTTTCGAATGAGTCGAATATTTGGTATTCATGACTTTGTCATATCAATTTTGGTTGTCTTGTGGCTAGCAAATTTAAATTTGATACCAAAATTTGATTTAGTCAAAGGTTCTAAGTGTCAGGTGTGCGTGCAATCTAAGCAACCTCGCAAGCCTCATAAGGCTGTGGAGGCAAGGAATTTGGCAACAATAGACTTAATACATTTCGATTTATGTGAGATGAACCAAATATTGACTAAGGAGGCAAGCGATATTTTATTACTTTTATCGATGATTCCACTAGATTTTGTTATGTGTATCTTTTAAAATCAAAAGATGAAGCTTTGCATTATTTTAAGACCTACAAAGCTAAAGCTGAAAATTAACTCGAGTGGAAAATTAAATGGTTAAGGTCTGATCGTGGCGGAGAATATTTTTTGGGTGTTTTTCTGATTTTTGTGTGGAACAAGGTATTATTCATGAGAGGACCGCCATACTCACCACAATCCAATGGGGTTGCTGAAAGATAGAATTGTACTCTAACTGATTTGGTTAACACCTTGTTAGAGATTTTGGGACTATCTAAGGAATGTTGGGGTGAGACGATCTTAACTGTGTGGCGTGTCCTGAATAAAGTTCCCACAAAGCTACAAAGAAATCACACCATTCGAGGAATGGGAAAAGACGCAATTAAATATCTCCTATTTGCGCACCTAGGGTTGTTTGGCTAAAGTGAATGTGTCAATTAACAAGAAGAGCAAATTAAGACCGAAAAATGTTGATTGTATTTTCGGTGGGTATGTTTTCCATAGCATTGGATATAGGTTTTTAATTATAAACTCTGGAGTACCGGACATGTTGGTTGGTACAATTATGGAGCCCAGAGATGCTACATTTTTTATGACAAATTTCCTATAAAATTATACATGATGTGTCTAATAATGAACCAACGATATCCCATGAGCATTTTGTTCCGGTAGAACACACTGAGGAATCTCATATACAAAATCTCGTGGAAGATGACAATGTAACAACTCGAAAAGTAAGAGACAAGTCCTTTGGTGATGATTACATTGTATATCTTGTGGATGACACACCAAGTACCATTGAAGAGGCATATTCCTCTCCTGATGCTGACTTTTAGAAGTAAGCAATAAGGAGATGGATTCTATTATGTCTAATGCAACTTAGGAGGTCGTTGAGTGTCCTTATGGGTGTAAGCCTATTGGAAGTAAATGGGTGTTCAAGAAAAAGCTTAGGCCTGATGGTACTATTGAAAGGTACAAGGCGAGGCTTGTAATTAAAGGCTATTCACAGAAGGAAGGTGAGGATTTCTTTGATGCTTACTCACATGTGGCTTGATTGACCACAATTCGTGTGCTACTTTCATTGGCTATCTTTCATTGTCTTCTCGTCCATCAAATGGATGTTAAGATAGCATTCCTAAATTGAGAACTAGGTGAGGAAATTTACATGGAGCAGTCAGCTGGGTTTGTAGCAAATGATCAAAAAGGCATGGTGTGTTAATTATTGAAATCTTTATATGGCCTAAAACAAGCACCTAAGCAATGGCATGAAAAGTTCGATAAAGCTTTGACATATGTCGTCTTTGTTGTGAATGAAGCACACAAATGTGTATACTATCGGTATGGTGGGGGTGGGGGAGTAATTTTATGCCTATATATTGATGACATTCTAATCTTAGGGACAAGTCTTGATGTCATTAAAGAAACAAAAGACTTTATGTCTAATAATTTTGAAATGAAAGGTTTGGGAGAAGTTGATGTTATTCTTAACATTAAGCTACTAAGAGAAGCCATTGGTGGGATCACACTTGTGCAATCCTATTATGTGGAAAAGGTTTTGAGTCGCTTTAGTTTTAGAGAATGTGAACCTGCTCCAACGTCTTATGATCCTAGTAAGCTATTGAAGAAAAATCAAAGAATAGCAACGGATCAATTGAGATATTCCCAAATAATTTGTTCACTCATGTATTTAGCTAGCGCTACGAGGTCTGACATCTCGTTTGCTTTGAGCAAACTTAGCCGATTTGTTTCAAATCCGGGAGATGATCACTAGCGTGCTCTTGAGAGAGTTTTGCGCTATCTAAAAGGTACTATGAGTTTAGGCATCCACTATACCGGGCACCCAACAGTACTGGAGGGTTATTGTGATGCAAACTGGATATCTGATGCTGATGAGATATATGCCATAGGTGGATATGTTTTTTCACTTGGAGGTGGCACCGTTTCATGGAAGTCTTGCAAGCATGCCATCTTAACAAGGTCTACTATGGAAGTAGAACTCATAGCATTAAATACCGCTTCAGTTGAGGCTGAGTGGCTTTGTGAACTCCTTATGGATTTACCGATGGTTGAAAACCATGTGCCGGCTATTTCCATGAATTGTGATAATCAGACTTTGATAATTAAGATAAACAGTTCTAAGGATAATATGAAGTCGACAAGGCATATAAAGAGGCGTTTGAAATTTGTCAGGAAATTGAGAAACTCTAGAGTAATAACGTTGGATTATGTCCATACGTCTAAACATCTGGCAGATCAATTTACTAAGGGGCTATCACATAGTGTGATAGATAGTGCATCAAGTGAGATGGGCCTAAGACGCACCTAAAGTTTATCATAGTGGTAACTTGTTCTATGTGATCGGAGATCCCGTGAATTAGAATGGTGAAACAAGCTAGTGGTAGACTGAGAGGAAAGACCCTTAATAAGGCTCATTTCAAATGCATATCTTTCCTTACTGTAAGGTAGGTAGTGTTTACACTTTAATATGTTCTAAGTGGCTTTGTGAAGCAAAGATGTTGTCCTACGGAACATCTTTAGAGGAACATACCTATATGGGTTAACTGCTAGTCACAGTTTATGAGATCTGGGTGGTCTCTAGATACCCATGAAAGGCTATGGAGTTTGACTTATATGCTCCAACCAGAGGGGATGTGTTCGGGAATCTAGTACTGGTAAAGAGTTTAGATGAAACTCATTCCACGCAAAACTATCAATTCAAGGCCTAGTCTATTGTGCAATTGTGGTTAAGTGTAGTCTATGTTGTTGGTGAATGTTCAACTTAATAGTCTCCATTAAAACATCAGTATATCAAACGTTTGAGATGATGAGAGCATTTTCGTGTGACTTAGCATTTGATGGGGATTGTTGGATAAATGTGGGCTTGGCCCAATTAATATTTAATAATAGTCAATGCTAATGACCCACTTTAAATGCTATGGTATACAAATAAATTAGCACCGTATTGGAAGTTCAAGGGACAAATCAATCAACTTAAATAGGTGGACCGTTGGTGCATCTATTAAGAAGTTGAAAAGGGATGAAGGAGTACCTCGCGTGCGCCGCCGTCGCTGGTCGGGCCGTGGTTTGTGGTAGATCGGATCTTGGTCCGAATATTCCTTTCAAGTGGTTGCGCATTTTGCCTCGAGGGATGATCGTTTGTTTTCTATCTTCTGGTTAGTAACAGACGTCAGTTATTGTCGTCGATTTCTAGTTCTAATGCGCGACCATTTCTGTCTGTTGTCCTTCTCCCTCCTACTTCCTGCCTATAAGAATGGGGAGGGAGGACTCTTCCAAGTACGTGTGATATCTCTCAAGCGAATCACAAACAACACATCTCTGTCCTATCTTCTAGGAGCACGGAGAGAGTGGGAGAGCAAGCCTCTAAAATCATCGTCCGAAGAGATATACTTGCATGGGTGTGTGGATGATCAGGTTTTTGGGGAGCGTTTTCGTGACTGCTCACGTGATCTGTTCGACCCGGCGCTGTTGTTCGTTCCGCTGCTTCGTCTACATCATGTTCTTCGTCGTCTTCCCGACGACGCGTGCTGCTATTCTTCAAGCGACCGTTCGAGAGACTGCATGGCGTACATCTTCCTGCATCAACTTTGTACGATTACATCAAACAAACCCACGAGATGTCTCGTATGAATATAGCCACTGATATCTTGAGCATCGATCCCTCCGTAGGGTACTCTCGTATTTGTGTATGTTTTATTGTTGTTTACTACTTATACGAGTAGTTATACACACATACATATACATGTCATCACATATATCACATTGTTTTCTAAATTAAATTAAAACTGAAAATACCTAAATTTCTAACGAGAAATCTAACTCGACTAACAGAATGGCTAAGGCCGTTTAGAAACTTGCTAAGACGGTTTAAATTTGAGCTGCACACCACAAACCAGTGTCGAGGTTGGCGTCGTAGATAGTAGCCTCCACACCATTTATGACATAATACTTCGGTGCCATGACTTGTAGCGTCCACACCATTTATGACATAATACTACTTCAGTGCCATGACTAGCACCGAGCCGTATAACCTTGACGCATACGGTAATAGTCCCACTACAGGTGTGAATATTAAATTTTGACAAAAAAAACTAAAGTACAAAAAAAACGGAAGAACAGACTAGACATCCTCCGGTATGCTGTATGCCTGTATTTGTATATATTCATTCATTGGCCTCAAAAAGAATATACAACACCCTGGTCAAGTTTCCAGAGAGCCCATCCAGACAAAAAACTTGGTGCCCATTTCAGAGCAGCCACAGCCGAATGCTGGCCTCAAGATCACCACTCTTCATTCCTTCCTCGCTATCTATCTACTTACAAGCCAGCTCTGTTTGAATATAACATCTTTCCTCAGGCTACGACCATGCCCTGATGAAGATTCACCTTGCTGGGATCGATAGCACTGCAAAACCAAGATGTTATTGCACACAAAAACCTGAAACCTCCATGCAAACAATTTACTGCTACAGTAGCAAACTCAGAAACACCTCAAATAGGCATACCCTGTAGCAAACAACCGAGTCATTTGGGTACATAGCAAATAGCTTGGTGCCGAGGCGAGCTCGACAGGAGTCGCAGATACTCTCATCGGTTAGCTGCACATGCCTCGATCTCTCCTCCAGTCTTGTCAACCGCACGTCCAGGTTTGTCGCCCGCGATAGATTATGGACTATCTAAAACATGCAAAGGATCATATAGGAGCAAAGAAATTCAACTGGTAAGACAGCATCTCTCATAAGCTTAACCTGAAACAAACTCAGTTAGGTCTAGGCAATGATCCACAATGCCGTTCAACTGTTCAATACCAAAATAAAACTTCACCCAAAAAAATATGTTCACCTGTCCTTGACGATGATGGTGCACTCGGGCCCTCAGTGTCCGTAAAATTGTGTCTGATGCCAGCTGGAGAGGCATATCAGGAGATAATTTCTGGCACAACATTATGGTTTAGATTTTTTTTTTCTCGAATATGCAGGAGAGCTGCATATCATTATATTTAAGAAGAAGAAAAAAGTCGGGCCGAAGCCCTTACAAACCATAACACTGAGGTTTAAACCCCTCAAAAAACAGAAAAAAAAACAACAAACCCTTGAACAGAAATTAACCATGAGGAAGGTTAGCTGCTAGAAAAATAAGCCCCTTAGCCCGTGCCATCTCCCACAACCTTCGCTCTTCTCCAACCTGCTCCAGAACAGCAGCAACACTTGGATTGCCGCCCTCGAAGACACACTGATTACGGTGCTTCCATAAGGTCCATGCACCAAGCAAAACAAGAAAGTTAATCTCCATCTTCATTTGTCCAGCTGCCATTTCACTTATTGTCCTCCACCAGTCCAGGAAACTATCATTTTCTGGTTGAGGGGACAAAGTATGCAGTCCAAATTGTCTCAACAAAAGGAACCAGGACTCCCTTGAGAAAACATAAGAGACTAGAAGATGGTCTATTGCTTCACTTTCTTGTTCACAAAGAGGGCAACTATCAGGGTGATCCAATCCTCTTTTTGCAAGACGATCAGCTGTCCAACACCTTTTTTGAGCAACTAACCACAGAAAAAACCGACATTTAGGAGGCGCCCAGGTTTTCCATATCCACTCATACGGTTCAAAAGGAATCGAGCCAATGAAAAACCCCTAGTAGGCAGATTCTGCTGAATATTTTCCATTAGCAGCCAGCCTAAAAATGTGCTTATCTTCAACATTCGGCCTTAATTCAGCAGTTAACAGTAAGTTCCAGAGGTGAAGATAATCAACAATTGCCCCCACAGATAGGGCCCCTCGAATATCCGACATCCATGCTCTTCCAGTTATAGTGTCTTGCACTGTCCTTGTATTGATTTTTCTTTTCGGAACAACTTGAAACAGTCTTGGCGCAATATCTGTCACCCTCTGTCCTTGAATCCATCGATCTTTCCAAAAAAGAGTATTAGCACCATTCCTAACTTCCGTTTGCATCGCCATACTGAAGAAGGCCTGGACCTTGTCCGGAACTTGGATAGTCAAGGATGACCGAGGTCGATTAGGCTCCGTTTTTTGCAGCAATAACCAACGCATCCGCAGCGCCCAACTCAGCTCCTTAATGCTTGAAATACCAAGACCACCCGAATCAAGAGGCCGACAAACTTTGCTCCAAGAAACAAGGCAATGCCCCCTATTTATCTCTTTGCGACCTCTCCAAAGAAAGCCTCTTCGGATTTTATCGATTGCTTTTGTGATATAAGTTGGGAGATCAATTGTCATTGCTAAGTAGATGAGCATCCCAGTAAGCACAAACCGCACTTGAACTGTTCTCCCAGCCCTTGTCATCAAGTCTGCCTTCCATCCAGGAAGCCGATTTGCAAATTTGTCGATAATTGGCTGCGCCTGTTCCTTGGTTATCTTTTGTAGCATTAATGGAAGTCCAAGATATTTACAGGGGAAGGACGAAATTCCACACGGCAGCAAACCTTGCACAACTGCAATGTCACTCTCTTCGTAACGAATGGGATATACATTAGATTTCTAGACATTATTATGCAGCCAGGAAGCCTCGCCGAATAGGTGAAGAATATCCAGGAATATCCACTATGGTTGTTATATCTTCGACAGCTGGTCGCAAGAAGAGGACTACATCATCAGCATACATAGAGACTCGGTGATGCACAGATCTTGTAGCAAGGGGTTGAAGAAGTCCTGCCCCTTCAGCTGCAGTGACCATTCGCCCAAGCACATCCATGACTAGAATGAAGAGCATCGGTGAGAGGGGGTCACCCTGTCGTAGTCCTTGACGATGAACAATATGTTTGCCCGGAACCCATTTACCATCACTTGAGTGGAAGAGGTTGCAAGCAGCCCACATAGAATATCCCTCCAAACCTATCCAAATCCCATCCTTTGTAATACCTCTATGAGAAAAGGACAGGAGACAGAATCAAAGGCTTTTGTGATGTCCAATTTCAGAAGCAAATGGGCATGTCTTCGTCGATGGAGGAACCTTGCAGTTTGCTGAACTAACATGTAGTTATCCTGCATAAAACGGCCTTTTATAAAAGCACTTTGAATGGGTGAAATCATCTCATTTAACCTTCCAGCTAGGCGATTAGCTAGCAGCTTGGTGATCAATTTTGCAAAGCTATGCACCAAGCTAATTGGTCTGAAGTCTTTTACTTGATCAGCCCCCTCCTCCTTTGGGATCAATCTGATGTATGCTGTGTTCAGCCTATTGAACTGCGCAAATCTCCTGCTCCAAACTGCTGAAACTGCTGCCATTATATCCTCTTTAATTATAGACCAGCAGGCCTTATAAAATCCTCCTGTGAAACCATCAGGACCCGGAGCCTTATCTGAAGGCAGCAATTTAACTGTTTCCCACACTTCTTTCTCCAAGAAAGGCAAGTCCAGAGCAGCCAAATCAAATGTCGGAACTCCTATAGCTTCAAGATTGACAGAGCAATCTCTGTCAATGCTGACACCCAGCAGATTGGAATAGAATTGATCCATTAGAATGGCCTTCTCATTATGTCCAGTGAAAACCTGGTTGTCAGCAACCAATCTTGCCACAAATTTTTTTCTTTTCCGGTGACGGGCATGCATATGAAACAATTTTGTATTAGCATCACCTTCTTTGAGCCAAGAAACTCTAGATCTTAGACGAGCGATGGTGCGCTTTAATGAGGCAAGTCCAAGGGAGTGCTTCTTCAATTTATTTTTGAGCCAAATTTCACTTAGCGATAAGGACCGAGAATCTTGTGCAATCTCTAACCTATGTAGCACCTCACGAGCAAGGGCAAGTTGGGAGTTCACGTGTCCCACTCTACTATCGCTCCAGCTTTGCAATCCTTTTGCTGTCGCCTTAAATTTCATGTCTAGAGCCTGGAAAGGACACTCCAAAGCAGAAACTGAGTTCCATGCATCCTGAACAGCCTCCTGGAATCCATCTAGCTTTGGCCAGAAAGATTCAAAATGGAATCTTCGCTTACCTGACCTGTTATCCCGAAGTCCAAGCAGTAAAGGGCAGTGGTCAGACACTTCAGAAGCTGAACTCTGCAGCATAACATTAGGAAACAAGTCCTCCCAATCAGTAGAACACAGGACTCTATCCAGCTTCACCAAGGTAGGTATGTTTTGCTGGTTGGACCATGTGTATTTGCGTCCATGAAGGGGGATCTCCTTAAGAGATAAATCATCAATGGTCCTTCTAAAACGACCCATCATTGCACGATTAAGATTAGAATTGTTTTTGTCTTCAGCTTTGTAGATGAGATTGAAGTCCCCTGCAATTATCCATGGACCAAAACAAGCTGCTCTGACATTTCTTAGTTCCTGCAGAAACTGAACTTTTTCTTCACTACTCTCTGCGGTCCATATACACAAGTTAGCCACCAGGCTTGCCCCTCTTGTGTGCAGAACTGGACTGAGATACTGTGATCATCAATTCTGTTAAGACCTGTGCTCCCTAGATGATGTTTCCAGGCAACTAAAATCCCACCACTAGCTCCAAGAGAAGGTAGAACCAGAAAATTTGAAAAATCTGATCCAAGCATGGACAACAAGGTTCGTCGCGGGACTTCAGTTAATTTTGTTTCTTGAACACACACAATGTCCGCTCGTGAAGAGGACACCAACTCCCTAACCGAATTCTGGCGAGAGGAGTTTAAACCCCTTACATTCCAAATCAAGATTTTTTCTGGATCCATTAATACAGGAAGAACAACCAAAGCTGAACAGCAAAAGGATTACATTTAAATGTCCTCACTCTGCTAATCTGCGCTGAAATCTACTGGAACAGACCATCCAAACAGGGCCGCCAAAGCTTCCACGTGGGTTTGGGAGAGAGGATGCACGAAAAGCTTAGCATAATCCTCCATAGCTTGCTGGTTAATATCCTCCAATTCTCCAACTACTTTTAAAGCTTTCATTACTCTTTTTGTAGATCTTCTGCCCAGTTCTTGAATGTTGAATTCTACCCCAACTCCAGCGACCCGGCGGCTACGACGCGGAGCTGCCAGAAACTAGTGTATGGCACAACATAAAGGCAAAAATGCACATTGCAGCACAGCAGCTATTACAGGATGTACCAATTGTGCATTAAAGATGCAATGAGTACCTTGTACTTAGGAATCAACAATGCAGTAACTTTTTTGAGATTCCTCACATACCATAGGATCATGTGCAACAGTAATACAATAATTGTTGGACATCAGTTTTGCATATTTGTTCTTTTCCAATACCAGAGTACTAAGAGATTATAGGTTATCTTATTACCTTTATATTCTATAATCACCTCCTAGATGGCAAGTTTGCTTCGTAGAAAACTATACAGCCCATGTCTGCAGGATAGTGATAATCTATACTGGAATGTTATCGGCAAGACTTCAGCACCAAAACAGGTCAATAAAATTGTTCAGATATTGGCCAAATCCTATTGTGAAGAGGGAACAATTGTGTGCATGACCTGTTTTATTTTAATTGCCAGCAAGACTTCACCAAAACAGGTCAATAAAATTGTTCAGATATTGGACATATCCTATTGTGAAGCGGGAACAATTGTGTACATGGCTCGTTTTTTTTAAATTGCACACTTTTCAACAGAACAATAACACAACGCCACATTTCCAGAGGTAACAATTACCTATTCAGTCCTCACATGACTGATATCATCCTAGAATACTGAAGGCCGAACACCAACATGGCAACATCTTGCAAACTAGCATGCAAGCTATAAGATTCTCAAAAGAATCTGCAGGTATTCAAACAACAATAAAGTAATATACCTCCAATACTTGTATGGGGTCCAACGATTCACCATGATTATGAAGAAGTCGTACAGCTGCTGTAAACATAGGCTCCTTCCCGTTTTGAGGGTCCAAATACAAGCCCAAAAGCCTGAGTTTGGAAAATAAAGGGACAGCATGAACTATGGACAAGGGATTTTTCCATATTGTTCAAAAGGAAAAGAAAAAACGAAGTTTATTAATTTAGAAATAATGATGTGGTAAAAAAAGAACATACTGAATATAAGCATCATCTCGACCAATCTCTGCGCAATACTGCTCAGCAGCTTCACTATCCTCCAGCTTCCTTCATCACATAACAAGCAGCAGACATTCAATAGAGCAACTAACAGGCTACAACAAGACAATATGTAAGAAAATAAGCACATAGTAAAGCAAACCCAAGAGCGCAGAATCTTACAATGCTAGTATCTGAAGTACAATATTCTCTTGGCCCATCTTCCTATACAATATTGCCTGACAAGGGAAAGTCTTGAGTATCAGTACTATTAATAATGATAGCATGATAAGGCAAGCATGAGAGTTTAATGGAAAGATTTTTTAACCAGGCAAACATGGAACTGCAAAGAAGACATCGTAACATCACCTTTTCCAGCCATAGCTCTGATTCTGCTATCACATCGAGCACATCTTCTGGGTCATACAGGTCTGAAGCTTGCAGAAACAATTGCAAGCTTTCTCTTACTGAATAAACAAACTGTGCATCAGAATCAATTTCACTATCATCTTTCCCTCTATATTTAGACTCCATATCAACTGCTTCAATTGCAGATTTGGCCAGTGAAAGAGCATATGATGTGTGATAGTGAGGATCATCGCAGCCCTGACCCTCAATCAACCACTGCAAATATCTGTAGAACTTGGCCGGTTCAGAATTTTAAGGATATATAAGAAAAGAATTACCACATAGCATTCTCTGCTGGTGAATGGCAAATGAAGGTGGCCAAAGAGACGAAAGTGACAGGAGAAGACATAAACAAACAGTTTTCAAGAACATGTAAAGGAATAACATTATTTGCATAATGATTCTATCACCTCATTGAAAACATGGAGCAAAATCAGTCATATAAAACACTTGGCCACTAAAAGTTGAGTATAATAATGTTGCATACTTAGTTAGAGCTACTTGCTAAAGCTTGCAAAAACATATACAAACAAGGTACCATACAAATATGTCCATGGAGCAATCCTACAACTTTTGTCACTCATATTTTCTTCACATAAAATAATTGGAGTATAATATTAAACTAAAATATTATATTTGAATTGTGGAATTAAGAGATCTGAATTTGTTGAAAAGTTCATGGACAATCATGAATCATCCATACCTTTGATGGATCACAACCTTTTCTGCATCAACAGAAGCAACAACCTTTTCTGCAAAATAGCATTATTCAAATAAATGCTAATGAAAAAAAAAACTTTATTATAAGAATAGCCTTTTAAGTTACCTAGTCTCTAGTCACCAAAAAAGCATTCCTAAATGTCACACTATTAGCTATAAGCATGATAATTTATTCTAGAAAAGTCTACCCCTCTGTTCCTATCATCATTCTCTCACATGCATGCTCAGAAACTGGAAAATGTGTCTGGCCATGATTATTTAGTAAAAGCACACTGATCTATTGGTTTATCCACGACATAACAATTACCTGGTGAGAGTTGATTTTCCCTTGTCTCAGATGTTAAAACTGCAATCGCTAGATCTTGATCAATGTCTGCCACCTGCAAATAAAATTCAGTAATAAAACACTTGTTATAGATAAACAAGTTCATAGCCTGAAATGCATACCCATCCAAGATGTTCCAGAACAAGGTCCTCATCAGATAATGCTTTGAGGATCTTGGCTGCTTCTACAGCGGCAATTTCCTCGCCAGACCTTTTAGTAACCAAAGTTCCACAAGAATCATTCTCAGACAGATCCTTCCACAAACCTGCACTATAATTCCTTGCCAGTACACGCCATATAGAAAGGGCTTTGGAGCACATTCCTTTGCTGCCATACAAGAAAGCAAGTGTCCGCAAATGTCCAGAGTCATCCAAAAGGGATTCCAGTTCATCCTGCACCACGCATCAAGCAGCTTTCTTTCGTGTTCATTCAAATGTGATGAAAACATTACGATGAGACCATTGTGCTCTATCAATTCAATACTTCAATATACGAAAGCACATTGGATGCATATGTCTAAAGGACATGTACATACCACAATACAGCTATTCTGAGATGATGCGAGCTTCTCCATGTCATCAACAAGATGAAGTGCTCTATAAAGATACATCAGAAGAGTATCAACTCCTTCCATCTCTGGAGAAGATAGATTCTTCATCCGCGATGCACAAAGGTACCTTGATTCATTCAGCATTACGATATTTGTGATTAGACATTGTTTCCCAGTGACTCACAGTGAATATAACTAATGCATATACCATACCTGATAATATTTCTGATCGCTAGTTCCAAAAGATCAGCTCTACTTGGTGGGTTTGAAAGGAAATCTTCATCCACAACTGTATCCACACCTGCCTTTTTCAGAAACAATGCCTGTTGAACTGTTACCAGTCCATCATCAATAACTTCTTCAAGGGGCTTAGGGGGAGGGTGCAAACCCCAATACCGCTTTCTTGGCACCTAATGAATATCATTGTTAATGGCTACCATTAGAAACAAGTAGGTAAGCATAGAAGGCAGTAGGCATCAATAAAGATTATTTGGTTTCTCCCTAGCTTATAATCAGTATGTACGGACATATGGTACAATAATCAGACTTAACTGCCAATAGAAAAAAAGAAACGCCCCCCCCCCCCCCCCCTCAAAAGAACTGAAAACTCGTCATAAACTGAAAGAATGAGTTGAGGAATCATAAATACTCAAACTCGGTAAGGCTCAAAAAGTTCTTATCTATGACTATTGTGCTAAAATGCGAAAGGGCCTCTAGCCTAGTGGTTAAGGCTTCCGAGTAGCACCCCCAAGTCTCGGGTTCGATTCCCCTCGGAGGTGAATTTTCAGGCTTGGTTAAAAAAAAATCCCTTCATTGTGCCCGATCCGCTATCAGGTTATGATGTCATGTGCGCCACCCTTCGGTTGGGCCGTTGCAGAGTGGACGGTGACACCGGCCCGTTAGTGATGGGGGGCCAGGGTTTGGGGTTTTCTTGGTCGGGACCAACCGATCAATGTTTCGGTCTCTTCTTAATATAATACCGGGAGGACGGTCATTTCCTCCCCGGCCGAGTTTTTTTTTTTTACTGTTGTGCTAAAATAGGGTCAAGCTGGCTCGTCTAGAGAATTTAATAGTTGATTCAGATTTATTGGATTGTTTTAAGAGCTCAATATCATTAAGAGTGAATTTTCAGCATGCAAAGAAATAGGTTAAGACAACTTGATAAGATAGGTACTTGTGGGACACAACCTGTGATGTACACAATTTAATTTAGAAATGGAACTAAATCAGTTTATCTCAAATATAGTATCCCAACTACTAAGTGGCAATGAAGCATACCAGATCTGACCAACGGTTAGGATCCCGCATAATGAATGGAAATACTTCTGATGGCTGCATAGTCTCCGATAGCAAGAAATGATTTACAGCATCCTCGAAACGCAAGTCGAAAAACAATAAAAAACCAAGTTGAGCATGGACAAAGGAGATCATATCCTTTGAGATTTCACCGTCCGACTCAAACTCTTCTAGCAAAGAAATAGCTCCCTTGTAGTTCTTTCTTCGTAAAGATGCCTTAATCTGCTCCAATGCAGATACTTTACGGTAGCAAAAGACCTGGATAAACGAATTCATTCCTATATCAGATTATCAGTGTAACATGACTATAATCTGCGTAAATTAGAGTCAGACTAAACATTCTCTGTTTCCACTACCGTGATGCCTTTCCTTTACATTTTAGAATCTTAGGTAATACACACGGTACAAATTATATAAGTGTAAAAGCCAGCCTTATTTATGCAACTTATAACTAGTATATATACAAACATTATGATTTTGCAAGGTAACCTGCCGTCCTTGTAAAAGTAAAGGGCAACCACAGTTGTATACACCCTTTAGCTATCAAGTCATGCCAAATTCATCTAGGCTGTCTTTCCTGATCATATAGTCTTTTGTGCTTGGGAGACTACATCTACCACCCTCTCCAAATTATAGGTCACTTTGGCTTTTCTGGATACATAGCATTTGCTATGCACCTAGATATATGATACGTCTAGATACATAATAAAAGTAATGTATTTAGAACAGCTAAAACGTCCTATAAATTGGAAGAGGGAGTACTTAGGAAGCAATGTAAAATCATTTCCTTTCATCAGTTATGGCAGCACATAACACTAAAAGAAAATGGAAACAGAAGTTGGAATGAATAACTCACGAGTTGAGGTACCTACGTTACCTTATAAGTTGTAGCGATCACAACTAGCTCCGTGTCTATCCCATCATCATCCCCAGCCACAATCAGAACGCCTTGACCAGTCCTGGCAACCGGAATGGTCTGTAGGTGTGCAGCGTTCCTCCTCCTGTACACATCGACCTTGGAGTCCCCAGCAACAATCACATAGGGGAATACCTCAGCTATGTAGTCGGGCGTGGTGCTGAACACCAAGCTGCTTCCAACGGGCTGGCCAAATCTATCGACCACAACACCGACATTGTCGACCAGGAGAATCACCTCGTCACCTCCAGAGAGCGGCTTCACCCTTGGGTGACCGGCGGATTCTGGGAGCGAGAATATATCCACACCCTGACCATTGGTGCTCGAGTAGAGGGAGTACCCAGTGGCAGTGGCAACGAAGACAGAATCGTCGACCCAAGCGAGCGCCTTGACCCCCTCGACTGAGACGATCTCGCGCGTCTGTACATCCAGCTCGTCGGCGTCGTGCAGCGTGAAGTCGACACGGAGCAGCTTCTTCCCGACGGAGATGGCGACGGAGCATGATGATGGGTCCGCGAGGACGACGCGGCGGGCGGCGACGGCGGTGACGCTGCGCAGGGAGCCGAGGCGGCGGACGGGGCGCGAGAGGAGCGGGTCGGCGAGGAGGAGGAGGCCGTCAGCGAGGACGAGGAGGCGGGCGACGGAGGGGAGCGGGACGATAGCGGAGACGGGTAGGGTGGCGCCGATGGGGAGGAGGCGGAGGAACTCGGGAGTGGAGGGATCCTGCAGGGAGAAGAGGAGCAGCTTGCCGCCGCCGGTGCCGAGGTAGAGCAGGTGGGCGGAGACGGCGGCGGAGCGGACAGTGAGCGGGGAGGAGACAGGGAGGCCGGCGAGCGCGGCGGGGTCAAGCGTAGCGAGGTGCTCCAGGGCCGCGCGGGAGGCCGGCGGCTGGGATCCCATGGCCGGTGGTGTGTAGTGGGGTTAGGGTTCGGGGCAGGGTGGCGCCATCGCCGCTAGTCTCTGCAGACCTCTGTCAGTGTCAACCACTGGGGACTTGGGGGGGAGGGGGACGCTGCCGGCCGGCGACTAACTTCGCACTGCTTGCTGGTTTGCTTCGAGGTGGAGGAAGACGACTTCAGGACTTCAGAAACTGACTGCGATACAAACCAACAGCGCAACCTGCTGTTGCAGATCAAAAGCACGTCAAAAAAAAAGTTATTCGTCTATTGCCCAGATCCCAAACCAAATAAAAGATCATGTCATCACACAAAATTCTGACCGACATCCACTATCAGAATTTTAGAAGCAGGGCCCCAATGGAGTTGGAGTAGCAGGCTACTCCATTGACAAGAAGACTGTAGCAGCATTCAGGAAAGGACGGCAAACCCCATTACCAGTAACAGTAAACTTTACAATAGACGGGTGTCCAGCATACATTATCCAGATATATTTATATAGAGAGAGGCTTCGGCTTAACATACCATAACATCGTTCTCATCTACTGCTAATACTAGGAACCATACTAGTCCAAATAGCTTGATATGAAATATTCTACAAAAAGGGTAGCTACAGATTTTGCCAAGACAGCTCCAGCGGCTTAAGGCATCATCCCCATGGGTGCAGCCATCCAGCTCGCCGTTGTCGCGCCGACCCAATTGTTGCTGCTCACCTCCCCAGCCTCCTTGCAGATATGATCGAGCATAGCTAGGAACTCCTTCACTCCAGCAAAGATTCTGAACATGTGAGCTTCATCGTTGACTGACTCCCCAATAAACCACTCCGCCATCTCCTTCACTGATGACAAGCAGATGCTCTCCTGGGACTGGAGCTTCAGGATCTCCTCCTCGGCGTGCCTTAGGAATGTGCTCATGCTATTGTGGAAACGCCGAGCGCTGTCAACAGATGTAACCATGCTGTTCAGCCTCACCACGTCGTGGACCTTCCCAAGCCCCATTCCAAGCTCTGACACGCTTTGGCTCAGCCTTTTTATGTCAATGGAGGCGGCTTTCTTGGTGTTGTTCAGCTCGGCTGCAAGTTTGGCAACAACCTCAAGGCCATGCTTCCTGCACTCGGCATCACACTGCAGAGTGTTTGTGCTCATCTTGCATGCACCTGAACCGTGCTGCATCACATCATATCCTTCAGGTTTCACAATTTCTTGGACAATGAACTGCATGAGAGCAGCCTTCCCATCAGCTCCTTTCACATCAGCTATCTTCAGAACAGTGTTTGGCTCCAAGCCTTTTGAACTTGGAGACCCCGAATTGGTGCTCATGAAATTGCCGAAATTCACAACAGCCTCAAGGACTTTGTGGAACAGCCTGCTGCTTCTCATCTCCTGGCAAGCCCCCTAGATGAATAAACAACATGGATGAAACATTCAGATATAAATACATGATAGTCAAAAGAAGCTTGGCTGTGTTCGCTGCGGCTTAAAGCCGTACTGTTACGGCTGTTTGTACTGCTGCAGCTGCAATCAGTAGAGACAAAATACTGTAGAAGCCGCAGCCGCAGCCGGATTAAAGCCGCTTTAAGCCGCAGCGAACACAACCAAGGTAGATATCATTTCAGCAGAAGCAATCTCTGCGCAGTATAACTATGTTGTATTCCCTAAAGAACATGGCATTACCTCAAGAGTAGCATACGATATTCTCAGCCGATTGATCTCCAAATAGAAACTGGCAATGTAAAGCATGGCATCTACTCTCTTGAACACAAATGGAACATCCAGCATTGCCTTCAAAAAAACATCAACTGGGCAAAGTCTGTTCAGGGAGTCATCCTTGAAATATTTGATCTTGAGCTCTTCTTCATTGCTGAGAACCATCTGAGTGAGCATCTGCAAGGCTTCCACTCCCAAACCATGTACATTACCTGTACCCAGCATACAGAAATATGCTACAGTTAGTAGCTAGAAAGCATATAACCACATAAAGGCATAGCATGAAGGATTGAAGAAATTTGTAATTGATCAACTTCAGGAACCAAAACAGATTTGCTACGACATGCAAAACAAAGAGTGGAGTGGTGCACCTTGAAAGGACAGGTTTGTCACCGCATGAAGAAGTTGAACACATGGACAACAAAACGCTCCAATGGTACCCTAAATGTGATCTCTTTCTAGGAAATAAACAATGCACCTAAAATGAAAGTGGCCTGTGTAACTCTGTTTTTTTTTTCAAAACGTATGACAGTAGGAGGGCCATGCCGTGTGCCCGTGTGGCCCATTGGTAAGGCCCCAACGTTCATCAGAGACAATCATTCACGTAACTCATAATCAACATGGCGCCATGTGATGATGCTACAAAATGGTCAATAGGCAATGGCACAACCAATTTGAAGGTCCTCCCACAAGTAATAAACACTAGAGTACTTTCGTCCAAGAGAGATTGCAACTTTGTCAGCATATTCAGAGAAAACTCAAACTGGGTTGCCTTATACGAGCAAAGATCAAACCATATGTACCTTCCAAGAGTGCATCCTTCAGTTGCTCCTTGGAAACTCCCAATGCTCCCACAATCATCCCGATGCCATGACACCTGAGGGCACCAAGCAAACACACCTCCCTTGGCGCCGCAACTGCTGCCGAGTTGTTGAGGTATAGCTGGATCACCTCGTCCTTCATGCTATAGCACACAGCGAAGAGGCAACCTCAGAAATCGAATCAGTCCGGAAGAAGAAGAGGGAACGCGAAGAGTTGGTCTTACTGCAAAGAGCCGGGCTTGAGCTTGTCCGAGTGCAAAGGCCGCGACTTGCGCAGGTCCACCATCTGATCAGAGTCACCATCATCTGATGAAGCCACAGCTGGTCGCGGCGGCAGCGGCACGAAGGGGTTCCACCCGTGCGCCGCCACTGGCTCCGCAGCACCTTTGGGCGGCGACGGCCTCCGTTTAGGCGGCGAGGGATTGGGGGCTCGGCCACGCGGCTGGGGGATGGTCGGCGGGCGGAAATGGACGGGGCTGGAGCCGAGCGTGGGCGAGGATGCCGACGGCGAGGAGGGAGAGAGCGAGGAGGACGAGGCATCGGCAGCGGCGGCGGGAGGCACGGTGCTGGGGTCGGACGCGGAGCTGCGGGATGCGAACTCGCCGGACGGCGGGCCGACGCGCGGAAGCGGAGGCAGAGGGCGGAGCTCCGGCGAGCCAGGGCGTAGACTGGAACTTGTCCCGGGGTGCTGCGGCCCCGGCGGCGGCGGGGTGGCGAGGGTTCCGAGGTAGAGGAACTCAGTGCTGGGGTTAGTGGAGGAGGTGGGCATTGGCGGCGGCTTGAGGCTGCGGCCCTCCTCGTCCCCGTCGTCGTTGTCGTCGTCTTGGTGGTGGTTACTTGCGGCACGGCGCTGGGCAGCGGAGGGAGAGGATGCCGCGGCGCCGCCACGGTGGCGGAGGCGGCGGACGAGGTGGATGGAGAGGAGCGCTGAGAGAAGGATGAGGCAGAGGGAGAGCAAGGAGAGCAGCAGCGCCTGGAGCACGGGGAAGCGGCGGGAGCCGGAGGCGCGCGGGGTCGGGGCGACGAGGGTGGAGATGTTGGCCGGGAACGTCGGGAGGCTGCCGTCGCCGGAGGAGGAGGGCTGGGCCTCGGTGGCCGGGATTGGCGGCGGCGGCGAGTTGGCTGTTGGGAAGAAGGGGTTGTTGGTGAAGGGGTATGGATCCCCGGTGGAGGGGGTGGCGGAGGAGGACGGGTACTTGGGCGTCGGCGGAGTGGCGACCGGCGGCGCTGGCGTGGGAGTGGGCGGTGGCGTCGGAGGCGACGCCTGTGCCGGCGGCACGGCGACGGGAGTGGGTGTAGGGTGGCGCGGAGGAGGGGGCAGGCTGGGTGGCGGCCGCGGCGTTAGTGTGGTGCGAGGAGACGCGGTGTGGTGGTGGCGATGGGGAGGATGCGGTGCCGCCGGCGGCGGAGGCGGAAACAGGGGCGGCGACGGCAGGGTGGCATTTGTTTGGGTGGTGGAAATGGTAGCAGCCGGGAGCAGTAGCAGCAAAGAGAGGAGGAGGGGGAGGAAGGCGGGAGGCGGCGGCAGAAGCATTGCGCGCCGCGATCCGGCGGCCTCCACCGGCGGCACGGGTGGAGATTGGAGAGAGGAAGGGGGGGTTTTGGTTTGGGGCTTTGGGAAGAAATGGTTCGGGGGTTTGGCTGTGTCTGTGTGGGTGCAGCGTGCACACGGGAGAGAGAGAAAGACGACGCCGCTCCACGCAGACGCAGCCACGCCTGCTGCACTGTCCAGTACTGGATGGATGGTGGCGGACTGGCGGTGGGGAGTGGTGGAGCGGCGCAGAGGCTGCGTGCCAGCCCGTGCCCTGCACTGTCTTTTGGGCTTTGCCTCGGTAATCGCGGAAGAGAGAGATGGCCTCAGATGGGAGAGGGAGGAAGAGGACATACAGGCAGGCACCGCCGTCCCGTCCACTAGTGCTGCAGCCTGTACTGGGCTGCCCCCTCCCCCCGCCCTTTTCGAAATCCGGTGCCTTTTACTTGCTCACAGTCACACCCTTTTTCCGGGTTTTATTACATAATTAAAAATCCGCTTTTCCGTTTCTTTCTCGGTGCCTGCTTTTTTAAGGACTACGACTATATTTTTATCATTTTTTCTAAATCGTTAGGCGTTTAAATTTTGTCTCCTTTTGAAGAGATATTGTGTATGTCCATCTTGTCGCTTTGCTTTTTTTCTATATTAAGATAAACCTCAGCTTTGCATGTTCATGAGCTAGCAATAACGATCATTATATTAAAAATATATTATATTTCAGACACTGAAATATAGCCGGTCTTATATTTTATTTATTTTATTACATTTGGGAAAAAAAGTACAAGCGCGGTGGAAAAGTTGTGCAAAACAGGACGTTAATATCATTGGAGAAGTCATCTCGAAGCCAAACAACCTAGAGACTAGAACGATTTCCTAAATATGCGAGACAACTAAAAAATAGAACATCTAGATCATAAATGCAGTTAAAAACAACAAGTATAAAAAGTCGTGAAAAGACATGTTCTTCGCGAATAGACAGTGTCGTGGTTTCGAAAATCATGGGCAGTAAGATTTGTGCTAGCGCGGATCCATTCCTAATGATGAATTGTTGAGACTCGGACGAAGAACTTGGGACACGGAGTTTATACTGGTTCGAGTTCGCACCCTACTCTAGTGTATTGCTGATTGTAGTATTGCTATTGAGCGTGTTACAACAAGTGTGCTTGTGTGTCTATATAAGAAAGAAGGCATGCCCTTTAATAGTTCAAGGGTAGGACCTTATAGGGGTATCCTACTCTCTACTTGGTATGAGGTTGGTCTGTTGCCCCGGCATGTCGTTGTGCACTTGGTGTCGCGTTGTCCGTAGGGTCGTGCGTAGTCGTACCCTGGTATGGCGCACCGTCTCGCTTATTTGTCATACGGGTCCCTGTAGCGAGTCTACTGCTGATATCTTCGTAGTAGTGCGTGGTGGGTCCCGTGGGTCAGTCCCGTGGCACGGTAGCGCGTACCGTAGCTTCGCCTGTTGTCATGGGCCTGCGTTACTTTCCTGCGTGCGTAGACATACACCCGGTATGGTGTATCCGTTACATCTTTCCAGATATCGTGATCACTGTAGACATTCTCATGTTGAGATCCCTTCAACTGGGATTGACTGGACCTATCCGCGGGTGGTGGTTCGCCTGCGACAGTATGTGGCGAGGTGTCGCCTGACGTTCGTCAGAGACCTTTCGACGCCATACCCGAGGCTCGGACGTAGTTTGGTGATGACATGTCTTGTCCCTCCGACGTGGGCTCGTATTGTAACACCCTAGGTCTTATTTTGAAAATTAGTAAAAGTTTTCCGAGGATTTTGATGTTAGAATACCTTCCAATAAGAATTTTCTTACACTTGGAGCAACATCACCTAAAATAAACATGTTCCTAATAAAGATTTAAAGAAAATAATTTCTATATAAGTTTGTTACCCCTTTGTTGAAATATATATTTATAATTATTCTCTAATGAATTTTATAAACTAGAGATTATATTTCTTAAAATACCTATTCTCTATTTTAGCGTGTATGAGTTTTATATTTGAAAGCATTTGTTTAAATAGTATAATAAATAAATTAATTAAACAAATTATATTCAGGCTGGAGTTTTTGAACTGTGCATTCTAAATGAATTTGCAATTTAAAAATGCATTTGAATTTGAATTTATTTGGAAATAGATAAAAGAATGAAAAGAAACTTACCTATACCCTAGGTCGAATCTCCTTGGTTGGCCCAAGGGGGAAACCCACACTGGCACGGCCCAACTCAGGTCTTCCGCGGCCTAGGTGGCCCGCGCGTGCCTATCACTGCTGGTGGGCCCCACCTCTGAACGCGCTCGCGTGTGCGCCGACACTCTGGGCCCACTGCTCAGCCTCCCCACTTCTTCACACGGACCTGTGCTCACCGCTCACCTGTATTACTGCCATGTGGGGCCGAGGTCACCGCGTTGTCTCCTACCTCCGCGACGAACAAGAACCGAAGCATGCGGGTCGGCGCAGCCGCCTCCATGGGACCTGCCAGCCATTGCGGTTCGGTTGGGCTCTGGGAAGACGGGTGGGGCCGTGTAAACACATCCAGTGGTGGGTAGGCCCCGGGGTCCAGGGCGCCGCTCTCCTCCTCTCAGCGCGCATGGCGGGCGGCCGTTGCAACAGCTCGCCGAAAATCGGTGCTGCGCAACAACCCCGCGAAACTTTCGTTCTCAGCCACAGGCTTATATAAACGGAGACCCCGCACCTATCCGTGGCCTCCTCGGGTGAAATCATCGATTGGTGCGCCACCAATTGCTCGTCGCAGTTCATCGCCACCACGGAATTCGCTGTGCGCCGTGGCCGCCTAACCCTTCGCCATAGGAGCCCATGGTAAGCATTCCAACCAGTTCGTCTCATCATTATATGCAAATTTGACCCTCTACGCTCAGGTTGTCCCATCGGGTGCCGGATCGACCGACTTTGGCTGGCTGTCGCCGTGTGATGCGAACGCGCCGCCACGGCTCGGGGGCGATGTGGGGAAGAAGCATCGTCGACCGTTGATCTCGGAGCGGACGCTCTAGATTAGAAGAGAGAGGAGCCCCTTCGGTGAAGGGATCTGAGCCATGTATGTGGGATCGGGCGGTTTAGGTTAGGTCACGCATACCCCCTTCGCTCGGTTGATAGCAACCGTATGATTTTAATCCGAGGGCCAGCGGTGAATCGTGTGGGCTTAAAATCGGCGCCGTCGGATCGAGATCCGGGGGTCCTAGTCGCGTACCGGTTCGCTTTAAATAAAATCGAATCCTGGCACTTGTTTTCTAATCGGACGGCTCTAGTGACCCGATACCCCTTCGGCCGCGTCTTTTTGCTAAAGAGTCCTCGGTTTCTTAAAATCAACCCGTCATCCTACTGAATGCAAAAGTAATTACATATCAGTCCATTTTCTTTTAGGTAGCACCCAGACTTTCCTGAAAATATTAGTCGTCGTCCATTGGTGTCATTTAATTGTAAAATTAAATCAGGAAACTGATTTTTATTACCAAGGTAATTCTAAAAATTAGAAAATGCATAACGAATTCATTTTAAATCCTTTTTGATCCATTCCAATTGCATTAGTCTCATAATAATATTATTCATCATCTAGTAGCTTTATTTTGTTATAAAACCTAATTTAAAATTTTGTACTTGATTTCTTTTGCACCCCCCTCCTAAATCTTTAGCAATTCATAACTTTATAACCGTAGCTCCGAATTTAGTGATTCTCGAGCCCACAATCTCGTTACGACACGTACAATATTCTTATTTAGTTTGTGTTTATGATTGATGTGATGTTAATTTTGCTTATATCATGTTTGTTTGTATTGCTACGACTAGCACGAGGTCACGAGTCACTTGAAGAGCAAGTTGGTACCTAGAATCTCAAGTCCCAGGCAAGTTGTGCCCTTGATCACTTCTTTTTACCCAATAATGTTCTTATTAATCATAATGATCTGCATAGGATAATTTTGATGGGACCCAATAGGTTACCCTAGTTTGACTATCTTTATACCTTTTTTACCACTGAATTTTTGGGTAGTACCTATTATTGCTTTATGTGGTTTTTGGTATAGAGATACACATTGTTCATGATCATACTTTTATTATCAGTTTGTTATTTACTGTTCATGATAAGATCATTATATTAATTGGAACATGGAGCGACCACCCGGGAAAACAGTGCTACCACAAGAGTGGTATGGGACGCCCTTGGCTGACTAATTAGGAAAGCTAGTGGAGGACTAACTTACCCGAAAGGGGCAAGGGTAGTAGGGGAGTGGTCAGTGTAGGGAGGCCCTGGGGTTGATTTTGCTGCGATGGCGGTCAGGCGAGGAGTCCCTGCAGTGGAGCTTCCTAGAAAATGTAGCGGGTTTTCTGAAGCTAGTGGAACTTTGTAAAGGCCTCATAGTGTTACCCTGCCTCGCATCCTTGGAAGAGGTGTATGGGAGTGGCCTTCCCTTGGCAGATGGGTAACATGACTTGTGGGTACAGATGCGCAACCTCTGGAGAGTGTAAAACTGGTATATCAGTCGTGCTCACGGTCATGAGCAGCTCGAACCCTCACAAGATTAACTTATGGAACTAAATTCAATTTTTCATATGCATTGCATCGCAGGTGTTGTTATCACTTTTGTTCTACTACTTAATTGGGTTGGTATTTACTTATACTTAGTAATTGCTAATAAAATTTTGACCAACTTTAAAAGCAATGCTCAGCTCTAACCATCCTCTTTGGTAAGCCTTACACTTCACATGAGCTCCCACCTTTGGCGAGTTCATGCACATTATTCCCACAACTTGTTGAGCGATGAATGTATGTGAGCTCACTCTTGCTGTCTCATACCCCCATAGGTCAAAAACAGGTACCGTAGGATGAGGCGCATGGAGGATGTTGTGATGAGTTCGTGTGAGGTATAGGCCATCGTCTCCCAGTCAACTTTGGGTTGCTAGATCGTTGTCTCCTTATGATGTAATTATTTATTTATTTTGTATAGAACTCCTATTATATAGTAAAGATATGACATTCGTTTCTGTACCACTATTCATCATATGTGTGAGACTTGGTCCCAGCACACCTGGTGTTTATTTCGCGCCCAGGTTTCGGACACCTAAAACCCGGGTGTGACACGTATTGTGAGTCTCTGATAAGGTTGCTCGATAAAGACTTGGTCGTCGGCTTCACCTCACAAGGTTGCTCGACAGGGACGTGGTCGTTCGCTCCGTCTCGCGAGGTTGCACGACATGGTTTTGGTCAACAGCTCCGCCTCGCAAGGTTGCTCGGTCGAGACTTGGTCGTCCGCTCCGCCACGCGAGGTTGCTCGGCAGAGACTTAGTCGTCCGCTTCACCTCGCGAGGTTTCTCGGCAGGGACTTGGTCACCCGCTCTGCCTCGTACGGTTGCTCTGAGGGTCTTGGTCGCCCACTCCGCCTCGCAAGGTTGCTCGGCAGGGTCTTGGTCGCCCGTTCCACCTTGCATGGTTGCTCAGCAAGGACTTGGTTGTCTGCTCTGCCTCACATGGTTTGCTCGGTAGGGACTTCTTGGGCTTTGTTTGGGCACCCTGTTCCTGGGTGCCTAACAGGAGCCCCTAAGCCTTTACGCAACTCCTTGGAGTTGTGTAGAGGCTTTTATCTGAAAGGCGGATTTCCATGGTGCGCGCAAGATGCAATACGCAGCCCTCGAGGAATTTGTGAGAATTACTCGGGGGTTTACCGGGTTAAGTCTACAGTTTAGGGGCTGACCCTTGCTGCAGTGGTCGTCGTGCGCTGAGCATGGGTCCATTTGTTAGTGTCTTGCTTTCTACTTGTGACCAATGTATGGGGCACAGAAGCGTGTCTACTAGATGTAGGCCCCAAGGAATTTGTGAGAATTGCTCGAGGGTTTACTGGGTTAAGTCTACAGTTTAGGGGTTGACCCTTGATGTGGTGGTCGTCACACGCTGAGCGTGGGTCCATTTGTATAGTCTTGCTTCCTGCTTATGACCGATGTATGGGGCGTGCGAACGTGCTCGTGTGACTTCTTTTGCATACACATCCCCCTCAAAGAGAGTTTTTTTCGAACCTTCTTCTGTGGGGAGGGACCCCCTTCAACCTAGTCGTCATACCGAGGGGAGCCGTCGAGCTATAAGCGGGTTATCAAGTGAGATCCGACCACCCCCTTTCCAGGTGCGGTCTCGACGAGTGGTCCCACTGGGAGGCTCGACTCGCCAGGGGCATCTCATCCAGTCCTTCCTTATTTGACCCTGTATTGGCCCTTTGATCGATATTTGGCAATCAAAAGGGGGCTCCATGGCCACCCCGTCAGCCAGGTTGCCATAGGAGAATGTGAGTACGACATTGTACATGGGTATGTGAGAGCACCTAGAGGGGATGATAGGTGATCCTACAAAAACTTTAACTAAAAACAACAAACCTGGTCTATAAATGGGGTTAGTGAAATCTAAAACCAAGTTTAATTAAGAATAGAAGGAGAATCTCTTCACTTAATTGCTCTCACAATATGTGTATTGGAACTAGAGCAATAATCAAAGTGAAGTGGAGAGCTTGGAAGAACAAAATCACAATGAAAGAAAGTAGACAATGAGACATAACAATTTATCTCGTGGTTCGGCCGAGGCCTACCTCCACGTTGTGGCGTCCCAATGGACGAGAGTTGCACTCAACCCCTCCTAAGTGATCCAGAGATCAAACTTGAGTACCACAGTTGTCTTCTTTATAGTATATTCACATTTGTGAGGAATCTCCACAAGTTGGGGTCTCTCACACCTTACATAGTATGTGCCCAATCAAGAACAAGAGTAAGGGAGGGAGCAACAACACACACAAGAGCACAAATGCAGCAAGACCACACACACAAGTGAGAAAAAAGAGCACACAAATGAAAATCGATAGAGTCTCAACTCAAAACATGCACAAATCTCTCTCGAATGAATCAAAGCGTGATCGGAGTCTCGGAGTTTGTTGTATGCTCTTGTGATATTCTAGTGTGTTGCACGGGTGTTGCTCCATGGCACCTAAGGGATCCTTTTATAGCCCCAAGGTGCCTAGGAGCCATTGGTTCTTCGTTTAGGAAGTAATCAGCCTTCCCTGTCTGCTTGCACCAGATTGAACAATCAGTGACATGTTTCCTTCATTGGTCGAGCTAACCGTTGTGCACTTTCAATTGTCTGGCACACCTACTCGCCCGAGGCCACAACTCGCCTAAGGCAGCAGCTTGCCTAAGGCCATAGCTCGCCCAAGGACATAGCTCAGCTCGCTTGAGGCCACAACTCACCCAAGGCCATAGCTCGCCTCAAGCAGCAGCTTGCTCGAGGCCACAGCTCGCCCGAGACAGTCATGACTCGCCCGAGACAGTCATGACTTGCCTAAGATAGTCACGACGTGCCTGATGCCAACCTCGGCGGGAGACGTGGTTCTGATTCGCTCGAGGCCAACCACAGCAGGAAACACAGTCTCGGCTCGCCCGAGGCCATCCTCGGATGGGAGACACAGTCTTGGCTCACCTGAGCCCATCCTCAGATGGGATACGCATTCACGGTTCGCCCGAGCGAAATCACGACTCGCCCATGCGTAGTCCTCGCTCGAGCGCATCTCCGACTTGCCCGAGCCAGGCACGATTTGCCCTAGCGCATCTCCGACTCACTAAAGCCAGACCCGATTCACCCGAGCGCAGTTCTGACTTGCCCAAGCGCATTCACAATTTGCCCGAGCACATCTCGGGTGACTGTCCGGTGAGGGCGAGATTGGCCCAAATTTAACCATACTTCTTCGCTGCATTTTGGCTCAGCTTGAAAAGTTCCCTAGCACTTAGATGAACATTGTTAGCACCTAAAAAAAGTGACTAAGTGCTAGAAACATACCTTTATCTTTTTGATTCATAGAGGTTTGCAATATGCCCAATTTCAAGCCCAAAAGTGCTTTTCTTAGTTTCCTTAATATTTTGGACTTGATTGCTTTAATTTGCTTTCTAAACACATGTGTTCATGCTCATAAGAGGAGTGTTAGTTCTTAGTAATGTGTTGAACATTTAACCACCAAAACATCTGGAAATGACTCAAGGGCACATTTCCCTTTCAATCTCCCTCCTTTTGGTGATTCATGCCAACACACCAAAAGCAACTTAAAAGTACTAACATAACCAAATGTGAGTCGACTTTTGCAAATTGAAGTCAAGTCAAACACCGATAGAATAAGTATAGGATTTGGCATATTTGGATCATTTTGCCACCACTTGGTTTGTTTTCGCAAAACAAATTCATTTTCTTACTTCTAAGTCAAAACACTTTAGTTTTGCAAATCAAACCATTTTCAAGACAGTTTTGATCAAGAAGCCAAAAGCTCATCCTTTTTCTCATAATAAAGATTTCTCCCCCACAAGAGATTAGTTTTGCAATTAGAGGGCTCCTCTTGCTGTTAAGAGGGTTTTGATCAAAAATACAAGTTCAAAACATAATATATTTTGAAATACACAAGTGGCAGCTTGTTCCAGTTGCTTTGGCCTTAATTTCTCCCCCTTTGGCATTAAGCACTAAAACGGAGAAACTAGTGGCCTTAAATCTCATTGCCCCACCAAAAAATTGCAAATTTAAGAGCAATAAGGCAAAGAACACCAACAACAACTTGAACATGGTACATTGATGTAACACCCTGAATTTGAGGGTATAAAATTTCTTTCTAAATATCAACCAAATTCAGATGTTACTCTTCTCTCTCTCTAGTTTCTCTCTCTCTCTTTTTCTTTTGGTTAGGGTTAGCTTAATTAGTGAGGGATTATTTATTTTATTTTTGACAAAACATATGAGTCATGAAATGTTGCATCATGTTGAGTTCCAAATATTCTTTGAATTGTTACACATGTTTGATTTGGTTTGAATTTGAAACTTGGTTTGAATTTTAATTGAAAACCCTAGAGAAAATAAATAGAAAAGGCATTAGAAATTCCCTGAAATTAGAAAAACCCAATTTGGCCCATTTAGCCCAAGTCGGTCTAGCCTGCGCGCGCGCCCGCGCGTTCTCTCCCTCTCTCCCTCCCGCTGCCCAGTGGGCCAGGCTTGTCGGTGTCATTCCTCTCGCACGCGCGCCCGCTTCTCTCTCTGTCTCGCCGACCCCACCTGTCAGCTCGTCCTCAACCTCCCGCCCACGTTCCCCCGCCGTGGATGCGCCCATGACCGCGCGATCTTCGGCCACCTCCGCATGTCCTCGCCGCTTTTGAGCCCCTCACCCCGCTCGCCCACTTCCCCCTGCTCACTTGCGCTCTCAGTCGAACCCTCTCGCCCCCTCTCTCGCTCTACGCACGCGACCAGATAGCTCCACCGTCGCCCACCGAAGACCGCCGTCTGTTCTGCGACCGCCATCGAGCCCACGCCCCATCCTTTGCCTCGCTGAGTTTCGCCTCGCTGTCAGCTACTCGGGACACCCTTCGGTTTGCCTTTTCCCTCCCTGGTTTGCCCGGTCTGCGCTCACCGGAGCACTTCTTACGCAGCCGGAGCCCGCCGCCGTCGACCCGAGGCTCCACCGCACCCTCATCGTTCCCCAAGCGCTCCGGAGTTCGCACTCAAGGTGAGCAACCTTCCTGTGCCCTTAATTCGGCTGTTACTGCCCTTTTGCCCGCGCAATTCCTCGCTAGAGTTGATCCGCGCCACCGTTAGCCCGCCTCGCCATGTCCCACGCTCTCTAGTGCTCCTGCGCCGGTGTGGTGCCCACGGTCGGGTTTGTCAGATCGCCCTGAGCGCGCTTGAGCTATTCCCCAAACCCCTAGAGCCTCGCCATGGCCGTCCCCCTCGTCTCCGGCGAGCCCTCGTCGCGAGACCGAGCGGCGCCACCGCCACCCACGTCCGGCTGCCAGACGTTGGATCTTGGGCGTCCGTCCGAGATTGGGCGGTTTAGATAATTAGAGCGGATCTAATCTCAGCCCTCTGATCCAGATCCGACCGCTCTCCTCTCTCCCCCTCACCCACGCCCCTGCCGCTGGGCTCGGCTAGTCAGCCCGCCCTAGTTCGCTGACACCCTGTCCCCGCATGTCAGTCGCGTCCGCGCGCTCGCGCCTGCGTGCGTGTCCACGGTATCTAATCCTGTCCGTTAATCTCTGATCCGATGGTCGAGATCACCCCGTACCCCTTCACGTGTATGTTTTGTTTAAGAGACCCTCGGGTTTTAGGAAATAAACCCGTCGTCCCTGGTTTTCACGCGCAGATCCCTGAACTCTTATAAACAGACCCCTGTACTTTTAAATGATTACAGAATTAGACCTATTTTTATATTTCAAACTTCAAAACTTGTTTATTTCATATCTTTTTCATATGAACTCCAAATTTAGTGATTCAAATTGCAAAATGTTCATAAGAGTATTCTCTGTCCAAATAAATTATGTTCATCTATAGTCTATACACTTTAATGTTACACCTAGAATATAAGATTAATGTATATGTTGATTTATTCATTTAATGAAATAAATAAAAGGAAAGCCCTAGAAGTTAAAGTATATTTAATCTTGTGAGATTAATAATATGTATTACATGAATTCATCTATGGTTTAACTTTTAGGTCTCAATAAAATGAATAGAATTAGGTTATGTAATCATGGACAACACTTAAAGAATAATCAACTCCTAAATGAGATTAGTTCATCCTATAATTTAATCTCTTTCTTTGTTTAATTACTACTTTACCTTTTGAGATGTGTTCCAAACACTTAAAGAGTAACCAACTCCTAATTAAGATTAGTTCATTTTATAATTCGATCTCATTCTTCTTTAATTAATACTATACCTTTTGAGATGTGTTCCAATGTTTGTACATGTTAGATGTACTGTTCATTTGTACTTTCCAAATGTATTGAATGTATGTTCACTTTATTTAGACAACAAGCAGCCCGTGGTTCCTGAGTGTGTTGCCGAAAATATCTCTGAGCAACAACCTGGTGAAGGCAAGTGTCCTCAGACTTATCATGTCCCACATTACATTATTGAAACTTAAGGATTGACTAGTCTATAGTTACCTTACCCTTGTTTACCTTTTTGGGTTAATCATGGCTAGCTTATGCTATTGCTTTAACTTAATCAATGAACATGATGTGATAATTTATGATACGATGATGTTATCCCGATGAGGTTCTTGTGATACTATAGGGGACTCAGGCTGTTTCCTGAGTACCTCTCCGTAAGGACCTGTTTGGGGAGTGACAACCCAGGATAACAGTGCAACCATGAGGGTGGAATGGGACGCCCTTAGCTGATAAATTAGAGGAACAAGAGGAGTAGTTGGCTTCGTCGTAGGGCCATCAAAGGGGTCCGGGCACAATACTTGCTCTGTCGAGGCTGGTTGCAGAGGTTCTTGATTTGGTTTTGTTAGTCACCCTTCCTTTAGGGAGATGTACCATGTTTATCAAACTAGAGAAACCTAACGGGCGACTATGACCTCTGGGAAATCTTTGCAAAGGCTACGTAGTGAGACCTTGCTAGGTCACCTTGGTAGTGATCAATGGGGAGGCTAGAACCTCGGGCAGAAAGGGAATCACGACTTGTGGGTAAAGTGTGCGACCTCTACAGAGTGTTAGAAACTGGTATATCAGCCGTGCTCACGGTTAAGAGCGGCCTTGGGATCCTCTTTGATTAGAAGAACTTTGGTTACTTTTATGATGATGATTAGCAATGATGGTTATAAATTTGATCTCTGGTATTTCCTGTTGGAAGGAGTGCTTCTTGGTAATAACTGGTTTTATTCCTAAAAGTTGGCTCTATTTATAGTAATAAAACTTGACCAACTAAAAGCAACTGCTTAACCTTAACTCCACATACATCTAGTCCACTTTATGCCAAACGGGACATTTGCTGAGTACGTTGATGTGTACTCACCCTTGCTTTACAAACCACCCCACCCAGGTTGTCCCCACTATACTCAGTGCTCAGGAGGAGATGTTGGCAACATGGAGGACTTTGAGGAGTCCTAGGACTACGATGAGTTCTAGTTTATTTTAGTGGCAAACCCCCAGTCAGCTGCCTGTGTAGGTTTATCTTCTACGTTTCGTTTCTCCGCTCTTTGATATTAATGTTGAACACTATGGATATGTATTAGACTCTATGGATGTCTCGAACATCTTGATGTAACTAAAGTACCTTTCCGCTATTTATTTTGAGCATTGTGTGATGATGTCCAATTATGTAATTGTTGTGTACGTGAGTTCTGATCCTGGCACGTACATGGTTCGCATTCGATTTGCCTTCCAAAACCGGGTGTGACATAAGTGGTATCAAAGCCTTGCTGACTGTAGGACCGCTAAACCTAGACTAGAATGGTCGCCCTAAGGACTATAGACCCCTACTCTTACCTTGACCTTAGTGTCCTTTCAAAAGTTAGTCATCTTGACCAACTCTATGTTATTTACTTATCTCAAAAAAATTTGTCTCACTTTTCTTTCTGTTTATTTTCTGGTCTTATAGTTCTACTCTCACTCTTGTGCTTACGATGTCTTTTGTAGATGGCTCGTATTAGATGCACTACACATAAGTCAGTGATCCCCTTTTTGCCTTCTCACCTGGCAGAGCGCCCACTGTGTTGCACGGTGCCGGGTCAGTCCAGTCACCTGGAGAGACTGCATCGTCGCCTGCATGAGGAGCAGGAGCACCGACGCCAGGAGCAGGAGCAGGAGCAGCAGGACTCTTACCCCTTGCCTTAGCAGGAGGTGGAGTCTGAGAGGCCGCCTTCCCCTGCACCTCAGCCAGAGATGCCCCCTGCACCACCACAGGGCATCCCGGCTGCTGGAGGAGACCCTGGCAGAGACAGAGATGACGACAACGTCGGTGGTAGTTCGAGCCACGACACGGAGCTCTCGGAGGAGGCAGAGCCGGAGGGGTGGATCGCTAGACCCATCACTCGTGACGCCGCTCGCGGGTGTCACTTCCACGACGCTCTTGATACCCTGCTGTGTCGGGCCTTCGATCGACACACTTGGTCCATCGAGTACTGTTGTGTAGTCTACCAGCATCATCGTGGGTTATACCCGGACCAGTGGGAGGCTACTTGCTTGGTGCGTCGTTCGGACGATGATCTCCGGGGTGTAGAGGCCTTCTCAGAACACTACTCTATTACTAAGAGGGATACTGCCGAGGCAGCCATGCAAGATGCAGCACGACGTGCACTTTCTCAGTATTGCTCGTTGTTCAGTGGGGTAGCTGATGGCCTTGACCTAAAGTACTACCCTTGTTGTTTGACCAGCAGTGCTGGAGGTGTGATTGTCTTGCCAGTTGGTGAGGGCAATCCCAGGCTGAACAGCATGGTCAACCTGGCCGCCGTGCTCAACACCGAACTGGACCACGCCCTTTACGAGTTGGGCAAGGTTTGGGCGGAGGTTGCGGAATTGCGTGCTGAGTGCGCAGCCCGCCACTATCTGGATGGTGGTTCTCCCGCCGCTGTCGGGATTCAGCACCCTTACCGCTTACCGCCCCGTGGTCGCTTCGACTATGGTACCCCAGACTGCAGGACCTGGATAGATTTGGATCCATAGATCGACAGAGTTGGAGTCTGTAATAATGCTTAATTCAGTGTCTTAGTCTAGTTAGTCTTAGTTAGAGTTAGTTTGCTTATCATATGTTGGAATGCTTGTCGTGATGAACATGTAATGAAGTTGGATCTTTGTAATGATTGTCATCAAGGTGTGGGTACCCCCTGCAACTTGGTGTAGTTATTAATAAAGTCAGTCATTTAGTTGGGTAATCCATTTATTTCCACTTTCCTCTTTATCTAAGAAGCTATCAGTGAAGATGATCATTTGTTCAGTGCTATAAAGATTTCTGTATCTCTTTTCTTGTGTTGAAAGACTGCAGAGTCAGATCTGAGGTGTGTGTGCTTTCTACAGATGTCTGAGAACAGGCGCAGAGGTGCAAGGCGTGCTCAGCCGAAACAGCAGGCAGCCCAAGAAGAGGCAGCTCAGCAGCAACAGTTGCCACCGCCACCCCCGATGATAGTTGAGCAGATGTTCATGATACAAACTCATGCAGTCCAAGCAATTGGTTAGACACTAGCAGCAATACAGCAGGTGCAGCAGCCACCCCCACATTAGCCTCCAGTGCAAGTCCAGATGCCACAGGTGCCCAGAGACAAGCGGGCAGAATTCATGAGGGGCCATACCTCTGTCTTTGCCCACTCTGCTGATCCCATGGACGCTAAAGATTGGTTGTGTACTGTGGAACGTGAGTTGCACACTGCTCAGTGCAACGATCGTGAAAAGGTTCTGTATGGTCCCCGTCAGCTAAGGGGAGCAGCACAGTCTTGGTGGGAGTCTTACCTCGCCACCCATGCCAACCCTAAAGCCATCACCTGGGATGAGTTTCGGGATAACTTCCATCGCTACCATGTGCTCGAGGGACTGATGATAGTGAGGAAGGAGGAGTTTCTTGCCCTGAAACAAGGTCCCCTGTCTGTCAGTGAGTATAGGGACAAGTTTCTGCATTTGTCAACTTATGCCCCAGAAGATGTCAACACGGATACCAAGAGGCAGTACCGCTTCCTGAGAGGATTGGTTGATCCCCTCCACTACCAGCCGATGAACCACACTTTTCCTACCTTCCAACATTTGATCGACATGGCAATCATGACTGAAAGGAAGCATTGGGAGATGGAGGACAGGAAACGCAAGATTGGTGGACCTCAGGCCGGGAGTAGTAGTCGTCCCCGCTACTTAGGCAACTCACCTAAGCAATTCAAGCAAGGTCACCAGCATCAGCATCAGCACTAGTACCAGAGACAGTTTCCTCAGCAGCAGCAGCAGCAGTACTGTCAGAACACTCAACTGGGAGGAAATCAGTACCAGCATTAGAGCAACCAGACAGCTCGCCTTCTTGCCCCAACAACCAACCAGAATGGCCAAGCAGCTCCAACGCAAGTAGGAGGTCGTGCATGCTTCTACTGTGGTGAACAAAACCACTTGGCAAAGAACTGTCCAAAGAAAGCAGCTCAACAGTCGCCAGCAGTCAATGCACCAGCAAGACAAGGAGCGCCACAACAAGCACCAGGAGGCCGTGGACAGGCCTACAACCGTGGAAAGGTGAACCACCTGGAGGCCGAAGCAATCCAGGATGCTCAGGACGTGGCAGTAGGTATGTTTCCAGTCGAATCCTATCCAGCAAAAGTATTATTTGATACTGGTGCCATGCATTCTTTTGTTTCTACATCTTGGGTAGAAGCACATAACATCCCCATAGAACCAATGATCCCATCTTTAAGAGTTAATTCAGTTAGGGGAAAAGTTCAGTCCGATAGGATCTGTCCGAATCTAAGGATTGAAATAAGGGGGATAGACTTCCCCGCTAGCCTAGTAGTAATGGGAACTCAAGGGTTAGATGTCATCATAGGGATGAATTGGCTACATCGGAACCAAGCCACAGTCAATTATGACAAGAGAACAGTCAAGTTGGTGTCCCCATCCGGAAAGAAAGTAGTAGCTAAGCTGTACTTGCCTGAACTAGAAGAAGGAGCATGTCACCATTTATCATTAGACGACAAGGAACCAATCCGATTGAGGCAATCAGAATTGTGTCGGAATTCCCCGATGTATTCCCTAAAGAGTTACCAGGCATGCCATCCGAAAGGAAAGTTGAATTTGCCATAGAGCTTATCCCAGGCACTGCCCCTATTTCCAAGAGAGCCTATCGAGTGTTCGGACCAGATTTGGTGGAACTCAAAAGGCAAATTGATGAGTTGTTGGAGAAAGGCTACATCAGACCAAGTACCTCACCTTGGGCAGCCCTAGTGCTATTTATGGAGAAGAAGGATGGTACGAAGAGGATGTGCATCGATTACAGAGCTTTAAATGAAGTCACTGTCAAGAACAAGTACCCCCTGCCTCAAATCAAGGACCTATTTGATCAGTTGAGAGGAGCCAGTGTGTTCTCAAGGATAGATCTGAGGTTAGGTTGCCATCAACTCAGAATCCGACCTTCAGATATGTTGAAGACAACATTCATCACCAAGTATGGGCTATTTGAGTTCATGGTTATCACTACAGGAAAACACTTAATTCCCGTCGGCCTGAAACCGACGGGAATAAGCCCTAAACCGACGGGAATAAGTAATTCCCGTCGGTTTAGGGCTTATTCCCGTCGGTTTCAGGCCGACGGGCGTCCCTTGTCGGGGATAAGGTTGTCCCCGTCGGTGGCTGACGGGAATAATTAATTCCCGTCGGCTAGATAGTGGCCGACGGGAATTAAGGCTAATTCCCGTCGGTTCCCTAGACCGACGGGAGTTATTAATTAATTCCCGTCGGCCCCACGTGGCCGACGGGAATTAACTGGGCCGACGGGAGTTAGTAGTTTATTCCCGTCGGTTCGACCATAGCCGACGGGAATTAACTGGGCCGACGGGAATTACTGTATGCTGCTACAAAAACAGCACTAAATTATGTCACTATTTCTGCACACATAACATATATCAAACATAATCACATATAACAGCCACATTACAAACACATGTAGAGATATGACATCCACAAACACATGCATTTAGACATAGTGCATTTATAATTAAAACATCCACCAACGTGTACGACATAGTATTCAAACATAACATCCACCAACATCAAACAACGAGTACGACATAGTATTGAACATAACATCCATCAACGAGTACGACATTTCAAACATAAGTTTAAGTGTTTAGAGATAACCACCACTTGGGTGGTTAGAGCTTTGACCGCTGCCGCCTTCACCACCAGGAGGAGGGAACGCGAAGAGCGAGTCAACAAATCCAGTCCCTACTGCTGGATCAGACCCACTGCCACCCGCTTCAGGCGTAACCTATGCAAGTTAGCAAATATCAACACGTTAAATGCAAATATCAAAAAGTATACAAGTGTATAAATTAATGGAGAGTTATCAAACGTACCCTATCTCCAGGTGCAGGTATATGTGTCGGAGGGGTGGTGAACTGTGGTGGTGGAACTGGTGTGTTTGCAAATTGGCTCCATTGTGGTGGCGGTGGAAAATTTGATGTCATGCCCTGTTGCTGCATTAACTGTTAAACACATATGTGTTACTACTAAAGATGTTGTATTGAAATATAATAATTTAGAGTTCGGATTATGTGTACTCACTTGATACATCGCTTGATTATGAGCATTGCAAGCTTCCATAAATTCGCGTTGTTGTCTCATCTCTTCACGCATCCTCATAATCTCCAACTCCTGCTCGTTCGGTCGACGAGAGCATGAGCTACGGGAAGATGAACCCGTCCTCTGAGATCTCACCGACGACAAGTCAATGAATCCGTCGAAGAGTGCGTATCTATAAGTGATTCAAAAAATGTTATTACTGCATAATCAATTTAGTGTCAACCATATAATTTCATAAGTTAGAGCTTACCGTCCATGCGCTTTGCCACCACCACTTGCATACACCACCGAGGGATCCACCGGTTCATGGCGCCAGTCGTAGTCAGGGCCATGGCGACGAACCATCTCTTCCCCATATGCCGCCTATACATCATTCACAACCTTACAAATGCAGGAATTTATATACTTTGAACGTTTGAACTTTTGAGCCAAAACTCACCAAGCGATCCGTGGCTGTCTGGCTGCAGAGCTGGTCAGGGTTGTTCGGGTCTGGTCCTTTGTGGCCCTCCTGGTACACCTCAATGTCACTAGGCTTTTGGCCACTCGTAGCTTCCTGTATAAACAAAAAACATTCATAAGCAATCGTATTATTTGTTGATCGACATAGAAAGATCAAACTTACCATTCTTTTAGCTTTTCGTATCATGTCGTCACCGCCAAACTTGTGGTTAGGATTGGTTCCTCGACATTGTCTGTGATGCGCTGACGCTTTCTGGAAGCCTTCGGAAGCCCAATATCGACACCAAGCATAGTACGCATCAGGCACGTGCGCCATCCATGGAACCATCACCTGCACACACACAATGTTACATATTATATCAATCACAACAATAAATATAAAGGGTAAAACAAATTGAATACTAACCTCACGATATTGATCCTCAGTCAAATATATCTTTGAGGACCCTTCCTTTTTATTCAAGGGGCCTGCTTCTTCTGGATGCTTTTGAAAATACAGGTTTGTAGCCTGAATTCTCGCATAGTATATAGCATCCTTCACCAGCTTCTTTGCATTGTTTTGCAAGACACGTTCAGCGTGCCCCATGTAATCCTCTCCGTCAGGCAACCGATATCGAAGCTACAACATAAAGAATACAAATACAATGGTATAAGTCATAGATTTACCATATTAAGAAACATAACAAAAATAATAAAGAATTCATACCCAAAAGTCATTACGCACAAGTCCCTGTCTGTCGGTGTGGTTTCGTTCCTTTTTAAACTTGTACTCATCCCAGGTACTGACGAGCACCTCATCCTCGGTATCACCGTTTGACACCTTCACTATACCAGGGTAGTGAAGGCGGCAAAGAGAACCCAACGTAAGGTTAACCTGAGTGTGGTGTCCCTTGCCGTCGAAGGACAGGTCCTCCCAATTCCTGCATTACACAAAAACATTAATAATACACATAATAGTTATATGAGATAAGTTAATATATTACACTCACCGATCTCCATGTGGCATGATTAAAGTCCTATCAGCCTCTCGCTCTATCGCGTGACGAGGCTTTACTGAGTGGCTTTTTCTTGAGCGACGTGTGCGTGTCGCTGAAGAGCCTCCCGAGCCATCATCCATCGGGTTGTCAGCCGGTTCGCCCTGTTGGCCCCACTGGTCCCACGCCTGTTGCTGCTCTCTCTGGTGGTCCCACTGGTCCCATGGCTGGTGATACTGTGCGGCCTGGTCCCATGTCCTGTGCTCCACCTCCTCATTGTGCTCCACCTCCTCATTGTGCTGCTCAGCCTCATTGTGCTGCTCCTCCTCAATGTGCTGCTCCTCAGTGTGCTGCTCATCCTGGTACATACAACTCAAGATTTATTTGTAAATATGTAAATAAATTTATTTGTACAAGATATGTTACCTCATCTCCATGTACCGCGCTCAACAGCTCTCGACGTCTGCTGCTGCTCGAAGAACTGCCCTAAAAAAGGCCCAGGCCCTTGAACAACCCTTTCACTGACTTCTTTGATTTTGGCGGCATCCTGCATAAAAAATAAGAAATTATTCATTAGTGCATCAAAAATGACATAATACTTAAAATATAAACAAATGAAATAACAAAACAACTTTACTTGTTAAATATCATCAAAATCAGGATCTATTTGTTCTCTTCTATGCAGAGGTCGCCATGTAACTTTTCTCCTAACAGGTTGTCTTCTCCGCCTCTCGGGAAAAGTTAAGTCGTTAACGTCTGCGACTAGTGAATCTAATGCCGGTGCAGGATCAATATGAAAACTAGTTGGCAACTCTTCTTCTTGAAACACCTCATCAACCTGCTCAAGGTGACCAATTTGATATTCGTCCTCACCAGGAGTGTATAGGCGTTCGCGGGGATTTACATTGTACACAACCCTCCATTTAGACAAATTTTTGCATGGATATGTCGAGAAATAAATTTGGTCTGCTTGATGGGCAAGGATATACGTGTCGTGTCCTTGAAGCAATTTCTCAGGTTGGATCTGTGTCATCCCAAATTCGGTCCTATAATACTTCGGGTCATACCATTTACACTCAAAGAAAACTAGCGCTAAAGGCTTATTTCCAGCAAATGTAATCTCGATTATATTTTTGATTTTCCCGTAATAGCAGGCTTCGTGTCCTTCCATGTCGGTTGCCCTAGTAACGACTCCACTATTTTGAGTGGCGGCCATAGGATGACTTGATTCGAAAATGCTTGAACGAAAGCGATATCCATTAACGTCGTAACGTCCATAGCTTTTGGCAGTTACGCTTCCAATAGATAACTGACGTAAGTCATCATTCAAATTCATTTCCTCCCCAAACTGTCAATCATGCCACAAAGCATTAGCAAATTCTGTAATATTAGTTAACTGAAATTAGCTCTCAGACCCACATAATTAAGACTTACACGGTCCCGAAGCCACATAATGAAATTAGGTCGCCCATGCATACCATCGCGTCGCAATTTGTCTATGTCTCTCGCTGTTGGCCTACCGAGACACCTCATGTTTTGTTCATCAAACTCGCTGTCGAATATTATTGTGTGACATGAGATATTTGATAACATAAACTAATTCACATATGAACAGTTTAAGAAAATAAGTCTTACACAAAGTATTTCTCCACCTCAGGCATATTCGTGAACATGTACAGTAAAGCAGACTTCCGTTCTTCCATACTGAGGTGATATGCCTTGGGTGGACCAACGGCTTTGCCGTTTGTCTGAAAAATCGAAAGATCACTACAAGGAGGCATCTCTCGTTCATCATCATGGTACCTTTTCTTTCGAGCAAATACATTATGTTCTTCTGCAAAATAACAACTTGTGAAGTGTGCTACCTCCTTAAGTTTAAATTGTTCCGCAATACATCCTTCAACTCTTGCCTTATTGCCCACCATTGCTCTAAGCTTCTTTAAAGCTCTTTCTATATGAAACATCCACCTATACTGAACAGGACCACCGACCTTAGCCTCATATGGAAGATGTATAAAGAGATGCTGCATAGGATTGAAGAAACCCGGTGGAAATATTTTTTCCAATTTGCACAAAAGCACTGGTGCCTCTTTCTCCAGCTGTTCCATCACATCTCTTCTGATTTCTTTAGCACACAACTGTCTGTAGAAATAGCTAACTTCAGCTAACGTTTTCCACACAGCTTCTGAAATGTATCCAAGAAACATTACAGGCATGAGCCTCTCCATAATTATGTGGAAGTCATGGCTCTTCAGTCCATTCATCTTCATTGTCTTCAAGTTCACAGATCTTCTAAAACCAGCGGCATAACCATCGGGGAATTTAATATCCTTCATCCACTTCATCACTTCTTTCCGTTGCTTAGATTTCAGACAATAGTCAGCTTTTGGTTTGCCTCCGTTTTCTCTAAGCACCAGGGTTGGACGATCACATATCACTGCTAAGTCCATGCGTGCCTTGTCATTGTCTTTCGTTTTATCAGGGAAATCCATGCATGTATTTATGAGGGCTTGGCAAAAGTTACTCTCTTGATGCATGACGTCGATGTTGTGCATCAAAATCAATGACTTAGCATAAGGAAGCTCCCACAAGCCACATATGTGAGTCCAGTTATGCTCCTCACCAAAACCTTGATACCTTTTCCCACTCTCGTCTAGGACAAGTTTCATATGCTCTTCTGTAATTTCTATCCCACTACGTCGCTTGGGCGGTCCCTTCGTGACGATGGTGCCCTTCCTAAATTCCTTTCTCTGCCTTCTGAAGGGGTGATTGAAGGGTAGAAAACATCTATGACAATCAAAGTAACATATCTTGCCACCAGCACTAAGACGAAAACAATCTGTATCTTTAGCACAATAAGGACACGTCAATCTACCATGCACGCTCCATCCAGAGAAAATACCATACGCCATAAAATCATGAACCGAGAACAGATATGCAACACGAAGATTGAATTTCTGCTTCTTGAAGCAGTCATAGGCTTCCACACCTTGCCATAGCTTCTTTAACTCTTCAATCAGTGGTTGAAGCATCACATTGAGGCGTACGCCAGGATGCTCAGGCCCAGGTATAACAAGACATGGGAACATAAACTCATATTTCATGCAAAGAGCAGGTGGAAGGTTGTACGATATGGCAATGACAGGCCAACATGAATACGACGCAGCGGTCATATTGAACGGCGTGAAACCATCAGTTGCCAAGCCGATACGAACGTTTCTTGCATCGCTGGCAAAATCTGGATCAAATTTGTCAAGAGCCTTCCATGCATCACCATCTGACGGGTGCACCATTAACCCATCTTGTCTGTCCGTACAATCTTTATGCCACCTCATGTGCATAGCGGTCTTCCTCGAGAGAAACAAACATTTCACTCTAGGAGTGAGAGGCATGTACCGAAGCTGTTTATGTGCAACCTTTGTCACCACCTTCTCCCCATCTTCATTTACAAGCTCCATGTACCTCGACTTCCCACATTTTAAGCATTTCTGTTCTCTGTCATGTTCCTTCCAAAAAAGCATACAGTTGTCTTGGCAAACATCAATCTTCTCATACTCCATACCAAGACCTTCAAGCAATTTCTTGGACTGGTACATGTCTTTGGGCATCTTGTGACCCGTAGGAAGAACCTCGCTAATCAAATCCACAAGCTCCTTGTAACAATTAATTGAGAATGCAAACTTGGACTTGATTGACATCAGCCGGGTCACGAATTCCAGTACGGTCACGTCAGTGTGCCCGTGAAGAGGCTCTTCTGACGCTTTGAGTAGGTTGAAGAACTTCTGAACCTCCAGTGTAGGTGAATCATGATGATCTGGTGCCAGTTCAGGCTGCAGATCCTCAAGCATCTGGTCCATCCTATCAACATCATCTTCACCGTCATCAACTTCTACTTCTACTGCTCGTTTAACATCTTCACCATGGAGATACCAGACCTTATATCCTGGCACGAAACCATGCGAACACAGGTGTAGTGTGACCTGCCTCTTGGTGTGGCTCGTCATATTTCTACATTTATTGCATGGACACCTAATATTATCTATTTGTGACAAAGCAGCTGCATGGTCCAGAAACATCTGCGTCTTGGCAAACCATTCACTTGTGTGACATCCACCCTTCTTGAAACCTTCATACATCCAATCACGTCTATCACCCATTATTACGGCTGTGTGTACGAGTAAAGAGTGCGTGTGAGACAATCATGTTTCTACACGTCACACATATATACATCTATAGGTAAGTAGTATATAAAACTATATATATACATAAATAACTATATATACACATAAATAACATCAAATTAACATGATATTCATCAATTAACAATATTTGCAAACATCCAATCCATCAAATTAAATTATAATTGCAGAACATCAAATTCATTACCTATAACATCAAATCTATCAAATTGATTAATGCTTGCATAACATCAATTTCATTAAATAATAACATCAAATACATCATATCATATTTACAAAATCAAGTTATAAATAACAAATATCATACATCAAATAATATTAGGTCAAACCATACTAACAAATAACAATATTAAACAAATTATAATCGCATTACAGCTAACTCCCGTCGGCCATAAAAACCGACGAAAATTAAAACATAAATCATTTGTTAAATCAACTATAATAATAGAATTAATATTTACCTAACATCAAGCCACACATGATATTAAAACTAGCAAGTATAATGCATAACTCCCGTCGGCTACAAAAAACCGACGAAAATAATCACATATTAATTCACATTTAGAAATAAGATTATACCTCGACGACTCGAACTTGAACGCGGACCGGATGGCGAGCCCTCGGTTTTGGTGGTTGACCGGTGCGTCGAGGCACTGGCGGACGGCGGACGACGGTGGGCTGGGGACGGCGACGCTTGTGGACGGCGGTGGCCGCGTGGGGCAGCGGCGGCGCAGCTCGGGCAGGGGCGGCGGCGCGGCTAGGTGCGCGGGGCGTCGGGCAGGGGCGGCGGCGCAGCGCGGGCCGGGGCGGCGGCGTGGCTAGGCGCGCGGGCGTTGGGCAGGGGCGGCGGCGCAGCGCGGGCCGGGGGCGGCCTCGACGGCGGCCTCGGGCGGGGCGGGGGCGGCCTCGACGGTGGCTAGGCACGTGGACGTCGGGCAGGGGCGGCCTCGACGGCGGCCTCGGGCGGGGCGGCTCGGGGGCGGCCTCGACGGCGACCTCGGGCAGGGCGGCGCTCCGGCAGGGCGGCGGTCGGGCAGAGGCGGCGGCGCTCGGGTCGGGCAGGAGCAGGAGCGGTTTGAGTGAACGAAGAAGAATGAGCCCGCGCGTCCGTGGCTGGGCTCTAAAAAGATTAATCCCCGTCGGCCAGAACACAGGGCCGACGGGGATTAGTTAATCCCCGTGGGCTTGGGATGTGGCCGACGTGAATAAATATAATGCCCGTCGGCTATTTGGTGGCCGACGGCAATTAGTCTATTCCCGTCGGCCAGAGCGAAAGCCGACGGGAATTACCCTGGCCGACGGGGATCAGTAGAATTCTTGTAGTGTATGTCATTCGGTTTGACGAATGTGCCAGCTTACTTCATGTATCTGATGAACAGTGTGTTCATGGACTACATCGACAAGTTCATGGTGGTGTTCATTAATGATATTCTTATATATTCCCAGAATGAGCAAGAGCATGAAGAACATTTGAGGAAGGTACTTTAGAGGCTACAAGATTGTCAGTTGTACGCCAAACTTAGCAAGTGCGAGTTATGGATCAGTGAAGTTCTGTTCTTGGGTCATATTATAAACCGAGATGGACTAGCTGTGGATCCAAAGAAGGTAGCAATGATTCTGGACTGAAAAGCACCAAAAGATGTCCGAGGAATCAAGAGTTTCATTGGAATGGCCGATTACTATCGGCGTTTCATTGAAGGTTTCTCCAAGATTGCCAGGCTAATGATAGCCTTGCTAGCAAAGAAGGTTGAGTTCAAGTGGACCCCAGCGTGCCAAGAATCATTTGAGATGTTGAAGCAGAAGTTGACAACAACACCGGTATTGGTTCTGCCAGATGTTCACAAGCCATTCTCAGTATATTGTGATGCTTCGTACACCATACTGGGATGTGTGTTAATGCAGGAAGGGAAAGTAGTGGCATACTCATCCCAACAGTTGAAAGTTCATGAGAAGAATTACCCCACTCATAATCTAGAGCTAGCAGCAGTGGTTCATGCACTGAAGACCTGGAGACATTATCTTTATGGGCAGAAGTGTGATGTCTACACAAATCACAAGAGCCTCAAGTACATATTCACTCAGTCAGAGTTAAACATGAGGCAGCGAAGATGGCTAGAATTGATCAAGGACTATGAGCTGGAGATCCATTATCACCCAAGCAAAGCAAATGTGGTTGCAGATGCTCTAAGCAGAAAGAGTCAAGTCAATATGTTGGCCGCTCACCTGATGCCGTTCGAGCTAGCAAAGGAATTCGACAGGCTAAGTCTCGGATTTCTGAACAACACTCAAGGAGTGACAGTCGAGCTAGAACCCACTCTAGAGCAAGACATCAGGAAAGGTCGGAAAGATGATGAGAAGATCAACGAGATCCGGCAACTAATTATAGATGGGAAAGGTCTAGATTTCCGTGAAGATGCAGAAGGAGTGATATGCTTCAAGGATAGGCTGTGTGTTCCCGACATCAAATCGATCTGGGAACTGATTCTCAAGGAAGCTCATGAGACAACATATTATATACACCCTGGTAGCGAGAAAATGTACCAAGACCTGAAGAAGAGATCTGGTGGTACGATATGAAAAGAGAGTTAGCAGAGTATATGGCCAGATACGACAATTGTCAGAGGATCAAGGCAGAACATCAGAGACCCGCAGGTTTGTTGCAGCCGTTGCAGATTCCTCAGTTGAAATGGGATGAGATTGGGATGGACTTTATAGTCGGTCTGCCCCGCACTCGGGTTGGTTATGACTCCATCTGGGTAGTAGTGGACCGTTTAACAAAGGCGGCCCATTTCATACTAGTCAAGCCCACCTATAACAGTGCGGTGTTGGCAGAATTATACATGTCTCAGATTGTGTGCTTGCATGGTATTCCAAAGAAGATAGTATCAGACAGAGGCACCCAGTTTACCTCTCATTTTTTGCAGTAGTTGCATGAAGCTTTGGGCACACACTTGAAATTCAGTTCCGCTTATCACCCATAGACAGATGGTCAGACTGAAAGAACCAATCAGATTCTCGAAGACATATTGAGAGCTTGTGCTTTGCAAGACAAGTTAGGTTGGGATAAGAGGCTACCATATGCAGAATTCTCCTACAAAAACAGCTATCAAGCCAGTCTGAAGATGTCACCATTCGAAGCGCTTTATGGGAGGAATTGCAGAACTCCATTGCATTGGGACCAACCCGGTGAAAGGTAGGTCTTCGATCCAGATATTTTGCTTGAAGCTGAAGAGAATATTAGAATGGTCCGGGAAAATTTGAAGGCAGCACAGTCCAGACAGCGAAGCTATGCTGACACCAGAAGAAGGGAACTCAGTTTTGAAGTGGGAGACTATGTTTACTTGAAAGTGTCACCCATTAGAGGAACCAAAAGGTTTGGAGTCAAAGGCAAGCTAGCACCCCAATATATCGGGTCGTATCAGATTCAAGCAAGATGTGGAGAAGTGGCATATCAACTTAGCTTACCAGAAAATCTGTCTGCTGTGCACGATGTGTTCCATGTGTCTCAGCTAAAGAAATGCTTGCAAGTACCAGAAGAGTAGTTGCCAATGGAAGACCTTGAAGTTCAAGAAGATCTGACGTATATTGAGAAGCCAACTTAGATTCTAGAGACACCAGATCGGGTCACTCGAAGAAACACCATCAGGATGTGCCAAGTTAAATGGGGCCATCACTAAGAAGAAGAAGCAACTTGGGAAAGAGAAGATGATCTAAGAACCAATTACCCTAAACTCTTTGCTAGCCAGCCCTGAATCTCGAGGGCGAGATTCTTTTAAGGGGGATAGGTCTGTAACACCCTGAATTTGGGGGTATAAAATTTCTTTCTAAATATCAACAAAATTCAGGTGTTACTCTTCTCTCTCTCTAGTTTCTCTCTCTCTTCTTTTGGTTAGGGTTAGCTTAATTTGTGAGGGATTATTTATTTTATTTTTGACAAAACATATGAGTCATGAAATGTTGCATCATGTTGAGTTCTAAATATTCTTTGAATTGTTGCACATGTTTGATTTGGTTTGAATTTGAAACGTGGTTTGAATTTGAATTGAAAACCCTAGAGAAAATAAATAGAAAAGGCATTAGAAATTCCCTGAAATTAGAAAAACCCAATTTGGCCCATTTAGCCCAAGTCGGCCCAGCCTGCGCGCGCGCCCGCGCCCCCGCCCGCGCCCCGCCTGTCAGTCTGTCTTGCCCGCGCGTTCTCTCCCTCTCTCCCTCCTGCTGCCCAGTGGGCTAGGCTTGTCGGCGCCGTTCCTCTCGCACGCGCACCCACTTCTCTCTCTGTCCCACCGACCCCACCTGTCAGCTTGTCCCCAACCTCCCGCCCACATTCCCCCGCCGTGGACGCGCCCACAACCGCGCGATCTCCGGCCACCTCCGCACGTCCTCGCCCCTTTTGAGCCCCGTGCCCTGCTCGCCCACTCCCCCCACTCACTTGCGCCCTCAGTCAAACCCTCTTACCCCCTCTCTTGCTCTATGCACACGACCAGGTAGCTCCGCCGCCGCTCACCGAAGACCGACGTCCGTTCTGCGACCGTCATCGAGCCCGCGCCCCGTCCGTTGCCTTAGTGAGTTTTGCCTCGCTGTCAGCTACTCGGGACACCCTTCGGTTTGTCTTTTCCCTCCCTGGTTTGCCCGGTCCACGCTCACCGGAGCACTTCTTGTGGAGCCGGAGCCCACTGCCGTCGACCCGAGGCTCCACCGCACCCTCGTCGTTCCCTAAGCGCTCCGAAGTTCACACTCGAGGTGAGCAACCTTCCCGTGCCCTTAATTCGACTGTTACTGCCCTTTTGCCCGCGCAATTCCTCGCCGGAGTTGATCCGCGCCGCCATTAGCCCACCTCGCCATGTCCCGTGCTCTCTGGTGCTCCTGCGTCGGCGTGGTGCCCATGGTCAGGTTCGTCAGATCACCCTGAGCGCGCTCGAGCTATTCCCCAAACCCCTAGAGCCTCGCCGTGGCCGTCCCCCTCGTCTCCGGTGAGCCCTCGCTGCGAGACCGAGCGGCACCACCACACACGTGTCCGGCTGCCAGCCATTGGATCTCAGGCGTCCGTCCGAGATCGAGCAGTTTAGACTTAATCAGAGCAGATCTAATCTCAGCCCTCTGACCCAGATCCGACCGCTCTCCTCTCTCCCCCTCACCCGCGCCCCTACCGCTGGGCCCGGCTGGTCAGCTCGCCCTGGTTCGCTGACACACCCGTCCCCGCCTGTAAGTAACGTCCGCGCGTCCGCGCCCGCGCGCGCGTCCGCGGGATCTAATCCTGTCCGTTGATCTCTGATCCGATGGTCGAGATCGCCCCGTACCCCTTCGCATGTTTGTTTTGTTTAAGAGACCCTTGGGTTTTAGGAAATAAACCCACCGTCCCTGGTTTTCGCGCGCAGGTCCCTGAACTCTTATAAACAGTCCACTGTACTTTTAAATAATTACAGAATTGGACCTATTTTTATATTTCAAAATTCAAAACTTGTTTATTTCATATCTTTTTCATATGAACTCCAAATTTAGTGATTCAAATTGCAAAATGTTCATAAGATTATTCTCTACCCAAATAAATTATGTCATCTAGTCTATACACTTTAATTTTACACCTAGAATATAAGATTAATGTATATGTTGATTTATTCGTTTAATGAAATAAATAAAAGCAAAACCCTAGAAGTTAAAGTATATTTAATCTTGTGAGATTAATAATATGTATTACATGAATTCATCTATGGTTTAACTTTTAGGTCTCAATAAAATGAATAGAATTAGGTTATGTAATCATGGACAACACTTAAAGAATAATCAACTCCTAAATGAGATTAGTTCATCCTATAATTTAATCTCCTTCTTTGTTTAATTACTACTTTACCTTTTGAGATGTGTTCCAAACACTTAAAGAGTAACCAACTCCTAATTAAGATTAGTTCATTTTATAATTCGATCTCATTCTTCTTTAATTAATATTAAACATTTTGAGATGTGTTCCAATGTTTGTACATGTTTGATGTGCTGTTCATTTGTACTTTCCAAATGTATTGAATGTATGATCGCTTTATTTAGACAACGAGCAGCCATGGTTCCTGAGTGTGTTGCTGAAGATCTCTCTGAGCAACAACCTGGTGAAGGCAAGTGTCCTCAGACCTATCATGTCCTACTTTACTTTATAATTCACTGTCCCGCATTACATTATTGAAACTTAAGGATTGACTAGTCTGTAGTTACCTTACCCTTGTTTACCTTTTTGGGTTAATCATGGTTAGCTTATGCTATTGCTTTAACTTAACCAATGAGCATGATGTGATAATTTATGATACGATGATGCTATCCCGATGAGGTTCTTGTGATACTTTAGGGGACTCAGGCTGTTTCCTGAGTACCACTCCGTAAGGACCTGTTTGGGGAGTGACAACCCAGGATAACAGTGCAACCATGAGGGTGGAATGGGATGCCCTTAGCTGATTAATTAGACGAACCAGAGGAGTAGTTGGCTTCGCCGTAGGACCGTCAATAGGGTCCGGGCATAGTACTTGCTCTGCCGAGGCTGGTTGCAGAGGTTCTTGATTTGGTTTTGTTAGTCACCCTTCCTTTGGGGAGATGTACTGTGTTTGTCAAACTAGAGAAACCTAACATGAGACTATGACCTCTGGGAAATCTTTGTAAAGGCTACATAGTGAGACCCTGCTAGGTCACCTTGGTAGTGATCAATGGGGAGGCTAGAACCCCGGGCAGAAAGGGAATCATGATTTGTGGGTAAAGTGTGCGACCTCTGCAGAGAGTTAGAAACTGGTATATCAGCCGTGCTCACGATTAAGAGCGGCCTTGGGATCCTCTTTGATTAGAAGAACTTTGGTTACTTTTATGATGATGATTAGCAATGATGGTTATAAATTTGATCTCTGGTATTTCCTCTTAGAGGGAGTGCTTTTGGGTAATAACTGAGTTTATTACTAAAAGATGGCTCTATTTATAGTAATAAAACTTGACCAACTAAAAGCAATTGCTTAACCTTAACTCCACATACAGCTAGTCCACTTTATGCCAAACAGGACATTTGTTAAGTACGTTGATGTGTACTCACCTTTGCTTTACAAACCACCCCACCCCAGGTTGTCCCCACTATACTCAGTGCTCAGGAGGAGATGTTGGCAACATGGAGGACTTTGAGGAGTTCCAGGACTACGATGAGTTCTAGTTTATTTTAGTGTCAAACCCCCAGTCAGCTGCCTATGTAGGCTTATCTTCTACGTTTCGTTTCTCCGCACTTTGATATTAATGTTGAACACTATGGATATGTATTAGACTCTATGGATGTCTCAGACATCTTGATGTAACTAAAGTACCTTTTCGCTATTTACTTTGAGGATTGTGTGATGATGTCTAATTATGTAATTGCTGTGTACGTGAGTTTTGATCCTGGCACATACATGGTTCGCATTTGGTTTGCCTTCCAAAACCGGGTGTGACAATTGATACCGTTGTGCAGTGGTAGCCTTGTCCTTTGTCCAAGTCCACCATTTCCCTTTCAATCTACCTTTGAGACTACATCAAAATCACTTAAGCAAACATATTAGTCTCAAAGGGTCAAATTGTAGCATATCCTCCCCCTAAACATATGCATTATATGCATAAGGACTTGTGAGGTCCGGGGATGACATTCTACAACATGAGCACCAAACTAAGCAATAAAGACAATTAAGCTCAAAATAACATGATCAAAGGCATAAAAGTACTTATATGCTATAGATCAATCCAAGTTCCATGAATCTAAGACATTTAGCTCGCTACGCAGCTTACAAAACCTTTTCTCATCTAAAGGCTTGGTGAAAAATATCAGCTAGCTGGTGTTTGGTGCTAACATGGCAAACATTGATATCTCCCCTATGCTGGTGGTCTCTTAGAAAGTGATGCCGGATGTCTATGTGCTTAGTGCGACTGTGTTCAACGGGATTATTCGCCAAGCGGCTTGCACTCTCATTATCACATAGGAGTGGGAATTTGCAAAAATTGTAGCCAAAGTCCCGGAGGGTTTGCCTCATCCAAAGTAGTTATGCGCAACGCTGATCTATGGCAACATACTCAGCCTCGAGAGTGGATAGGGCAACAGATGTTTGTTTCTTTGAGCTCCAAGACACTAGGGTCCTTCCCAGTAACTGACAAGTCCCTGAAGCGCTTTTCCTATGTTTCTGTTAATCATTATGATCTACATATGTTAATTTTGATGAGACCCAATAGGTTACCCTAGTTTGGCTATCTTTACGCGTTGTTTACCACTGAACTTTTGGGTAGTATCTGCTATTGCTTTATGTGGTTTTGGGTATTGAGATACACATTATTCATGATCATGCTTTTATTATCAGTTTGTTATTTATTGTTCAAGATAAGTTCATTATGTTAATTGGAACATGGAGCGACCACCCGGGAAAACAGTGCTACCACAAGGGTGGTATGGGACGCCCTTGGCTGACTAATTAGGAAAGCTAGTGGAGGACTACCTTACCCGAAAGGGCAAGGGCAGTAGGGGAGTGGTAGGTGTAGGGAGGTTCTCGAGTTTATTTTGCTGCGATGGCGGTCAGACGAGGGATCCCTGCATTGGGGCTTCCTAGAAACTGTAGCGGGTTTTCTAAAGCTAGTGGAACTTTGTAGAGGCCTCGTAGTGTTACCCTGCCTCGCTTCCTTGGTAGAGGTGTGTGGGATTCATGACCCCTTGGCAGATGGGTAACATGACTTGTGGGTAAAGATGCGCAACCTCTGCAGAGTGTAAAACTGGTATATCAGCCGTGCTCACGGTCATGAGCGGCTCGGACCCTCACATGAGTAACTTATGGAATTAAATTTCAATTTTTCATTTGCATCGCATTGTGGTTTGTTTTTAATTTGATCTATTATTACTCTAGTTTGGTATTTACTTACATTTAGTAACTGCTAATAAAATTTGACCAACTTATTAAAAGCAAGGCTCAGTTTTAGCCATTATTTATTGATCAGCCTTACACTTCACATGAGCTCCCACCTTTGGTGAGTTCATACACATTATTCCCAACAACTTGTTGAGCTATGCTCTTTTGTGAGCTCACTCCTGCGATATATAAACCCCTCCACAGGTGAAGACAGGTGGTCCAAGAGGAGCCCTATGATGAGGAATATGAGCTTATCTAGGTGGCATCTCCCAGTCAGCTTGATGGCGCCAAGGAATAATCATTTAGTTCGTTTTATTGTTATCATCTATTTTGTAAGACTTCTGCTATGTAATAATGATACTTGTGACATTTATCTCTATACACCTTGTCATTCTATGTGATGTTCTTCTTTGGTGCACATATGAGACGCACCTGGCTTTATCCCTTAATTCTGGGTGTGACAGAAGTGGTATCAGATGAAATATTGATTGTAGGATGAAACCTAGATAGAACTAGACAAAACCCTTACCTACTTACCTTACTCAGATTCTTTCTATACTTTTCTTGATCTTGTCTCACCTTTTGCTATTCTACTCTGACAACTCTTATCTTTTTTATTCTAAGACAAGGAGGATTTCACACCTTGGAATCCTATATTTATGACCCTTTCAAAAGAGATAGGAGACCTAAGACAAAATTAAAATTATTTTCTCTACCTAAAGTGATTGGATGTTTGTTCTGATGGTAAATGCTTGATTGCTTCTTTGATTGACTGAATTAGTATAGCAGGGCATTCTAGCATGTACCACCATAAGATAATGTATTAGTATTAGTAGGTGACACACTAATCTACTTAGCTAATAGAACCCCCAAAAGATCATGTCTCGTAATTACTCGTCTTATCTACACTTCTATCTTACCATGTATTTCTAACCTAGATGGTCAATGCCAGGAAGGGAGGCGGAATCGGTCTACCTGCCAACCCCCACAATAGGAGGATTGTTAGACAACCACAACCAGAAATGAATCCTCCGAATCCTCCACCGGCTAGGACAGATCTAGTGGTTGTTGCTTAGATGTAGATGCTACAGCGGATGGCAAACACAATGAATGAAATGCAAGCTCAAATGAGGCAAGAATGCCAGGAGAGCGTCATGAAAGGCAGGAGATGCGGGAGGAAATGAGGCAAGAACAACAGGAAAGGCAACAACAACCACCACTACCTCCACCACCACCACCAGTTCCACCCCGAGACAAGTAGCAGGAGTTCATGAGTCACAAGTCTCCTACATTCACCAGCTCTCCAGATCCATTACATGCTGATGATTGGTTGGAATTAGTGGAGAAGATGCTAAATATCGCTCAATGCTCTGACCGGGAGAAGGTGCTCTATGCTTCTGGTCGTCTTACTGGCCCCGCTGCTGATTGGTGGGACTCTTACACTGCTGCCCATGATGCTGCCAATACTATTACCTGGGCAGAATTTGCTACGCAGTTCAAAAACTATTATATCCCTGCTAGACTGATGAAGATAAAGAAGAAGGAATTCCTATAACTGAAGCAAGGCAGTATGTCTGTCAGTGAATATCGTGAAAAATTTATTCAGCTATCAAGGTATGCTCCAGATGAAGTTGCAGATGATGAAAGAAAGCAGGAGCATTTCATGGAGGGACTTAATGGACCACTTCAGTATTCACTGGTTGCTCACACCTTTCCATCATTCCAGAGGCTCATATACAAGGCTTTAGCTATTGAACATAAGCATGTTCAGATGGGTGAAATGAAGAGGAAGGCTATCACCCAGGGGCAGGGGAGCAGTAGCATTTGTCCTCGCTATGTTCCACCCCAGGGTACACCAGCTCGTCCTAGAGGAGGACACTGCCTAGCTCAGTATGCACCATAGGGGACTCCACACACTTGTCAGGCTGCCCCCACTGGCACCTCGGTGAGGCCTGCAGGACAGAGTACAGTCACCACATGCTTCAAGTGTGGTCAGGTTGGGCACTACACAAATGCTTGTCCGTTGAGGATTCCCAGCACACCCGTCCAAGGAAAGCAACAGACTCCAACATCTGGCAAGGGATTCAGTAGTGCCAGAGTCAACCAAGTAAGTGCTGATGCTACTGCTGACGGAGCTGACATCGCTATCAGTATGTTTTACATTAATTCGATTCATGCAACCATATTATTTGATTCTGGAGCTACGCATTTGAAAGGGAAATAGGCTTACACCTTTTCCTAAATGATTTTGGTGGTTGAATTGCCCAACACAAATAATTGGACTAACTAGTTTGCTCTAGATTATAAGTTCTACAGGTGCCAAAGGTTCAACACAAACCAATAAAAAGTCCAAGAAAGGGTTCAAATAAAAAGAGCAAAAGACAACCGAAGGCTGCCCTGGTCTGGCGCACCGGACTGTCCGATGTGCCACCGGACAGTGTCCGGTGCACCAGGGTGGATCATCTCAAACTTGCTAGCTTTAGGAATTCTAGGAGCCACTCCGCTATAATTCACCGGACTGTCCGGTGTAGCACCGGACTGTCCGGTGTGCCAGCGGAGTAACGGTTATACAGCGCCAATGGTCGTCTGCAAAGGAACAGTGAAACGCTACAGTGCGCGCCTGCGCGCGCAGAAGTCAGAGCAGGCATCAGGAGGCGCACCGGACAGTGAACAGTGTCTGTCCGGTGGCCCAGTTGTCAGAAGCTCCAACGGTCAGAACCCAACGGCTGGGTGACGTGGCTGGCGCACCGGACAGTGTCCGGTGGCGCACCGGACTGTCCGGTGCGCCATACGATAGAAGCCCTCACCAACGACCATTTTGGTGGTTGGGGCTATAAATAACCCCAACCACCACACTTCAATGTATCCAAGTTTTCAGCCATCAAACCTCATACAAGAGCTCTAGACTTCATTCCAAGACACAAACGAAGAGATCAAATTCTCTCCCAAGTCCGGAATCACTCCAAACAAATTAGTGACTAGAGAGAGAGACTTTTGTGTTCTTTTGAGCTCTTGCACTTGGATCGCTTTTCTTCTTCTCCATTTCTTGTTCGCAAGATCATTGTAATCAAAGAAAGAGACACTAATTGTGTGGTGGTCCTTGTGGGGATTTAGTGTCCCGATTGATTGAGAAGAGAAGCTCACTCGGTCTAGGTGACCGTTTGAGAGAGGGAAAGGGTTGAAAAAGACCCGGTCTTTGTGACCACCTCAATGGGGAGTAGGTTTGCAAGGACCAAACCTCGGTAAAACAAATCACCGTGTCATCCTCTCTTATTCGCTTGTGATTTGTTTTCGCCCTCTCTTTCGGACTCGACTCTATTTCTAACGCTAACCCCGACTTGTAGTTGTGCTTAAACTCTATAAATTTCAGATTTGCCTATTCACCCCCTCTAGGCGACTTTCAATTGGTATCAAAGCCTGGTACTTCATTAGAGCCTAACCGCTCGAGGTGACGTCGGGAGCATCCGCCATGAGGGAGATCGGGACCGGTGACAAGTCCACAAGCTTGGGGAGAACAAACTCAAGGGAGTCTGCCCACAAGCACAAGGAGGAATCCTCTTCCTCCATCAAGTCCCAATGGAAGGGTGACAAGAATAAGAAGATGAAGAAAGTGGTCTACTATGAGACCGACTCTTTGTCACCCTCCACCTCTGGCTCGAAATCGGCATTTGCCACTTCTAAGCGCCATGAGCGCAAGAAGTATAGTAAGATGCTCCTTCGCTATCCTCGTATTTCAAAACGCACTCCATTACTTTCTGTCCCATTAGGCAAACCACCTATGTTTGAAGGTGAAGATTATTCTATGTGGAGTGATAAAATGAGGCATCACCTAACCTCACTCCACAAAAGCATATGGGAAATTATTGAGTATGGAGCGCAGGTACCAAAGAAAGGGGACAAGGATTATGATTCGGAGGAGGTCGAACAAATCCAACACTTCAACTCCCATGCCACTACTATACTCCTCGCCTCTCTAAGTCGACAGGAGTATAATAAGGTGCAAGGGTTGAAGAGTGCAAAGGAGATTTGGGACGTGCTCAAGACCGCACACGAAGGAGACAAGGTGACTAAGATCACCAAGAGGGAAACGATCGAGGGGGAGCTCGGCCGTTTTATGCTCAACCAAGGAGAAGACCCACAAGCCATGTACAACCAGCTAAAGACCTTGGTAAATCAAGTGTGCAACCTCGGGAGCACCAAGTGGGATGACCATGAAATGGTCAAGGTTATTCTTAGATCACTCGTATTTCTTAACCCCACTCAAGTTCAATTAATTCGTGGTGATCCTAGATACAAACTAATGTCTCCCGAGGAAGTGATAGGAAAATTTGTGAGCTTTGAATTAATGATCAAAGGCTCCAAGAAGATCATCGAGCAAGGCGCCTCCTCCGTACCTGAGGCACAACCCATTGCATTCAAGGCAACAGAGGAGAAGAAAGAAGACTCTACACCAAGTAGGGTCCCCATCGATGCCTCCAAGCTCAACAACGAGGAAATGGCGCTCATCATCAAGAGTTTCTGCCAAATCCTCAAGCAAAGGAGGGGGAAAGACTACAAGCCCCGCTCCAAGAAGGTTTGCTACAAATGTGGTAAGCCCGATCATTTTATCGCTAAATGTCCTATGTCTAGTGATAGTGATAGGGATAACGACAAGAGGGGGAAGAAGAAGGAGAAGAAGAGATATTACAAGAAGAAGGGCAGTGATGCCCATGTTTGCCGGGAGTGGGACTCCAATGAGAGCTCCACTGACTCCTCCTCTGACAAGGACGCCATAAACATCGCGGTCAACAAGGGCCTTCTCTTTCCCAACGTCGGCCACAAGTGCCTCATGGAAAAGGACGGCAAGAAGAAGAAGGTAAAATCAAGATCCTCCACCAAATATGCAACCTCTAGTGATGAGGATAATTCTAGTGATGATGAGGATAACTTGCTTACTCTTTTTGCTAATCTTAACATGCAACAAAAAGAGAAATTGAATCAATTAATTAGTGCTATTCATGAAAATGATGCACTCTTGGATAGCCAAGAGGACTTCCTTATTAAGGAAAACAAAAAGCATGTTAAGGTTAAAAATGCTTATGCTATAGAGGTAGAAAAATGTGAAAAATTAACTAGTGAGCTAAGCACTTGCCATGACACTATTTCTAACCTTAGAATTGAAAATGCCCAATTAATTACTAAGGTTGAGAAGATAGATGTTTGTGATGATTCAATTGCCAATCTTAGAAATGATAATGCTAATTTGATTGCTAAGATTGACAAATTGAATGCATCTCTCTCTAGCCTTAAAATTGAGAATGAAAAATTAATTGCTAAGGCTAAAGATTTAAATGTTTGCAATGTTTCTATTTCCAATCTTAGAGATGAGAATGCTATTTTACATGCTAAGATTATTGAATTAAATACTTGCAAACCCTCTACATCTCCCGTTGAGCATGTTACCATTTGCACTAGATGTAGAGATATTAATGTTGATGCTATTCATGATCACCTAGCTTTAATTAAACAACAAAATGATCACATAGCTAAACTTAGTGCTAAGATTAATGAGCATGACTTAGAAAATGAAAAATTTATATTTGCTAGAAGCATGCTCTATAGTGGGAGATGCCCTAACATTAAGGATGGCATTGGCTTCCAAAAGGGGGACAATGTCAAGCTTAATGCCCCTAAAAAATTGTCTAACTTTGTTAAGGGAAAAGCTCCCATGGTTCAGGATAACGAAGGTTACATTTTATACCCTGCCGGTTATCCCGAACACAAAATAAGGAGAATTCACTCTAGGAAGTCTCACTCTGGCTCTAATCATGCTTTTATGTATAAGAGTGAGGCATCAAGTTCTAGGCAATCCACTCATATTAAATTGCCTAAGAAGAAAACTCCTATTGCATCAAATGAATCTAATATTTCATTTAAGACTTTTGATGCATCATATGTTTTAACTAACAAATCAGGCAAAGTAGTTGCCAAATATGTTGGGGGCAAACACAAGAGGTCAAAAACTTGTGTTTGGGTACCCAAGGTGCTTGTTTCTAATGTCAAAGGACCCAAGACCATTTGGGTACCTAAGAACAAGGCCTAAATTTGTTTTGTAGGTTTATGCATCCGGGGGCTCATGTTGGATAATTGATAGCGGGTGCACAAACCACATGACTGGGGCGAAAAGGATGTTCTCCTCCTATGAGAAAACCAAGATCCCCAACGAGCTATCACATTCGGGGATGGAAATCAAGGTTTGGTCAAAGGATTGGGTAAAATTGCTATATCACCTGACCATTCTATTTCCAATGTTTTTCTTGTAGATTCATTAGATTACAATTTGCTTTCTGTTTCTCAATTATGCAAAATGGGCTACAATTGTCTTTTTACGGATGTAGGTGTTACTGTCTTTAGAAGAAGTGATGATTCAGTAGCTTTTAAGGGAGTGTTAGAGGGTCAGCTATACTTAGTTGATTTCAATAGAGCTGAACTCGACACTTGCTTAATTGCTAAGACTAAACATGGGTTGGCTCTGGCATCGCCGACTAGCCCACGTTGGGATGAAGAATCTTCATAAGCTTCTAAAGGGAGAGCACATTTTGGGACTAACCAATGTTCATTTTGAGAAAGACAGGGTTTGTAGTGCATGTCAAGCAGGGAAGCAAGTTGGTGTTCATCATCCACTCAAGAACATCATGACGACCGACAGGCCACTTGAGCTACTCCACATGGACCTATTCGGCCCGATAGCTTACATAAGCATCGGCGTGAGTAAGTACTGTCTGGTTATTGTGGATGATTATTCTCGCTTCACTTGGGTGTTCTTTTTGTAGGATAAATCTCAAACCCAAGAGACCTTAAAGGGATTCTTGGGACGGGCTCAAAATGAGTTCGGCTTAAGGATCAAAAAGATTAGAAGCGACAACGGAATGGAGTTCAAGAACTCTTAAATTGAAGGCTTTCTTGAGGACGAGGGCATCAAGCATGAGTTCTCTTCTCCCTACACACCACAACAAAATGGTGTAGTGGAGTGGAAGAATAAAACTCTACTTGACATGGCGAGGACCATGCTTGATGAGTACAAGACTTCGGATCGGTTTTGGGCTGAGGTGGTCAACACCGCTTGCTACGCCATCAACCGGTTATATCTACACCGAATCCTCAAGAAGACATCTTATGAACTCCTCACCGGTAAAAAGCCCAATGTTTCATATTTTAGAGTCTTTGGTAGCAAATGCTTTATTCTTGTTAAAAGAGGTAGAAAATCTAAATTTGCTCCTAAGGCTGTAGAAGGCTTTTTACTTGGTTATGACTCAAACACAAGGGCATATAGAGTCTTTAACAAGTCCACTGGACTAGTTGAAGTTTGTTGTGACATTGTGTTTGATGAGACTAACGGCTCTCAAGTAGAGCAAGTTGATCTTGATGAGCTAGATGATGAAGAGGCTCCATGCGTCGCGCTAAGGAACATGTCCATTGGGGATGTGTGTCCTAAGGAATCCGAAGAGCCTCCACATGCACAAGATCAACCATCTTCCTCAATGCAAGCATCTCCACCAACTCAAGATGAGGATCAAGCTGAGGATGATGATGATGAAGATCAAGAGGAGCCACCTCAAGAGGAGGCCATTGATCAAGGGGGAGATGCCATTGATCAAGGGGGAGATGCTAATGATCAAGACAAGGGAGATGATGAGGGTCCAAGACCACCACACCCAAGAGTCCACCAAGCAATACAACAAGATCACCCCGTGAACTCAATCCTCGGCGATATTCATAAGGGGGTAACCACTCGATCTCGTGTTGCTCATTTTTGTGAACATTATTCCTTTGTGTCTTCTATTGAGCCATACAGGGTGGAAGACGCATTGAGAGATTCGGACTGGGTGTTGGCGATGCAAGAGGAGCTCAACAACTTCACAAGGAATGAGGTATGGCATTTAGTTCCACGTCCTAACCAAAATGTTGTAGGAACCAAGTGGGTCTTCTGCAACAAACAAGATGAGCATGGTGTGGTGACAAGGAACAAAGCCCGACTTGTGGCCAAGGGGTATTCACAAGTCGAAGGTTTGGATTTTGGTGAAACCTATGCACCCGTAGCTAGGCTTGAGTCAATTCATATATTACTTGCCTATGCTACTTACCATGGCTTTAAGCTCTATCAAATGGACGTGAAAAGTGCCTTCCTTAATGGACCAATCAAGGAGGAGGTCTATGTTGAGCAACCTCCCGGCTTTGAAGATAGTGAGTACCCTAACCATGTTTATAAAGTCTCTAAGGCGCTTTATGGGCTCAAGCAAGCCCCAAGAGCATGGTATGAATGCCTAAGAGATTTTCTTATTGATAATGGCTTCAAAGTCGGCAAAGCCGATCCTACTCTCTTTACTAAAACCATTGCAAATGATTTGTTTGTATGCCAAATTTATGTTGATGATATCATATTTGGGTCTACTAACAAATCGACTTGTGAAGAGTTTAGTAGGATCATGGTTCAAAAATTCGAGATGTCAATGATGGGGGAGCTGAAGTATTTTCTAGGATTTCAAGTGAAGCAACTCCAAGAGGGCACCTTCATCAGCCAAACGAAGTACATTCAAGACATACTCACCAAGTTTGGGATGAAGGATGCCAAGCCCATCAAGACACCCATGGGAACTAATGGGCATCTCGACCTCGACACGGGAGGTAAATCCGTAGATCAAAAGGTATACCGGTCGATGATAGGATCCTTACTCTATTTATGTGCATCTCGACCGGATATTATGCTTTCTGTATGCATGTGTGCAAGATTCCAAGCCGATCCTAAGGAAGTTCACCTTAGGGCCGTAAAACGAATCTTGAGATATTTAGTTTATACTCCTAAGTTTGGCCTTTGGTACCCCAAGGGATCCACTTTTGATTTAATTGGATATTCAGATGCTGATTGGGCAGGGTGTAAAATTGATAGAAAGAGCACATCAGGGACTTTTCAGTTCTTAGGAAGATCCCTGGTGTCTTGGGCTTCCAAGAAACAAAACTCTGTAGCTCTTTCTACCGCCAAAGCTGAGTATATTGCCGCAGGTCATTGTTGTGCGCAATTGCTTTGGATGAGGCAAACCATTAGGGACTATGGTTACAAATTAACCAAAGTTCCTCTCCTATGTGATAATGAGAGTGCAATCCACATGGCAGATAATCCCGTTGAGCACAGCCGCACTAAGCACATAGCCATTCGGTATCACTTTTTAAGGGATCACCAACAACGGGGGGATATCGAGATTGCATATGTTAGCACCAAAGAACAATTAGCCAATATCTTTACCAAGCCACTAGATGAGAAAACTTTTACCAAACTTAAGCATGAGCTAAATATTCTTGATTCTAGGAATTTTGATTGATAGTTTGCACACATAGCTCATGTATACCTTTGATCATATCTCTTTCATGTGCTATGACTAATGTGGTTTTCAAGTGTATTTCATGCTATGTCATAGATTGAAAGGGAAATGGAGTTCTTCGGCGAAGACAAGGCTTCCACTCCACTCCATCAAATTGTTCATCCTTCGCCGATACTCCGCACCGCTCTCCAATTTGGTATAATCTTCACTCCTATTATTATTTGCCAAAGGGGGAGAAAGTTTGGAAAAGGGCTTACATTTCACTCACAAGTATCCGTTTTTGGCGATTCATGCCAAAGGGGGGGGGAAGTATTAGCCCAAAGCAAAAGATCGGCACCCTCCACCAATTTCAAAAATTTGTAGTCTTTCAATTTGTATTAAAGAAGTTTTTCAATTGATATCTTATTTTTGATAGAATTTTCAAATTGGCATAACCCCTTTCAAAACCCTCTTGAACACTAAGAGGAGAATTTCATTGAGGGGGAGTTTTGTTTAGTCAAAGGAAAAGCATTTGAAACAGGGGGAGAAAATTTCAAATCTTGAAAATGCTTCTCGAAATCTTATTCATATACCTTTGGCTATTCGCAAAAAGACTTTGAAAAGAATTTCCAAAACATTTGCAAAACAAAACAAGTGGTGCAAGCGTGGTCCAAAATGTTAAATAGGAGAAAGCATCCATGCATATCTTATGAAATGTATATTGGTTTAATTCCAAGCAACCTTTGCACTTACCTTATGCAAACTAGTTCAATTCTGCACTTTTATATTTACTTTGGTTTGTGTTGGCATCAATCACCAAAAAGGGGGAGATTGAAAGGGAAATAGGCTTACACCTTTTCCTTAATGATTTTGGTGGTTGAATTGCCCAACACAAATAATTGGACTAACTAGTTTGCTCTAGATTATAAGTTCTACAGGTGCCAAAGGTTCAACACAAACCAATAAAAAGTCCAAGAAAGGGTTCAAATAAAAAGAGCAAAAGACAACCGAAGGCTGCCCTAGTCTGGCGCACCGGACTGTCCGGTGTGCCACCGGACAGTGTCCGGTGCACCAGGGTGGATCATCTCAAACTTGCTAGCTTCAGGAATTCTGGGAGCCACTCCGCTATAATTCACCGGACTGTCCGGTGTGCCAGCGGAGTAACGGCTATACAGCGCCAACGGTCGTCTGCAAAGGAACAGTGAAATGCTACAGTGCGCGCCTGCGCGCGCAGAAGTCAGAGCAGGCGTCAGAAGGTGCACCGGACAGTGAACAGTGACTGTCCGGTGCACCACCGGACTGTCTGGTGGCCTAGTTGTTAGAAGCTCCAATGGTCAGAACCCAACGGCTAGGTGACGTGGCTGGCGCACCGGACAGTGTCCGGTGGCGCACCGGACTGTCCGATGCGCCATATGACAGAAGCCCTCACCAACGACCATTTTGGTGGTTGGGGCTATAAATACCCCCCAACCACCACACTTCAATGCATCCAAGTTTTCAGCCATCAAACCTCATACAAGAGCTCTAGACTTCATTCCAAGACACAAACAAAGAGATCAAATCCTCTCCCAAGTCCGGAATCACTCCAAACAAATTAGTGACTAGAGAGAGAGACTTTTGTGTTCTTTTGAGCTCTTGCACTTGGATCGCTTTTCTTCTTCTCCATTTATTGTTCCCAAGATCATTGTAATCAAAGCAAGAGACACCAATTGTGTGGTGGTCCTTGTGGGGACTTAGTGTCCCGATTGATTGAGAAGAGAAGCTCACTCGGTCTAGGTGACCATTTGAGAGAGGGAAAGGGTTGAAAGAGACCCGGTCTTTGTGACCACCTCAACGGGGAGTAGGTTTGTAAGAACCGAACCTCGGTAAAACAAATCACCATGTCATCTGCTCTTATTCGCTTGTGATTTGTTTTTGCCCTCTCTTTCGGACTCGACTCTATTTCTAACGCTAACCCCGACTTGTAGTTGTGCTTAAACTCTATAAATTTCAGATTTGCCTATGCACCCCCCTCTAGGCGACTTTCAACATTCATTTATTTCTTCTCGCTATGCCACCACAAATGAGTTACCACTTCAAACTATGCAAAAGTCGCTGATAGTAATTACCCCTAAAGGGCATATTGAAGCGAATTATATGACACACAGATTAACACTGATAATTATGGAAAGGGAATTCTGGTCTACACCTATAGTATTAGAGGAAAGCAGTATAGATCTGATACTCGGTATGTCCTGGTTAAGGAAAGCAAAGGCAGTCATACATTGTGCTAAGGGAACCATAGAACTCACCAGCCCCAAAATAGAAAGATTCGAAGTCGAGATTACCATAACCACTTATACACAACCCACCATATATCTAGTAGATGGAAAATTTGTGGGCAGAAAAATCCATGTGGTTAGAGACTTTCTAGATGTCTTTCCAGAGGAGTTACCCGGGATGCCACCAGATAGGGAAGTTGAATTTATTATTGATCTCTTACCTGGAACTGCTCCTATTTAAAAAAGGCCATATAGGATGTTAGTGGAAGAATTAAAAGAACTTAAGAAACAATTAACGGAGTTGCAAGAAGCAGGGTACATTCATCCGAGTTCCTCACCTTGGGGAGCACCGGTTCTGTTTGTACAGAAGAAAGATAGTTCACAAAGAATGTGTGTGGATTATAGATCACTAAATGAAGTCACAATTAAGAACAAGTATCCTTTACATCGTATTGAAGATTTATTTGATCAAATGAGAGGTGCTAGGGTATTCTCTAAAATTGATCTCAGATCGGGGTACCATCAAATGAAGATTAGGCCATATGATATTCCCAAGACGACTTTCTCTACCCGATATGGTCTATATGAGTTCACAGTCATGTCGTTTGGCTTAACTAATGGACCAGCCTACTTCATGATTCTGATGAATAAGGTGTTCATGGAGTATCTCGATAGGTTCATCGTGGTATTCATCGACGACATTCTCATTTATTCCAAGAATGATAGTGATCATGAGGAACATCTACGGATGTGCTACAAAAGTTACAGGATAATCAACTCTATGCCAAATTTAGCAAGTGTGAGTTTTGGCTTGATGAAGTACCATTCCTTGGGCATATCATCTCCAAAGGTGGAATCTCAGTGGATCCAGTTAAAGTAACGGAGATAGTGGGTTGGAAGATACCAAAAACAATCACTGAGGTTCGGAGTTTCCTAGGACTCATGAGATATTACCGGTGTTTTATTGAAAGATTCTCCAAGATAGCAAAGCCTATGGCCTCACTATTAGAGAAGGGGAAAGAGTTTAAGTGGACTCATGAATGCCAAGAGAGTTTCAATCAACTGAGGTTTAAATTGATGTCACCCCCAGTGTTGATTATGCTAGATCTACCTAAGGGATTTGACATATATTGTGATGCATGCCGCTAAGGCTTGGGATGTGTTCTTATGCAAGAAGGACATGTCATCGCCTACGCATCTCGCCAGTTGTGGAAACATGAGTTGAACTACCTCACTCATGACTTAGAACTGGCAGCCGTTGTGCTTGCTCTCAAGATTTGGAGGCATTATATTGTGGGGACTATGTGCCAAGTCTACACTGATCATAAGAGCTTAAAGTATATCTTCACTCCAAAGGATCTCAACCTTAGGCAACACCGTTGGTTGGAGCTCATCAAAGACTATGACTTAGAGATTCACTATCATCCGGGCAAGGCAAATCTAGTTGCGAATGCCTTGAGTCGGAAGGAGCACGTTCATGCAGCTATTGTCGCCCAGTTACCCGATGAACTAGTAGAAGACTTTGAGAGGCTCAACCTAGGAATAGTTGCCCACATAGAAGGAGTTACCATAGAGGTGGAACCTACCTTAGAACAAGAAATACGAAAGGGTCAGATCGGTGATGTCAAAATTCAAGAGATCAAAGATTTGATAACAGATGGTAGAGGTCTCGACTTCACGGAAGATGAGCAGGGCACGATCTGGTTCAAGAACAGGATTTGTGTTCCTGAGATTGATAGTCTTCGTGAAACCATATTGAAGGAAGCACACGACTCAGCCTACTCCATTCATCTTGGTAGTACCAAGATGTACCAGGACCTGAAGCAGAAGTATTGGTGGTATGGACTAAAGAAGGATGTTGCTTCACATGTAGCATTGTGTGACGTTTGCTAGAGGGTGAAAGCTGAACATCAAAGACCTACCGGTTTGCTGCACCCTCTTACGATACCACAGTGGAAGTGGGAAGAAATTTGCATGGACTTCATTGTAGGTCTACCCCACACATCTACTGGGTATGACTCTATATGGGTGATTGTGGACAGGCTAACTAAATTAGCCCACTTTATCCCAGTGAAGACCACATATTCAGGAGCCAGGCTAGTAGAGTTGTACATGGCACGGATAGTTTGTCTACATGGTGTGCCTAAGAAGATTGTGTCAGACTGAGGATCTCAATTTACTTCTCAGTTTTAGCAGAAGTTGCACGAGTGCTTGGACACACAGTTGAATTTCAGCTCGGCCTACCATCCTCAAACTGATGGGCAGACCGAGAGAACTAACCAAATACTAGAAGATATGTTAAGAGCTTTTGCTCTTAAACATGGTGGCAGTTGGGATAAGAGTTTACCATATGCGGAGTTCTCTTACAATAACAGTTACCAGGCCAGTTTGAAGATGTCCCCGTTTGAGGCTTTGTATGACATAAAATGTAGGACTCCTCTATATTGGGATCAAACTCGTGAAAGGAGGTTCTTTGGGCCAGAAATTATACAAGCGGCAGAAGAACAAGTATGGTTGATAAGGGAGAACTTGAGAACTGCACAATCAAGACAGAAAAGCTATGCAGATACCCGGAGAAGGCAGTTAGAGTTTAAGGAAGGTGATCATGTGTATCTGAAGGTGTCACCGATCCGGGGTATGAGAAGATTTAAAGTCAAAGGGAAGTTGTCCCCTCGCTTTATTGGCCCCTTCTTGATCTTGAAGCGAGTGGGAGAAGTTGCCTATCAACTGGAATTACCCGACCATCTGGCGGATGTACATGATGTCTTCCATGTGTCCCAACTGAAGAAGTGCCTCAGGGTACCTGAGGAGCAGCTACCTATGGAGGATCTTAGCGTTCAAGATGATCTGACTTATACTGAGTACCCTATCAAGATCCTTGACACTTTGACTCGTGTCACGAGGAGTAAAGTAGTTAAAATATGCAAAGTGCAATGGATTCATCATGGGGAAGATGAAGCTACTTGGGAAAGAGAAGAAGAACTGCGAATAGAATTTCCCCACCTCTTTCCTAGTTCCTCTTAATCTCGAGGACGAGATTTCTTTCAAGGGGGTAGGATTTGTAATACCCAAATGGTGAATAATAAGAGAAGAAGTTGAAATCATTATTTGGTTTGCCACCTCCTCATTATAACATGGGAATAGCCATAATTAAAGTGGACAATTAATTACTAGCACCTAAAATAATCCATGCATCATGTTGGGTTTTCATGTTTGTGCATTTAATACTAGCAAGATTAATAAAAATATTTTAATGTCCAAATTAGGATTTAACCCAAAATTACAATTTAGAGAATTGGAAAAATAACCTATAAAGGGAAAGAGAAGATACTACATAATATAATATATATATATAAATAAATTATTCCCATACTAGTATGTTTAATTCCTACCTCTGACTTGAATATGAAATCCACCACAATATTTGAAATTCTAGTTGAAATTCAAAAAAAAAGAAGAAAAGAAAATAGAAAAGAAAAAGAAAAGGAGAGAGCAATGCACCCGGGCCGGTTTCTGCTTGACTCGGCCCACTCGTTCACCGCGCGCGGCCCAGCCAACTCTCGTGCGCGTGGATCACAGACCAATGGGGCCTGCAGGTCAGCCTCACTGGGGGCGCGTGCTTCTGCTCTTCTGACCACCGCCATGCGGGTCCGGGTTGTGAGCCACTCTCCGCTTCCACCACTCTCGTGCGGCAACACCGCTTCTTTACGCTGGTTGATGGGGCCCATCCATTGGTGGCGTCATCCCTAATGATGCGGGCCGTTGCAACTACCCCACGTACGGTGGCATGGGAGGTGGAGATTGGGGTCTCCCGTGCGCTCGGGGATAAAAGACGTGGCCCAGTGGCTCCGCTTCGAACTCCTAGGACCAGGGACCCCATGCTTCCTCTGCCACCGTCGTCAAATTGAGAGGGATTGAGTGAGTGTGTGGTTGCCGCCGTGGCAAAACGCTCAAACCGCCATGCTGGAGACAACAAGTGGTTGGGGCGACTCCACTGGTGCCGGGGATTGCGACCGTGGGGACTTGCGACCGGAGGTGCGGGGAAGGCCGGTGAATTACTCACCAAAGTTCCTCCTCGGTAGCGGAGGCGCGCCTCACCGTGGACTCCGACGCCAGCTCATTGTTGTGTGGTATGACCTCACCCACATGGTTCGCCTTGTTCTACACTTCGAGTAGGCTCATTGGTAATAGCTCGGGGAACTCTATCGTGGTCGGGGGCGAACTCGCCGGAATACTCCATCGAGGTTGGGGCGCCACCGCCGCGCTCGGTCGGTGATTGGGGCGATGGGATCCTAGCCATCAGATCGAAAGTGTGCGGCAGTGATTGAATATAGTGTACCGGTTCAGAGAGTTGATCCAGGCCGTTGATCCGGGGTAACGAATGGGTCTGGTTAGTTCCCCGTTCACTGCATCGTGGCCGTTGGATCTGGGTCCAAGGGGTGAGGGCATAATAAAACCTGGGTCGTCGGATTGGTATCTGAGGTACCCAGATCGCGTACCGGTTTTACTATGCGCGACCTGATCAGAGCCGTCCATGGGTAATCGGATGGATCAGGTCTACCCATACCCTTTCGCGGTGCACGTTTCACATAAAAGACCTCGGCCAACAGGATATTTAACCCACCGTCCATGACAGGGAGAAGTAATTGAAGTTAGGTCCTAAATTTTTTAAGTTAGCACCTGTACTTCTTGATAATTGTGTGCGCAATCCAGAGGAATGAGAAATTAGGAAATTAATATAGGAAAATACTTTTCTAGCACAAAAATAATTACAGAAACTCATTTAATTCATAGAAAATTCATTTTAATTCTTTTTGACCTATTCGAGTTGCAATAATCTTGTATTAATACTGTTTATCATCGGGCAACTCTGTTTAGTCATGAAATATGGATTAAATATATCTACTTAATTTATTCTATATAAAACACAAAAAACATTCGGAAAATCATAACTTGATAACCGTAACTCCGAATTTAGTGATTCTTGTTCCTATGATCTCGTTACGACACATAGAACATTATTATCATGCATTCTATTCTACTGTTTGGTGTGATGTTAATTTTTGCTATACTATGCTTGTTTGTATTGTTGCGAGTAGACGAGAGCAAGCCACTGAGGACCCACGTGTTCAGAAGGAGGAAATTGTTGGGCACGAGCTCGTTGAAGGCAAGTTGTGCCCTTGATCACTTCTATTTACCCAATACTGTTCCTGTTAATCATTATGATCTGCATAGGTCAATTTTGATGGGACCTAATAGGTTACCCTAGTTTGGCTATCTTTACACCTTGTTTACCACTGAACTTTTGGGTAGTACCTGCTATTGCTTTATGTGGTTTTGGGTATGGAGATACACATTATTCATGATCATGCTTTTATTATTAGTTTGTTATTTACTATCCATGATAAGATCATTATGTTAATTGGAACATGGAGCGACCACCCGGGAAAAACAGTGCTACCACAAGGGTGGTATGGGACACCCTTGGCTGATTAATTAGGAAAGCTAGTGGAGGACTACCTTACCCAAAAGGGCAAGGGCAGTAGGGAAGTGGTCGGTGTAGGGAGGTTCTCGGGTTGATTTTGCTGCGATGGCGGTCAGACGAGGGATCCTTGCATTAGGGCTTCCTAGAAACTGTAGCGGGTTTTCTAAAGCTAGTGGAACTTTGTAAAGGCCTCGTAGTGTTACCCTGCCTCGCTTCCTTGGTAGAGGTGTATGGGATTCATGACCCCATGGCAGATGGGTAACATGACTTGTGGGTAAAGATATGCAACCTCTGCAGAGTGTAAAATTGGTATATCAGCCGTGCTCATGGTCATGAGCGGCTCGGACCCTCACATGAGTAACTTATGGAATTAAATTCAATTTTACATTTGCATCACATTGTGGTTTATTATTAATTTGATATATTATTACTATAGTTTGGTATTTACTTACATTTAGTAACTGCTAATAAAATCTGACCAACTTATTAAAAGCAAGGCTCAGCTTTAGCCATTATTTGTTGATTAGCCTTACACTTCACATGAGCTCCCACCTTTGGTGAGTTCATGCACATTATTCCCCACAACTTGTTGAGCTATGATCTTTTGTGAGCTCACTCTTGCGATATATAAACCCTCCACACCACAAGTGAAGAGCAGGTGGTCCAAGAGGAGCCCTACGACGAGGAATATGAGCTTATCTAGGTGGCGTCTCCCAGTCAGCTTGGCGCCAAGGAATAATCATTTAGTTTGTTTTATTGTTATCATCTATTTTTGTAAGACTTACGCTATGTAATAATGATACTTGTGACATTTTTCTCTATACACTTTGTCATTATATGTGATGTTCTTCTTTGGCACAAGTATGAGACGCACCCGGCTTTATCCCTTAAATCCGGGTGTGACAGTGGTTGATCTGCAGTGGCGACTTCCTCTTCATCACATCGGGGACGATGGTTCCTTCAGCGCTTGTTACGGTGCTCTCGACGCTCCCTCTTTTCTCCACTGGGCTCGCCAACATCCTGTGGGCCCTTTCCCTTGCGAAAAATGGCTCCCACGGCGTCCTCCCCGTCAGCAAACTTGGTCGCTATGTAAAGTAGGCCACAGTTGTTCTTGGTCTTCCTCGGCCAAGCTCATGGACTAGTGCTTCATTAGTGGTGCCATAGGTGAAGGCACTTGAAAGTCGCCTAGGGGGGGGGGTGAATAGGCAAAACCTGAAAATTAAAACTTTATCCCCCAACTAGATCCCTTGATTAGTGGTTAGAACAAGATATACAATTATCGGAGTATAAAAACTAAGTCCTTGCTTGAAAAGAGTATTGCTTTCAAATAATGTGGAATTGATAAATCAATACAACTAATAGGTCTATGAGAATAAAGCAAGAGGGCTTAGACAAGAAGAGCAATAGCACAAGTTCTTTCTTGCAAGGTGTTGCTTCACTAAATGAGAATTTAACTTAAAGCAACACCAAATAGTATTAGCAAAGAATAGTGCAAGAAAAACTTAGAAAGGGAAAGAACAAACAAATCACAAGCAATAAGCACACGAGACACGGGTGATTTGTTTTACCGAGGTTCGGCCCTCGAAGGCCTAGTCCCCGTTGAGGAGTCCACTAAGGACGGGTCTCTTTCAACCCTTTCCCTCTTTCTCCACCAATCACCAAAGACGGGAGAGCTCTTCTTCTTCTCAAGGATCACTTAAGACCCCACAAGGATCACCACACTCTTTGGTGTCTCTTGCTAGCTTTACAAGCCTCCAAAACTTTGGAGGAAGTTCAATGGGAGTCAAAACTCCACGCGCAAATGAACACAAAGATGAAGCACACACTATCTCTCAATGAATCTCACAAGGCACTAGTGCTAAACTCAAATGAGTAGCTCTCTTTTGCTTGCTCTCTCTTTTGTGGCACTTGTGTTGGTTGTAGTGGTCTAAATCCTGTGTATAGGATGGATCAATGAATAGAAGTGGTTGGGAGGGCTTGAGTATGTCAACTAGATGACTTGGAATGTTGCTTGGGCTCCCACACCTTGAAGTGGCCGGTTGGGATGGTATTTATAGCCACCAACCAAAATTGTAGCCGTTGGAGAAGTCTGCTGGCGATGGGCGCACCGGACAGTCCGGTGCGCCACCGGACAGTGTCCGGTGCGCCGCCACGTCATCCTTCCGTTAGGGCTTGGAGCTGGTCGACCGTTGGAGGCTTTGTCCTCATGTGGCACCAGACAGTCCGGTGCGACACCGGACAGTCCGGTGCCCCTCTAACCGTCTGCTCTGACATCTGAATTGCACTGTTCACTTTGCAGAGTCGACCGTTGCACGTAGATGACCGTTGCTCCGCTGGCGCACCGGACAGTCCGGTGGCACACCGGACAGTCCGGTGAATTATAGCGGAGGTGCGCCTGGGAAACCCAAAGGTGAAGAGTTTGAAGTCGTTCTTCCCTGGTGCACCGGACATTGTCCGGTGGCACACCGGACAGTCCGGTGCGCCAGACCAGGGAGCACTTCGGTTTCCTTTGCTCCTTTCTTTTGAACCCCTTTTTAATCTTTGTATTGGTTTTGAGTTGAACCTTTGGCACCTGTAGACCATAAATTCTAGAGCAAACTAGTTAGTCCAATTATTTGTGTTGGGCAATTCAACCACCAAAATCATTTAGGAAAAAGTTTAAAGCCTATTTCCCTTTCAATCTCCCCCTTTTTGGTGATTGATGCCAACACAAACCAAAGCAAATATATAAGTGCAGAATTGAACTAGTTTGCATAAAGTAAGTGCAAAGGTTGCTTGGAGTTAAGCCAATATATTCATTTCAATAGATATGCATGGATGGTTTTTCTTCTTATTTAAAATTTTGGACCACGCTTGCACCACATGTTTTGTTTTTGCAAATTCTTTTGTAAATTCTTTTCAAAATCCTTTTGCAATTAGTCAAAGGTAAATGAATAAGATTTTGAGAAGCATTTTCAAGTTTTGAGATTTTCTCCCCCTGTTTCAAATGCTTTTCCTTTGACTAAACAAAACTCCCCCTTAATGAAATCCTCCTCTTAGTGTTCAAGAGGGTTTTAGATATTAATTTTGAAGAGGATATGCCAATTTGAAATTATATCAAAATAAGATACCAATTGAAAAACTTCTTTTAACACCAATTAAAAGACTACATTTTTTAAAATTGGTGGTGGTGCGGTCCTTTTGCTTTTGGGCTAATACTCTCTCCCCCTTTGGCATGAATCGCCAAAAACGGATGCTTGAGTGAAATATAAGCCCTTTACTTTCTCTCCCCCTTCGGCAAACAATTAAAATATGAGTGAAGATTATACCAAAGTGAAGAATCATGCGGAATACCGACAAAGAGTGGATAATACCGAAGGAGTTGAGTGGAAGCGTTGTCTTTGCCGAATACTCCATTTCCCTTTCAATTCTATGACTAAGCATGAGAATACACATGAAAACACATTAGTCATAGACATAAAGGAGATATGATCAAAGGATGTATCAAATTAAGCATGATCATAGTTCTATATAACATAGATTGCTCCCCCTAAATATGTGCATGGAGAGGGACACATATTTTGGCCTTAAATGCCAATTGCACATAATTAGGTTAATGAGAACATATCTATATCATACAGAATGTGAAGTGCATTGTGTCGTAGTATAAGTGTGATGCTCATGACAGTTTATGCACTTATGAAAGCATGTTATAAACATCTCAAGCATTTACCCTTAAGGATTTTAAAGAGACTTAAGGACCATCCACCTTTGGAACAAAGGCAGCTTATCCTCATTACAAGGTTAAGCTTTAAGCTCTTTGACAATTAAATCACTTCATCTAGTTTAAACACAGATGCATTAATGCAGGAATGAAACTTTTAAGAGGTTAAACTAGGTATGAAGCAGGGATATGCATGGACATGCTTTCTCTTCCTATTGAAGATTAAGGTACAGGTTTAAATGAAAGGAGATAGTTTTACCCTTTTGTACCTTCACATAGAGACGCTCTCTTCATTGTGCTTTGTCCTTAGTCTTGGTTGCTTAAGTCCTATACTCAAGACAATATATAGAAATATTTTGCACAAGAGAGAGTTTTACAACTAGTGATCCTTTTCCAAGTTATTGTTAGCATATATCAAATGGATCACAAATTGCATAAATGTATCATGAATTCTCCTTTTAACTTAGTGCATATCAAGAGATATTGATTGATAGTATATAAGGCACTAAGAAACATAAGAGTTAATTGAAGTTATTCATTGATCAAACAAATAACAGGTGTGATCAAAAGAACAACATATGCATTAGACAAGATAGGAGAATCCAGTAGATATGCTACTTTAGCAAAGAAAGCTACAATCCTTGATAAAGATGACATTATTCTAACAAGATGGATTGATATGTAGTAGCATTCATCATGAGAAACTTATTCTCATGCAAGAGACTATATGAGATTACTAAGAAAAAGCGATAGTCTCACATAATCAAGATATAGAAATAGACTCCCCCTAGAGATATGCATCAAGAATTTGAATGAGATGAAAATATGCATTTATTTTAGAGATGTGTAGGGAGAAGCATTATACATCTTGTTCAAGGCTTATAATATTTGCAATAAGCACCTTACGCCTGACATTTTCTCAATGAAAAGGATTTAGAATACTCACAACCACACCATTGATTGTTTTGTAGAAGTAGGTGGTGTTGTTCTTGATGTCCTCCTCTTTCATTTGAGAGTCCTCCCTTTGCAGTGGCTTCTTTTTCCTTCCAAACTTATTGAAAATACTCAAGAAAGATGTTAATAACACAAGGGAGTATATAATGAAGGATGATTTCTTTAGATAGGAAACAAACACAATTCATCATCCATAGTTCACATATACATGAAGTAAATTCCTTAACGTTAGAGCACAACAATATGCATCCTTTAATCATTTTGATCAATCATAGGAAATTTACTTCTTCATATTGAGTTTATTAATCATTACTTGGAAGTAAATCAATATGAGAATATGTATAGCAAAGGCATGAAATAGATTCTAATGAACTAGTGCATTTATGAGAATGAGATTGAATGCACACCTAGCAAAAATTAAGTTCAATAAAGAATCTATTCTTCACATAGGTAGAATAAGATAATTTAGAGTAAATAACCATTGATGGGAACTATATCTGATTAAGAAGATGAGTTCCCATACCTTTGCATTTACCTTTCTTCCTTTGGGGGAATGCAACCCTTGAGGCTTGTGCACTTTCTCTTTTGTAGATATTCATAAGTAAGCTCAAGAGATACGTCGTTAGTAACACAAGCACTAGTTTCCATTTTTGTAATCATTTTTGATAAGGAATGAAAAGATGGATTACTAAAACATGGAAACTTCATAGCATGAACTAGATTATCCTATAGATGATGTTATGCTCAATTTTAACTCATAAAACAAGCATAAATAATCCCTTAAGATTATAGGAATAAATCTAATTCATGATTTGGAAAGCGATAAATGTGAAAGAATCAAATCCAATTTAAGCAAGTAGAAACACATCATAAATCATTGGATTGATTTTTCTTTTCATGTTAGATTACACATTTCTAAAGAGAAACTTATTCTCTACAAGTGAGACTACTTGGGTTACTTAAATAAAATCATTAGTCTCACTATTCTAGTTATAGAGAGAGTTTTCCTTTTATAAGTGTCCTAAGGATTTGAATTCCTTACATGACACCTTATTCCTTTAAGAACTTGAAATATCTCTCTATATCTAGAATCATGGCAATAATAGAATGACTAGAGAGAAACATGCCATGAGATACTTGCAACAATTTAAAGCATGTAGATTGCCATAGTATGGAAATGATGAGTATGCAATCTACCATATGAGAGGAAATTTCTTCAAAGAATGGTGACTTAATTTTAAATACATTTAAAGTGCTTCTTTATGTATGTGACTACACAAGACACATAAGAAATGATAATTTAAAATACTTACACTTAAAAGCATAGATGTTACCATCCTTTGACTTTCCTCCATGTTGTAGGCCTTGATTTTTTTCGCACAGGGTAAATCTTTATTTCCTACAACATCAATATCTTCCTCGAGATGATATGAGTCTATGACATAGTAATTTGAAAAATACCCTTGGGTCAATCATGGATATACATCATTGAAGATTGATAGCTTGAGTTGATAAGAATTGAATGGACTCTCTCAAGCACCCTAAAGCTTTATATCATCTCTTTCTCCTGCAAAGCTTGTCAAGCATATTTTGGTACCCATCGCTTGATGGGTCCATTATGGTTAGTCAACAAAGATCTAGGAACCCAAAGGTCCTTTGTGTTAGCACTAGGTAAACTCATTACCTTTCTAGCACAAGTTGCAATTTTGGGTTGCCTAGTTACATAAGAATTAATTGACAAGCTAGGAGTGGGGTTATTACCAATGGGACAATCTTTACATTGATGTCCCTTCTTTCGGCATATGTAGCATAGGCGATCTTCAAGCTTTGAAGATTTCTTCCTTCCTTGCTTCTTGCTTGCTACATGGTTAGTGAATGTTTTCTTTTCTAACATTATGCCTTTTTGTTTAAATGGGGACAAGATCTAAATAAGTGTCCCTTCTTGGAGCATTTAAAACACAATTTATCATCCTTGCTAATAATCAAGTCATTTTGTATATAGGGACATGATCTAATCGAGTGTCCCTTTTCAAAGCATTCACTACACTTCTTACTTCTCTTAGTGTGAAGTGTGGCTTGATTATTACCTTGGATGTTACCTTTTGTGGAGGCATGGTTGAGGCTTTTCGAAGAGGTATTGATTTTCTTCTTTTGTTCCTTCCTCTTGGCAATCCTCAAGTCCTTGACACTTTCTTCAAGGGATTTAGTGCATGCCACGATTGTTCCCGTCTCAAGCTTCTTCACCATGTGATCACGGTTATCTTGAGAAGGTTGAGCAATGCACTTTCCTTTTAGTTGTGTCAAGCTCATTTTTAGCCTCTCATTTTCTTCTTTGAGCTTTTGATATGTATCATCATTTGTTCCTGCAAATTCTAGCTCAAAGGAAGATTTGCTTGTCGATGGACAATAAGCATTAGCACATGGTAATGTAGTTTCAATTTGAATACATGTGCATGAGTGAGGTTGTTGGAATTTTAAGTTTTCTATCACAACCTCATGAGCAATATTTAATATGATATGATCATCCATAAGATTTTCATAAGAACATAGAAGCATATCTTATTTTTCTTGAAAAGCTAGATTTTCATCTTTTAGCTTTTCTACTTGGTCCTTAAGCAAGGCATTCCTATTTACTAATTGAGCGATACAATGTAAAGCGTTATCTTGCTCAATTGAAATAGTTTCATACCTTTGGACCAAATCAACATGAGAGCACTTTAGCTCCTCATGTTCTTTAGTTAACTCGTTAAAGCATTGTATTTTCATGGAGAGAACGTTTTCTAGCCTTTGACGAACTTCGCTTTGCTCTCTCGCTCTTTCTAGAAGTTTGAGCATGACCGCCTTATCTTCTTGGCTTAGGCGAGCGTAGAGTTGCATGAAGCTTCTTTCTTCCTCCTCATCCTCATTTGTGCTTCCGCTATCATTTTCATTAGCCACACAACATATGTGGGAATCGAAATGGGAAGACAAACCTTTTGGAGAGGTGGATTCATCGTTTGGTCTCCATCGTTCATTTTCTTCTTCTTCCTTCAAAGGGTTAGTTTCACAAATACCAAAGGAAGTAGAAGCACAAAATGAACTATCATGTTTGGACTCATCAAATTTACTTTTAATTCTAGTCCAAATATCATGCGCATCAGGAATGTTTTCATAACGATTAATTATGAAGGCATGATAATCTTCTTTGCTAAGAGAATTACCTAAGATGTCAAGAGCAAGACAATTTAGGCTTAAACATCTTTGATCTTCCTCGGAAATATTTTTTCTATCATAATTGAAGGGCATGATACTCTTGTCTATAATTTGTTCTAATCGGGAGTCTACGATTCTAAAAGCATTTATCACACTAGTAGACCATGAAGCAAAATTAGAACAATCATCAAATAGAATCTCAAGAGTTACCTCCTTCCGAGTTGACTTCTTGTTCTTTTGGGATCTTCTACGAGCCATCACTTCGAGTTATAAGACTCAATATGAAGTGCCTAGCTCTGATACCAATTGAAAGTCGCCTAGAGGGGGGGGGGTGAATAGGCAAAACCTGAAAATTAAAACTTTATCCCCCAACTAGATCCCTTGATTAGTGGTTAGAACAAGATATACAATTATCAGAGTATAAAAACTAAGTCCTTGCTTGAAAAGAGTATTGCTTTCAAATAATGTGGAATTGATAAATCAATACAACTAATAGCTCTATGAGAATAAAGCAAGAGGGCTTAGACAAGAAGAGCAATAGCACAAGTTCTTTCTTGCAAGGTGTTGCTTCACTAAATGAGAATTTAACTTAAAGCAACACCAAATAGTATTAGCAAAGAATAGTGCAAGAAAAACTTAGAACGGGAAAGAACAAACAAATCACAAGCAATAAGCACATGAGACACGGGTGATTTGTTTTACCGAGGTTCGGCCCTCGAAGGCCTAGTCCCCATTGAGGAGTCCACTAAGGACGAGTCTCTTTCAACCCTTTCCCTCATTCTCCACCGATCACCAAAGACGGGAGAGCTCTTCTTCTTCTCAAGGATCACTTAAGACCCCACAAGGATCACCACACTCTTTGGTGTCTCTTGCTAGCTTTACAAGCCTCCAAAACTTTGGAGGAAGATCAATGGGAGTCAAAACTCCACGCACAAATGAACACAAAGATGAAGCACACACTATCTCTCAATGAATCTCACAAGGCACTAGTGCTAAACTCAAATGAGTAGCTCTCTTTTGCTTGCTCTCTCTTTTGTGGCACTTGTGTTGGTTGTAGTGGTCTAAATCCTGTGTATAGGATGGATCAATGAATAGAAGTGGTTGGGAGGGCTTGAGTATGTCAACTAGATGACTTGGAATGTTGCTTGGGATCCCACACCTTGAAGTGGCCGGTTGGGGTGGTATTTATAGCCACCAACCAAAATTGTAGCCGTTGGAGAAGTCTGCTGGTGATGGGCGCACCGGACAGTCCGGTGCGCCGCCACGTCATCCTCCCGTTAGGGCTTGGAGCTGGTGGACCGTTGGAGGCTTTGTCCTCATGTGGCACCGGACAGTCCGGTGCGACACCGGACAGTCCGGTGCCCCTCTGACCGTCTGCTCTGACATCTGAATTGCACTGTTCACTTTGCAGAGTCGACCGTTGCGCGCAGATGACCATTGCTTCACTGGCGCACCGGACAGTCCGGTGGCACACCGGACAGTCCGGTGAATTATAGCGGAGGTGCGCCTAGGAAACCCGAAGGTGAAGAGTTTGAAGTCGTTCTTCCCTGGTGCACCGGACACTGTACGGTGGCACACCAGACAGTCCGGTGCGCCAGACCAGGGAGCACTTCGGTTTCCTTTGCTCCTTTCTTTTGAACCCCTTTTTAATCTTTGTATTGGTTTTGAGTTGAACCTTTGGCACCTGTAGACCATAAATTCTAGAGCAAACTAGTTAGTCCAATTATTTGTGTTGGGCAATTCAACCACCAAAATCATTTAGGAAAAGGTTTAAAGTTTATAAGAGTATTAACAGAATTTGTATTACATTGATACCTTCGACTTGCTCGAAGGTGTTGACACGAGAGAGATTACAATTCAGCATCAACAGTACGGTGCTACTGATCATCTATTTATAGGCATGAGACACAGCTCGGGTAAAATTACATTTATGACCTTCAACACTTATAATCGTGACATAAATCACTAAGGACTAGATAGTATTTTCAGCCTATGCTTGGTGGCAGCTTCGGCGCTCGCCGTCGCTGCTTTCAGATGAGATGTTTGTCTTGAGGAGCTTCGGCATAAACAGAAGGAAATCCTCAGTGTCGCTTTGCCGATGGTCTGTATCTTAAGGACCTTCGGCAGAGAAGAACACCCCCAACTGTAGCCCCTTCGCGGTGCTAGATTGTTTTTTCATAACGAGCTTGATCCACAAATAACACGAAGGCTTCGAAATGCCGAAGGTCCAAAAACACCTTCCCTGAGCTTGTTATCAAAAAACAAATAAAATATTCCAAGCACTTGGTGGTCCACCGATCAGCCAGTATGCGCGTTTTGGCGGTTCACCTTCTTCTCCTGTAGGGCTATATAAACAGACAGGTTGGTGAGAAGTTACCACAACATTCATTGCTATTGCACCGTTGTGCTGTTGGAAATTTTCACCAAAGCCGAAGCTCTCTGCATTGTACTTTCGAACAAGTATTTCATTGCTTAAGAACAACTTCGTCGGAGAGAAGTTGAACAACAAAATGGCCAGAGTAAAATCCACTGCAAGGGTGTCCCGCGAGTGAGATGAAACTGAAGCAACTAAGATGGCACCCATCTCAGAAATGATGAGGCGTCAGGGCTGGTTGTGCAAGAGGGAGCTATTGCCGAAGGTGCCTCTAATGTCGAAGCTAAACAAGCCATGGCCGAAGTTGAGAGTGATAACGAAAGTGAAGAGGACAATAGTATTCTGTGCCCAACTAAGCCTAGCCATATTGAATTTGGAAAATCCACAGTAAAGGCAGAGGATCTAGTTTTAATGAAGAAACTAGGATACTTTGGGGAGAATGATGATGAACTGGTTTGTTTCGCTGGAGAGGAGACGATTCTGGAGCCAAAAAAGGATGAAGTCATAGTCTTCAAAAGCTTCTTCAGGGCTAGACTTTGGTTCCCCCTTTACAAGTTGATAGGTGAGGTTTTGACGAAGTTTGAGATCTACCTTCATCAGCTGACCCCTAACGCCATTGCCAGACTCAGCGTTTACATCAGGGCTCTCTGAAGCTAAGGAAAGAGTGCTAACGCGGAAGGGTTCTACCGGGTACATGAACTTCATTACCAGACAAAGGCAAGGGCTGACGGTCTGCAAAAACTTTGGATGCTACAACTTCGCGTACCAAAAAGATACAAAGCCCCCCCGTGATATGCTACCGCACCAAGTGGCCCACTGGTTGGACAAGTGAATTGTTTTACGTTAAGGCAGACGAGAAGAAAAGGGAAAAGCTTATGAGCATGGTGATGAGTCCATTAAGATTAAACTTCGGCATGACTCGGGCCCTGTGCAATATGCAATTGGGGTCTCCCTGCCAGCTAGCTGAGGTGGAGTTCAGGGTTGTGGCTGAGCATATCAGCACCAGATATTTAGTTCAAGAATATCTGGCGAACTGGACATTCCCGATCTCTAGCAGTTGGGGGAATGTCGAAGAAGAAGGATGAGGGAAAAAAGTATGAGCTTGTGCATCTGCATTACCGTTTCAAATTTTAGAAAAGGTTTAAAGAACCATGCAATGAATGGTTAGAATTGATAGAAACCATGTGCAATGAAATTCTTGGAAATTATACAAAGAAAGAAGATCAGTTAATGACTGCTGCCTTCGGCACCCACCCAAAGCGAAGGCTGAACTATGTGATGGATGCTCTGAACTTTGAGTATCCTGATTACGAAAGGCTTGATGAAGGGGCTAGAGGAGTCTAGAGGAAGAGAATTTTCAGCATTTTGAGTAGGCAGGCTATCCGGTCGGTTAAAGAAGACCAAAAGGCTTAGAAAAAGCAAAAAACTGTATCGGAGCCGAAGGTATCCGCTCCCAAGAAACGGAAGCTTGTCGAGATATCCTCTGAGAAGACGAAGATGCAAGATGTGCCGAAGCAGACTATGAGCCCTTCTTCGTCTTCTGCTATTGAGGTCTCAGAGATTTTGAAGGTAATGACTAAGCCTTTCCCGTTTGCACTGCTAAGTCCTCTAAGGTTGGAACTAACTAGCCTCTTATAGACAAGGGTAATCTCTTCGGCTGCCGAGGGGAAAATGGGGGGGGGGGCAGAAGAAGCGACTGTAGGAAACGGGTGACGCCTAAGAGGGGGGGGGGTGAATTAGGACTTCTAAAACTTTTACTAAACTAGGCCATAATTAAATCCCTAGAGCAAAACCTATGCAAGTAATCAAACTAGAATGTGCAAACTAGGTTTTGTCTAAGTGTTGCTATCTCTACCGCAAAGGCTAAGTTTCAATCTACACTAAATAAGTATGAATACAAGATTGAAACTTAAATGCTAAATATAAATGCGGAAACTTAAAGAGCAAAGTAGAAAAGCAAACTCTCATGGATGACGCCGGTATTTTTACCGAGGTATCCGGAACCACGCAAGGTCCCGACTAATCCTCGTTGGTGCCCCTACGCAAAGGGAAGCCCATGCGAGGGCCAAGCACCACGGTCGAGTAACTCCGTAGAGAGCCGCGGGCCTTCTCCACGCTCAAGTGGTGCTCCGCTTCCGGCTCCTCTCGGACGCTCCCCGCCGTCTCTACTATCGAGCTTCTAGCCGAAACGCCGCGGGTCTCGTTCCCTCCGATACACGGTGGCGGCCGTGACACAAACGCGGTTGTCACGGTCTCGCAAGACTCTCGCCCCACTCGGTATAATTACAACGGCTCACACAAGAGCCAAGGGGTTGTGTGGTTTTACAAAACTCACTCAACTAACTAGGGTTCACCTAGAGCAAGCGCTAAAGCGGTCTAACTAACCTAAGCACTTCGCAAAGCACCAACGCTAATCACCGAGTGATTCTATTAAGCACTTGGGTGTTTGAGCTCTTGGAAATGTGCACTATATGCCTTGGTATGTTGCTTGGGCTCCCACACTTGAGAATGGCCGGTTGGGGTGGTATTTATAGCCTCCACACCCCAAACTAGCCGTTGGATAGAAAGCAGCAGCTTTCTGTCGTCGGGTGCACCGGACAGTCCGGTGCACCAGCGGACAGCCACTGTGCAGTGTCCGGTGCATGCCACGTCAGCCGACCGTTGGTGCCTGTAGCAGTCGACCGTTGGATCCGACCGTTGCCGTCTGTCCGGTGCACACCGGACAATCCGGTGCTACATCCAGAGAGCGCCTGTTTGTGGGCCTCTCTGCGCAGACTGTCCGGTGTCACACTGGACAGTCCGGTGCACACCGGACAGCACTGTCCGGTGCGCCACCAGGCGCTGGCTGACAGCCCGCTTCTTGGGTTTCTTCGCTGATTTCTTCGGGCTTCTTTTGTTCTTGAGTATTGGACTCCTATGCATCTTTTTATGTCTTCTTTTGAGGTGTTGCATCCTCATTGCCTTGGTCCAATTCTCTTCGCATCCTGTGAACTATAATTATAAACACTAGCAAACATATTAGTCCACAGGTTGTGTTAATCATCAAACACCAAAACTCAATTAGCCAAAAGGCCTGGGGTCCATTTTCCTTACAATCTCCCCCTTTTTGGTGATTGATGACAACACAACCAAAGCAAGCAAATAATACAAGTTTTTGAATTAAAATATGCAATCTACTTTCTAAGATGCATGATTGACCCCACAATGTGATATTATGGACTTAAGCCTCCCCCTAACTCCATAATTCACTTACTTCCTATTTTTGGACCAAATAACCAAAACCACTTGAAAAATCATTTGTAGATATAAAATTTTAAATTGGTAGTGTTTGGTGTTTGATATAGTTTTCATTGCTTTGGACCCTAAACTTCTCCCCCTTTGGCATCAACCACCGAAAAGGAAGACATTAAAAGCATGTAGGAAGTAAATAAAATCTTGCCCTCGACAAGAATTTTATCAAATGATACCACTAGAAGGATATTAAATTAAACCACATGAATGATACCAGTTGAAAAGATTACTCCCCCTAAATGAGTGTTTTCTTTAGAAAGAAGTTTCTCCCCCCTTTTTAGAGATGAAGAAATACTCCCCCTGACAGAGATCCTGTACTTAGGAAAAAGCATGTGAAAATTAGAGGTGCAAGACATGATTTGAAAAGACTAACTTCCCTTATGCATAGGTAATAGAATATGAGTTAACCACTTATGCATTTTTAGCAACATGGAAGTATATGATATGAAATATAGTCTAATCAAATATTGGAGAAGAAATGTAAATGATACTGAATGTAGTCTCAAAAGATACCAATTGAAGATCAATGGTGAGCTTGAGAGACATGAGAGTTCTTGGAGATTTTGTAGTGGAAGATTGTTATCTTTCTCTGGGGACCTTATTTTCCTTACAATGAGACTATCACATGAAATAGACTTGAAAAGGTGTTAGTTTCATAGTGTTAGATTATAGAGTAACCTCCCCCTAAAGGTGTGCATACAAGTTTTGAATACTTGTAGGAGACATGCACTTTGATTTGATATCAAGAGGGGTAAATTATCCATAATCCTAACTTTGGCACATATAAGTTAAATGATACACTTTGTAAAAATCAAAATTTTCAATTTATGCATCATTTACTATGGAGTGATATAGAAGCTATGTGCCGTGCTTAAATAAACATTTTAAGCCATGTAGGTTTGCTTAAGTATATGAATTTAAAAACAAGCAATCCTACCATATGATTTACCTAGTATGCATGATTTTGAACAAAAGTACATAACAAATGTAATACTAGGCAAGAAAGGTAAACTAGATAAAAGGTAAATAGATACGCATATCTAAAAACGAGAAATACAATAAAACAAGTTACCTTAGTCATGGATGGGAAATTTGGGTCCAAAATTTTCACTAACCCACTTGGCAATAAACTTGATCCAATATGATGTATCCCATGATATACATCCTAAATTTACCAAGTCTCCAAATTTCCCGCAGACCTTCGGTCCACTCACTTCCCTTTTGGGATCCAAATCTTCTTGGTGCTTTTCATAGTTGAAATTATTTCCTTTGGCACCCAGATGCATTTGGCCCTCTTTCCTTTGTTGGCTTGCTTGTCGACCTTGATTGCTATCACCTTTCCATTCTTTTTCTTCTTGATCAAATATGGTGTAGCAGCCTTTTTGTCCACCTTTTTGATGTAGGTGTTGGAGATTTTGCTTGATGGCTTTTGCTTGAGCTTTTGCCTTTGTTTATCCCCGGTCATCGCCTTGCATTGGAAAGACTTGTGGCCTTCCTTTTGGCATAGCCTACAAATCACAGTTTCTCCCTCCGTAGGCTTGTTCACTCCCGCAGTGGTGTTATCCTGTGGAGGTCGGATTTGTTTGGCTTTGCCTTTCTTGTCATACAAAGCCTTGCCAAGGCGAGCCACTTCTTGCTTTAATTGTTCATTTTCCTTTGCAACCTCATCCGAACATGCCTCTACAACAATATTCTCAACAACGACTTGGTTGCAGGGCTTAGAATCATCAATTATATCAAAGCAGGAAGTAGAAGCATCTTTATTAATTATTTCAGGTATTTCAATTAAAGATGCTACTGGGGTGCTACCAATGTTTTCTAGCTTAGTAGTTAGCTCATTATTGTGTATGCTAAGAATTTCCATTTTCTCTAGCAATTTTTCAATAGCTTCTTGGGAGCTAGCTAACTTAGCTTTCAGTTTTTCATTCTTTTTAATAAGGCTATCATCGGTAGCAGTGGATGGAGCACTAGATTCTAATAGCTCAATTTTAGTTGATAGCTCACTATTTAAGTTTGCAAAAGTTTCAAATTTTTCTAGCAAACCTTTGTAATCATTTTGAGAGCTAATCAACTTATTTTTCAAAGTTTTAAGTTGAGCTTTTTGCTTAGTGCAAACATCGTGGAAAAATTCTACGGCTTCCGCAAGCTCATCTAGAGAGGCCTTTCCCTCACCTTCATCATCACTACTACTTTCATCACTAGAGGATGGGGTGCTTTTGTTACCTCTTGCCATAAGGCATTTGTGTGATGACCGTGATGATCGTGACGAGGATCGGTGGCTGCGCGTCCTTGGAGGTTCATCTTCACTTGAAGAATCATCCCAAGTTCTAACACTTGTTAGCGCCTTGCCTTTGCTCCTCTCCTTTTTGGATTTGGCCATATTTGGACAGTTGTCCCTGAAGTGGCCCTTCTCCCCACATGCGAAGCATCCTCTCTTCCTTTGCTTTTTCCTGTCAATATTAAAGAGAAGATCCTCGACCTGCAGGGGCACACCCATTAGATTAATCTTGCGGATCATCCCCATTACCTTTCCGACACGTCGGATTGTTTCTTCGTCCTCGGAGGATGATGTGCATGGTTGATTATCTTCATCATCATCACTTTCTTCTTCTTCCTCTTCTTCACTTGAGGAACTTGAAGTGGAAGCCTTCTTTTTGCCCTTCCTTTCATCACATGCAAAAGCATATGGCCTTGAGGAAGTTGGCTCCTCTCCCCGACTCATTTTTCGCGACATCTCAAAATCCGCGATTTTCCCAATCACAATGTTCGGGGTCATGTTGCCCAAATCCTCCATGTTGTGAAGGATGGTGATGATGCTCCCATATCTTTGTTGTGGTAGCAGGGAGATAATCTTCCTCACAATGTCCGCATCACCTAGCTTATTAATGCCAATAGAATTGAGCTCATTGATTATTAGATTCAAACAAGAATACATGTCTCTAACAAGCTCATCATCTTTCATAGCAAAAGAGTTATACTCATTTAAGACTAGGCAATGTTTTTGCTCACGGACATTGGATGTGCCGTCATGGAGCTCATGCAATTTTAGCCAAATCTCATTAGCAGTTTTTAAGGTAAATACTTGATTAAAAATATCCATGCTAAGAGATTCATACAAGCAATTTTTGGCTCTAGCATTTAAATGAATTTCTTTTTCCTCACTCGTGGTGGGTTTCTCGGGATTCTTGAGGGGTTTCATCCCGTCACGAGTGACTCTCCAAACACCAAGATCAACGGCCTCTAGGTAACAAGCCATTCTAGCACTATAATAAGGGAAGTTAGTGCCGTCGATGTGTGGTGGCCTATGGGTATCCATCCCTTCCTCTAAAAAGCATCAACTCTTTTAGCGGTGAAGCTAAAACGTTTCAAATGAGCCAAACCGGGCTTTGATACCAATTGTAGGAAACGGGTGACGCCTAAGAGGGGGAGGGGGGTGAATTAGGACTTCTAAAACTTTTACTAAACTAGGCCATAATTAAATCCCTAGAGCAAAACCTATGCAAGTAATCAAACTAGAATGTGCAAACTAGGTTTTGTCTAAGTGTTGCTATCTCTACCGCAAAGGCTAAGTTTCAATCTACACTAAATAAGTATGAATACAAGATTGAAACTTAAATGCTAAATATAAATGCGGAAACTTAAAGAGCAAAGTAGAGAAGCAAACTCTCGTGGATGACGCCGGTATTTTTACCGAGGTATCCGGAACCACGCAAGGTCCCGACTAATCCTCGTTGGTGCCCCTACACAAAGGGAAGCCCACGCGAGGGCCAAGCACCACGGTCGAGTAACTCCATAGAGAGCCGCGGGCCTTCTCCACGCTCAAGTGGTGCTCCGCTTCCGGCTCCTCTCGGACGCTCCCCGCCGTCTCCACTATCGAGCTTCCGGCCGAAACGCCGCGGGTCTCGTTCCCTCCGGTACACGGTGGCGGCCATGACACAAACGCGGTTGTCACGGTCTCGCAAGACTCTCGCCCCACTCGGTATAAATACAACGGCTCACACAAGAGCCGAGGGGTTGTGTGGTTTTACAAAACTCACTCAACTAACTAGGGTTCACCTAGAGCAAGCGCTAAAGCGATCTAACTAACCTAAGCACTTCACAAAGCACCTACGCTAATCACCGAGTGATTCTATTAAGCACTTGTGTGTTCGAGCTCTTGGAAATATGCACTATATGCCTTGGTATGTTGCTTGGGCTCCCACACTTGAGAATGGCCGGTTGGGGTGGTATTTATAGCCTCCACACCCCAAACTAGCCGTTGGACACAAAGCAGCAACTTTCTGTCGTCGGGTGCACCGGACAGTCCGGTGCACCACCGGACAGCCACTGTGCAGTGTCCGGTGCACGCCACGTCAGTCGACCGTTGGTGCCTGTAGCAGTCGACCGTTGGATCCGACCGTTGCCGTCTGTCCGGTGCCCACCGGACAGTCCGGTGCCGACTGTCTGGTGCCCCACCGGACAGATCGGTGCTACAACCAGAGAGCGCCTGTCTGTGGGCCTCTCTGCGTAGACTATCCGGTGTCACACCGGACAGTCCGGTGCACACCGGACAACACTGTCCGGTGCGCCACCAGGCGCTGGCTGACAGCCCGCTTCTTGGGTTTCTTCGCTGATTTCTTCGGGCTTCTTTTGTTCTTGAGTATTGGACTCTTATGCATCTTTTTATGTCTTCTTTTGAGGTGTTGCATCCTCATTGCCTTGGTCCAATTCTCTTCGCATACTGTGAACTATAATTATAAACACTAGCAAACATATTAGTCCACAGGTTGTGTTAATCATCAAACACCAAAACTCAATTAGCCAAAAGGCTTGGGGTCCATTTTCCTTACAGCGACGTATGATGAATATAATGGAAGCCATTGAACAGACCCCGCCCTCAGCTTCGACAGAAAAAGTTACTATATCCGTTGATGCTGAAGCTACCGCCGCAGCTGAAGACGAAAATCTCACAACCACCCTATCAAAAATCGACAGACTTATATCAGATGTGGTTGTGGAGAAAGAGGTAGCCGCAGTAGTTTCTGATAAGGGGAAGAAAATTGAAGAAACCTCTTCAAAAAGTGTGAATTTCGACCTATGGCACTTGGGTGACCAACAGCTCTCCGAAGAGGACATATCAGAACTAAAGGAATTTGCTATCTCCTGCGGCTACCAGCCTGGATCAATGCTCTTCGGCGGGGTCAATGAAGAAATTGTGGGATGCATTCATGACCGCGCCGGTGCTAAAATTATAAGCACTATGTCCAAAAGCATGGGATTCCCAAAGATTGAAAAAGATATCAGCTGCTACAGACGTCAGCACATCATCGACTACTTATTTTACTCAAACATCAAAGTAAGGCTCCTTTGCAAGTTATCGTTGATATCTTCGTGTTGATTTAGGTATTCTAACTTTAATTCATTTTTACAGAGTTTATTGCTAAGCAAAGCTTTGAAAATGCAACAAGATGACGAAGATAGAAAGAATGAAATTGTTGTCAAAGGTTTTGAAGATAAAATCAAGAAACTTGAAGATTCTTTGAGAGAAAAAGATGCTTTGCTACATTCAACCGAAGGATCGCTTGCCAAAGCTCAGGCTCAAAATGAGAAATTAAACAAAGAGTTGAGGGAGACTCAGATAATTTTGGAAGAGAACTCCAGCCGATTCAACCGTGAAACCAAAGCTTTGAATATGACAATCAAGGTTGAGGCTGAAAAGAACCTAAAGTTGAGTGATGCACTCAAAACTCTTAAGGATAAATGTTTTAACTTTGCAACCCTATGCACTGCTTGATTAAAGAGTATATTCAATTCAGTCGGAGCTGCATCCGAAGAAGCTAGTCTCTTTGCCGAAGATATCCCCGGAGCACTTGATTGCGTCGAGAAAAAGGTTGACGTCCTCGATGAAGTCATAACTGGCCAAAATGACTTCTGTGTGCTAGTAGCTAATCGTGGTACAGCTGCCGCTTTCATAAAAGCTGGGTGCAACCATGCAAGGGCTGTTAACAGGCCAAACTTTGGCCTGTCTCTAGCTGACCTTATTGACATTCCGGCCAAAGGCTGAAGCATGGACAATCTTGACCGCTCGATCACAGATGAACGACTGAGATTAGATCCACGGACGAGGCGCGCGCGTGGACGAGCGAGTGATGACAGGCGGGTCGGCGGTGTTAGCGACTGAGGAGGGAGGCGGGCTGACAAGTCGGGCCTAGCGCCAGGGGGCACAGGTGCTAACTGGCGGGGCCCAGGGGCAGAGCGCGGGTGAGAGTCCGAGCGGTCGGGTGCGAATCATACGGTTGGTATTAGATTAGGTTTGATTGGATCCGGGTTGTCTGATCTCAGACGGACGCTTGGGATCTAACGGCCAGGTCCCTCGACCACCAGCGGTGGCACTGCTCGCGTCCATGGTGGAGGCCCACCAGAGACGAGGGCACGAGCGCTTTGGGGCCCACTGGGACGCCGGGAAGGGCCTGGGGAATTCAGGGGAGTGCGGCGAATTCAACTAAGGGCATAGCACCGGCTCAACGGCGCTGGAGGGGGGCAATTCACAACGTGGCGGCTCGGCGGCGGCGCAACACTACTCCAGCGAGCAATCGTGCATGACCGAGGGCAATCAAGGGAAAAATAGGGGCAGGGCTAGGTTGCTTACCTCAAGAGAAGACTCTGGGACCCTTGAACGGTGGCAAGGACACGACAAGGGCTTGGGTCGACGACGACGACTCTTCGGTTGCGTGTGGGAAGCTCCAGTGAGCACGAGTAGAGGGAACCGAAGAGGGAGAGAGTAAATTGAGGCGTGTCTCAAGTTGCGGGCACCGAGGCGAAAGGCACGGTGAAGCCCCAATAGTGACGGCGGAACGGGCGCGCGGGCACAGCGAGCGACGGCGGTCTTCCGAGAGCTCTGAGAAGGAACGGCGCACGAGCGAAGGCAAGCTGGGGTGTCTGCGAGTGGGGGGAATGGCAGAGTGGACGGGAGGGGGCTTGAGTAGGTGTTGGGCGTGTGGGTGGTGGCCAGGATTCGTGCGGACGTTGTGCGGCCATGGCGGGTGCGCGGACCGAAAGTTAGAGGAGGTGGAGAGGGCTGACAAGCGGGGCCCGCCAGACAGTGGCTCAGGCACGCAGATGCGCGAAGGAACACGTCGACAAGCGAGACCCAGGCGATAGAGAGAGGGAGGGAGAGGGCGTTAGGGTGTGAGAACTACCGCTGACAGGTGGGCTCCACCAGTCAGACGGCGCGGGCGCGTGCGGAGTTGGGCTGGCTTGGGCTAGCTGGGCTGAATTATGTATTTCTAGTTTCCTGAAATTTCTAATTGCTTTTTTATTTTATTTTCTCTAAGGTTTTCAATTCAAATTCAAACCAAGTTTCAAATTCAAACCAAATCAAAGATGAGCATCAATTCAAATAATATCTTGGATTCAGCATGATGCATCAATTCATGTCCTACATTGTTTTGACAAAATAAATAATTAACTCCTCTACTAATTAACCTAATTCTAACCAAAATAAAAAGATAGAGAGAGACTAGAGAGAGACAAGAGTAACACCTGAATTTGGTAGATATTTAGAAAGAAATTTTGTACCCCCAAATTCAGGGTGTTACAGGTTCCATACCACTTTTATTAATTCATCTGGCCACTTTCCTTTGAGCTGACTGAAGATTGACTTCATTATTCCTGTTATTATGATTCCATTAGCTCGTTCTACCAGTCCATTTAATTCTGGATGTCTCACTGATGCAAAATGTATTTTTGTACCGATTTGGTCACAAAAAGCTTTGAACGTTTCGGCATCAAATTGAGTTTTGTTATCAACTGTAACGGCCTTCGGCATACCAAAGCGACAAACAATATTCTGCCAGAAAAACTTTTGAACCATTGGACGAAGTGATTGTAGCTAGAGGTTTAGCTTGAATACACTTTGAAAAGTATTCCACTGCTACCACAACGTATTTTAAATTTCCTTGCGCTGGTGGAAGTGGGCCTAATAAATCTAGACCCCACCTTTGCAATGGCTAGGTAGGCTGGATTAGCTGAGTTAAAGATGAAGGTTGTTTTTTTATCTCTGGCACACTTCTGGTAGCTTTCATATTTTTGAACTAAATTCGCTGCATCCGAAGCTGTCTTCAGCCAATAAAATCCTTGTCTGAAAACTTTTTCAAGTAAAGGCATGGACCCAATATGAGCTCTGCATAGCCTTGCATGTATTTCCTTCATTAGCTCCTGACCTTCAGTTCTAGACAAACACTTCAGCAATGGAGAGCAAACTCCTTGTTTATATAATTCCCCTTCTATGATTATGTAAGGCCTTGTCCTAGCTTCCATTCTTTTGATATAAGCTTCGTCGTCCGAAGGATAGTTGCTTTGTAGGAAGGATACAATCTTAGCCCTCCAATCTTCACTGTGCACTGGTGAGATTATAAGCATTGCTCGCTCCATGAGCTCGACTGAAGGTGCTTTTATTGTTTCAAAAAATACTTCTAAAGGTAATGGGAGCCCTTGTGCCGCTGGCTTGGCTAATAGGTCTGCATGTTCATTTTCTCCTCTTGGGATATTCTTTACAGAGAAGCCTTCGAAATAGGCTTCCATTCTTTGGACTGTATCGAGATATTTCTCAAGCTTCGGATCTCTTCCTTTGTTGCTTTTGTTGATGTGGCCTGTGATTACTTATGAATTAGATTTGAGGGTTGTCCTTTTTATTCCCTTCGCCTTGAGTTTTTGAAGCCCCAAGAGAAGGGCTTCGTACTCTGCAATGTTATTTGTGCAGTTGAACTCTAGCCTAGCTGCGTAGCAGGTTCTAATCTTAGATGGTGAAATTTTAATGGTAGCTGCACTTGCGCCGAAGGTTCCCCATGACCCATGAAGTGCCTAGGTCTTTCTATGAGGGGAGGGCCTCCCGCTCTTTTGGCCCCAGATCTTTCTGTGATGGATGGAGCGACCACCGATGAAGTGCCTAGGTCGCCCGTGCCGACCCACCTACCCATCCAAGGGGTGCTGGCAGCGTCTGCTCCCGATGCCTACCTCATTACTACACCTCCCTCTGTGGTCTCTTCATAGGGGGTTGTAACACCCCGTCCAATCCCTAGACCGGCGGTACTTACACTTGGTAGCTCACTAGGATCATATATCGTCCTCATAGACCAACACAGATCATTTGTGTGCACTTTGTCCTCACTCATGCGCACCCGAGAAAACTTCCCGGTCGGTCACCCATCCCAAATTACTCCAAGCCAAGTACGCTTAACTTGGAGGTTCTTTCAAGATAGGCTTCCGAAAAAGAAGATGCACCTTGTTGGTATGGATACTATATTAATTCTATTAAGCCTTGGGCCAGGAAATAACCATCCCATGGCCAGGATATCACAATCCACCCCCCTTAGAAGACCGACGTCCTCATCGGTCAACCCCAATCCAGGGACCTCCTCTCTTAGCCACGGTTGTATGTCTAGTGTCATCATATACCATGCCATGTGACCACTCTGGGCCCACATGCGCCACACGCCATATACTTGAACCCCCTAACCCACACATGCCCGTGAAACCGCGAGGGTTGGCTCTGATACCACTTGTAACACCCCATCCAATCCATGGACCGGCAGTACTTACACCTGGCAGCTCACTAGGATCATATATCGTCCCCACAAACCAACACAGATCTTTTGTGTGCACTTTATCCTCACTCATGCGCACCCGAGAAGACTTCTCGGTCGGTCACCCATCCCAAATTGCTCCAAGCCAAGCACACTTAACTTGGAGGTTCTTTCGAGATAGGCTTCCAAAAAAGAAGATGCACCTTGTTGGTATGGATATTCTATTAATTCTATTAAGCCTTGGGCCAGGAAATCACCATCCCATGGGCCAGGATATCACAGGGGTTTCGGCCACCGGTGTGTCTCCCCTCAGCTAAGCTTCACTAGAGGGGAAAGGTATTCTGGCCCTGCTACCACTAGCATTGTCCCTGGGCGCCACGATGGTAATCGCCCAACCTGAGGCGGTGACATCGTTGGCCATGACCTCTTCTTCTTCAGGAGGGGTCATGGTCCCTTTGCCACCGAGAGGATGCCCTTCCCCTCCCCATGAGATGCTAGGGGCAGACGTCGAGGATTGGAGACAAGTCAAATCGGCTTCATCCTAGGGCGATCTCAGCCTTGGCACTATCAAGGAGACGCTTAGTAGCTTTCGAGATGTGGTCTCGATTGTTCGGGCATTGACAACACAAGATTTTATCTCCTTTGGGTAGGTAAACATCGCTTATCGGTTACTCCTTGTTTCTTGCCTTTTGTCATCGCCTAAGTCGATCACTGGGTTATTCTTTTGCAGCGCCTCTTCGCACGATCAAGGGTTAGGGTGAAGGAATTGCTATGAGTTGAGTGGGAGGTGGAGCAACTTTGTGTGGCAGCCACCCATTCTGTAGTGAAGCAACGCGAACAAACCGAGCTCCGCTCTAGGGCTAAGCATCTTGAGAGCGAGGAGGCCCAACTTCGTTCTAAGGGCGAGAGTGACTAGATCGAAGCCAACCGCCTTCGGGGAGAGGAGACCCAACTTCAGGTGGCCCTTCGCGAGGTGAGTCTTCGGATCGATGAGGTCGAGTCTTCCCTTGGTGAGGCCAACACCCACCTGGAGAGGACAAACGTAGAGCTTTCGCGAGAGCGTGGCGCCACCGGGGGTAGGTCCCCTTCCGCATTTCAATACCTTTTTGTCTTTGCTTTATTTATCCTTTCTCCCTCCTCAAAGCTCCAGAAGATGCTTTCTCGGGGTGATGATGCCAAGAAGAAAGCCGAGGAGATGAAGGCAGCGACTGAGGCCCGGGTGCAAGAGATCTTGTTGGCTCACAATGGCATCGTTGTTGCATCGGTCGAGGCGGCTGCCACACTTTCTGAGCAAAGCACCAAACTTTAGGGGTTCTGCCTGGTCATCAGCCAGGAGTGCTCCCATTTTTCACCACCACCTCTGATGCCTTTGGTCGACCGGCTGTGGTCGCTCCCTAGCCACGTGGAGTGCGTTGTTGCTGAGAGCGCATTTCACGGCAACAGTCTGGCTCTGAGGTAAATGGTCTCTCACTTTGATGAGATAGACACTGTTGGGGACTTGTTCTCAAATGCTATGAATCAAGAACAAGGCAACACGAAGATGTTAAATATTAAATACCCTTCGTCCGCTGAAGCATTATCTCCTCAATGGTTTAATGAACTTCGGACGAAGGGTATAAACATAACATTACAAAGGTAACAAAGATATTATAAAACGATGTAAAATGCAAAACATTAAAGATAGATATGTTGGAGATAAATGGCATCATTTATGTATTTATTTTGAATACAATGTTTAAGGTATGATCATACCTTCGCCTTGACAAGCAACAATTCTCGAGTGATGCTTTTGCAATTACAGGAATGCGTGAACAGTAAAGGAATACTGTTCACTATTTATAGACACAGGTCACAGCCTGTGAACAATTACAATTATACCCCTCATAAAAGTTTACAACATCGACTCAAACTCTTATGGACTAAAAGGTCATTCTATCTTTAAGTCGGTTTGTAATTCCGAAGCTTCATGGACAGCACCCTTCGGCATTACGTACAGACAACTTCAACCGAAACTGTTTCCTCCTGCAGGACCTTCGGCGACGAAGCATGGTCCCAACAGTAGCCCCTTCGCGGTGCTAGATCGTTTTTCGTAACGAGCTTGATCCGTGAAAAAAGTCTCTCAGGCTTCAGGAAGCCGATGGTCCGAAAAACACCTTCCCTGAGCTCGTTGTCGATAAACAATACAGCTTTCGAGCGCGTAGCGGTTCCACCATGCGTGTTCACTATTCTGGTTTTTGCGGTCCACTGTTCAGCGGGTGCGAGCAACTGTTTGCCTGGTGTAAAAATTCCCGACGATTCACCTTCCTTCCTGCAACACTATATAAACAGACTGGTAGGTGTAAAGTTTCCACAACATTCATTGCTATTACACAGTTTTGCTGCCAAAATTTTTAACCATAGCCAAAGCTCGACTCTCGGATTCAGACGAAGCTCCAATTTGGTGCCTGCTTCGTCAGAAGAAAAGCTTCAGGAGAAAAGGTTATTTAGTTCCCGAGAAATCTTTCAAGAAAATTAAAATTAAATGGCCAGATTGCGCTCTACTGCTAGAGTTGAGCGTGAGGGAGGCGAAGTCGAAGGTGCAGAGACTATTCCTATCTCCGAAGCAATGCAGCGATCCGGATTGGTGACTTCGGAAAGAATCCCTACTGCAGAAACTGAATAGGCTGCTGCCGAAGCAGAACGAGGAGATATTGAGGAAGCTGGTTCTGACGATGATTACCATATTGCAGTACCGAGCAAACCTAGCCATTTGGACTTCGGGAAGTCGACTATTTCCAAGGCGGATTTCTCTAAAATGGTAAAGGCGGGCTATTTCAGAGAAGATGAGAAGAAGCTACTTCGATTCGGGGGAGAGGAGACTACCCCGAAGCCAGAAAAGGATGAAATAGTTATTTTCAAGAGTTTTTTAAAGGCTGGGTTGAGATTTCCTTTGAATAGAATGATTTCTGATGTGCTGCAAAGGTTTGGGATCTATTTTCACCAGTTGACCCCTAACGCCATTGTCAGGCTTAGCGTTTATATCTGGGCTCTCCGAAGCCAGGCGGTGGAGCCGTTTGCCGACAGCTTCTGTCGAGTGCATGAGCTGCACTACCAGACGAAGGCCAGAAAGGATGGGTTGCACGAAAATTTTGGTTGTTACAATTTTGCTTATCGGAAGACCACAAAATTTCCTGTGATTAGCTACCGAAGCAAATGGCCGGCAGGCTGGAAGTCAGAATGGTTTTATGTTAAAGTTGACGAAGATAGAGAGAAGCTAGTACAGAGCCCTCTTGAACTGATCTTCGAAGAAACAAGACCTCGTTGTAGAATGACAACCGAAGGTCCAACTTGGGCCGCACTGGCCGAATTCAAAATTATTGCAGAACACATTGGCACTAGAGATCTAGTGCAGGAATTTCTGGCCTTCAGAGTGTTTCCGACTATGAAGGAGTAGACTATGCCGAATCTTAAAGGAGAAAAGAAGGAAGGGGAGCTTGTCCGACTACCCTATCATTATAAGTTTAAGAAATATTTTAAAGCACCCTGTCAAGAATGGCTCGATACAATTGAAGTAATGAGTAATGAAATCCTTGGAAACTACTCCAAAAAAGAGGACCAGCTGATGACAGCAGCTTTCGACACTCGGCCGCGAAGACTAAACAGGGTGCTTGATGCCATAGGTTTTGAATATGCTGATTATGATCGCCTGGGCGGAGATGCTAGAGGCCCGAAGCGAAAAAGAATTTCCAGCGCTGCTGACGAAGAGGTCGCCAAGGTGACCAAAAAGAAAAGGGGAGATTCTGAAAAACTTAACCTTGAAGAGTTGAATCCTGAGCCGAAGGTGGCCACTGCAGGAAAGAGGAAAACTGTATCTCCAGAACCAAGAACATTGGCTCAAGAAGAAGATCCTCCTGCATTGCCTTCTACTGTTGAAGTAGAAGAGATTATGAAGGTAATGACTGAACCCTTGCCTGTCAAGCTAAGTCTGCTGGCGTTGGAACTGACGAAGTTTTTTCAGAAGGACAAGGCAGCTTTGGCAGAAGAAGGTCCTGCACTGCCGAAAAAATGAAGGATTATTCAAATAACAGATGTAATTCATGGGACACCGTTACCGACACCGGCATCAAGAATTGCTATTGACCAGACTGCCGGAACTGCCGAAGCTAAAGACGCCACAGCCGAAACCACCAGAGCGGAAACCTTCGGAGCTGAAACTGGCGCAGCCGAAGCTACCGGAGTTGAAACTGGGGCCACAGAAGATCTGAACCTGGACGAGACACTTGAAGTTATTGATAACATACTCTTAAAAATGACTGAGGAAGAATCTGCTGTGGCCGCAGCTAGCACAGACACTGAAAAGGGGAAAAAACAAGCTGAAGACATTTTGGAGGGGGAAGATTTCGAATTCCAAGATTTACATGGGCAAGAGCTGACAGACGCTGAAAAAGCAAAGCTTAAAAGATGTGCCATAGCCTGCGGATATAAGCCAGGGGCTACACTATTTGGTGGGGTTAACGAAGGGAAGCTGAGGTGCCTTCAAAACCGCAGCGAAGCTAAAATTGTTAGAACTCTCTGTAGAAACATTGGCTTGCCGAAGCTGGAGGTGGACCTCTGTCGCTACCAACGACACCATATCGCCGGAAGTTTGCTTTATGCCAACTTCAAGGTAACAAATTTTTTTTTGTTATTTTATTATTATTATTATTATCTCTTAAGTCGTTTTCTAACTAAGATCTTTTCGACAGAGCATACTGTTAAGTAAGGTTCTAAAAATGCAACAAGATCTCGAAGAAGAGAAGAACAAAGCCGTCATCCAAAATTTGGCTGAAAAAGTTGAAAATTACGAAGCTGATTTGAAAAAGAAGGATTTCACCATCCAAGATCTTGAAATGATAGTCAAAGAGCACAAAGGTGCATTAGAAAAGAAAGATTTTGTTATTCAGTCTATGGAGGGTTCTTTGGCTGAAATCCAAACTAAGAATAACAGCTTAAAGAATGAATTGCTCCAACAGTCGGAAAAATTTGAGCAAGAAAAGAAATATCTCGAAGCAAGGCTAAAAACTGAGGTGGATAAAATTTCAATTTTGCAGAAATCCTTTAAAGAACTTCAAGAGAAATGCCTTAGCTTCGGCAGCCGATGCGTGCAACGGCTGAAGGATGTGTTTCACTCTGTCGGAGCCAGCTCTGCAAAATTTACACCTTTAGCTGATAATCTGCCAAGCACGTTAGAATACATTGAAGGCGAGGTTGATGCCCTTGACGAAGTTATTGGTGGGCATGCTGACTTCTGTGCCCTGGTAGCTTCTCGGGGCACGACCACCGCTTTTCTGAAGGCTGGCTGCACGCATGGAAATATTGTGAACAGACCAAACTTCAGCTTGTCAGCATCAGATCTGATAGATATCCCAAGCCTAGCCCGAAGCATTGGAAATAGATTCATGACCCAGATCTAGGTAGGTGGCGGACGAAAAATGGCGGGTGACGAAGCTCAGAGTCATCTTAAGCCGGTAAGAAACTTATTTTTGTTACTTTTTACCTTCTCCTTGAAATTTGCACCTTTCTTATTTTGCTGTTTGATGTACGCAGGATGACGAAGCTGAAGTTTGACAAAGTTGAAGTTTGACGAAGCCTAGCCTGAAGCTTGATAATTGTTTACAATATACTATCCTGCAAAAATTCTGGAGAAACTTTTGTAATATAGTTATGGAACAACTTATGTAAATTTGTACATACCTTGTAATATATTTTGTTTCTGCTGTCTGCGTACAATCTGCTTTGCTGTGGACGAAACTTCTCTTTTGAGCCGAAGGCGAAAAACACCTTCCCTTCTTTTCGTACACAACGAAGCATAAAAATTTTCCTTCGAGTTTTTCCTCATCGCCGAAGCATCTGTGTTTTTATGCGGTACAATGATGATTCTATATATGTCTAAATGCATGTTTATGAATGCAAATGACATGATGAGATGCATTGTGCAAATGAATATCAAAATACATAATCATAGTCCTTCAGCGTTGACTTTTCGCTGTAAGCCTCCCTTAGGAGCTTCTTCGCCTTTTACTTTCAGCGGAATCAGCGTTTATTTTTCGCTGTAAGCCTCCCTTAGGAGCTTCTTCGCCTTTTACTTTCAGCGGAATCATGTAAGCCTCCCTTAGGAGCTTCTTCGCCTTTTACTTTCAGCGGAATCAGCGTTTATTTTTTGCTGTAAGCCTCCCTTAGGAGCTTCTTCGCCTTTTACTTTCAGCGGAATCAGCGTTTATTTTTCGCTGTAAGCTCTGCATTCCCTTAGGAACGACTTTTGAGCTTCTCCCTGTTTCCTTTTCTTTTTCCTTTTGCATCTACATTTACATTTTTTGGGGGATATCACTCTCATAAAATTGAAATAAGGAAAATTACATGTTGTGGCCCCATTAAAAACCTTTCTCCCCCTTTGGAAAGGAAAAGGGTGCCACGAAAAAGAATATAAAAAATTACATCAAGGTAAACATAATATCGTCGAAGCTCATCCGCATTCCATGATCTAGGAATGTCGTTGCCGTCCATATCCTTCAATCTGTAGGAACCGGGTCTTGACGAAGATACTACCAAAAAGGGGTCTTCCCACTTTAGCTGTAATTTGCCTGCTGTCTCAGGGTTGGCTACTCTTCGAAGTACCAAGTGTCCTGGTTCAATGTTCTTCAGCTTGACTTTTCTGTCACGCCATTTTATTGTTTCAGCTTGATATTTATTGATGTTTTCCACAGCTTGAAGTCTGATCCCTTCAATAGCATCTTTTTCTACAGAGCAATCAGCTTCGCCTTTGCCTTATGTCGAAGCTACTATCCTTATTGATCCTGCTTTGACTTCTTCTGGGGTTATTGCTTCGATTTTACTTGGATTAGCCTCAATTCCCTTTGTTGAAACCAGGCAACCAAGAAATTTCCCCTTCTTTACTCCGAAGACACATTTTTCTGGATTCAGCTTTAAACCAGCCTGTCTAAAATTAGCGAAGGTCTCCTGTAAATCAGCAATGTGGTTATCTTGCTTCGTGCTTTTTACAATGATGTCATCAACATAAGTTAGTACATTCCTGCCCATCTGAGAATGGAGAACCTTCGCTGTCATTCTGCTGAAGCTTCCTCCAGCATTTTTAAGCCCCTCAGGCATCCGAAGATAGCAATATGTCCCGCTAGGGGTTATGAAGCTGGTTTCGGTTCATCTTCCTTCTTCATCCAGATTTGATGATAGCCTGAATAGCAATCCAGCAAACTCATAAGCTCTGATGAAGCCGCTGCATCGACTAAGGAATCTATCCTTGGCAATGGAAACTCGTCCTTCGGACAAGCCTTATTGAGGTCAGTAAAATCAATACACATTCTCCATTTGCCATTGGCCTTTTTCACCATAACAGTGTTAGCCAACCATTCTGGGTATTTTACCTCTCTAATAACTCCAGCGCTGAGGATTCTTTTCACTTCATTCCGAGCACCTTCGGCCTTGTCATCAGACATCTTCCAAAGTCTCTGCTTTCTGGGTCTGAAAGATGGGTCAACATTGAGCGAGTGCTCAATAACATCCCTGTTAACTCCGCAAAGATCATTAGCTGACCAAGCAAAAACATCTTTATTGTTGAACAAAAACCGTATCAAGGTTTTCTCCTGTTCTTCGGACAATTGAGATCCCAATAGCACCTTCTGCTCTGCTATGTCCTCACATAAGAGCATGGGTTTCGGCTGATCAGCCGAAGCAGCTTTTTCCCTTCTGTACTTGTACTGCTCACAAGCTTCAGCTCCATCTATGTTATGAATCGCTTTTGAATCTATCCAATTTCCTTCGGCCCTTCTGGCAGCTTCCTGACTTCCATGAATAGCGATGGGCCCTTGGTTCGAAGGTATCTTCATGCAGAGGTAAGCTGGGTGAAGAATTGCTTCGAAGGCATTGAGAGTACCGCGACCAATGATAGCATTGTAAGGATACTCCATGTCAACAATATCAAACACAATTTGCTTAGTCCTTGTGTTGTTAACAAATCCGAAGGTTACTGGCATGGTAATCTTCCCAAGTGCTACAATTTGCCGTCCTCCGAAGCCACAAAGAGGGTGCGTAGCATCATGGATCTTGTCTTCGGGCTCTTGCATTTGTCTGAAAGCTTTAGCAAATATGATATCAGCTGCGCTGCCTGTATCAACCAAAACATTATGGACCAGAAATCCTTTGATCACACAAGAGATAACCATAGCATCGTTGTGTGTGTAATCCTTGAGTTGAAGATCCTCTTGGGAGAAGGTAATTGGAATATGAGACCATCTTGACTTGATGAAGGGTCCTTGCACCCCGACATGCTGTACCCTTCTCTGTGCTTCCTTCTTCTGCTTCTTGTTGGCTGGCTCTGAGCATGAACCACCTGTTATCGGGAGTACCAGCTTCGGGGCCGAAGCAGCTCCAGCTTGATCGTTGAACGAAGCCATCAGCTCAAAAAAGTGGAAGTGTGTTGACCGGAGGTGGGCGCCAATGTTGGGGACTTGTTCTCAAATGCTATGAATGAAGAACAAGGCAACACGAAGATGTTAAATATTAAATACCCTTCGTCCGCTGAAGCATTATCTCCTCAATGGTCTAATGAACTTCGGACGAAGGGTATAAACATAACATTACAAAGGTAACAAAAATATTATAAAACGATGTAAAATGCAAAACATTAAAGATAGATATGTTGGAGATAAATGGCATCGTTTATGTATTTATTTTGAATACAATGTTTAAGGTATGATTATACCTTCGCCTTGACAAGCAATAATTCCCGAGTGATGCTTTTGCAATTACAGGAATGCGTGAACAGTAAAGGAATACTGTTCACTATTTATAGACACAGGTCACAGCCTGTGAACAATTACAATTATACCCCTCATAAAAGTTTACAACATCGACTCAAACTCTTATGGACTAAAAGGTCATTCTATCTTTAAGTCGGTTTGTAATTCCGAAGCTTCATGGACAGCACCCTTCGGCATTACGTACAGACAACTTCATCCGAAATTGTTTCCTCCTACAGGACCTTCGGCGACGAAGCATGGTCCCAACAGACACTGTCGTGATCGCCGAAGGTTTCGTGGCCGGTTGAAGCAATGAGGAGCTGGACACAATTGAAGACCAAGTTCGCCCCCATGCTAGAGTGCTCGCCGAAAGGGTGGATATGAAGACCCTGCTAACCGACCCCTAGTGTCTGGCATCGTCTACTGGTGGCCCACCCCCTGCCGCCTAGGCCACTTTCGGCGCCTACTCTATCTTGTAATAACTCTCTTGGACATAGACTTTGTGTGACGCGTTGTCTTTACTTTGAACCTTTTGCTCTTCGAATCTTGACCTCCGTGGCGCCTCTGGTGTTCGTAGATTTTTGTTGCGGTGGTTCCTCCTGTGTTGATTGGCGTGAATTTTGGTAGGTGTAGACCTTTTTACTTGCTCCTCGCGGGGCACGGTGGCCTGGCTGTCTGGGTGACTTATTCACGGTACCTTCATTCAAAGTGGTCTTGGCCCTTGGTGTTTTAGGTCAAAAAAATTTGTATTTCATTTGACAGGGTCTTATGATGGCAAAACGATTGACGGGAACGTCTAGAGCTTCATTGTTTTTTCTTAACAGATATAGGGTTTGTGGCACCCAATCAATCGGATCCGCCTTTCCTTACAAAGCCTATCTGCTAAGTGTTTCCACATGGGCCTCCCCTCACCTTTCTCCCGACTAGCTACACTTTGATCCACACACGCTTTGTGATGTTCGTGGCGCTAGACGATGCATCTGTCTTGCCGCCATGGTCATCGAGGTCGTGCTCCTGGAGACTGACCATCATGGAGGTGAGTTTGCCTAGACCATGTGGGATCATCACAACCTCTGCATCCATCAAAACAGCGTACACTTGCTCGCTCGCAAGTGTACGCTGTTTTGATGGATGTAGAGGTCGTGATGATCCCACATGGTCTGGGCATCTTTAACTTTAGGTATATGTAGTTTAGCACGGCCATGGACTTGGTGTATCATGACCTCCTGAGTATGGTGTTCTAGGACCCTGAGAAGTCAACCACCTTGAACTGCAGGTGTTCGATGCTGAAATTGGCTCAATCACCGAACGTGACTAGTAGAGTGATTCGCCTGAGGGGGTAGGCCTGATGGTCGAGTATGACGTCGTGCTTGGTCGCATCGTGGAGCGTGAGATCCTTAGTTTGTTGAAGGTCTCAATGTACATGATGTTGAGGCCACTTCCCCCATCCATCAGCACCTTGGTAAGACGCTTAGAGCCTACAGCCAGCTCGACGATGAGAGGTAGGCCCCGGGATGCAGGATGTTGTCGGGGTGGTCACAGCAATCGAAAACAATTGGAAATTTCGACCACCGAAGGTATCAAGGAATTGTCGGCTCTGCTGCATGGACTTCTCGATGAGCGGCCTTGATGCGGCTCTGTCGTCGTAGGCCTTGGCTCCACCGAAGATCATGAGGCACCCTATCGGCTCGAGAAAATCTTCAGCGAGGACCTCTTGCTCCGTTGGTTTTGCCAACTCCTCTAGCCTTGCCTTCTTGGTGGGAGGTTTTGAGATAAAGCGCTTCAGGAGCTCACACTCCCGAAGCTTGTGCCTGACGGGGAAGCCATGGTTTTGACAAGATGAGTACATCAACTTCTAGAAATGGTCACCACCGTTCTTGGCCGGCAGCCTGGGTGGTTGATCTGCCGTGGCGACTTCCTCTTTGTCGCGTTGGTGACGATGGTTACTTCAGCGCTTGTCACGGTACTCCTGACGCTCCCTCTTTTCTCCATTGGGCTCGCCAACATCCCATGGGCCCTTTCCCTTGCGAAAAATAGCTCCCACAGCATCCTCCCCGTCAGCGAACTTGGTCGCTATGTAAAGTAGGTCCACAATTGTTCTTGGTATTCCTCGGCCAAGCTCGTGGACGAGTGCTTCATTAGTGGTGCCGTAGGTGAAGGCACTTCTATGTCTGCGTTAGTGGCGTCGGGGAGCTCGTTACTCTTTTGGGAGAACCTCTTGATGTAGTCCCATAGGCTCTCCCCACTTCTCTGGGTGCACCTGAAAGTGCATTCATCCCTTTTGTGAGTTTTGGTGATTTGTATAACAACACATTTAAAGCTCTAACGAGTTTGCTAAGTGTTGAACAAGAAATTCAGTATGATGAACATACTTGAATAGTGTATAATGATCAGTGAACAAAGATTCAACACAAGGTTAAATAACCATTAAGACAATGCAAATGGATATAATATGGTCTTTATATTAGTTTGAATATATATATATATATATATATATATATATGGACAAGACCTCAAAAATCACTGCATACATATGATCAGAATAGATGTTAAAGTGATTAAGAGGATTGGTCAAGCCAAAATGAATAAGATATAAGGAATCATTAGTTGGCTTGACCATATTATTATTAGTCCATATATGCTTCTATGAGAATCATACTAGAGCTTGATTGATCTTAGCATTTATATCTAGAAGACATTCAAGCAAGGTTCACAATATTGAAGAAATGGTTCTCTCAATGGATGCTCAATATGATGTGACTCAAGAATGGCTTGATAGGGTGAAGATAGCAAGGAAAGGGCTTTGAGGGACCAGGCAAAGGTGAAGGCCAAGTGATGGCTTGTGCACCGAGGTACCATGGCTAAGGTGAAGAAGAGAGTACTTGCACTAAGTCGATGAACTAATCAGCTATGAAAAGTTACATTGTGTTGATGCATCAGAAAGGTGACTTGAAGCCATGATTTGAACTCATATATGGTGAAATGGTTCTCGTCACCGGGATTGATTTGTGTTTGCTTCAAAAGGTGAGATAAAGATGGTTGTGATCCTTATGAAGCAACGCATGGATAAATCACACATGAGACACCAATTACTTAAGGAGTTTACTTAATTATATTTTATTTAACTTGAGTATAGGAATCATCGTACTATCAAGGGGGATCCAAAAAGAAGGTTGGTGTTTGCCAAAGCTCAAGCCTCCAAATTCAAAAGCTATTTCGAAAACCAAAATCCTTTAGAACTTCTGTGCATGACTATTGTTAGGATTGAGAAATAGAGAGTGTTCCTGTTGAAAAGCAGTTGAGCTTTTTTAGCTGAGTTAAACTTCTTCGATTGAGTTGAGCTTTTTCAGCTAAGTTGAACTTTTTCAGCCGACTTGAGCTTTTTCACCTGAGTTGAGCTTCTTCAGCTGAGTTGAGCTTCTTCAGCTTAGTTAAGCTTCTTCAGCTGAGTTGAGCTTTTTTAGCTGAGTTGAACATCTTCAGCTGAGTTGAGTTTTTTAGCTGAGTTGAACTTTTTTAGCTGAGTTGAACTTCTTCAGCTGAGATCAGCTTTTTAGCTGAGTTGAACTTCTTTAGCTGAGTGGAGCTTTTTCAGCTGAGCTGAACTTTTTCAGTTGAGTTGAGCTTTTTCAGCCGAGTTGAACTTGTTCAGCTGAGTTGAACTTCAACTTCACCTGTGAAACTCTCTGACCAAAAACCAGTTGAACTTGCCTCCGGGCCAGTTGAACTAGGGTTTCTCTCCAAAACTTTCTAGTCAAAACTAGTTGAACTGGTCCCCTAGGGCATTCAACTGGTCTCTGGGACATCTGCCTAGTCTGACCTACAGTCTGCTAGGCTGTCAGCTGACACCAACTGCTGTCAGATCAACTTGACCAAACTGTCCAGCAGTCTGCCAGTCAGACTGACAGACTGGCCGATAGTCATCCAGGGGCAGTTGAACCAACCCTAGGCGGTTCGACCGGTTCTTCACAGCAAAATCAGCCCATTGGCTAGTTTTGAAGCCCCATCTATATATACTCACTCCTACCTCTCTCCTCACATTTGAGCATGCCTTGAACTCTATTTCTAACTTGAGAAACACCTCCCATTCTCTCTCACACACATCTTGCCTCTCCCATTTCAAATCTTTGGAGAGAAATCTTCGAGTGAGATTGAGAGCTGTGATTTTTGTGCTTCATCTCCAAATCCCTCTTGCTCTTCTTCATTTGAGCTTTGGTGCTACATCGAGTTCTTTGTGAATTCATTACTCTTGGAGCTTCTAGCTCCTAGATGACTAGGTGTCTCTTGTGAGTCTCCAAATCTTGTGGAAGACCACAAGAAAGTTTGTATTACCCGCTCGTTTGAGCAAAGATTAGTGTGTGGGCATGACCTTTGTGTTCGGCAAAGGGAGGATTAGGGTTGAAAGAGATTCGGCTCTTTGTTGGCGCCTCAATAAGGAAGTAGGGCACCTTTTGTGGTGTGACCAAACCTTGAGATAAATCTTGTGTCTCTTCTATTCTTGTTCATTGTGTTTGTTCGTGTTCTTTGTTCTCTCACCATTCCGTAAAAGAACTGTTCATATCTTTTTGGTGTGTGGATTTTGAGAAGTGCCCTTCTCAGATCTACTACTTTGAACCCTATGGATCATCTAGGACAACTCATTTTCAAAGATAACTGGGTGAATTTCGAGATCAATTCAGTTTTATATCTCATTCTTTAGTTGAGCTCATGCAAACCAGTTGAACCGGTTTTGACACCAGTTGAACAAGTTTTACCCAGTTTGTTTCTAGTTTTTGTTGAAAATATTTCCGCTTGCCTATTCAACCCCTCTAGGCAACTTTCAATTGGTATCAGAGCCTAATCCTCGTTCTAAAGCTTAGCCGCGTGAGGAAAGGATCATGTTGAGGGGATTAAGAAACGAAAGCGCTTCTAAGCTTGAAAAAGTTGAGGTTGCATCGACTTCATCTTTTGGTGTAGATGTTGATCCTAGGGCAGTAAACCTTGCCATTAAAATCACCAAAAGGATGTTCCTCAAAATGAAGGAAGATGAGGCGAAGAACAAGATTGAAGAAGAAGAAAATGATCGATGGAGACTGTCGGAGAGGAATTCTCCGGCCGGGTGGCAGAATGCACCTGCCCTAAATCCTAAGATGAGGAGGGGCCTAAGCATTTTGCTTGTTAGGTGGAAATGGGAATAACACAAGAACACACAAGGATTTAGAGTGGTTCGGGCCGCCGGAGCGTAATACCCTACTCCACTGTGTGATGTATTGAGTTTCAGAGCTTGAGAGTCTAAGTGAGCTTGAGCCTAAGTTGGGTCTGCCTTGTAACGTCATGTGTCCTCCCTTTTATAGCTCAAGGGGGGCACATACAAGGATACTAAGCTCTGACATGTGGGCCCAGGGACAAATGGAAGGAAGCAACTAATGCCTGTAATGCCAGGGTGAACTCCGAGCGCCATAATGCCGCAGCGCATACATTGTTGATATGCCGCCGCAGCTTCCTTGGTACGCGCGCGTCATAATGAGTGTAGCGCATGCGGTAGCATGGGCATATTTCCTGCCAACGGAATGGACAGGCACGCCGCCTATAAGATGGCCTGGTCGCCGTCCGTCAGCGGAGTGGACAGGACACATTTAAGGCTAAGGCGGCACATTGCCTGCCAGTGGAGTGACAGGGCTCATTAAATGCTGAGGCGGCACATCTCCTGCCAGTTTGACAGGCGGCGCGCCTTATCCGCAATAAATGTAGAGGACACGCGGCTTAGAGGCCTTACGTCAGGCTCCGCCCGCTAGCTTACGTCACGGGCAGTGGGCCACGTGGCAGCATCGGGTCTCCGCCTGAGCGGGGAGCAGAAGCGTACGTGGTATGGTCCGGACACGTGTCAGCTCCGAACCCCCGCCTGGTCTTGATTAAGGTCTGGGTACTCTTTTTCCTAGATTTTGGGACCCTGTTGTTAGTGGCCCAGACCCCGCATAGAGGGGTCCAGGACCCATCCCAGGGGTCCGGTTCGTGCCCATGGAGGTCCTTGACCTTACCCGGAGGTTCGGTCCGTATATACAGGCGTCCAGTACTTTCCCATGGGGCTCTAGACCCACTGCTGATGCCTTGGAGCATATCGTCTTCTCTGGCCACGTAGCGGCCCCGGAGCCATCCACGTCGTGGGGTCAGGTGTTGTTTGCCACGCGACTAGAAATAGCCGCGTAGACACCGCGCCTTCATACTGTAGTAAGGGGTACCCCTGTTTCAAGGTACCGACAGTGGCCCCCGGGCCCTCCTCAGGGGAGGATACGAGCCTGCAGGTGGGGCCAAAGCTTGACTGGCGATTGGCGCGCTGCTTCCGTGCATTTGCTAACGTAATCACTGCTAGTCCGCCTTTGGTCACGCCAACTGCCACGTCTGTCCCCACGGCTGACTGACCCGCGGCCCCCATGCATGATGGTTTCGCTGGGCTACACACGAGGCGCCTCGATATCGCTGCATTGGTTTGAAAAATTACCTTCTCTGTCTTCTGCGGCGGCCCCGAGGAGGTGCAGTACTGACGCGAGCGGCGGTTCGACTTCTCTGCACCAAAGAATCGGCGCCCAAGGAGGAGGACTCGTGTGCCTGGGCCACTGCTTTCGACGGAGGTGAAGAGGCGCACTACCGCGGGCGACGGCTTGCTCCACATGCGGTGGTTCGCCTTCTTCACACCCGGAAACCGACGCCCAAAGAGTATGACTCGTGGGCCAGGGCCCCCGAGCCAGAGGTTGGGCCGCTGCATTCGGCGGAGATGTAGAGGCGCGACGGTTCACTCCTTGCGTGGTGGTTCACCTTCTTCGCACTCGGAAGCCGATGCCCAAGGAGAATGACTCATGGGCCTGGGCCCCCGTGTCAGAGACTAGGCAGTCGGTTTCAACGGAGACGAAGAGGCGCACCGCCGTGGGCGGCAGTTCGCTGCTCGCGCGGTTGTTCGCCTTCTCAGCACTTGGAGACCCGCACACTAGCTGTATGACTTGTGGGCCTGGGCCCCCGTGTTAGAGGCTAGATTGCTTTGGTGCGCGCCGGTCAAGGTTTTTTGCGGCGTCTCGGGGCGCGAGCAAGGGAGTGTTCCTTGAAAAGGGATTCACCCCGCGTGCAGCAGTTACGCTTTTGCATTTTCTCCACTCGCTGCGCCCTCTCGCCTTCAAGCTCTCCTCGCCCCTTTGCTTTTGCACTCTTCTACCACCGTAGTCACCATGGCCTTGCTAGACCCTTCCGAGTGCTTCCAGTCCGAGGTGGCACTCAACTTGGTGCGCAACCTGCTCGGAAGGGGTGCGCCGGCGTTCGCTGGAAGGATCCGTGTCGGTGCCACTCCCCTCGGCGATCTCGTCATCGAGGAGTTCGTGCTCTTCGTCTCCAACTTTTCCTGTGGGTTGGCACTGCCGATCTCTCATTTCCTCCTGCTGCTGTTGGGGGAGCTCGGTCTCCAACTTCAGCACCTCACGTCCTGCTCCATCCTCTAGGCAGTCATCCTTGCCCACCTCAGGGAGATGTTCGCAGGGGTGGTGCTTCTTTCGCCAGCGCCCGGGCGAAAGTGTGCCGTGCAGCGACCTTCCGGAGGTGGAGAGCAAGCTGAGCTGTGGCTCCATCTTTCGCGTGAACTTCACCAGCATCCCATGGTACGCCTCCATGAACTAGTCTAGCTCCATCTCCATGAGGTGGAAAGCGAGCTAAGCTGCGGCTCCATCTTTCATGCTTCCATCTCTTTGGCTTTAATGGCCTCGATGTTGCCTCCGACGATGAGGGCTCCTTTGCCTTGGCGCACGCATCGAGGATGCCGCTGCCGCTGGCAAGCTACGCCCGATGGCCGATACTGAAGACGCTGCCTGGGAGGACATACAAGATGCCGTGGTGACGGTGGCCGCGCACTTCCTGCGCGACCCTGCTGATGTCGAGTAGTTCATACCTGTAGAAATGAGGCTAGGGCTCCGCTTGGAGGCGCGAATGTAATAACTTTTGTTTTTGTAAGATACTTTTGGGAACTATCGATTAAACAGCTCTTATCTGTGCAGTATTTGTTCTTGCTGTGTGTGGCTTTACCAACTCCTCCCCTGGTGCTTGGCCCCCCTGGGATGTAGGCTCGACGTGTCGAGGCTGGATACCAGCATACCTAAGAAAGAGTTGGTGTCCGGGCCCCCAGGAGGTAGCCTCAACTGGGACCTAGACCTATTCACAGCTTCAGCTAAGAAGTGTTAGTAGTACACCCATAAGGCCCATCGTCTAGTATCAGCCATCCTTTGATTCACACAACAGGACCTGTAGGATTTAGCCTGGGGAGCCAAGCCGTGTGTCCGGACCCCCTGGATCACAGCTCTAGATACTAGGACACCCATCGCAGAGTGGTGGAGCATGCAGGCTTAGGGTACGGAACCAGGCTAAGTGGCTACACGGCTCCGGACCACCCCAGGAGACGAGCGTCCATTCTCTAGGACCGGACCCCAGGTTTCCGGACCCACCGGGCTATAGTTCCAAATACTAGGATACCTGTCGCAGAGTGGTGGAGAGTGCAGGCTTAGGGTACAGAACCAAGCTAAGCGGCTACATAGCCCCGGACCACCTAGGGAACGAGTACCCATTCTCTAGAACCGGCCCCCAGGCTGCCGAACCCCCTGCTTTCGTAGAGGGGTCCTAAACTGCAAGCCTGGCTACTCAATTCGGATGTCATGATACCGGCAAGGGTGGGGAACTGTATGGGTGGGTTAGATGAAAAATAATATCTGGAAACTGCAACAGAACAAAACCATCATAGAAGCACATCTGAGGGGGTAAGTCCTTTCTTTTATAACTCAATATGCTTGGGTGCAGACCAACAGGCCGGGCTAACGAGGGCGGACCTCACCGGGCTGGCATACACGCATGCACAACCTAGTTACAAAAAAGAAGAAAACCCCGACCCTCAACTTGCTCCTATGGATAGAACTTACGGAGATGCTCTATGTTCCAGGGGTTGGGAAGAGGCACTCCTTTAGTTGTGGCAAGGCGGACACACCTGGGTCGGCATACTTCCGTCACCTTGAAGGGTCCTTCCCCACTGGGGGAGAGTTTGTGGAGCCCTTCTCGGTTCAGTACTCGCTGTAGGACCAGGTCTCGGACCCCGAGCTCCCTACTATGCATGATCCGCTGGCGTTAGCGCCCGAGCGCTTGGTTGTAACGTGCATTTCGGATCGCCGCTTGCCATCTGCGTTTGTTGATGGAGTCCACGTCCTTATGCCGCAGCCGTTCCTGCATAGACTCATTAGAAGTCTGGGCCTGTTGGGAGCCCATAAGGGTTTCCGGGGGAAGACAGGCTTCGGACCCATAGACCAGGAGGGGCGGGGTCGCCCTAGTGGCCCGGCTAGTTGTCATCGCCGGAGTCGGAGTTTTCGGTGAAAACATCCTTCAGGACCCCCTCAGGTGACTGATACCCGAGGTCCTGTTCTTTTGCGGCCAACCTCGCCGTTGTCGACCCTTTCCTTACTAGGCTGGCGACGGGGTGGGGAGCCATCCCTGGAGGTCTGCTCGCGCCGTTCGCTGATGCACTTCACGAGTTCGATGATCTCGTGACACTCCGCGACGCTATGGCGACTGTTGGGGTGTACAGGGCATGAGGCGCTGTTACCCCTCTGCGGCCGTGGGCGCTTGTTGCGCTTGTTCCGGCCCCCAGTCGTAGCTGCGACGACCAGAGCAGTAGACGACGACTTCTCATGGCCTCGGTTCTCTTTCTTCTTCTTTTGCCGTTCTGAGCGACAGCACCTGAGCCACCCATCTGGGCAGCCCCGGTCTATGGCACCGAGTGCCATGCACGACCCTCGGCAGCTCTGGCGCACTTGTCGGCCAGAGCGAAGAGTGTGGTGACAGTCTCCATGTCATGCGTGGCTAACTTCTCCAACATCTTTTCATCACGTACTCCCTGGCAGAAAGCAGTGATGATGGAAGCATCGGAAATACAAGGTATGGTGCCTCGTACCTTGGTGAAGCGGGAGATAAATGCCCGAAGAGTTTCCCTGGGCTCCTGCCTCACTGCGTGGAGGTGGGCCTCCACGCCATGCTGTTGGTAAGCGCTGGCGAAGTTCACTGTGAACCACGCATAGAGCTCTTCCTAGGAGTAGATCGATCCTGGGGAAAGGTTCATGAGCCAAGTCCGGGCTGGCCCAGACAAGGCTACATGGAAGTATGTCGCCATTATGACGGTGTCTCCACCTGTTGCCGTAATGGCCGTGACATACACCTGCAAGAATTCCGACGGGTTAGTCGTACCGTCGTACTTCTCCGGCAGATGTGGTCGGAACTTGGACGGCCAAGTCGCCGTGCGGAGATGATCCGCCAGCGTGGCGCAGCCCACGCCGGCCAATGGGACACCTGCTTGGATCCGAGCGCCCGTCGGAGTCTGCGGTGCAACCGCAACGAAGTCATAGTCGAGGTTGCAACCCTCGACGTTCTGTTGGCGCTCTCGCGCCCTCTCTAGAGAGATGCGGGCATCCTCGCCCGCACGCCTGTGGTTGAGTTCTGCCCGCAGGTCATTAGACCTCCCTAGAGAGACTGGAGCGCCCTCTCCTGCACGCCGGCAGTTGAGCTTCGCCCGCAAGTCCTCGGTCGGTGTGGCCCTCATTGAGGGGGAGCGCACTGACGCTGACGCCTCATGTTGACACCGGGATGACCAAGGCCTGGGCCTGGTTGAGGCAGAGTGCGCCATGCCGAGCAGATGGTCGACATCGTCCCACCACTGCTTCATTGCCCCCGGCGAGGCCGTAGAGCTAGGAGGGTGGCGCAGCAGTTCTCTGGCTGCAGACAGCGCCCCAGGCGCAGCCCTAGACGCCTTGGACGTTTGCGCAAGAGTGTGCTGACGTGCAGAGTGCACAGCAGCAGCTGCACCAGGCATAGGGAGGTTGGTGGCCTGCGGTGTGGAAGAGGCGGCCTCCTCCTCTAGCAAGAAGTCCTCGGGCATGAAATCTTGGTGCTCGATGATGTGGACCATGGTGCCGAGCAGAAAAACAAGCAAAAACTTAAAGCCTAAGCCCCTACCTGGCGCGCCAAATGTCAGAGAGGAATTCTCTGGCCGGCTAGCTGAATGCACCCGCCCTAAATCCTAAGATGAGGAGGGGCCTAAGCGTTTTGCCTGTTAGGTGGAAACAGGAAGAACACAAGAACACACAAGGATTTAGAGTGGTTCGGGCCACCGGAGCGTAATACCCTACTCCACTGTGTGATGTATTGAGCTTGAGAGTCTAAGTGAGCTTGAGCCTAAGTTGGGTCTGCCTTGTAATGCCGTGTGTCCTCCCTTTTATAGCTCAAGGGGGCACATACAAGGATACTGAGCCCCGACATGTGGGCCCAGGGACAAATGGAAGGAAGCAACTAATGCCTGTAACGCCAGGGTGAACTCCGAGCGCCATAATGCCCGCAGCACGTACAATGTTGATATGCCGCCGCAACTTCCTTGGTACGCGCGCGTCATGATGAGTGTAGTGCATGTGGCAGCATGGGCGTATTGCCTGCCAACGGAATGGACAGACACGCCTCCTGTAAGATGGCCTGGTCGCCGTCTGTCAGCGGAGTGGACAGGACACATTTAATGCTGAGGCGGCACTTCGCCTGCCAGTGGAGTGACAAGGCTCATTAAATGCTGAGGCGGCACATCTCGTGCCAGTTTGACAGGCGGCATGCCTTATCCGCAATAAATGCCGAGGACGCGCGGCTCAGAGGCCTTACGTCAGGCTCCGCCCGCTGGCTTATGTCACGGGTAGTGGGCCACGTGGCAGCATCGGCTCTCCGCCTGAGCAGGGAGCAGAAGCGTACGTGGTATGGTCCAGACACATGTCAGCTCCAAACCCCCGCCTGGTCTTGATTAAGGTCCGGGTACTCTTTGTCCCAGAATCCCGAGACCCTATTGTTAGTGGCCTGGACCCCGCACAGAGGGGTCCGGGACCCATCCCAGGGGTCCGGTTCATGCCCGTGGAGGTCCTGGACCTTACCTGGAGGTCCGGTCCGTATATACAGGGGTCCGATACTTTCCCATGGGGGTCCGGACCCACTGCTTATGCCTTGGAGTATATCGTCTTCTCTGGCCATGTGGCAGCCCCGGAGCCGTCCGCGTGGTGGGGTCGGGTGTTGTTTGCCACGTGACTAGAAATAGCCGCGTAGACACCGTGCCTTCATACTGTAGTAAGAGGTACCCCTATTTCAGGGTACCGACAGAGAGCAAACGATAAAACCACCTCTTCACAAGGTTCATCTGTCAAATCCACTTCTCATATGTGCTTTGTCGCTAATGAGAGTGAAAGTGAATGCAAAAGTGAGGATGAGGAGGAGCATGAAAGTGATAGTGAAGATGAGGATGATCTTCAACAATTCTACGCTCAGCTAAGCAAGAAAAATCGGATGAGCTTGCTCAAACTCATGAAAAGAGTGGAAGAACAAAAAGAAATGCTTCATAAGCAAGAAGACTTCCTCATCAGAAAAATCGAAGACTTAGAGAAGTTGACCAAAGAGCATGAGAAGCTAAAGTGCTCTCATGATGATTTGGTCCAAAGGTACGAAGACTTTTTAATTGAGCAAATTAGAGCTATTAATCATTCATCATATATTGCTCAATTAGAAAATAAAAATGCTATGCTCAAGAACACGATAGAAAAGCTAAATATTGAAAATCTAGCTTTGCATGAAAGACATGATATGCTTATGTGCTCTCATAATAAATTTATAGATTCATATATCATGTTAGAAATGGCTCATGAGGTTGTGTTAACTAATTTGAAATCATACTAACCTCACTTATGAACATGTACTCAAATAGAAACTATATTATCATGTGCTAACATGTTTCTCTCAAGAAAGCCAATCTTCCATTGAGCTAGAATTTTCAGGAACAAGTAATGTTTCCTATGCAAAAGAAAACAATGAGCTCAAGGAAGAAAATGAGAGTCTAAGAAGGAGCTTGACTCAATTGAAGGGAAAGTGTCATACTCAACCTTCTCAAGATAACCGTGATAATTTGGTGAAAAAGCTTGAGAAGGGGACAACTGTAGTATGCACAAAACCCCTTCAAAAGAATACCAAGCTTTCCAAGAAGGGCATGAGCAAAATTCGAGGTGAGAAAATTAATGCTCATACTATTTGCTCTAACAATGTACCTATGTGCTTCAACAAAGAAAGATCAAAGAGAAGCGATAGGAGGTGTTATGGATGCAAGAAGGGTCATAAAATTGGTTCATGCCCCCACATGAAGAACCAAGACCTTGCACGATCAAGAAAGATGAAAGCAAAAAGCAAATGCATTGTAAGGACAAGCACCACATTTGCTACAATTGTCGTGAAAAGGTCATCTATTCAAGGTTTGTCCAAAGGGTAAAACTCCTATGCCTAACTTGTCAATTCATTCAAATATGCTTAGGAGACGCAAATTTGACTGTTGTCCTAGAAAGGTGATGAGTTCACCATATTCTAGGACAAAGACTATCTGGGTGCCTAAGTCCATATTAGCTAACCTTGATGGACCTATCTGAGAGCACCTAGAGGGGGGGGGGGGGTGAATAGGTGATCCTATAAAAATTTGAAACTTAAAGCCACAAAACTTGATTAAGAGTTAGTAGACTAAATAGCGAGCTCTTGTGAACACAAGTATCACAGAAAAGCAATCACAAAAGACACGCGAGTTATCCCGTGGTTCGACAAGTACAACACTTGTCTACCTCCACGTTGTGGCGTCCCAATGGATGAGGGTTGCACTCAACCCCTTTCAAGCGGTCCAAAGACCCACTTGAATACCATGGTGTTTCTCTTTGTTTCACTATATCCCGTTCGCGAGGAATCTTCACAACTTGGAGCCTCTCGCCCTTACAATTTGATGATCACAAAGAAGCACAGAAGTAAGGGTGGGAAAAGCAACACACACAAGACTCAAAGCAAGAGCACAAACACGCACACTAGCCAACAACTTGAGCTCAAAGTTCACACACAGAGTTCTCGACTCAGAAGGAGCTCAAATTGCTATCACAACGAATCAAATGCGCTAGAATGGAGTCTTGGTGCTTAGGGATGATCAAAGAATGCTTGGTGTTCTCCTCCATGCGCCTAGGGGCCCCTTTTATAGCCCCAAGGCAGCTAGGAGCCGTTGGAGGCAATCCAGGAAGGCAATTCTTGCCTTCTGTCGGGTGGCGCATCAGACAGTCCGGTGCACCACCGTACAGGCACTGTTCACAGTCCGGTGCAGATTGGTTTCCTAAATTGGCGCAGCCGACCGTTGAAGATTTGGAGCCGTTGGCGCACCGGACAGTCCGGTGCCCCCATCCGACCGTTGGCACAGCCATGCGTCACGCGCAGATTGCGCGGTCGACCGTTGGTGCAGTCGATCGTTGGCTCACCGGACAGTCCGATGCACCACCGGACAGTCCGGTGAATTTTAGCCGTACGCTGTTGACGGTTTCTCGAGAGCGGCGACTTCGCCGCAGATGGCTCACCCGACAGTCCGGTGCACCACCGGACAGTCCGGTGATTTATAGCCGTACGCCGCCGTAGAGACCCGAGAGTAGGCTGTTCATCGGGACTGGTCCTGGCACACCGGACACTGTCCGGTGCACCACCGGACAGTCCAGTGCACCAAGACCGAGCAGCCTTTTGGCTGAACACAGCCAACTTATCTCCAAAGCGATTTCTCCTGTTTCTAGCACTTATACATAATACATTAGTCTTCAAAACAATGTACTAACTCTAGAAACATACCTTTAATCTTGATTTGCACTTCTTGAGTCTTTGGCACAAATATTACTCAAGGCATTTGTGTGGAGCACTTAATCACCAAAATCTTATAGAAATGGCCCAAGGGCACATTTCCCTTTCAATCTCCCCCTTTTTGGTGATTTATGCCAACACAACGAAAAGCAACTAAAGAAGTGCAACATCAATGCAAATGAGAACAAAAATTTGTTTTTGATTCAAATTTGGCATATTTGGATCATTCTTTGCCACCACTTGGTTTGTTTTTTGCAAATCAAACTCAAATTCCTATCTCTAAGTCAAATTCACTTGTTGAGGCATAGAGAGAGGTATTCCAAGAGAAATTGATCAAAGATTCAAAAACTTCCCATTTTTCCCATAATCAAACATTCTCCCCACAAGAGATCAACTTTTGACAATAAGAGACAACAAGAGTATTTTGATAAAACAAAAGCTCTAACTCTACTATTTTCTCCCCCTTTTTCCCATAATCAAACATTCTCCCCACAAGAGATCAACTTTTGACAATAAGGGACAACAAGAGTATTTTGATAAAACAAAAGCTCTAACTATACTATTTTCAAAATTCTCAAGTGGTAGCTGATCCATTTGCTTTGGCCTTAATTTCTCCCCCTTTGGCATTAAGCACCAAAACGGGATCATTATTGGCCCTTAAACCCCATTGCCTCACCAAAATCTTCAATTTAGACTAAAAAGGCAATAAGAGCATGGGGATGAACTTGGAGTAAATTACCCTCTCATCGGAGTGCAGTGGAAGTCTTCCATGGTCCAAGTTCACATTTTCCCTTTCAAACACCTTTGAGACTAAACTAAGAGAACTCAAGCACATGGTTAGTCTTAAAGTGTCAAGTTGTAGCATTTCTCCCCCTAAGTATGTGCATCATTCACACATGGACTTGTGAGGTCCGGGGATCCCTTGCACAACTTGAGCACCCAAAAATAAGAAACAAAATGCATAAAGGAACATGATCAAAGGCATAAAACACATGTATGCTATAGATCAATCCAAGTTCCGTGAATCTAAGACATTTAGCTCACTACGCAGCCTGCAAAAGGTCTTCTCATCTAAAGGCTTGGTAAAGATATCGGCTAGCTGGTTCTCGGTGCTAACATAAAACACTTCGATATCCCCCTTTTGCTGGTGGTCTCTCAAAAAGTGATGCCGGATGTCTATGTGCTTTGTGCGACTGTGCTCAACAGGATTGTCCGCCATGCGGATTGCACTCTCATTGTCACATAGGAGTGGGACTTTGCTCAGATTGTAGCCAAAGTCCCGGAGGGTTTGCCTCATCCAAAGTAGTTGCACGCAACACTGTCCTGCGGCAACGTACTCGGCCTCAGCGGTGGATAGGGCAACGGAAGTTTGTTTCTTAGAACTCCACGACAACAGGGACCTTCCTAGGAATTGGCACGTCCCTGATGTACTCTTCCTATCGACCTTACATCCAACATAGTCGGAGTCTGAGTATCCAATCAAGTCAAAGGTAGACCCCTTTGGATACCAGATCCCGAAGCAAGGCGTAGCAACTAAATATCTAAGAATTCGCTTAACGGCCATAAGGTGACACTCCCTTGGGTCAGATTGAAATCTAGCACACATGCATACGCTAAGCATAATATCCGGTCTACTAGCACATAAATAAAGTAAAGACCCTATCATAGACCGGTATGCCTTTTGATCAATGGACTTACCTCCTTTGTTGAGGTCGACATGTCCGTCGGTTCCCATTGGTGTCTTTGCGGGCTTGGCGTCCTTCGTCCCAAACCGTTTGAGCAAGTCTTGCGTGTACTTCGTTTGAGAGATGAAGGTGCCGTCCTTGAGTTGCTTCACTTGGAACCCAAGGAAGTAGTTCAACTCGCCCATCATCGACATCTCAAATTTTTGAGTCATCACCCTTCTAAACTCTTCACAAGACTTTTGGTTAGTAGAACCAAATATTATGTCATCGACATAAATTTGGCATACAAAAAGGTCACCATCACAAGTCTTAGTGAAAAGAGTTGGATCGGCTTTCCCAACCTTGAAAGCATTAGCAATTAGAAAGTCTCTAAGGCATTCATACCATGCTCTTGGGGCTTGCTTAAGTCCATTGAGCACCTTAGAGAGCTTACACACGTGGTCGGGGTACCGTTCATCCTCAAAGCCAGGGGGTTGCTCCACGTATACCTCCTCCTTAATTGGCCCGTTGAGGAAAGCGCTCTTCACGTCCATTTGGAACAACCTGAAAGAATGGTGAGCGGCATAGGCTATCAAAATACGAATCGACTCTAGCCTAGCCACAGGAGCAAAAGTCTCCTCAAAGTCCAAACCTGCGACTTGGGCATAACCTTTTGCCACAAGTCGAGCCTTGTTCCTTGTCACCACCACATGCTCGTCCTATTTGTTGCGGAACATCCACTTGGTTCCCACAACATTTTGCTTGGGACGCGGCAGCAGTGTCCAAACTTCATTTCTCTTGAAGTTGTTGAGGTCTTCCTGGATGGCCAACACCCAGCCGGATCTAGCAAGGCCTCTTGTACCCTGAAAGGCTCAATAGAAGAGAAAAAAGAGTAATGCTCACAAAAATTAGCTAATCTAGAGCGAGTGGTTACTCCCTTGCTAATGTCACCCAAAATCTGGTCGACGGGATGATTCCTTTGAATCATCGCTCGAACTTGAGTTGGAGGGGCCTGTGGTACTTCTTCCTCCTCATCTTCGACATCCTGTGCTTCCCCTTGATCACACGCCTCTTCTTGAGGGACCTGTTTGTCATCTTGAGTTGGGGGGTGCACCATCGTTGAGGAAGAAGGTTGATCTTGCTCCTTGTGTTCCTGTGGTCGCACATCTCCAATCGCCATGGTGCGAATTGCGTCCGTTGGAACATCATCCTCATCTACATCATCAAGATCAACTTGCTCTCTTAGAGAGACATTAGTTTCATCAAATACAACGTCGCTAGAGACTTCAACCAAACCCGATGATTTGTTGAAGACTCTATACGCCTTTGTATTTGAGTCATAACCTAGTAAAACCCTTCTACAGCTTTGGGAGCAAATTTTGAATTCCTACCTTTCTTCACTAGAATATAACATTTACTCCCAAATACACGAAAATATGAAACGTTGGGTTTGTTACCAGTTAGAAGCTCGTATGATGTCTTCTTGAGGAGGCGATGAAGGTAGACCCGGTTTATGGCGTGGCAAGATGTGTTCACAGCTTCCGACCAAAACCGCTCGGGCGTCTTGAATTCTCCAAGCATCATCCTCGCCATGTCTATAAGCGTCCTGTTCTTCCTCTCTACCACACCGTTTTGTTGTGGTGTGTAGGGAGCGGAGAACTCGTGCTTGATTCCTTCTTCCTCAAGGTACTCCTCCACTTGGAGGTTCTTGAACTCAGACCCGTTGTCGCTTCTAATCTTTTTCACCTTGATCTCAAATTCATTTTGAGCTCGCCTTAGAAAGCGCTTGAGGGTCCCTTGGATTTCTGATTTATCCTGCAAAAAGAATACCCAAGTGAAGCGGGAAAAATCATCAACAACAACAAGACCATACTTACTTCCCCCGATGCTAAGGTAGGCGACGGGTCCGAAGAGGTCCATATGCAGCAGCTCCAGAGGTCTTGATGTAGTCATCACATTCTTGTTGTGATGAGCACTTCCCACTTATTTTCCTGCTTGACAAGCTGCACAAGGTCTATCTTTTTCGAAAGTTACATTTGTTAGACCTAACACATGTTCTCCCTTCAGAAGTTTGTGAAGGTTCTTCATCCCAACATGTGCTAGACGGCGATGCCACAGCTAGCCCATGCTAGTCTTAGCAATTAAGCATGCATCTAGACCGGCCTCCTCCTTCGAAAAATCAACTAAATAGAGTTTGTCGTCTAGTACACCCTTAAAGGCTAATGAACCATCACTCCTTCTAAAGACAGACACATCTACATTTGTAAATAAGCAATTGTAACCCATATTACATAATTGACTAACGGACAACAAGTTATACCCGAGCGATTCTACTAAAAACACATTAGAAATGGAATGCTCGGATGAAATAGCTAACTTCCTAGTCCTTTAACCTTGCCCTGATTCCCGTCACCGAATATGATTGAGTCTTGGGAATCTTTGTTCTTGACGTTGGAGGTGAACATCTTCTTCTCCCCTGTCATGTGGTTTGTGCATCCGCTGTCGATAATCTAGCTTGAGCCCCCAGATGCATAAATCTGCAAGGCAAATTAGGCTTGGGTTTTAGGTACCCAACTCTTGTTAGGTCCTATAAGGTTAGTTATAATAGCCTTAGGGACCCAAATGCAAGTCTTGTCTCCCTTGCATTTGGCCCCCACCTTTTTAGCATTCACTTTTTCATTTTTATATGAAAGAACAAATTTAGCATTGCAAGCATGAAAGACAGTGATAGATCCATTATACACTTTCCTAGGAGCATGAGACACAAAATTCCTCCTAGATCTACCATTAAAGTTTGAACTTGAAGCAATCATGGCATGAGAGTCAAAAGCATTATAACTCCTATTATAATGAACATTTCTAGAATATTTCCTATCATGATACAAGAAAGCATGATTCCTTTGAACACTATTAGTCATAGGGGCCTTCCCTTTGTCCTTGGCAGAGATGGGAGCCCTTTGACTTGTTAAGTTCTTGGCTTCCCTTCGAAAGCCAAGCCCATCCTTAATTGAGGGATGTCTACCTACCATGTAGGCATCCCTTGCAAATTTTAGTTTATCAAAATCATTTTTGCTAGTCTTAAGTTGAGCATTAAGACTAGCTACTTCATCATTTAATTTAGAATTAGAAATTAAATGTTCACTACAAGCATCAACATTAAAATCTTTACACCTAGTGCAAATCACAACATGCTCAACACAAGAACTAGATTTATTTGCTACTTCTAGCTTAGCATTTAAATCATCATTAATACTTCTTAAGCTATCCAAAGTCTCATGACAAGTAGATAATTCACACGAAAGCATTTCATTCCTTTTAACTTCTAAAGCAAGAGACTTTTGCACACTTACAAATTTATCATGCTCTTCATATAAAAGATCCTCTTGCTTTGCTAAAAGTTTATCCTTTTCATTTAGAGCATCAATTAATTCATTGATCTTTTCTACTTTTGCTCTATATAATCCTTTAAACAAGCTAGTGTAATCAATTTCATCATCACTAGAGTCCTCATCACTAGAAGTAGAGTACTTAGGAGTTTCTCTAGTGATTACCTTCTTTTCCTTTGCCATTAGACAAGTATGGCGCTCGTTGGGGAAGAGCGACGACTTGTTGAAGGCTGAGGCGGCGAGTCCTTCGTCGTCGGAGTCGGACGACGAACAATCCGAGTCCCACTCTTTGCCGAGGTGTGCCTCGCCCTTCGCCTTCTTGTAGGCCTTCTTATTTTCCCTCTTCTTGCCTTTCTCTTGTTCCTGGTCATTAGTGTTGTCGGGACAATTTGCTATAAAATGACCATACTTACCACATTTAAAGCAGGAGCGTTTCCCCTTCGCTGTGCTTTTGTTGGGATGCTCCTTTCTTCCTTTTAGCGCCGTCTTGAAGCGCTTGATGATGAGGGCCATTTCTTCCTCGTTAAGCCCGGCCGCCTCAACTTGCGCCACCTTGCTAGGTAGCACCTCCCTGCTACTTGTTGCTTTGAGAGCAACGGTTTGAGGCTCGTGGATCGGCATTGGGCCATTCAACGCCTCATTAACATATCTAGCCTCCTTGATCATCATTCGCCCGCTTACAAACTTTCCGAGTATTTCCTTGGGCATCATCTTGGTGTACCTGGGATTTTCACGAATAGAGTTTACAAGATGAGGATCAAGGATAGTGAAGGACCTTAGCATTAGCCGGACGACGTCGTGGTCCGTCCATCTCGTGCTTCCATAGCTCCTTATTTTGTTGACCAGGGTCTTGAGCCTGTTGTATGTTTGGGTTGGCTCCTCCCCTCTGATCATTGCGAACCTTTCCAGTTCGCCCTCCACCAACTCCATCTTGGTGAGCATGGTGACATCATTTCTCTCATGCGAGATCCTGAGGGTGTCCCAAATCTGCTTGGCGTTATCCAAGCCGCTCACCTTATGGTACTCTTCCCTGCATAAGGATGCTAATAGAACAGTGGTAGCTTGTGCATTTTGGTGAATTTGTTCATTGATAAACATGGGATTATCCGAACTATCAAAATGCATTCCATTCTCTACTATCTCCCATATACTTGGATGAAGAGAGAACAAGTGACTACACATTTTGTGACTCCAAAATCCATAGTCCTCTCCATCAAAGTGTGGAGGTTTACTAAGAGGAATGGAAAGCAAATGAGCATTCGAATTATGTGGAATACGAGAATAATCAAAAGAAAAGTTTGAGTTGACCGTTTTCTTTTTCTCGTCGTAGTCGTCATTGTCTCTTTGGGAAGAAGAAGACTCGTCGCTGTCGTAGTAGACTATCTTCTTGATGCGCCTCTTCTTCTTCCCGTCTTTCTTTTTGTGACTCAAGCTAGAGTCGGTGGGCTTATCGTCTCTTGGCTCGTTGAAGGTGGACTCCTTCTCCTTATCGTTGACCACCATCCCCTTTCCCTTAGGATCCATCTCTTCTGGCGATTAGTCCCTTTCGTGAAGAGAACGGCTCTGATACCAATTGAGAGCACCTAGAGGGGGGGGTGAATAGGTGATCCTATAAAAACTTGAAACTTAAAGCCACAAAACTTGATTAAGTGTTAGTAGACTAAATAGCGAGCTCTTGTGAACACAAGTATCACAGAAAAGCAATCACAAAAGACACACGAGTTATCCCGTGGTTCGACAAGTACAACACTTGTCTACCTCCACGTTGTGGCGTCCCAATGGACGAGGGTTGCACTCAACCCCTTTCAAGCGGTCCAAAGACCCACTTGAATACCACGGTGTTTCTCTTTGTTTCACTATATCCCGTTCGCGAGGAATCTCCACAACTTGGAGCCTCTCGCCCTTACAATTTGATGATCACAAAGAAGCACGGAAGTAAGGGTGGGAAAAGCAACACACACAAGACTCAAAGCAAGAGCACAAACACGCACACTAGCCAACAACTTGAGCTCAAAGTTCACACACGGAGTTCTCGACTCAGAAGGAGCTCAAATTGCTATCACAACGAATCAAATGCGCTAGAATGGACTCTTGGTGCTTAGGTATGATCAAAGAATGCTTGGTGTTCTCCTCCATGCGCCTAGGGGCCCCTTTTATAGCCCCAAGGCAGCTAGGAGCCGTTGGAAGCAATCCAGGAAGGCAATTCTTGCCTTCTGTCGGGTTGCGCACCAGATAGTCCGGTGCACCACCGGACATGCACTGTTCACAGTCCAGTGCATATTGCTTTCCTAAATTGGCACAGCCGACCGTTGAAGATTTAGAGCCGTTGGCGCACCGGACAGTCCGGTGCTTCCATCTGACCGTTGGCACAGCCACGCGTCACGCGCGGATTGCGCGGTCGACCGTTGGCGCAGTCGACCGTTGGCTCACCGGACAGTCCGGTGCACCACCGGACAGTCCGGTGAATTTTAGCCGTACGCTGTTGACTGTTTCCTGAGAGCGACGACTTCGCCGCAGACGACTCACCGGACAGTCCGGTGCACCACCGGACAGTCCGGTGATTTATAGCCGTACGCCGCCGTAGAGACCCGAGAGTAGGCTGTTCATCGAGACTGGTCCTGGCACACCGGACACTGTCCGTTGCACCACCGGACAGTCCGGTGCACCCAGACCGAGCAGCCTTTTGGCTGAACACAGCCAACTTATCTCCAAAGCGATTTCTCCTGTTTCTAGCACTTAGACACAATACATTAGTCTTCAAAACAATGTACTAACTCTAGAAACATACCTTTAATCTTGATTTGCACTTCTTGAGTCTTTGGCACAAATATTACTCAAGGCATTTGTGTGGAGCACTTAATCACCAAAATCTTATAGAAATGGCCCAAGGGCACATTTCCCTTACAATCTCCCCCTTTTTGGTGATTTATGCCAACACAACAAAAATCAACTAAAGAAGTGCAACATCAATGCAAATGAGAACAAAAATTTGTTTTTGATTCAAATTTGGCATATTTGGATCATTCTTTGCCACCACTTGGTTTGTTTTTTGCAAATCAAACTCAAATTCCTATCTCTAAGTCAAATTCACTTGTTGAGGCATAGAGAGAGGTATTCCAAGAGAAATTGATCAAAGATTCAAAAACTTCCCCTTTTTCCCATAATCTAACATTCTCCCCACAAGAGATCAACTTTTGACAATAAGAGACAACAAGAGTATTTTGATAAAACAAAAGCTCTAACTCTACTATTTTCTCCCCCTTTTTCCCATAATCAAACATTCTCCCCACAAGAGATCAACTTTTGACAATAAGAGACAACAAGAGTATTTTGATAAAACAAAAGCTCTAACTCTACTATTTTCAAAATTCTCAAGTGGTAGCTGATCCATTTGTTTTGGCCTTAATTTCTCCCCCTTTGGCATTAAGCACCAAAACAGGATCATTATTGGCCCTTAAACCCCATTGCCTCACCAAAATCTTCAATTTAGAGTAAAAAGGCAATAAGGGCACATAGATGAACTTGGAGTAAATTACCCTCTCATCGGAGAGCAGTGGAAGTCTTCCATGGTCCAAGTTCACCTTTTCCCTTTCAATCACCTTTGAGACTAAACTAAGAGAACTCAAGCACTTGGTTAGTCTTAATAGGTCAAGTTGTAGCATTTCTCCCCCTAAGTATGTGCATCATTCACACATGGACTTGTGAGGTCCGGGGATCCCTTGCACAACTTGAGCACCCAAAAATAAGCAACAAAATGCATAAAGGAACATGATAAAAGGCATAAAACACATGTATGCTATAGATCAATCCAAGTTCCATGAATCTAAGACATTTAGCTCACTATGTAGCCTGCAAAAGGTCTTCTCATCTAAAGGCTTGGTAAAGATATCGGCTAGCTGGTTCTCGGTGCTAACATAAAACACTTCGATATCCCTCTTTTGCTGGTGGTCTCTCAAAAAGTGATGCCGGATGTCTATGTGCTTTGTGCGGCTGTGTTCAATAGGATTGTCCGCCATGCGGATTGCACTCTCATTGTCACATAGGAGTGGGACTTTGCTTAGATTGTAGCCAAAGTCCCGGAGGGTTTGCCTCATCCAAAGTAGTTGCGCGCAACACTGTCCTGCGGCAACGTACTCGGCCTCAGCGGTGGATAGGGCAACGGAAGTTTGTTTCTTAGAACTCCACGACACCAAGGCCCTTCCTAGGAATTGGCACGTCCCTGATGTACTCTTCCTATCGACCTTACATCCAACATAGTCGGAGTCTGAGTATCCAATCAAGTCAAAGGTAGACCCCTTTGGATAATAGATCCCGAAGCAAGGCGTAGCAACTAAATATCTAAGAATTCGCTTAACGGCCACAAGGTGACACTCCCTTGGGTCGGATTGAAATCTAGCACACATGCATATGCTAAGCATAATATCCGGTCTACTAGCACATAAATAAAGTCAAGACCGTATCATAGACCGGTATGCCTTTTGATCAATGGACTTACCTCCTTTGTTGAGGTCGACATGTCCGTCGGTTCCCATTGGTGTCTTTGCGGGCTTGGCGTCCTTCATCCCAAACCGCTTAAGCAAGTCTTGCATGTACTTCGTTTGAGAGATGAAGGTGCCGTCCTTGAGTTGCTTCACTTGGAACCCAAGGAAGTAGTTCAACTCGCCCATCATCAACATCTCAAATTTTTGAGTCATCACCCTGCTAAACTCTTCACAAGACTTTTGGTTAGTAGAACCAAATATTATGTCATCGACATAAATTTGGCATACAAAAAGGTCACCATCACAAGTCTTAGTGAAAAGAGTTGGATCGGCTTTCCCAACCTTGAAAGCATTAGAGCGCCTTAGAGCTTTCCCAAAGTCTCTAAGGCATTCATACCATGCTCTTAGGGCTTGCTTAAGTCCATAGAGCGCCTTAGAGAGCTTACACACGTGGTCGGGGTACCGTTCATCCTCAAAGCCAGGGGGTTGCTCCACATATACCTCCTCCTTAATTAGCCCGTTGAGGAAAGCGCTCTTCATGTCCATTTGGAACAACCTGAAAGAATGGTGAGCGGCATAGGCTAACAAAATACGAATCGACTCTAGCCTAGATACAGGAGCAAAAGTCTCCTCAAAGTCCAAACCTGCGACTTGGGCATAACCTTTTGCCACAAGTCGAGCCTTGTTCCTTGTCACCACCCTATGCTCGTCCTGTTTGTTGCGGAACATCCACTTGGTTCCCACAACGTTTTGCTTGGGACGCGGCACTAGTGTCCAAACTTCATTTCTCTTGAAGTTGTTGAGCTCTTCCTGCATGGCCAACACCCAGTCCGGATCTAGCAAGGCCTCTTCTACCCTGAAAGGCTCAATAGAAGAGACAAAAGAGTAATGCTCACAAAAATTAGCTAATCTAGAGCGAGTGGTTACTCCCTTGCTAATGTCACCCAAAATCTGGTCGACGGGATGATTCCTTTGAATCATCGCTCGAACTTGAGTTGCAGGGGCCTGTGGTACTTCTTCCTCCTCATCTTCGACATCCCTGTGCTTCCCCTTGATCACACGCCTCTTCTTGAGGGACCTGTTCATCATCTTGAGTTGGGGGGTGCACCATCGTTGAGGAAGAAGGTTGATCTTGCTCCTTGTGTTCCTATGGTCGCAAATCTCCAATCGCCATGGTGCGAATTGCGTGTGTTGGAACATCATTCTCATCTACATCATCAAGATCAACTTGCTCTCTCGGAGAGCCATTAGTTTCATCAAATACAACGTCGCTAGAGACTTCAACCAAACCCGATGATTTGTTGAAGACTCTATACGCCTTTGTATTTGAGACATAACCTAGTAAAAACCCTTCTACATCTTTGGGAGCAAATTTTGAATTCCTACCTTTCTTCACTAGAATATAACATTTACTCCCAAATACACGAAAATATGAAACATTGGGTTTGTTACCAGTTAGAAGCTCGTATGACGTCTTCTTGAGGAGGCGATGAAGGTAGACCCGGTTTATGGCGTTGCAAGCTGTGTTCACAGCTTCCGACCAAAACCGCTCGGGTGTCTTGAATTCTCCAAGCATCATCCTCGCCATGTCTATAAGCGTCCTGTTCTTCCTCTCTACCACACCATTTTGTTGTGGTGTGTAGGGAGCGGAGAACTCGTGCTTGATTCCTTCTTCCTCAAGGTACTCCTCCACTTAGAGGTTCTTGAACTCGGACCCGTTGTCGCTTCTAATATTTTTCACCTTGAGCTCAAATTCATTTTGAGCTCGCCTTAGAAAGTGCTTGAGGGTCCCTTAGGTTTCTGATTTATCTTGCAAAAAGAATACCCAAGTGAAGCGGGAAAAATCATCATCAACAACAAGACCATACTTACTTCCCCCGATGCTAAGGTAGGCAACGGGTCCGAAGAGGTCCATATGCAGCAGCTCCAGAGGTCTTGATGTAGTCATCACATTCTTGTTGTGATGAGCACTTCCCACTTGTTTTCCTGCTTGACAAGCTGCACAAGGTCTATCTTTTTCTAAAGTTACATTTGTTAGACCTAACACATGTTCTCCCTTCAGAAGTTTGTGAAGGTTCTTCATCCCAACATGTGCTAGACGGCGATGCCACAGCCAGCCCATGCTAGTCTTAGCAATTAAGCATGCATCTAGACCGGCCTCCTCCTTCGAAAAATCAACTAAATAGAGTTTGTCGTCTAGTACACCCTTAAAGGCTAATGAACCATCACTCCTTCTAAAGACAGACACATCTACATTTGTAAATAAGCAATTGTAACCCATATTACATAATTGACTAACGGACAACAAGTTATACCTGAGCGATTCTACTAAAAACACATTAGAAATGGAATGCTCGGATGAAATAACTATCTTTCCTAGTCCTTTAACCTTGCCTTGATTCCCGTCACCGAATATGATTAAGTCTTGGGAATCTTTGTTCTTGACGTAGGAGGTGAACATCTTATTCTCCCCCGTCATGTGGTTTGTGCATCCGCTGTCAATAATCCAGCTTGAGCCCCTGGATGCATAAACCTGCAAGGCAAATTAGGCTTGGGTTTTAGGTACCCAACTCTTGTTGGGTCCTTGTAAAGCTCTAAATTTGTATAAGGTAAAAAATAATAAAATAAATACATGTATTTACATAAAAGTGTTTTGGGAATTATTTGATTTCCTTTTCTTTGTGCAAATTCAGTTAATGAAAACATATTGATCAAATAACAAACAAACAAACAAACAAATAAATAAATAAATAAACTGAAATATGCTGAGGCTCTTGTATTTTTATATTGGTATTCAAGTCGTGAGACAAGTTTAAGTTAAAGAAAATTTGGAATGAAATGGAAGAGAAAGGAGGAGAAGTGGAAAACAATATGCACTAAAGAAATATATATATAAATAAATATGTCACTTTAGCCTAGTAACTATATTTGTACACTTGATCCCTGGGTGAAAATCATAAACAAATTTGAAGTCAAAATATGAATTTGAGTGGGAAATACAAAACAGGAAAAAAGGAGAAAGAACCTTACCCCGCGTGGGCCGAATGTGCCAGGTCGGCCCATCTACTCACCGGGCGCAGCCCAGGTTACTACTCACGTAGCGGGTCACTGACAGACTGGCCCTGCTAGCAGGCCATTGCTCGTTCGCTCTGTGGGAATTCGCTGAGTATGGCGAGTGGGCCCTACTTGTCATCGTCCCCAGTCGCAAGCTCCAACAGATTGCGCACAAATCGCCACAGTCCGGTACAAATCAATAAGCTCGTGCGGATTTCTTGACCTTGAGTGCATATATAGCGGGCCGCCCTGCCTCCACATTGCATTGCCTCATCCGCGAATTTTGCAAGCACCTGCCACGCCTTACTCTGGACCGGGATGGAGGATTAGACGGCCGCCACCGTTGCCTCATGGCTTGGGTTCGCCCGGAGTCCTCGGATTGGTCTTGATCGATTCGCCAAGGCTCGGGGATGACGTACGGTGCACGCTGTGGGGGCTAGGATGCCTAGGCCATCGGCAATTTCACGACGGGCATGAGATTTCGCCGCTACTCATTGCCAGGCTCCACGCTGCTCGATTTCTAGTAAGTCAGCTCCTACCGAGTTCCTTGTGATCCTCGTTTCGTTGTGATCTCGTCGGACTGAATAGGTAGGCGCTAGGGCATTAGGGGAGCGCGCGCGGGCGTGGCCTCCGCCGTGGTCATGGGGGCGCGCCGCCGCTCCCCTCGGCCGTGGGAGGAAGACGAGATGGGAGCCGTTGATCGCTCGCTGGACGGTGAAGATTAGATATCCTGTTGTCACATTGAAGCCGAGATCTAAGCCATCCATCTGGAGTTCAACGGATATTGTTAGACCGTGGGAGAGCTGTTCGGTTAAATGGATCCGGTCCATCGGATCTCTCTCCAACGGTTGGCACGCGTGCCGGTACAGAGTTAGGAAGATTTAATCTGGGCCATTGAATCAGATCAAGCGGCTGAGATCATGCGATACCCCTTTGGCCTTGGTCGTCTTTCAAAAGAGTCCCTAGAGTTTATTAGAATCAACCCACGGTCCACAGCGTGGGTAAACTGTGTCATGGAACAATTTATACCGAGACCCCTGCACTTTCTAATAATAATGCGCCCAGTCCGAAGAAATGCTCTGCGCCGTTGAGGTTTTGATGGGTGGATGCGATCCGATGGGGGCTTGGACGACTACCAACCGTGTATCGCGGATCGGATGGGCTGGATTGGATCGCAATCTCATCAAACTGTTGTGGTGTCTCGGCCCTCAGATCATGATCGGGTGGTCCTGATTGGATCACGTTTCATTAAAACCCAACCGTTAGATGTCGATCGGGTGGCCCATGTGGCGTACCCGTTCGGGTGGGAGTGGATCTAATCCGTGCCTTTGGATTTTGATCCAACGGCCCAGATATCGCGATACCCCTTCGCGGGTACATTTTGCTAAAGAGACCCTAGGGTATTTTATAATGAACCCGCCATCCACCTCCACTATACACTGTGTCTTGGGCGATTTACCCCGAGCCCCCTGACTTTTCTGGTAAATGAGGCCCAGTCCAGAGATCGTTTAAATTGAATAAATGAGATAGAAAATAGATTTTTAATAGGAAAATAATTGCTAGAACTTTATAAATTCATAGAAAATTCATACTAACTCCAAATTAATCCATTCCAGTTCCTAAAATTTTGTAATTTTATTCTCTAGCACTTAGTGTCTCTGTTTTATCATGAAAACAGTAAGAAAAGTTATTTCCCATTTAATCCCATTTTAAACACATAAAACCTTTGAAAATCCATAACTTAAATTCTATAACTCCAAAAATTATGATTCCTATTCCTAGAATTTTATTTTAATGTGTAGATTATTACTGTGTATTTTATTTATATGTTTGGTGTAATGTTAATTTCTCTATATGCACTGTGCTTGTTTGTATTATGGCGAGTAGAGGAGCCCGTGACTGAGGATCCTGGTGAGCAGTAGGTTGAAGTAGCTGAGCAGGAGCTCATTGAAGGCAAGTTGTGCCCTTGACCACTTTTTACCCAATAATGTTCTTTAATATCATTTATCCATGCATAAGTTAATTATGATGGGACCCAATAGGTCACCCTAGATTGTTTATCTCATTACCTTGTTTTCCCCTGAATCACTTGGGTAGTTTGCTATTGCTTTATATGGTTTTGGGATAATCATTTATTACCTCTATGTTCCAATTCTTTTTGTTATTCTATTTATGTTCATGTTGAGATCATTAATGTTAATTAGAACATAGAGCTTAACTTGAGTAACACGTGCCACCACAAGGGTTTAATGGGACGCCCTTGGCTGATTAACTAGGAAAGCTAGTGGAGGTCTACCTTACCCGAAAGGGGCAAGGGTAGTAGGGGAGTGGTCAGTGTAGGGAGGTCCTTGGTTGATTTTGCTGCGATGGCGGTCAGACAAGAACCCTGCATTGGAACTTCCTATAAACCGTAGCGGGTTTTCTGAAGCTAGTGGAACTTTGTAAAGGCCTCGTAGTGTTACCCTGCCTCGCCTCCTCGGTAGAAGTGTATGGGAAGTCGCGATCCCTTGGCAGATGGGTAACATGACTTGTGGGTAAAGGGTACAACCTCTGCAGACTGTAAAACTGGTATACTAGCCGTGCTCGCGGTCATGAGCAGCTTAGGACTCTCTGATGTTTAAATTATGGAACTTAAATTCAATTTTGTCATTTGCATTGCATGGGTTTATTATTAATTTTGTCCTATTACTTTACTTATGGTTTGGTATTTACTTACACTTAGTAATTGCTAATAAAATTTGGACCAACTACTTAAAAGCAATGCTCAGCTTTAAACCCTATCATTGATTAGCCTTACACATCACATGAACTCACACCTTTGTGAGTTTATGTCCACTGGTTCCCCACAACATGTTGAGCTATGATCATGTGTGAGCTCACCCTTGTTGTCTCACACCCCCCCACAGGAGAAGAGCAGGTGGTTCAGGAGGAGCCACAAGGCGATGAGTATGATCTGATCTAGGTGGCGCTTCTCAGTTGACATTGGCGCCGACGATCATTAGTTCGTTTTATCTTTATTATTTTATTTTGTATTAAGTCTTCCGCTATGTAATAAATACTCTGATGTTTTATGACATTTATCTCTATACACTCTGTTATTATATATGTTGTCTTCTTGGCGCATGTATGAGATGCACCTGGCTTTGTTCCTTAAAGCCGGGTGTGACAGAAGTGGTATCAGAGGAATGTTGACTGTAGGATGAAACCTAGATAGAAATGGACAAAACCCTTACCTACTTATCTTATTCTGATTCATTCTACACTTACCTCACTCTAATTCTTTCTACACTTATCTTGATCCTGTCTCACCTTCTACTGTTCTACTCTGATCATTCTTACCTTTTCTACTCTTAGTCAAGATGGATTTCACACCTTGGAATCCCTACCCCTATGACATTTTTAAGAGATAGGAAGCCTAAGACAAAATTTAAAACTATTTTCTCTAATAAAAATGTTGGTTGATTGTTCTGATGATCAATGCCTGATTTGCTTCTTTGATTGATTGAAATATTACATGGACATCTTAGCATGTGCCAGCATAAGGTAATAAATTAGCTATGGTAGGTAAAACATTAAACTGCTTAGCTAATAAATCCCCCAAAGTAACATGATTTGTAATTACTGCCTTGTCTACTTCTCTTTCTTACCATATGTATCTAACTCAGATGGTCAATACCAGGAGGGGTGGTGGAATTGATTTGCCTCCTAACCGACACACTCGAAGGATATATAGACAACCTCAGCCACAGCCTGCAGAGATGAATCCTCCACCAGGCGGAGTTGACCCACTGGTTGCTGCTCAGATGGCGGTGATGCAGCAAATGGCGGACACTATGGCTGATATGCGTGCCCAGATGCAGCAAGAATGCCAGGAGATGCGTCAAGAAAGAGAAGATATACGACAGGAGTTGCGCCAAGAGCGAGAGGAGATATGCCAGGAAAGGAGGGCACAACAACAGCAGCTGCAACAACAAATGCAACAGCAACAACAGCAGCAACAGCAGCAACAAGTACCACTGCCTCCACCACCACCACCAGTTCCACCCCGAGACAAGCATAGAGAGTTCATGAGTCATAAGCCACCTACATTTGCAAGCTCACCTGATCCACTGGACGCGGATGATTGGCTGAAGTCCATTGAGAAGATGCTGAATATTGCACAGTGCACGGACCGGGAGAAAGTTCTTTATGCCTCAGGTCGTCTGACAGGTCCTGCTGCTGACTGGTGGGATTCTTATACTGCTGCCCACGATGCTGCTGATACTATTACTTGGGCAGAGTTCAATACACAATTCAGGAACTACCATATTCCAGCTGGTATGATAAAGATCAAGAAGAAGGAGTTTCTGTCATTGAAGCAAGGTAACATGTTAGTCAGCGAGTACAGAGACAAATTTATTCAGCTGTCGAGATATGCTCCAGAGGAAGTTGCTGAGGATGAAAGAAAGCAGGAGCACTTTATTGAAGGACTTAATGGACCCTTGCAGTATGCACTGGTTGCACACACCTTTCCATCATTTCAGAGGCTACTGGATAAGGCTCTTGCTATTGAACACAAGCGTGTTCAACTGGGTGATTTGAAGAGGAAGGCTATCTCACAGGGACAGGGTAGCAACAGTGTTCGTCCCCGCTACGTTCCACCACAGGGTACACCGACTCGACCAGGAGGGCCACGTACAGCTCAGTATGCTCCACAGGGGTCTCCACGGACACCTACTCGACAGGCTACCCCCACTGGCACCCCGACGAAGTTTTCAGGACAGAGTTCAGGCACTACTTGTTTCAAGTGTGGGAAGACTGGTCATTATGCAAATGTCTGCCCACAGAGGATTGCTACTACTCCAGTTCAGAACAGGCAGCAAACTCCAGGATCTGGCAAGGGATATTCTATTGCCAAGGTTAATCAAGTCAGCGTTGATGCTACTCCGGATGGTGGGGACATCGTACTTGGTATGTTTTATGTTAATGCAATTCCTGCAACCATATTATTTGATTCTGGTGCTACACATTCATTCATGTCTGCTAGATATGCCAACACAAATGAAATACCACTGCTAAATATGAGAAAACCCATGATAGTAATTACACCTAAAGGGCCTGTTGAGGCGAATCAAATGACACGTAGATTGACATTGACCATTATGGGTAGAGAATTTGGAGTTACTGCTATAATATTAGAGTCAAGCAGTATAGATCTGATCCTTGGTATGTCATGGCTAAGAAAGGCAAAAGCCGTTATAGCATGTGGTAGAGGCACCGTAGAGCTCACTACCACTAAAGGGGAAAGATTTCAAGTTAATATTGCAGTAACCTCCTCATCCATGCGTGCAATGTTCTTTATGCCTGAGGAGTTTGTTGGTGACAACATCCGGGTGGTTAGAGATTTTCCGGATGTCTTTCCAGAGGAGTTACCAGGCATGCCACCTGATAGAGAAGTTGAGTTTGTTATTGATCTCTTACCTGGAACCGCTCCTATTTCTAAACGGCCATATAGGATGTCCGTAGAGGAGTTGAAGGAACTTAAGAAGCAGTTAACTGAGTTACAGGAGGCGGGGTATATTCGTCGGAGTTCCTCACCTTGGGGAGCACCGGTCTTGTTTGTACAGAAGAAGGATGGATCGCAGCGGATGTGTGTGGATTATAGATCTCTTAATGATGTTACGGTAAAGAACAAGTATCCGTTGCCCCGTATTGAGGATTTATTTGATCAGATGAGAGGTGCTAGAGTATTCTTGAAGATTGACCTCCGTTCCGGTTACCATCAGATGAGGATCAGACCAGCGAATATTCCTAAGGCAGCATTCTCGACTCGATATGGGTTATATGAGTTTACTGTTATGTCATTTGGATTAATCAATGCACCAGCTTATTTTATGAACTTGATGAATAAGGTGTTTATGGAGTATTTGGACAGATTCGTCGTGGTATTCATCGACGATATTCTTATCTATTCTCAAAGTGATAGCGATCATGAGGAACATTTGAGGTTGGTGCTACAGAAGCTACGAGATAACCAGCTATATGCCAAGTTCAGCAAGTGCGAGTTTTGGATTAGCGAGGTGCCATTTCTTGGTCATATTATTTCTAATGGAGGAATTTCAGTGGACCCTGCTAAGGTTAAGGAGATAATGGAGTGGAGCGTACCCACTACAGTTACTGAGATTCAGAGTTTCTTGGGTCTAGCAGGATATTATCGGAGATTTATTGAAGGATTTTCTAAGACTGCTAAACCTATGACTTCGCTTTTGGAGAAAGGAAGAGAATTTAAGTGGGATGAGAAGTGTCAAGATAGCTTTGATCAATTGAAGAAGAGATTGATGTCACCACCAGTGTTGGTTATGCCAGACCTACAGAAAGGATTTGATATCTATTGTGATGCATGTGGCCAAGGCTTAGGATGTGTGCTCATGCAAGAAGGACATGTGATTGCCTATGCGTCTCGTCAGTTACGTAGACATGAATTGAACTACCCCACTCATGACTTGGAATTGGCAGCCGTTGTGCATGCGCTTAAGATTTGGAGACATTATATCATGGGGACCAAGTGCCAAGTGTACACGGATCATAAGAGTTTGAAGTATATATTTACTCAGAAGGATCTCAACCTTAGGCAACGCCGTTGGTTGGAGCTTATTAAGGATTATGATTTGGAGATTCACTATCACCCGGGCAAGGCGAATTTGGTTGCAGATGCCTTGAGTCGCAAGGAGCATGTTCATTCAGCTATTGTTGCCCAGCTACCCGACGAGATTGTTGAGGATTTCAGGAGACTCAACCTGGGGATAGTTGCTCATACCGAAGGAGTTACTATTGATGTGGAACCTACTTTGGAGCAAGAGATCCGCAAAGGACAAATTGGTGATACTAAAATAAAAGAGATTAAGGATATGATTACTAAAGGTCGAGTTCCGGAATTTACCGAAGATGAGCAAGGCACTGTATGGTTCAAGGACAGGATGTGTGTTCCTGATATTGAAAGCCTTCGAGAGACTATTTTAAAGGAAGCACATGATTCAGATTATTCTATTCATCCTGGTAGTACTAAGATGTATCAGGATTTGAAGCGGAAGTATTGGTGGTATGGATTGAAGAGAGATGTGGCTGCACATGTGGCTATGTGCGATGTATGTCAAAGAGTTAAGGCTGAACACCAGAGGCTAGCTAGACTATTGCATCCACTGAACATACCCGAGTGGAAATGGGAAGAGATTGGTATGGATTTCATCACAGGATTGCCTCGCACCCAGAAAGGATATGATGCTATATGGGTGATTGTGGATAGATTGACTAAAGTGGCTCACTTTATTCCTGTAAAGACTACATATAAAGGTTCTCAACTAGCAGAGTTGTATATGGCTCGGATTGTGTGTTTACATGGAGTACCAAAGAAGATCGTGTCTGATCAAGGTTCACAGTTTACCTCAAGATTCTGGAGAAGCTTTCATGAGAACATGAGCACGAAGTTGAATTTCAGTACGGCTTATCACCCTCAGACTGATGGACAGACGGAAAGGACTAATCAAGTTTTGGAAGATATGTTGAGAGCTTGTGCACTTCAGCATGGAGGAAGTTGGGATAAAAGTCTACCATATGCTGAGTTCTCATATAATAATAGTTATCAGGCCAGTCTGAAGATGACACCTTTTGAAGCTTTGTATGGGAGAAAGTGCAGGACTCCTTTGTATTGGGATCAGACTGGAGAAAGACAATTCTTTGGGCCTGAATTGATTCAAGAAGCAGAAGAACAAGTCCGTATAATTCGAGAAAATTTGAGGGTGGCTCAAACCAGGCAAAAGAGTTATGCTGATAATAGAAGAAGACCACTGGAATTTGAAGAAGGAGATTATGTGTACCTCAAGGTGTCACCACTTCGTGGAATGAGGAGATTCAAAGTTAAGGGCAAATTGTCCCCTCGCTACATTGGACCATTCTTGATCTTTAGAAGAGTTGGGGAGATGGCATACCAACTCGAGTTACCTGCTAGTCTATCGGATGTGCATAATGTGTTCCACGTGTCTCAGCTCAAGAAGTGTCTTCGTGTCCCTGAGGAACAGTTACCCATGGAAGAGCTCAGTGTTCAAGGTGATTTGACTTACACGGAGTATCCGATCAAGATTCTTGACACATTGACTCGAGTTACAAGAAATAAGGTGATAAAGATGTGCAAAGTGCAATGGAGTCACCACGGAGAGGATGAAGCAACTTGGGAAAGAGAAGAAGAGCTTCGCATCGATTTTCCCCATCTTTTCCCTAGATCTTCTTAAATCTCGAGGACGAGATTATTTTTAAGGGGGGTAGGATTTGTAATACCCAACTTTGAAATATAAGAGAAAGAAATAAATCTTCATGTGTAGTACCTTTTCATTCATGAAAATTATTAGAAGGCAAAGATAAAGTGGATAATTCCTTAATAAAATGCGCATCATGCTGAAGTTATTTTGTGTGTGTGCATTCACTGAAAATAGTGATTACATCAATGGGAATTAAGACTTGGGTTACAATTTAGAATTTGAAATAATAAAGAAAGAGAGAAAAGATGCCATGAAGGAAATACATACACAAACAATTATACCTTGTTCATCACTAAATTTGAATTTGTACAATTGAAATATGAACGAGTCAAAACCAAAATTTAAAGTCAAAATTTGAAATTCAAAATGAGAAAAAGGAAATTAGAAAATAAAAGAGAAAACACAAAAGAAAAAGAAAAACTCGCACTGGGCCCAAATCCCGTGTTTTCGGCCCACTTCCTTGTTTCCTCTCGCAGCCGCACAGCCCAGTTGCAAGGTCAGCGCCGACACCGCGGGGCCCGCTTGTCATTCGCTCTATGCACTACCGCTCTCACGAGTGCACTCGGCCGTGAATGGCTGACACCTTGGGCCTACACGTCAGGTAGTACTGTTTTCCTTCCTGGACGCGCTGGCGCAACTACCTCTCCCGCAGTCCGCGCGAGCACCTCCGCTCTTCTCGCTAGCTGCGGTCGCGTGGTCACCTGTCCATAAAATCAACCCGACTACCCCTCGTGCTCCTCCCTGCGTTCCTCCTATCCGCCGCCGGGGCTTTCTGTTGAGCCCATTGCCGACCGAGTCCCTCGCCAGCGGTATCCCTAGTGAGCGTCCCGTTGAGACCCGTCGTAGAGAGAGATTGAGAGCAAGAAAATCGCCGTCTTGGAAAACTGCATGCGACTGTGGTGTGCTCGTTCGCGGTGGTGAGCGGGACATATTCGGCGCTCAAACCAGTGGTGGCCGAGGGCGGATTTAGGCGGAGGAGCGCACTCCGCGGCGTTGTCCACAAGTCGGTGGTCTGCTGGAGATCTCTTCGGCCCTTGGGGAGCGCCGACACCATGGCCAGCCGTCTCCTATAACCTTGGTGAGTCCTTTACCTGGCGACCGCCTTTACCTCTAGTGTGCGATTTCATTCAATCGAGAGTTGTAGCTCCGTCGAGCTCGGGTCGCTGTGAGGAGAGAGAGTGTCGAGGGTAGAAGAAATGCTCTGCGCCGTAGAGGTTTTGATGGGTGGATGCGATCCGATGGGGGCTTGGACGACTACCAACCGTGTATCGTGGATCGGATGGGCCGGATTGGATCGCAATCTCATCAAACTGTTGTGGTGTCTCGGCCCTCAGATCATGATCGGGTGGTCCTGGTTGGATCACGTTTCATTAAAACCCAACCGTTAGATGTCGATCGGGTGGCCCATGTGGCGTACCCGTTCGGGTGGGAGTGGATCTAATCCGTGCCTTTGGATTTTGATCCAATGGCCCAGATATCACGATACCCCTTCGCGGGTACATTTTGCTAAAGAGACCCTAGGGTATTTTATAATGAACCCGCCATCCACCTCCACTATACACTGTGTCTTGGGCGATTTACCCCGAGCCCCCTGACTTTTCTGGTAAATGAGGCCCAGTCCAGAGATCGTTTAAATTGAATAAATGAAATAGAAAATAGATTTTTAATAGGAAAATAATTGCTAGAACTTTATAAATTCATAGAAAATTCATACTAACTCCAAATTAATCCATTCCAGTTCCTAAAATTTTGTAATTTTATTCTCTAGCACTTAGTGTCTCTGTTTTATCATGAAAACAGTAAGAAAAGTTATTTCCCATTTAATCCCATTTTAAATACATAAAACCTTTGAAAATCCATAACTTAAATTCTATAACTCCAAAAATTATGATTCCTGTTCCTAGAATTTTATTTTAATGTGTAGATTATTATTGTGTATTTTATTTATATGTTTGGTGTAATGTTAATTTCTCTATATGCACTGTGCTTGTTTGTATTGTGGCGAGTAGAGGAGCCCGTGACTGAGGATCCTGGTGAGCAGCAGGTTGAAGTAGCTGAGCAGGAGCTCATTGAAGGCAAGTTGTGCCCTTGACCACTTTTTACCCAATAATGTTCTTTAATATCATTTATCCATGCATAGGTTAATTATGATGGGACCCAATAGGTCACCCTAGATTGTTTATCTCATTACCTTGTTTTCCCCTGAATCACTTGGGTAGTTTGCTATTGCTTTATATGGTTTTGGGATAATCATTTATTACCTCTATGTTCCAATTCTTTTTGTTATTCTATTTATGTTCATGTTGAGATCATTAATGTTAATTGGAACATAGAGCTTAACTTGAGTAACACGTGCCACCACAAGGGTTTAATGGGACGCCCTTGGCTGATTAACTAGGAAAGCTAGTGGAGGTCTACCTTACCCGAAAGGGGCAAGGGCAGTAGGGGAGTGGTCAGTGTAGGGAGGTCCTTGGTTGATTTTGCTGCGATGGCGGTCAGACAAGAACCCTGCATTGGAACTTCCTATAAACTGTAGCGGGTTTTCTGAAGCTAGTGGAACTTTGTAAAGGCCTCGTAGTGTTACCCTGCCTCGCCTCCTCGGTAGAAGTGTATGGGAAGTCATGATCCCTTGGCAGATGGGTAACATGACTTGTGGGTAAAGGGTACAACCTCTACAGAGTGTAAAACTGGTATACTAGCCGTGCTCGCGGTCATGAGCAGCTCAGGACTCTCTGATGTTTAAATTATGGAACTTAAATTCAATTTTGTCATTTGCATTGCATGGGTTTATTATTAATTTTGTCCTATTACTTTACTTATGGTTTGGTATTTACTTACACTTAGTAATTGCTAATAAAATTTGGACCAACTACTTAAAAGCAATGCTCAGCTTTAAACCCTATCATTGATTAGCCTTACACATCACATGAACTCACACCTTTGTGAGTTTATGTCCACTGGTTCCCCACAACTTGTTGAGCTATGATCATGTGTGAGCTCACCCTTGTTGTCTCACACCCCCCCACAGGAGAAGAGCAGGTGGTTCAGGAGGAGCCACAAGGCGAGGAGTATGATCTGATCTAGGTGGTGCTTCTCAGTTGACATTGGCGCCGACGATCCTTAGTTCGTTTTATCTTTATTATTTTATTTTGTATTAAGTCTTCCGCTATGTAATAAATACTCTGATGTTTTATGACATTTATCTCTATACACTCTGTTATTATATATGTTGTCTTCTTGGCGCATGTATGAGATGCACCTGGCTTTGTTCCTTAAAGCCGGGTGTGACACAAAGACAACAGCAACATCCATTGAACTAAATGGATACACTGTTTAAAGATAAAATTGATAAAACAACGTCATGATCCTCGGAGAAGGGGGTATGAGAATGACCAGAATTGAGAGATTTAAGCAGATCAACATCCAATACTTGAGAATGGGTTATAGCAGATAACCAGATAATAGGGCAGAATCATTAAAGGATCCAAATATTTGGATGATAAGGCCACAACATGATTCACAAAGGTAAAGGTTTACTAGATCTAGGTGAAAAGAGAGGTCATCAACCCATATAACTTCTAGGTTGAGCAGAGGAGAATTTAATGAGGAATTTGGACAAGGTTTCCAAAAAAAGAATGTGAGGCTAGACATGGTTTGCGTGAACAGACAATAAACTTTTTTTTTGACATAAACAAGTGCACAAGGAAGCTTTAGTCGATTTAGGGGTCAACCCACACTGGCCGAAAACCCACTGCACACACGACCACTAATCGAAAGAAAAATGCGAATCGAAAACCGAAACGAGACGGACGCGTGATTAAACACAACATCAGACAAAATAGATGTGCTTCGACACGATGCAACACCCATGTTAACTTAGGTTTTTGTTTACACGCGATACAGAGACCAGTCACTATACTGCTTTGAAACTTGGAAGAAGGAGCGAAACGGGAAGAGAAAAGAGAGTAACGCTTGAATTTGGTGAGCATCGGAGAAGAAAAATTATACCCCTCAAATTCAGGGCGTTACATGTCTCTTGTGTTCTTGTTCATTGTGTTTGTTCGTGTTCTTCGTTCTGTCACCATTCCATGAAAGAATTGTTCATATCTTTTTAGTGTGTGGATTTTGAGAAGTGTCCTTCTTAGATCTACTAATTTTGAACCTTGTGGATCATCTAGGACATCTCATTTCCAAAGGTAAATGGGTGAATTTCGATATCAATTCAGTTGTATATCTCATTCTTTAGTTGAGCACGTGCAAACCAGTTGAGCCGATTTTGACATCGGTTGAACCGGTTTTGACCAGTTTGTTTCTAGTTTTTGTTGAAAATATTTTTGCTTGCCTATTCAACCCTCCTCTAGTCAACTTTCAATACCTATTTAGGTCATAGGAACTTCCAGGTCGCTTGTAGGTGCCTTGAAAGTTTTCGACAAAAGCCTTCCAGAGGTCGGCCCAGTCACAGACGATTTCGACCGGCAAGTGTTCGAGCCAAGCTCTTGCTCCCTTTGCAAGGTGTATGGAGATGAACAGGATGATGAGGTAATCATCCTTGATCCTCACCATGCAGCATGCGAGGCGGTAGTCTTCCAACCACACATCAGGGTTCATGGACTTATCATACTTATAAATGTTGGCCGACGCACATACCTTTGGGGGAACTGTGCTTTTCTGATTTCCCACCCGAAAGCGCGTGGTCTTGGTTTCACTAGCCTAGGACAGCACTCGCGGCTCCTTTCGCTCGACTGCTCAACTTGCTCCTGCTCTCGATGCCTGTTGTCGAGGATGTGTTGGGCATCGTGGATGTTCTTGAGGCGATCCCTTATGGGGACGCATGTCCTTGTGGACCGGGTGGGTTGTGCCCCATGCTCCAAGATGAGGCCGTTTCTGGGCCGTGGCTCTCAGTGCTGAGGGAGAACTGCCGATCGATCTCGGCATGTTGTATTGCGGCCCTCTTCATGAGGTTACGGAGGTTCCGATACATCGTCTCCGCTTCCGGCTTGCCTGGTTCTGGGATGGATCAGAGCATCTTGGCCGCTGCGGCGATGTTTTGTGCGGGGTTGAGGAAATATTGTGTGATGTCATTGCTTACAGTGAGCTGGTCACACACCTTCTTCGGACGCTACCTTTCGACTTTGAGGCACCTCCGCTCGACGTTGTTGTAGATACGGTCAAACTTCTGCATGAGGGAGTCGAGCTCCTCTTGTTGCTGACAGAGCGAGGCCTCTCATGCTAGGATGCGCGCTTGGCGCTCTCGTTGGTACTTTTCCTCTTGATTGTGGGCCTCCTTATCTCCCCTGTAGTTTTCATTTGGTGGGGGCATTGCCATGAAGTAGGTCCTTTTTGGCGCCTCCTCGGCGTAGGAGTTGACCCCGGTTGAACCGTGGCTCGAGTCGTCCTCGAGCAGATCGAGAACAAATGTAAGTTGGCGGTCGACGACCACCACCAGAGTCGAGGACAGGGCTTCCACCACCTTTTTCCTATTGTGCCTATTGAGGCGCCGCTTTAGGGCGGCTACATGCCTTTTCAAGCTTCGCTTCTCCACCTTGATCCTAGTGGAGCGTGTCCGTTGTGCGCCCTTGGTGCTGGGCATGCCGGGGATGATGAGGCTATGCTTATCGGCTGCGGTGGCAAAGAAATGGAGGGTGCCGAAGATGATGCGGCTCTCTAGAGTGAAGGTCTCACCTTCGATGAATGCTGATGACTGGGCCATCAGAGTGGAGAGCATCTCTTAGTACACTAGCGCTTCCCCTACCTGATGCGCCAACTGTCTTGGTTTCGGAAACCAGGGAGTAGTAAGATTTGTGTTCGGCAGGGGTGCTAGCGCGGACTCACTCCAAATGGTGAATCGTTGCTCGAACGAAGAACTTGGGACACTGGGTTTACACTGGTTCAGGTGTAGTGCTGATTGCAGTATTGCTTTGAGCGTGTTACAACAAGTGTACTTGTGTGTCTATATAAGAAAGAAGGCCCACCCTTTAATAGTTTAAGGGTAGGACCTTAAAGTGGTGACTTGCTCTCTACTTGGTATGAGGATGGTCTATTATCCCGGCTTGTTGTTGTGCACCTGGTGTCGCATTATCCATAGGGCCATGAGTAGTTGTACCCCTGGTATGGCGCACGTCTCGCTTATTCGTCATATGAGTCCCTGTAGCAAGTCTGCTGCTGATATCTTTGTAGTAATGCGTGGTGGGTCCTGCAGGTTAGTCCGACAACATGGTAGCACGTAGCGTAGCTTCGCCTGTCATCATAGGCCTGTGTCACTTGCATGCGTGCGTAGACATACACCCGGTATGGTGTATCCATTACATCGTTCCAGATATCTTGGTCAATGTAGACATTCTGATGCTGAGATCCCTTCGATTGGGATTAACTGGTCCTATCCGCTGGTGGTGGTTCGTCTGAGATAGTATGTGGTGCGGTGTCATTTGACGTTCGTCAGAGACCTTTCGACGTCGTACCCGAGGCCCAGATGTAGTTTAATGATGACCCGTCTTGTCCCGCTGACGTGGGCTCGTATCAATGGGTCGACCTTCTCTTACGCGAGTCTCTTATAAGGTTGCTCGACAATACATGGTCATCAGCTCCGCCTCGCAAGGTTTCTCGGCAGGGACTTGGTCGTTCGCTCCACCTCGCGAGGTTGCTCGGCAGGGTCTTGGTCGCTCGCTCCGCCTCGCAAGGTTGCTTGGTAGGGACTTGGTCGTCCACTCCGCCTCGCAAGGTTGCTCGACAAGGACTTGGTCGTCCACTCCGCCTCGCAAGGTTGCTCGACAAGGACTTGGTCGCCCGATCCGTCTCACAAGGTTGCTCGGCAGGGTCTTGGTCGCCCACTCCGCCTCGCAAGGTTGCTCGGCAAGGTCTTGGTCGCCCGTTCAGCCTCGCAAGGTTGCTCGGCAAGGTCTTGGTCATCCGCTCTGCCTCGCAAGGTTGCTCGGCAAGGTCTTGGTCGTCCGTTCTACCTTGCAAGGTTGCTTGACAGGGCTTTGGTTGCCCGCTCCACCTCACAAGGTTGCTCGGCAGGGACTTGGTCGCCCGCTCCACCTCACAAGGTTGCTCGACAGGGACTTGGTCGCCCGCTCCGCCTCGCAAGGTTGTTCGGCAGGGTCTTGGTCATCCGCTCCTCCTCGCAAGGTCTTGGCCATCCGTTCCACCTCGCAAGGTTGCTCGATAGGGTTTTGGTCGCTCGCTCCACCTCACAAGGTTGCTCGGCAGGGACTTGGTCGCCACTCCACCTCACAAGGTTGCTCGACAAGGATTTGGTCAACCGCTTCGCTTCGCAAGGTTTGCTCGATAGGAACTTCTTAGGCTTTGTTTGGGCACCCTGTTCCTGGTTGCCCAACAGTTAGACTCTTGATTTTTTTTCATTTAACCCCTAAAGACTTCTCTAGATAGGGTTGACATGCCCTAACCAGCTCGTAGCGATAAGGATGTCCTAATATTATTACTGTCTAGACTAGATAAGTATCTATGTCCTTCGATTCTTCTTCTTTTTTGTTATAACTAAGACATTTTCTTGATATAGCCCACGTCCATGTATGGACGAGATGAACCAGCCCATTTCACTCGCCCATCTTCTTTTCTGGTGAAGGAATGACAGCCCCCAGCCAAGCCTATCAAGGCCCAATGCTATAATCCCTATCCAGGCTCCCTAATGCCTCGTGCAACTCCTGCCATCTACATTTTTTTCTTCTGTGGCTTTTGTTGGTTCATAATCTATATCCTTTTGATCGAAACGAATGTATATGTCACCGGTCAATTCATGGGATGAATTGCTGGATTGGGCATTCCTGCTTAATGTTTACCCAGTTAAGAACCGAGGATATAAATATGTTTGGCTGCGTTATATATATGATCTCATCTGCTATCTTCGCCATTGTGAGACAGAGAGGCATGCAGCAGAGCAGAACTATGCTATCCTCCATGCCTTGCCCATCGCCAGCAGCGTCAACGCAACCATGGACGGCGTCCTCCATGCCTTGCCCATCGCCGTCCGTCCAGGTGCTGAACGAGTTAATTAGATGCTTCTTTTTTTTTGTTTCGATCACTACCAATGCTGTATAAATATTATTTCTTTCTCTAGAGAGAGAGGGGAAGAGATTGAGGTCAGGACTCAGGACCTAAAAAACAGGTGGTGCAGAGCAACTATGCTATCCTTATGTGTGGCCACTGCATTTCTCGCTGACATCCTCGTTCGCTAGCACTTATTATAATTGGTTCCAGAAAAAATCATACTGCAGATGGAGAGGGATATCCCACTGAAGACAACACATACCAAAGGCTGAGAAAGTGGGTTGGGGCTGGGGGAGCCATGCATGCGTACGCAGATAGACACAAGCCACCACCACCGTTCAGCTTCTCGAGTCGTATCTATCATCTATCTATCTATCTATCCTTGTAGTCAGTGGTGAAGAAGAATCGTACGTCTCGAGGATTCATCTCGAAGAGAAAGGTAGGAGTAGTGAGCGATCGTCTACGTCTGTGTCAGACTGTCACGTCTATGCATTCATTGCTAAACGAAAAGAAAAAATACAAACGTAATAATGGGCTGTTGGAGCCTGAACACGGTGACTGAATTCGCTGTGGTAAACTGAATATATATAAACAAACAAACAATCTTTTCCTTCTTTCTATTCCAGATGGATGCTGAGAAATTAATTAAGTTCGATTGCCATGATCCATAGCATCAGAGAGGAGGTAGCAAAGACATGTTTGGTACGTACGGTGTAGTAGTAACACAGATGCACGAAATTGAAAAAGAAAGAAGCCAAGCAGACAGATCAGGAAATTAATCAACAGAGACGTGTGATCGAGCTAGTCGCCGGTGGTGATGTGCACTCCGATGACGATGACGAAGAGGGTGATGAGCGCGAAGTAGATAATGGAGTGGACGACGATGGAGACGGCGCTGGTCTTCAGGTTGCCGAACTCCACCAAGTGGTGGCGGCCGGGGAGCTGGACGAGCAGCCCCGGCGAGAGCAGCACGAACAGCACCAGCCCGATCACCACGGGGCCCCAGTCCGACATCTTGCTCGATCGACGATGAACTGCCTGCCTACCTACTGGTCTTTTTGGCTTGTACGGGGAGTGGCTGGGGCCTGGGGATCGTAGGAAGACGAAGGCCGGCCAGGCCAGCCGGGTGGAGAAGGTGGTCTGCTTATTTGGTTTGCTGGTGCTAGCTCTAGCTATATCTCTCTCCATGCTTTGCATATTTGATCCGCCTCGCCTGCTGGTTCTGGTTGGTTGGTGATGTCTCGCTTTCCATGGTCGTTCCCCACATGACAATGGCATGTCGTCCCCTCTTGACCGCGCCTTGTAACCATACATTATACTAGTATACATATAGAGAGAGAGATTTGTGTGTGTTAACATTAAAGCTACTTTTATTCGCTGGCCATTACTTAAGTCAGGTAGTGGAGCTAGTTAATTATCACCGGATCCTAGTTGCTGCATCCATCGATCAGGATCTTTCTGGTGGAAGAATTTTATCAAACTCCTGAATAAGTTCAAGGGATTAGCCTCAGTATCTATTAAGAACGATGTCTCTCACAACACGAAAATGAGAAACCTCCTATGGCCACGATATCTCTGACGGTTTTGTTGGAAGTCGTCGTACAAAACCTTATCTCTGACGGCTTCCTACAGTCGTCGGACATAAGGAAATACATCCGATGGCTGTCAGTCAAACCGTCGAAGATAACCTTATGTCCGACGGCTGTCAAACAAGCCATCCGAGATAACCTTATCTCCGACGGCTTCCAACAAAGCCGTCGGACATAAGGGATTTTAAGCCTACGACGTCCGAGCACGCCGTTTCATTTCGCACGAGCGCGTCGTCTCGGCGTTTTGGAACCGCCGGAGCCGAGGCCACACCAGAGCCCGCCCACACCAGCCCTAACCCGCCCTCGCCTGCGCCACCCCGCCGCCGCCGGTGCCCACCCACGTCGGCCCCGCTCCACCACCGCCGATGCTCGCCCTGCCCCCACCGCCTCGCCTAAGTGAGTATTTTTAATTTGTAGTATAATTTTGTAAATGTATAGGTTGTTTTCTACTTGTTATTTTTGAGTATTAAATAATTTGTATGTTAAATATTGTTTAGCTTGTTATGTCCAACGGTCGGAATTTGATTATATAATTAATTTATCTTGTTTTAGTTTATTTAGTGGTGCTTAGATAATTTAACCTTTTAATTTTCGAGGTAATTATTATGCCCTCGAAAATAAGGTCATTTTATATGATTTGTCACCTATGACAATGTTATTTCGTATATAATATTGTATTGGTGGTTTATTAGTTGAACTACGTAATAATGTACGATGGTTCAAGTTATTCGTAGTGTATCGTAGTGTCAACAAACGAAACCTAGACGTCACCCGTTTCGGCCCAACACACCTCACATACGACGCATGTGAGATGTGTTGGACTGGAATTGTCCCTTTATTAGGTAGCCTCGGGGTGACCGACATAGCCCATGTTTATGGCAAAGGCACGTGCTCCTACGTAGTTTTGGCAGCATAACTCCTCTGTTCTCCAATTGCACCATTTTCAGGCATGCGAGTGGAGAACAACGGGGTTGTGCTGCCGAAATTTCACACGAGCACATGCCTTGTTATCAACACGGGCTCGTCGGTCACTCCTGGCTGGGTCTAGGTCCTGTCCTTTCCTATAGATGTAGGGGCGTGATTTACTTAACTAATCAAGTTAACGTCTCGTATCTAGTATGAAGGAGGATCGTCAATGGATGTATGAAGATTGGAAGAAAAGAGGTGCTCTATCAAGTGAGTGGGTGATGAACCCAACGGGTAGAAGGGTGCCCGATCTTTCGATGAGAGATGATGGAGGTGGAAAACTTGTTGGAGAACGACGTTGGCTGTCCGACTACCACAACCAAGATGGTGTGGCGCCTTGAGCGACAGGTACACCGTCTCCTGATAACTACGATTTGGGGTGGAGGTCGACGTTGTGCTATCCGACTACAACAACCATAAGGGTGCTACGCCTTAGCGATAGTTACACCGGCTCCTGTTATTGCTGCTCTTGTCGTTCCAAGAACAGCCATGAACCTGCAAGCAATCGAGAACAAGCAAGAACAAGATAAAAAGCAGACGCTCACAGATATGATAGAGTTGGGGTTCTGTTTCAAGTATCTGGGTGGTCTAGCCGACACACGCGTTTACAAGGAAGTAGCAAAGGCTAAACTTACATCAAACAAAAACCCAAGTTCTTTAGTGGCTGCTAGTTGCTTAAATAGAGGAATAGAAAGAAGTTCTGGTGGAGAATGAAGCTCTCTCGACAGTTTCTGGATGTGTCGTTTGGTTTCTCCCATTGATTCTTCATCCTCCAGAAAGTAGACGAAGAGAGCTTTCCAACAAATATTTATTTGCACTAAAAAACCTTGGGAGATGAAAGATATGCTCGATTTAATATGGTGCTTGCTGCAGTTGTAACACCCTAGGTGTTACTCAGGGTGTCCACCCCAGGGTTACCCCTTTTAACCCATTGTTACATAAAGACTTATGGGCAAAGTACTTCAACCTTGGAATTCAAGATCCTAATCAAGTGCAAACTACCTTGGATATCATGCCCTAGCTTGTCATGCACATCTAAGTAGGGCTCTTCCAAAACCCTAGAGCAAAACCTCCATAGGTGATATGAACCCTAATTAAAGCCATGATCAAAAGACCATGTAAACATCATGATCATGGTTTGGGCCAAATATAAAAGTTGTAATATACTTAATAACCTACAATTAATAGTAAGGAAGTACCCCCAAAAAGTTTTTAGAAGAGTCCTAAAAAGATCACCAAAGGTTGAACACAAGGGAGAAATTCAGATTTTGCCCAAGTCAAAAACCAACCCTTGAGCAAAGATCCCACATGTTCACCTTGATCCCCTTTTCAAAACCTGTCGACCCAATTGACAAAATGGCGCCAAATTAACCCTAGAATGCCCTGGAAAAATTTGAACCCAAGCCAAAACTGTTTGACACGTGTTGGCACTGGTTTTGTCTCGGTTTGCACAGGGCAGACAGACAAGACTTGGCGCCACCATATCTCCTCAACCAGACCACATCTCCTCTTGGAACTCACATGAACTAGGTAGCTCTAGGTGCAGGGAAGAGATCTCCCACAGGCGGTAGGGCAAGATTCGTACGCCTGGCCGCTCAGCAGAGCGAAGAACACGGGCAGAAGCAACGCGCCACGTGTTCGACGCGCTCTGAGCTCGCCAGAGCACGCCCGCGCGCGCCCCGCGTGCCCGCGTCGCGCCAAACGGTCGAGCCGGCGCCCTGGCCGCGCCCGCGCCTATAAAACCCGCCCCAGTGCTCGGCTGCCTTCCCCATAGCCTCCTCCGTACCTCGCCGGACTTGCCCGAGCCAGCCATTGCCTCCGGCGACCTCCCCGCGACCCGCCAGTGCCGCCCGAGAGCAACCACCGTGGCCAACCCCTCTCCAGTCCTCCTCCGTTCGATCCAAGCCCCCAGATAGCTTCCTGGTGAGGCCGTGAGCCTTGCTCAAGCTTAACCCGAGGGCCCGCGTCACCGAAGTAGCCAAATCGCGCTCACCGGAGTTCAAGAACCCGCCGGCGCACGTGGACCGGGTAAACCCCTTCACCATTTTCCAATTCGTTGTGCGCATGGCCTCTGTGTCACCCCGTGAAGCTCCTCGTGCACCCTAATTGAACTATACCGCCGTGGTTTGGCCGGAGCAGGCGCCGCCGTCGACCCCCGCCGCCTGTGTTCGTGGCCAGGGTGACTCCAACCACCTCCGGCGACGACCCGCGCATCGACGTGACCGCCGCGACCTCCCGAACGTCACTGACCACCTCGCCGGACCTCCCTCGCCGCCGGTAAGCCGCGCCATCCTTTTCTTTCCCGCGGCTACTGTTTCAGTTGGGGGAAGGACCGCGGGTGAGAGGGAGAGAAAGCCAGGGGGTTAAGTGAAATGTCAGAGACTCGGGGGAATAGTGGCGCGAGGGTAGATCTATGAGGTTTGATTCGGTTTAAACCCAGGGACCTCGGTGCAAACTGCTTTTTCAGAAAAACTTTATTAAAACCTGATTTAAATTCAAACAGAAACTTTAAAAACCCGTAACTTCTGTTTGGTTTATCCAAATTTGGTCAAATTAATTTTGCCAGACTCTAAATCATGTAACCTGTCTAAGAAAAATATGAAACCCCATAAGTACTAGAGAAAAATATAAGGTTCTGATTTAATTTTAGTTTTGACCAAAAGCTTAATAATAGCAAGAAAAATGGTTGTACTATTTAACTAGGGTTGGAAAAATTTGGAGAAGTTTATATCTACCTACTGACCTAGTTAAAAATGTTAAACCCCTCTGTCCACTACATTAAGGTAGTTTTTACCCCTTACTCCATAATATGTTTAAGATTGAGAAAAATAGAAAAGGTGACATAAATAATGAACCAGAGGGCACCCCTATTTTTGTTGAGATACTTAGTCAATGTAGTTCACTGGAAAAATATATCATACCCTGTTATAGTGTAAGATAAGAAAGATACCCTTTAAAATGAATAAAATAAGGATAACTTAGAAAACTCCTACAAAAATAACCCTAAGGTGAAACCTCCCCAAACCCTAGGATAACTAATGTTTTGATAATAAGAACTTAGGAAAAATCTGAAATCTGTTGTTTGATATTTTTCAAATGACAAGTTAGTTCTAAGCACCCTTTTTGCACCAAACTTTAGAAATCCACCATTAAATAACCATCATGTTTCTCCCTGCCATTTTTGGTACAAGAGCTTAGTATCACTAATAGAGGCCAAAAAAATAACCTTTAGGACAGAACCTACCCCTAACTAAGAGGTGTAGTGTAAAGTGGCCCATTTTGCCTAATTATTGTTATTTTTGTTTAAAGCCTAGCTTTTGTACTTTGAGCCTCAACTTCTTAAAACCAGCTAGAATAGCAAGTGACAACCCACTGTGATTTTTATTGAATTTTTGAAAATTTTAAAATACTGTGGTAGTTCAAATCTACACTAGAAATCCTAAATGGAAATTAAAGAAAGGAAAATAGATAATGGAAATTAATGTCCTCCTAAGACCTTTGTAAATTTGTCCACTGAAATCTATAAAGACAATGCAAATCCCCTATGTTATCCTAAAAGAAAACCTAAACCTAAAAGGGAATAAGTCTATGTATATATACCACTGGAAGACCCACATAGCCAGGGAACCCTAAGTTAATTCTTGATTTAATTTCTGTAGTTTAATGTTCATAAATCTTGCATAATCATGACATACATGTTCATTGCATTGCGATAGACTGTAATCTTGCTGACGGAGAGTACATCCTCGTGCCGGAGCAAGGAGCTGCCTAGGAGGTTGCCCCAGACCCAGCACCCGAGCCTGCACCAGAGGACCTGCCTGCCCCTGCTTTGGAAGGCAAGCCCCGGTTTTATGCATAACCTGTTATTTATGCTATTTTACTTCACTTATTGATTGTAGGATTGATTGTGCACTTAGGTGTAGGAATTGTTTGAAACCCTAGTTGCATGATCTCAGGAACCCTTTTGAGATGAATACTATTGTGACAGGTCGAGTAGTTGCTTTATTTTAATTAGAATCTCGGTAGAAGACGAGTGATTTTTCTAGCACTCGCGTGAGGTCAGGAATTGGTTGTACTCACTTTCATATCATAACGAGGTTGGTTTGTGGGCAACAATCCATAGGGATTGGTTGTCTACGGGATCAAAATTTGAGTAAGGATTAAGGTGTGGTACCGTGAGTCAAGCGTTTGAACGTACTACACACATACTGAGAAATATGGTAAATCGGTAAGCCTAGTACCTGAGTGAACCTGGCAGTGGACATATCCCCTCACGCGACCTGAGACGTAGTCTCCCATTCCGGTTATGGTGGGTACAAGTGCGGTCACTGCACGACGGCCAGTCGGGGTCAGTGAGGCATTGTACGCCAAGGCGGTGAGCCCTGATCTGCTGACGGGGAATCGATGGGGACGGTTGACATGTGTGGGGACGGAGATCCCCTGCATGTCGTGTGTTTAGGTTTACCTTGCAAGGATAAAACTCGATTCGAATCGTCTGCTTCTCACAGCTAATGAGACTGCTTGATCCATGCTGCTGCATTGAGTAACAAGTGGAACTATGTTGAGATGATACAAGATATCGATTGCTAAAAATGCTTGCTACTATGTATGAGTAGATAGTACACTTTGAGCCTTAAGAGAGTCACACTTAACTTTGACTAAGTTAAAATCTTGATTTAGAAACTCAGCTAGTGCTTTTGGCAACCAAACCCCACAGCCAAACAGCTGCATGTCTAGAGGTAGAGGAGTATAGACTCCTCACACCGGGTAAGTCTAGCTGAGTATTAGTATACTCAGCCTTGCTTGTGGCACAATTTTTACAGGTTCTCTGGAGGAAATGGCTGCTGGAGTGACTTGGCCATCCACCCTGCCACCGGGTTGGACTGTCGAGTGGGACCCTGCCTCGGCTGAGGAGGAGCATGAGGAGTGATGGGACAGGCTTCCCCATCTCTCTATTTATTTACCATTAGTTTATTTCCGCTGCACTTCAAAACAATGATGGTCACTTTTGCAAAAACTCCGATGATGATGATGATGATGTAATAATTTAACACTCTGACATGTATGGTTTTATGCTTTATTGTATTTGCTCTGTGACTCACCATCGAGTGAGATTGTGGTACTTGATCCTGTCAGTGGCCGTGTCGGACTAGATCCGAGGGATTGACGGGTTATTCTCATTTAAGTGTGGTCTAGCCTCTAAGGCAGGGCTTAGGCACTTAAGTTGGAATAATTCGGGCAGTTCCGCCACAGCTGGTATCGGAGCTTGTACCACCACAGAGGAATCAATAAAACATGAATACCATCCCTTTTCTAAGGTAAAATTTGATAGAAACAATGTTGGATAGATAGTAGGACGAGCAGGATAGACCTAGGACGTGAAGCCTTAGGATGATAGAAGGGTAGCTAGGTGGCTAAGTAACTAGGCCCTACAGGCCACCTTTTCAAGGATGGGAGTTCTTCCCTAGTCCTTTTTATTTTCTAGAGAGGTCGTTCAGGACGCGCATGCATGCATTCTTAATTAAGCAAATGGATAACTAAGTAAAAGGACTTAAAAATGAGATAACAGCCAACTAGGTCCCCAATGCCTTTTTCTCTTAGCTAGAGACAGGCTGAGTTTTATTTTCCTTATTCTTTTTGTAATTCTTTTTCTTTTACTTACGCTTAACCGTGCACAGATGGCTTCCCACGGATCCTCCGATGACGGAAATGCACTGACCCACACTGACGGACTTGCACGAGAGGGTTTTCCCCGCATCTTGTGGGAGGTACTTTAGGGGGCAGGATACTTGACACCCCCTCAGTACGCGGTGCAGCAGTTCGAGAAGCACCGGGTGCCTCGCTGCAGGGTGAGGATGACTTTGGAGCCTCATCCCCTGCAGCCAGGCTGGCGCTCCTTGGACTCTAAGTCTTTCGGGTACCGAGCGGAGGACACAATCGAGGCAATCGCTCTGCATGGACTGACTACCTTTTGCGGATTCCATCCCTTGGAGCTGGCTACCCACCCCATTGGGTTGTTCCCCGCGGAAAAGGAGGACGACCCGATGTGGAAGGATCGGGTGGAGCATGCCAAGGACATCTGGGCTCTCTACCCAGGCCACACCGCTCACTTGTCGGTACGATGCATGAACGCGCTGTATCGTCTGCAAGTGATGCGTGGGGAGGCCATGTCTCATCTGATGGCACTACTGGAGGCAACCAAGATCACCCTGGATAACAGGGAGGAGCTCGTGGTGGACTTGTCCCAGGAGCTCGTGGAAAAAGATTTGCAAGTGGAGCAGCTGTCTGATGAGATTCATGAGTTGGAGGAGCTAGTGGGCACCAGGGAGAACACCATCGAGGTTCTCGAAGATCAGCTCCTCAACACTCAGCAGCAGCTAGCAGAAGCAAATGAGCACCTAGACATGCATCACCAAGAGATCCATGGTGAGGAGGCTGACGAGGACGTTGACATCGAGGGAGGGGAGGAGCCTGCTTCCAGTGTAGACACCGCTGGCTCAGAGAGACCCCCTTCCCCCGAGTCCAGCGTTGCCTCGTTCGCTCATTAGATGCCAGGTTAATCCTAGAGGTTGATGATAATTGGACTCCTCGCCGCTAGCTTAGCTTTTGCACCCTTAGGGTACTAGGCTAGGTAGAGTTGAGTCTTTTGGATCATTGATGTAACAGTGTTAAACTCTTTTGGAGGTTCAGGGATGATTAATGGCAGTTAAAATTGGACGGAAGGTTTATGTTTTTGTTTTGTTTTATGAGGAATCTACCAAATTGCTTTAACTCCCCTACCATGTTTAAACCTTAAACTGAGAAGATGTGTTATTAAGCAACCATGTGATTTTTCAGATGGCTGGGAGAGCGCGCCGTGGTCAGAATGAGCACGTTCCTCCACTGCCACCGCCTCCCACTCTGCAGGAGCTCATGGCCCAGCAGAATGAGATCCTGAGGCAGTTAGCTCAGCGTCAGCCACCACCTCAGCATTACGGTGGAGACCATCAGCGTCACCCCGTCGCTGCTACCTACCAGGAGTTCCTCAGTACTCAGCCCCCATTGTTTACCAGGGCGGAGGACCCACTTGATGCAGATGTGTGGTTGAGGGTGGTGGAATCCAAATTCCCACTGCTCCATGGGGCTTGCTCAGAGGTCACCAAGGTCAGGTTCGCCACCCAGCAGCTTCGCGGACCCGCAAGGACTTGGTGGGACCATTTTCTTGCCATGCAGCCAGAAGGTAGAGAGGTGGAGTGGAGGGAGTTCAAGGCAGCGTTCAGAGGGCACCATATTCCAGCTGGCATCATGGACCGGAAGCTCAATGAGTTTCTGGCACTCACTCAGGGCAGCAGGACAGTGTTGCAGTATGCCCAGGCCTTCAATGATTTGTGCCAGTATGCTGGATACCATGCGGACACGGATGAGAAGAAGCGAGACAGGTTCAGACGGGGGCTCAGCACCAAGCTCCGTGATCGTCTCAACACCGTCAGGGCCAACAGTTACAATGAGTTGGTCAACATGGCTATCTCCCAGGAGGACTGCATCTTAGCTCGACAGGCAGAGAAGAAGAGGAAGACCCCTGTGGCAGGACCCTCAGCTCAGCCACAGCGCTTCAGGATTGTGTCTGACACGTAGAACAAGGGACCTCAGCAGCAGCAAGGGAGATGGGTGATCAGACCACCACCACAGCAGCAGCAGACACCCAACCGCACCCAATTTCCCGCTCAGAGGAGCAACCAGCAGCAGCAGCAGTACCGACAGGCCAATGACAACAGGTGTTTCACTTGTGGCAGCACTGGGCATTATGCCAAGAATTGCCCCAAAAACCAGCAGAGGCAGGGGCAGAATGTCAATCAGAACCAAGGCAAGAGACAGAAGGTGCAAGTGAGGCAGGGCAAGCTGAACTTCACTACCATGGCTGACATTCCAGAGGGAGCACCCGTCATGACTGGTATCTTTACAGTTTTAAATTTCCCTGCTATTGTTCTTTTTGATTCCGGTGCTTCACATAGTTTTATCAGTGCCAAGTTTAGTGCCAAATGCCAGTTGCCCTTTCACCATACCGATGGGGGCATTACAATTTCAACACCCGGAGGCAGAGTTGCCACTTATCAAATCAACAAGAATGTGCCTCTAAAGTTTGGTAGTTTGATAATTAAAACCAACCTTCTTATCTTGGGACTGGATAGTGTGGATATCATATTGGGAACTGATTGGTTGACCAGACATCAGGTAGTGATTGACATTGCAGCTAGGACCATCGAAGTACACTCACCAACCTGTGGTGAAATCACATTATATTTACCCAACCAGGGTTGTACCCGATCTTGTGCCTTTGTTATGGTAGAATCCCTAGTGGAAAAGATCCCAGTGGTCTGTGACTATCCGGATGTTTTTCCGGATGAATTGCCAGGAATGCCGCCTGACCGAGATATTGAGTTCGCCATCGAATTGCAACCCGGGACTGCTCCTATCTCCAAGAGACCCTATAGGATGCCTCCCGCGGAATTGGCAGAATTGAAGAAACAATTGCAAGAATTGCTGGACAAGGGGTTTATTCGTCCATGTACTTCACCATGGGGATGTCCCGCCTTATTCGTAAAGAAAAAGGATGAGAGTTTGAGGATGTGTGTTGACTACCGCCCTCTCAATGCGGTGACTATCAAGAACAAATACCCGTTACCCCGCATTGATGTTCTGTTTGATCAGTTGGTGGGAGCCAAGGTATTCTCCAAGATAGACCTTCGTTCAGGCTACCATCAGATTAAGATCCGTGCCAGTGACATTCCCAAGACGGCTTTCTCTACCAGATATAGGCTCTATGAGTTTTTGGTGATGTCTTTTGGGCTAACCAATGCCCCGGATTACTTTATGTACTTGATGAACTCAGTATTTATGCCAGAGTTGGACAAGTTCGTGGTCGTTTTTATTGATGATATTCTGGTCTATTCCAAGAATGAGGACGAGCATACTGAGCATCTGCACATCGTACTTCAGCGACTGCGCGATCACCGTCTTTATGCAAAGTTGTCTAAGTGTGAATTTTGGCTGAAGGAGATTAAATTCTTGGGTCACACAATTTCTCAGGATGGGATATCGGTTGACCCTGAAAAGGTACAGGAGGTGATGGATTGGAAACCCCCGACTACAGTGAGGCAGATTCGGAGTTTTCTGGGATTGGCAGGGTATTATCGACGATTTATTCCGGATTTCTCCAGAATTGCCAAACCAATGACTGAATTGCTGAAGAAGGGAGTCAAGTATGATTGGAGCCAGAAGTGCGAGGATGCCTTTCACACCTTGAGGCAGCATTTGACAACAGCTCCAGTGCTAGCTCAGCCAGATAATACCAAGCCATTTGAAGTTTATTGTGATGCTTCTGGTACAGGGTTGGGTTGTGTCTTGATGCAAGATAATCGGGTCATTGCTTATGCTTCCCGAGCCCTTAGACCCCACGAGCAGAACTATCCTACACATGATCTGGAATTGGCAGCAGTGGTTCATGCCCTCAAGATATGGAGACACTATTTGATGGGAGCCCACTGCAACATCTACACTGATCACAAGAGTTTGAAATACATTTTTACTCAGGCTGATCTGAACATGAGGCAAAGGAGATGGTTAGAGTTGATCAAGGACTATGATTTGGAGGTGCAATACCACCCAGGGAAGGCCAATGTTGTGGCAGATGCCTTGAGCAGAAAGGCCCAGTGCAACTGTTTGAACATGGATGTGAGAGTTACCACCTTGTGTGACGAGTTGTGCAGGCTGAATCTAGAAGTGGTTCCTTCCGGTGGATTGAGTTATATCTCAGTGGAACCCACACTGCAAGAGCAAATAGTCAGGGCTCAGGTTGAGGACAAGGGAGTCCAGGTTATTAAAGAAATGATCAAGCAGAAGGCAGAGAAATACAAGTGTTTCCGTCAGGACAGCAAGGGGATTTTATGGTTTGGAGATCGATTGGTTGTTCCCAAGGACCCTGAGCTCAGAAATAAGATATTGGATGAAGCTCACCTTTCCAAGTTCTCCATGAACCCTGGTAGCAACAAGATGTACCATGATCTCAGGTCTTTGTATTGGTGGACCAGGATGAAGAGGGAAATTGCCAAGTACGTATCAGAGTGTGACACTTGCCAGAGGATAAAAGCCAGCCACTTGAAGGCAGCAGGCCCTTTGCAACCCCTTCCCATACCATCTTGGAAATGGGAGGACATTTGCATGGACTTCATAGTAGGATTACCCAATACCTCCAGGCACCATGATTCTATATGGGTTATTGTGGACAGATTGACCAAGACTGCCCATTTCTTGCCAGTGCACACCACCCACCGGGCAGAGAAGTATGCGGAGATCTACATTGACCAGATAGTTCGTCTGCATGGGATACCAAGGACTATAGTCTCAGACCGAGGAGCACCTTTTGTGGCACGATTTTGGGAGCAACTACAGGAATCACTTGGAACCCAGGTCATACGAAGCTCAGCATACCACCCCCAAACAGATGGCCAGACAGAAAGGGTAAATCAGATTTTGGAAGACATGTTGCGAGCATGTGCACTACACTATGGAAAGGATTGGGACAAGTGCCTTTCCTTGGCAAAATTTTCTTACAATAACAGCTATCAGTCTAGTCTGAAGATGGCACCTTTTGAGGCATTGTATGGGAGAAGATGCAGGACCCCGCTAAATTGGTCTCAAGCAGGAGAAAGGGAAGTTTTTGGGCCAGATTTGGTGCTTGAAGCAGAGGCAAAGGTTAGGATTATCAAAAAGAACTTAGAAGCTGCTCAGGCCAGGCAAAAGAGTTATCATGACAAGAGGCGGAAGCCTCTACAGTTTGAGGTGGGAGATCATGTCTATCTTAAGATATCACCAACCAAGGGTGTCCAGAGATTCGGGATCAAGGGCAAGTTGGCCCCTCGTTACATTGGACCATACAAGATCAAGGCAAGTTGTGGACCCGTAGCTTACCAATTGGAGTTGCCACCCTGCCTGTCAGCAGTTCACAATGTGTTCCATGTATCTCAGCTGCTGAAATGTGTTCGTCTACCCACTGAAGTGCTACCGGAACCGGACATTGAGATAGAACCAGACTTGTCCTACCAAGAGTACCCCGTCAAGGTATTGGATCAAAAGGAAAGATCAACTCGGGCAAGATCAATCAGAATGTATAAGGTTCAGTGGAGTCACCATTCAGCAGAAGAAGCTACATGGGAGACGGAGGATTTTCTACGCTCTCGCTTCCCCGACTTTCTGCCCAAAGGAGTCGGTATGTAGCCCCAAAGCCCCACCCCACCTGCCCTTTGAAGTCAATTATAAGAAAAACTTAGATAACAAGAATAGTCTAAATTGTGGATTTGACTTAAGAAGGGCTTCCTTCTGAAGTTGCAAAGAGGATGACATTCGAAGAACAGTTAAGAAAGTGAAACTTGAGCATAAGGGGAGAGTAGCACCCACACACCTTCAAGCATCCCTCCCAGGGACTCTACCTGAAATCTCGGGACGAGATTCCTTTAAGGGGGGAGGGCTGTAACACCCTAGGTGTTACTCAGGGTGTCCACCCCAGGGTTACCCCTTTTAACCCATTGTTACATAAAGACTTATGGGCAAAGTACTTCAACCTTGGAATTCAAGATCCTAATCAAGTGCAAACTACCTTGGATATCATGCCCTAGCTTGTCATGCACATCTAAGTAGGGCTCTTCCAAAACCCTAGAGCAAAACCTCCATAGGTGATATGAACCCTAATTAAAGCCATGATCAAAAGACCATGTAAACATCATGATCATGGTTTGGGCCAAATATAAAAGTTGTAATATACTTAATAACCTACAATTAATAGTAAGGAAGTACCCCCAAAAAGTTTTCAGAAGAGTCCTAAAAAGATCACCAAAGGTTGAACACAAGGGAGAAATTCAGATTTTGCCCAAGTCAAAAACCAACCCTTGAGCAAAGATCCCACATGTTCACCTTGATCCCCTTTTCAAAACCTGTCGACCCAATTGACAAAATGGCGCCAAATTAACCCTAGAATGCCCTGGAAAAATTTGAACCCAAGCCAAAACTGTTTGACACGAGTTGGCACTGGTTTTGTCTCGGTTTGCACAGGGCAGACAGACAAGACTTGGCGCCACCATATCTCCTCAACCAGACCACATCTCCTCTTGGAACTCACATGAACTAGGTAGCTCTAGGTGCAGGGAAGAGATCTCCCACAGGCGGTAGGGCAAGATTCGTACGCCTGGCCGCTCAGCAGAGCGAAGAACACGGGCAGAAGCAACGCGCCACGTGTTCGACAAGCTCTGAGCTCGCCAGAGCACGCCCGCGCGCGCCCCGCGTGCCCGCGTCGCGCCAAACGGTCGAGCCGGCGCCCTGGCCGCGCCCGCGCCTATAAAACCCGCCCCAGTGCTCGGCTGCCTTCCCCATAGCCTCCTCCGTACCTCGCCGGACTTGCCCGAGCCAGCCATTGCCTCCGGCGACCTCCCCGCGACCCGCCAGTGCCGCCCGAGAGCAACCACCGTGGCCAACCCCTCTCCAGTCCTCCTCCGTTCGATCCAAGCCCCCAGATAGCTTCCTGGTGAGGCCGTGAGCCTTGCTCAAGCTTAACCCGAGGGCCCGCGTCACCGGAGTAGCCAAATCGCGCTCACCGGAGTTCAAGAACCCGCCGGCGCACGTGGACCGGGTAAACCCCTTCACCATTTTCCAATTCGTTGCGCGCATGGCCTCTGTGTCACCCCGTGAAGCTCCTCGTGCACCCTAATTGAACTATACCGCCGTGGTTTGGCCGGAGCAGGCGCCGCCGTCGACCCCCGCCGCCTGTGTTCGTGGCCAGGGTGACTCCGACCACCTCCGGCGACGACCCGCACATCGACGTGACCGCCGCGACCTCCCGAACGTCACTGACCACCTCGCCGGACCTCCCTCGCCGCCGGTAAGCCGCGCCATCCTTTTCTTTCCCGCGGCTACTGTTTCAGTTGGGGGAAGGACCGCGGGTGAGAGGGAGAGAAAGCCAGGGGGTTAAGTGAAATGTCAGAGACTCGGGGGAACAGTGGCGCGAGGGTAGATCTGTGAGGTTTGATTCGGTTTAAACCCAGGGACCTCGGCGCAAACTGCTTTTTCAGAAAAACTTTATTAAAACCTGATTTAAATTCAAACAGAAACTTTAAAAACCCGTAACTTCTGTTTGGTTTATCCAAATTTGGTCAAACTAATTTTGCCAGACTCTAAATCATGTAACCTGTCTAAGAAAAATATGAAACCCCATAAGTACTAGAGAAAAATATAAGGTTCTGATTTAATTTTAGTTTTGACCAAAAGCTTAATAATAGCAAGAAAAATGGTTGTACTATTTAACTAGGGTTGGAAAAATTTGGAGAAGTTTATATCTACCTACTGACCTAGTTAAAAATGTTAAACCCCTCTGTCCACTACATTAAGGTAGTTTTTACCCCTTACTCCATAATATGTTTAAGATTGAGAAAAATAGAAAAGGTGACATAAATAATGAACCAGAGGGCACCCCTATTTTTGTTGAGATACTTAGTCAATGTAGTTCACTGGAAAAATATATCATACCCTGTTATAGTGTAAGATAAGAAAGATACCCTTTAAAATGAATAAAATAAGGATAACTTAGAAAACTCCTACAAAAATAACCCTAAGGTGAAACCTCCCCAAACCCTAGGATAACTAATGTTTTGATAATAAGAACTTAGGAAAAATCTGAAATCTGTTGTTTGATATTTTTCAAATGACAAGTTAGTTCTAAGCACCCTTTTTGCACCAAACTTTAGAAATCCACCATTAAATAACCATCATGTTTCTCCCTGCCATTTTTGGTACAAGAGCTTAGTATCACTAATAGAGGCCAACAAAAATAACCTTTAGGACAGAACCTAACCCTAACTAAGAGGTGTAGTGTAAAGTGGCCCATTTTGCCTAATTATTGTTATTTTTGTTTAAAGCCTAGCTTTTGTACTTTGAGCCTCAACTTCTTAAAACTAGCTAGAATAGCAAGTGACAACCCACTGTGATTTTTATTGAATTTTTGAAAATTTTAAAATACTGTGGTAGTTCAAATCTACACTAGAAATCCTAAATGGAAATTAAAGAAAGGAAAATAGATAATGGAAATTAATGTCCTCCTAAGACCTTTGTAAATTTGTCCACTGAAATCTATAAAGACAATGCAAATCCCCTATGTTATCCTAAAAGAAAACCTAAACCTAAAAGGGAATAAGTCTATGTATATATACCACTGGAAGACCCACATAGCCAGGGAACCCTAAGTTAATTCTTGATTTAATTTCTGTAGTTTAATGTTCATAAATCTTGCATAATCATGACATACATGTTCATTGCATTGCGATAGACTGTAATCTTGCTGACGGAGAGTACATCCTCGTGCCGGAGCAAGGAGCTGCCCAAGAGGTTGCCCCAGACCCAGCACCCGAGCCTGCACCAGAGGACCTGCCTGCCCCTGCTTTGGAAGGCAAGCCCCGGTTTTATGCATAACCTGTTATTTATGCTATTTTACTTCACTTATTGATTGTAGGATTGATTGTGCACTTAGGTGTAGGAATTGTTTGAAACACTAGTTGCATGATCTCAGGAACCCTTTTGAGATGAATACTAGTGTGACAGGTCGTGTGGGGGATAGATATCCCCCGGGTCCACTAAAAGAGTAAAGGACCTCACGAAAGGCCCAAGGGCCCAATAAATCGTAAGGTTATTCTTTCGTGGGCCTGGGGAAAGACAACCAGCAACGCATGACGACATGAGGCCGGATTGGTGCAAACCCGGACGGCCCATAGCGTCGAGCCATTGGCCGCAACAGAGATCCGACTTTCCCGCGTCGGGGCCTCCATGCAACGAAGCCACGTGAGGATAAGTCGGCGAGGGTTACGTAGAGGATAATCTCGAGAGGTTCACTATCTTTTAGCCACTTGTTGTTATCTTATCCATGTGTACTGCCCCACGGTCGAGTATATAAGGCCTAGGGGGCACCCCTTCAGAACGACCGACCCATTACTCAGCCACCCACATCAACTCTCTGTATTCTCGATCCAGAGAGCTCTCTTGTAACCATATCCACCAAGCATACTCATCAGGACGTAGGGTGTTACGCAACACTAAGCGGCCCGAACCTGTAAATCTTGTCCACAGTCCCTCGTGCGATCGGCACGAACCATTCTGCTACAGTTGTCGACACCTTCCTACTCCTAAAACACCTTGAGGGGCAACCCCGGGTGTGCGGTCGGACCCTAAACACCGACAGCTGGCGCGCCAGGTAGGGGGTGTGTCGACAATCCAAGCTAGCTCAATGGCCATCTCCTTCTACAGCAAGATCGCCCTACGCCCCGGATCTATGTTCCGCTTCGGAACAATCTCGTTCGTAGCAGACGAAGAAGGAACTCTGCACCGTATCACGGATCCGCCGGAAAAGGAGTCTTCCTCAACAAACTCCGAAAATACCGGAGAGGTGCAACCTCCGACCCCCCGAAAGAAGATCACCGCGACGGCAACACCGTTCTACCCCGACGTCCTCTTCGTCGGAAGGGCGGAATCGCCCACCATCTCCGACGACGAGCCGACTGTACCCGGGGAGGAACCGCCTCAGCGAGAGTCCTGCCGACGAAGGAACCGGCGCAGGAATGTTCGACGACATCACGCAGCCGGAGAGCGGAATCCGGAACAACCTGTCTCGCGAGACGAGGTCTCGGAGGTAGGGGAAACCCCGGAAGAACGCGTCTTCAGAGAGCGAAGGAACTCCCGACGACGTGATCGCCGACGAGCTCAGGAACAGGCTGAGCATGATGCAAGGCAACGTCGAGAGAATCCACTCTTCGGGCGCAATCTGAACCCCGACTTCGCCCGAGCCATGAACACACCGAGCGAAGTCGGAGGGGTGCTGGCTCGGATAGCGGAAGGACTTCCTCGGACTCCTGACGCCGACGGCTACCGACGACTGTTCACCCAGGCGGCCAACCATCTTCTACCGCTTGCTCATCCGCCGAACGATCTACGACACGCCATCAACAGTCGCCGGGACGCGCGGAGCTCCATCAACGCTTCGCGGGAACGGCGGCATGAGAACGAAATTCGTCGTCGAGAGGAGTACGACAGGGATCATGGTGCCCCGACTCAGAGCCAAGCTACCAGGACTGAGTCGGCGACGGCTTCAACTGGCGGGACCTCCCGGGGACGGTCGAAGAATCACAACCACAACTCCCCTCCCCGGGACAGACATCGACCCCGGCGACAGGAGGACACGTGCGGAGTGTCCGCCCTTACTCCGCGCCTCAGGGCCATCCAATGGCCTCCCAATTTCAAGGTATCCAATGTTGACAAGTATGAACCTAAGCAGGATCCATGGGGTTGGCTAGCCGTCTACACCACCGCTGCTCGAGCTGCCGGAGCATCCGAAGACGTGATGACCGCGTACTTGCCCATTGTCCTTGGACAAGACGCGCTGCAATGGCTACGACATCTACCCCGACACTGCATCGACGCCTGGGGAGACTTCAGTCGGCGTTTCACCGCCAACTTCCAGTCCCTCTCCGACAAGCCGGCGCAGCCGTGGGACCTTAAATCTATCAAGCGCCGGGGGGACGAAACTCTCCGATCGTACCTCAAGAGGTTTCAAACCATGAGGAATCGAATCCCCGATGTCACGGAAGCGGCCGTGATCGAGGACTTCTACCGAGGATCTAATGATTCGGTTTTCGTCCGAGCCATACTACAAAGGGCGCCGACCACCTCGGAGGAGCTGTTCCGGGAAGCCGACCTCTACATCACCGCCGACGAGCGAGCCCAGGATCTCATCGGAGGAGCGAAGCCCGCACCGGCAGCACCACGACGCGACACGAACCAGCAACCCGACAAGCGGTGGGAGAAGAGGCCACGCGAGGAAGTGCACGCCGCCGGCGGACCACCTGCTTCTCGCGCTCGAGGAGGACCTCGTGGAGGCGAGCGTACGCTGGACGACATCCTCGACGCCCAGTGCCCGTACCACAAGGACATGCGCCACACTCTTCGTAATTGCCGAGACTTCAAGCACTCCGTCGGACACGGCCGACCCTTCCAACCTTTACCTCCTCCTCCGCCGAGGGGAGGACCAGATGAACCACGACAACCCCATCGGCAGGAGGAGGGAGGAGGAGGAGGAGCTTTCCCGCGCGTTGACAGGGAGGTCAACGTCATCTTCGGCGGACACGGATCGCAGGAGAGCAGAAGACAGCAAAAGCTCAATGATCGCCAGATACTGGTGGCGACCATCGGCCCTCCCGCCCCATACCGATGGTCGGAACACCCGATCACCTTCACTCGGGCGGATCAATGGCTCAACTTCGACCACCCGGGCAAGTACCCGCTTCTCGTCGATCCGGTGATCCGAGAGAGCCGGGTGAAAAAGGTGTTAGTGGACGGGGGGAGCAGCATCAACATCACCTTCCCCCGGACACTCCAGAGCTTGGGAGTTCATCTCAAAGAGCTCCACGAGTCGGACACTCCTTTCTTCGGCATCGTGCCGACGGAAGGGGAATACCCGCTGGGCCACATCTACATGCCGGTCACCTTTGGAACTCCGGAGAACTATAGAACCGAGTTCCTGAGGTTTGAAGTGGCAAACTTCGACTGCGGGTACAACGCCATCATCGGGAGGCCAGGATTGGCCAAGTTCATGGCCATTCCGCATTATACATACATGATACTGAAGATGCCAGGGCCACAAGGGATCATAACTGTGCGCGCCGACCTCCAAGGCGCCGCAGAATGTTTCCGAGTGGCTATTCAAGCAGCCCTCACCGCCAAGCCATCGACAGCTCCCTTCGCAATGGCGAACTCTAAGCCTGAGGAGGACCTCGCAATACCAGCAAATGAAGCTCAGACCGCGACCTCCATGCGGCCGACTGAAGAAACCAAGAGAATCAACCTGGGGTTTGCTGATGAGCGCAAGACGGCCATCATCAGCTCCAGTTTGGATGACAAATAGGAAAGCGCGCTCGTCCGGTTTCTGCAAGATAACCGAGATGTATTCGCATGGCAACCTGCGGATATGCCGGGAGTCCCGAGAGAACTGGCCGAGCACAAACTGAAGGTTTTTCCCCAGGCGAGGCCGATTCGGCAGAAATTACGTCGTTTCACGCCTGATAAGAGGGAAGCCATTCGCGCCGAGCTAGCTCGCTTGGTCGCGGCTGGATTCATTAGAGAAGTATCACATCCTGAGTGGTTAGCCAATCCTGTTCTTGTACTCAAAAAGAATAAAGTGGACTGGCGCATGTGTGTTGATTATACCGATCTCAACAAACACTGTCCGAAGGATCCCTTCGGGCTCCCAAGGATAGATCAGGTGGTGGACTCCACCGCTGGGTGTTCTATGCTGTCTTTCTTGGATTGCTATTCCGGATATCATCAGATCAGTCTGGCAAAGGAAGATGAAGAAAAAACGGCATTCATTACTCCGTTTGGCGCTTTCTGTTATACCTCCATGCCGTTCGGCCTCAAAAACGCTGGAGCGACTTACCAGAGAGCTATTCAAACATGCTTAGCCGATCACTGGGGCAAGCGTGTGGAGGCTTATGTGGATGACGTGGTGATCAAAACACAGGACTCAAAAGACTTCATTGAAGATTTGCAACTGGTTTTCAACAGCCTGAGGCGGTATAGATGGAAGCTTAATCCCGAGAAATGTGTTTTTGGGGTACCAGCCGGAAAGTTGCTCGGATTTATTGTCAGCCACCGGGGAATTGAAGCTAATCCAGATAAAATTGAGGCTATCATGAAGATGGAAGCACCTCGATCGCAGAAGAAGGTTCAGCGACTTACTGGATGCATGGCAGCTTTAAGCAGATTTATATCCAGACTGGGAGAAAAAGGTTTGCCGTTTTACAAGTTACTCAAGAAGGTGGATAAATTCCAGTGGACTTCAGAAGCACAAGAAGCTCTGGATGCTCTGAAAAAATTCTTGACAACACCACCAGTGCTGAAACCACCTCGACGAGCTACATCAACTCAACCAGCTGAAGATTTGCTATTGTATATCTCTTGCACGACTCACGTGGTAAGCACCGCGTTGGTAGTCGAGCGAGTAGAAGAAGGGCATGCCTACCCAGTACAACATCCTGTCTACTTCATCAGTGAGGTCCTCGGCCCCTCAAAGAAAAAGTATCCTCAAGTTCAGAAACTATTGTATGCAGTACTTCTAACTGCCCGCAAGCTGCGTCACTACTTTGACGACCACAAAGTCATAGTAGTCACAAGTTTTCCAATAGGGGATATTCTTCGCAACAAGGAAGCCATCGGTCGAATAGCCAAGTGGGCCTGTGAGCTGGGATCTCATGACATCGAGTTTCGGCCTCGCACTGCAATCAAAACCCAAGCACTGGTTGATTTCGTATCAGAGTGGACTGAACAACAAGTACCAGACAACCCGGAGACTGCAGAAGTATGGCGAATGTATTTTGACGGCTCACTCAAGCTGCGGGGAGCAGGAGCGGGGATTCTTTTCACTGCACCAGGAGGCGAACACCTCAAGTATGCCCTCCAGCTGTTATTCCCGGCCTCCAACAATGTAGCCGAGTATGAAGCTTTGATCCATGGATTGAACATTGCCATATCACTGGGCGTCAAAAGATTAATGGTATATGGGGATTCTCTGGTAGTCATCAGCCAGATAAATAAGGAGTGGGATTGCTCAAACGATTCGATGGGAAGATACTGCACTGCCGTCCGAAAATTGGAGGATAAGTTCGAGGGTCTGGAATTTCATCATGTGGAGAGAGATCGGAATGCAGCAGCCGATGTACTGTCCAAGCTAGGATCCAGTCGAGCTCAGGTTCCACCCGGGGTTTTTGTGCAAGAAATTCTGCAGCCAAGTATCTCATTGGGTCAAATGGAAGAATGCAACATCATAGATCAACCCGAGTCAGATCCCGATGACTGGAGAAAGCCAATCATTAAGTACATAAGGAATGAAGAAGAACCAGATGATAAGAACTCGGCAGAGCGCATTGCAAGACAATCAGCTCACTATACACTTATTGGGGAAACATTATACAGAAGGGGTGCATCAGGTGTCTTCATGAAGTGCATTCTCCCATCCACTGGAAAGCAACTCTTAGAAGAGGTCCACGCTGGACAATGTGGGATACATGCAGCCTCCAGAACACTAGTTGGGAAGGTCTTCAGGTCAGGATTCTATTGGCCAACAGCAAAGAATGATGCAGCCGAGTTAGTTCAGAGGTGCGAAGCCTGCCAATACTTGTCAAAGCAACAACACCTGCCAGCACAGCAGCTGCAGACCATACCAGTGACCTGGCCTTTTGCATGCTGGGGGCTGGATATGATTGGACCTTTCAAGAAAGCTCAAGGGGGATATACTCATGTGTTGGTAGCAATTGACAAGTTCACTAAATGGATAGAATTCAAGCCCATTGCCTCCTTAACTTCTGCTAAGGCCGTGGAATTCATACAAGACATAATATTCAGATTCGGGATACCAAATAGCATCATAACTGATTTAGGATCCAATTTCACGAGTTCAGAATTCTTTGACTTCTGCGAGCAAAAAAGCATTCAGATCAAGTATGCATCTGTAGCCCATCCAAGAGCCAACGGGCAAGTTGAGCGAGCCAACGGGATGATATTGGATGCACTCAAGAAAAAGATTTTCGATAAGAACGAAAAATTCGCAGGAAAGTGGATAAGGGAATTACCCTATGTTGTTTGGAGCCTAAGAACCCAACCTAGCCGAGCTTTGCATGGAAACACTCCTTTCTTCATGGTCTATGGGTCGGAGGCAGTGCTGCCTGCTGATCTCAAGTTTGGGGCGCCAAGGCTGATTTTTGAAAGCATAGCAGAAGCTGAGACCACCAGGCTGGAGGACATAGACGTACTCGAAGAAGAACGGCTAAGCGCAGTAATCCAGTCAGCAAGATACCAGCAGACTCTAAGGCGCTATCACGACAAGGCTGTGCGGCAACGATCCTTTTCAGTAGGGGAGCTCGTCCTTCGCCGAATTCTAACGGGAGAAGGACGACACAAGTTATCACCCTTATGGGAAGGACCCTTCATAGTAGCAGAAGTCACTCGGCCTGGATCATATCGCCTCACTCAGATGGATGGCACGGAAGTCGGGAACTCTTGGAACATAGAACACCTGAGAAAGTTTTATCCTTAGCCGTACCTCAAAACTGCTGGGATAACAATGATGTACTCTGTAAAGTGGAAATATGTCATCAATAAAGAAAAGGTTTCAAGGATACTCAATTTATTTACGATTGACTTGCATTCTTACTTAACTCGGGGTGACCACTATGCCCTGCTAACGGAGCAATCGACTTAAGTCGGCAACGACTTAAGGCGGTGCGACATGCTCACGCTTACTTAACTCGGGGTGACCACTATGCCCTGTTAACGGAGCAATCGACTTAAGTCGGCAACGACTTAAGGCGGTGCGACATGCTCACGCTTACTTAACTCGGGGTGACCACTATGCCCTGCTAATGGAGCAATCGACTTGAGTCGGCAACGACTCAAGGCGGTGTGACATGCTCACGCTTTACTTAACCCAGGGCGACCACTATGCCCAGCTAACGAAGCAATCAACTCCAGTTGGCGTCTACTTAAGACCAATGCAACATGCTCTCGCCTATTTAATTCAGGGGATGATTTCCATATCCCACAGACAAAATTCATAGTCATCATGCAAACTCATTAACTAAAAAATTCTGATACAATAAGTGAGTAATTATGTTGTTCAAATAAACCGGTGTCCTCTAACAAATGTTCAATCATGCAAGCTGCGCGCTCGGAGCACGCGAAATGTTTTCTCTATTTTGCAATGTCTTTTCCAGGAGCAGTCGACGAAGAAGGACGACTCGAGGAGTCAGGGGCAGCGTTCACGTCAGCCCTTATATCTTCAGGAATGACTACGCCAGGCCTCCTCATCAGAATTCGTCCCGCCCGAATGGCCTTATCCATGGCCCTATCGCGTTGGGCTCTCAGAGTATTGGAAGTCTCTTCAGCAACCTTGACAGCCAACTGGGCAGCCTCTAGCTCCTGGGTAACGGATTTCTTGGAAGCACGCAGATTCTTGATGACAACGTCTTTAGCCGATATCAACTCCCGAAGGCGAATCACATCATCCAAGGACTCCTGCAGCTTATAGCGAAGATTGTTCAACTCCTCCATGGAAAAGCGATGACTCCTCTCCAGAATAGTCAGCGAGTTGCTAGAATCTCGATACAACCTATCAAGATTGTCACGAGAAGCAGCAATGATGCGTTTTTCTTCCTGCAAGCACAAATCAGTTCCTTCAGAAAACCAGGCAGACAATAGGAGTATAGCAAGTCAAAAGCGCAGTTTCGTATTTCACCTTTTCAGAGTCTAGCTGAGCATGCAAGGAAGAACTCAACGCGTTGGCATCATCTAAAGCGGCAGAGACTTGACTCATCTCAATTTGACCTTGAGAGTACTTTTCCTCAAGATCAGTGCATCGCCGAGACAGTTCAGCCCGATCTTGAGAATGTTTCTCCTCAAGTATTGTAATCTGTCGAGTCATTCCTAGCGAAGGATAACCAAACAAAGCGAGGTCAGAAGGTCAAACAGTCTACAACAAGCACGAAGAAAAGAAAAAGGGGCACTAACCAGCGTTAATCGCCTCCAACTCGGATACACGGCGATGAAGAGACACCGGATTCCAACACGAAAAGGATGAAGCTACTTCCGGGATAGGAGCGCCATGCAATTCCAGCTGGCTGGTCATCCCATCCATCAAAACCTGATGAGAAGAGCAGATGAGCATAATGGCAAGAGTTCATGTAAAAGTCAAGCTAAAAAACAGCACAGTACCTAGAGGTTGGAGAAGAACGAAGGGATCCCCAAGTCAGGAGAAATCAGATGATAACCCGGCGCAAGGTCATCACCCGAAGCAGCATGCAATGGAACAGTGGGAATCAGTTCATCTCCTTCAACAGAGCCGGATACTCGATCAACGGGGACGCTGCCCTCCAAAGCGACGCCCCGGTCTGAAGTTTGGGCCACCACCATGCAGCCAGAGTGTGGAGGTGACCCAGCGTGAACGTCCATGGAAGCGCCGGAAGGAGACCCTGTTTGGGCACCCTCGGGGACTGGGCCATAGTTGGCACTGCCCACTTGAGCCGGGTTATCCCCGGCAACACCCTCGGGGGCTGGGCAGTAGCTTGCACTCTTCGCCTGGGCTAAGTCGTCCCCGACGACACCCTCGGGGGCTGGACATGTATCAACACCATCCCTGGGGTCCAAACTTTCAGCAATAACCATCTCTAAGGTTGATGGGCCCTCGGCTACTTCCATGGAATCAGGACAATCCAGGTTAACATCCCGTCCCTCAAGATCGCGCTCTAAGGTTGATGAAGCACGGGATGACCTCAACCCAGCGTCCGGCACGGCATCACAAGCTTCTGTCACATCATCATCCACTGGCCCTGATAGCAAGTCCTCTGGGACCATATCCTCCAGAGTTTGATCAAAGTCGGCCAGGGATATGTTTTGCAGACCAACAAGAGCAGACAAAGCCGGAGAAGGAACCCCACTACTTTCCCCACTGGCGAGGAAGTGCCGACTATTCTTCCGAGTCAGAGGAACCTCATCCTCTTCCTCTTCGTCGTCTTCACCAGCAACACTAGCAACACACCCATTGGGATCAGCAACAGATGGACCACACCCATTGGGATCAGCAACAGATGGACCACACCCATTGGGGTCAGCAACAGTCATACCACACCCATTGGGTTCGGCATCAGCAAATTCAGGCGCAGGAACCTCCTCATCAGCAGGAACCGAGGGACCAGCACCCTGATCCAAACTAGATACTCGCCGAATACGTCTCTTCTTCTTTTTCTGCTCATCAGCAGAAAGATCAGTCTGATTGGTTCGGCGGGGACGCCTCGAGCGAGCACGGACAGGTCTCTGAACATCCAAGATTATACCGACCTCTGGGAGAGGCGCCACCGCCAATGACTCAGCAGGAATAGCGTCAGAAGAATCTTCAGCCAACATGTCAAGCACGGCATTTATTTCAGCATCAGTAGGATCCAAAGGCACCCCGAAATGGATTTGTCGTTCATCATCAGGGATTTTCCCAAGTGAAGCAACCAAAGCACTAACCTCCTCGTCAGAAGGCCGCGTTCTAAGGCCCAAACTGCCATCAGTCGCAGGTGGGTTTGACACGAAGCGAGTGAAGGCCTTGGCAGGAGGCAGATTCCAGGCTGAATACGCCACCGGAGCACCAACATTGGATACTTTGCCTCTGAGAATCATCTCCAGTCGGCTTACCAAATCTGCAGAAGGGATTCTTCTATCGGTAACTCGAGTTGGATCGGCTAGCCCTTGATACAGATAAGCCGGGTGGACCCTGTCTTTCAGTGGCTGAATGTTTTTGAAAACGAAGTCAGCAACTATAGCTTCAGCAGTTAAACCCCTCTCTTTCAATAGCCCAACTTCAGCTAGCAGCACACTGGCCTCAGCCACCTCTTCGTCTGTAGGAGACTCGGTCCAGCTCGGGGTGCGAACATCTGGCTGTCTTCCTGACCGGGGGGGAGAGAATTTCCATAGTTATCAACTATAAACCATTCCAGGCGCCATCCCTTAATGCTGTCTTTAAGGGGGATCTCAAGATACTCGGTTTTCCGTCCCCGGCGCATCTCCAAGCTGGCACCTCCAACCAACTGATGCTGTCCCCCGGCCATCCCAGGGCGACAATGATACAGGTGTTTCCACAAGCCAAAATGCGGCAGCACGCCAAGAAAAGCCTCACATAAGTGAACGAAGATAGAAATTTGCAGAATTGAGTTAGGGTTCAGATGGGTTAAGTTGATGTGGTAGAAATCAAGAAGACCACGGAAAAAGGGAGAAATAGGAAGGCCAAGGCCGCGGAGAAGAAAGGGAGCGTAAACCACGGACTCGTGGGTATCCTCCGTCGGGACCGTAGTTCCGTGGCAAATCCGCCAAGAACAGAGTTCCCGTGGAGGAAGAACCCCGATGGACACGAGGTGGAGGAGTTCGGTTTCAGAGATGATAGACATGTGGTTACCTGCGAAAGGCAACTGGCTGTTGGGATCAATTGGGGGAATCACCACAGCGGAAGAACTCGCGACTTTCCTCTTGGGAGCCATCTCGATTTCACCAGCGAGCAAATTGGAGGCAAGCGCAGAGAGGATTTGGAAGCAGGAATGCAAGAACTAGGGCGCGGAAAGCAAAGGCGGCTAAAAGTGCAACTCTTATGGGATATTCTCGGACCAGATACCGTTTCAAAAAGTGCCCAGTCATCACTCGGCAGTTATTTCCGAAATCCCAGCACGCCACGTGGTCATTCGGTAGTTATTTCCCAAAAAACTGGTGGGCCCTCTCCTTACTCGGGTGCTAATCCTCGAAATAACTCGGCGTTGCCTCTAAAATGCCGACGTCACTATTCAGTCACTCGGCGTTGCCTCTAAAACGCTGATCTTGAGTTCAATCGTTCGGCATTACTTCTAAAATGCCAACGCTGACCCTTAATCACTCGGCGTTGCCTCTAAAACGCTGATCTCGAGTTCAATAACTCGGCGCTGCCTCTAAAGTGCCGACATCACTATTCAGTTACTCGGTGTTGCCTCTAAAACACTGACCTCGGGTTCAACCGTTCGGTATTACTTCTAGAAATGCCAACGTTGACCCTCAATCACTCGGCGTTGCCTCTAAAACGCTGACCTTGAGTTAAATTGTTCGGCATTGCCTCTAAAATGCCGAAGTCACTACTTAGTCACTCGGCGTGGCCTCTAAAACGATGATCTGGAGTTCAACTACTCGGCATTACTTCTAAAATGTCGACGGCGACTTCCGATCACTCGGCATTACTTCTAAAATGTCGACGGCGACTTCCGATCACTCGGCATTACTTCTAAAAACATTGATACAGACTGCAATATTGCTCGGAAGCATCAGTATAATGATCAAGCTGTTCGTCTATGGCCTCAAAAGACTCAGATTCATAGTCAAACGAAACGATTCATCAAAAGGAAACCAAACTTGTTCTTCATTCAAGGGAAGTGGCAACATTTACAAATCAACTCATTATGAGTTGATACTTCCCTATTTCTACTACTATACTACACTCTACTGCTACTACTACTACTACGCTACACTATACTACTTTACATTACTAATACTACTACATTATTTTACTATACTACTTCTAATCTATACTAATATTTGTAAACCAGTGGCATTTAGCCACTGGCCTTGTTGCCGCCCCTGCTGCCGCCGCCGCCGCTGCCGCCCCTGCCGCCGCTGCTCTTGGTGCCGCCCCTGCCGCCGCCGCTTCTGGTGCTGCCCCTGCTGCTGCCGTTGCCCCCGCCACTGCCGCTGCCGTCGTCGTCGTCATCGTCATCGTCGCCGTCGTCGTCGTCGTCGTCGTCGTCGTCGTCGTCGTCGTCGTCGTCCTCGCCCTCGCCGCCGCCGTCCGAGTCCTCCTCGTCCGAGGAGTACTCGGACTCATCCGAGCCCTCGAGCCCGGAGCGCTCGACGGCCCGGATGTAGGACCAGACCTCCGCGGCTAACCCCTGGGAGTCGTCCGAGTCATCGGACGACGCCGGGGGAGAGACGGGGGCCGGGGACCTCTCGGACTCGGAGGAGAACTCCTCCTCCGAGTACTCCGAGTCGCCGAAGTCCTCCGATGGAGGAGTCGGCTCGCGCTTGCGTTTCTTTCCCATGGAGGCAAGCAGAAAAGAAGAGAAGGAAGCAGTAAGGAATAGCGAAGGGGTGTGAAGAAACCAGAGGAACAACAGCGTTATTTATAGAAGAGAAAGGCAACCGCTCACCTCCAACCGCGGTCACTGAACAGTCGCTAAGCATTCAATATACACCTCCACCCGTCCAAAGACACGTCAGGCGGCGGACGCCGTTTCATGCAGCACTACACCCATTGGGACTCCAGTCAACAGCGCAAAGGATATGATTACACTCGCCGTCCCATCACATTACAACTCAGAAGCAGCCGGTTAAAACACTCAGCGTACCAAGCCGTCCCTTGCCCACACCCATTGGGGGGGGACGCCCAGGAATTGTCAGTATATTTTTCAAAATGGTCACATCTGTGCAGAGCATGCAGTGAATGCCTCAAGACAAAAATGAGATATCAACAAGAGTTAAAGGGAAGCCAAGTATAGCCAGCAAAGTGCAAAATATGGTCGACAGACATGACTTGAAGACTAGACAGGGAACGTCCATCGAATGTCCAATCGAGTGCAGAGCAAATACACTATGCTACCTAGCAAGATACGGAAGGATTGCAAATTCAGCTGCAAAAGACAAAACATATGCTGACCTCTGAAGCATAATATTGATGACATAGCACGGATGACATCATGCCAACTTTTTTTTATAAGCAGAAAGAGTAATTTTCAGCAAGAGGACACAAAAAGAAGACCTTCAAGCGAATTATCCTAAAAAAATCCACTTGAAGGTCGGGGGCTACACCCATTGGGTGCACCTTCGGTGCACCCCATGGATTGTCATTCTAAGCCAGGATAGCACCAATCTCTAAGGGCATGGGACAAGATCAAGAAGCCAATCTTCAACTGGAATAAAGGAACACAAATGGAAGTAATCTCTGATGAAGACCTTCGAGTAGATTATTTTCTAAAATCTACTCGAAGCTCGGGGGCTACACCCATTGGGTGCACCTCCGGTGCACCCAATGAGGTTCAGAATCCTACAAACAGGAATGCCGATCTCTAAGGCACAGGCACAAAGCTAGGTTTTGGTCAACGAATGATCGAAGCAGGAGAGAACAGCAAGGAGTCATCTTTCTTCAAATCACCTACAAGCTGGACCTGAGATCTTCGGGTTGATTACTTCTAAATTAACCCAAAGATCGGGGGCTTGTGGGGGATAGATATCCCCCGGGTCCACTAAAAGAGTAAAGGACCTCACGAAAGGCCCAAGGGCCCAATAAATCGTAAGGTTATTCTTTCGTGGGCCTGGGGAAAGACAACCAGCAACGCATGACGACATGAGGCCGGATTGGTGCAAACCCGGACGGCCCATAGCGTCGAGCCATTGGCCGCAACAGAGATCCGACTTTCCCGCGTCGGGGCCTCCATGCAACGAAGCCACGTGAGGATAAGTCGGCGAGGGTTACGTAGAGGATAATCTCGAGAGGTTCACTATCTTTTAGCCACTTGTTGTTATCTTATCCATGTGTACTGCCCCACGGTCGAGTATATAAGGCCTAGGGGGCACCCCTTCAGAACGACCGACCCATTACTCAGCCACCCACATCAACTCTCTGTATTCTCGATCCAGAGAGCTCTCTTGTAACCATATCCACCAAGCATACTCATCAGGACGTAGGGTGTTACGCAACACTAAGCGGCCCGAACCTGTAAATCTTGTCCACAGTCCCTCGTGCGATCGGCACGAACCATTCTGCTACAGTTGTCGACACCTTCCTACTCCTAAAACACCTTGAGGGGCAACCCCGGGTGTGCGGTCGGACCCTAAACACCGACAGGTCGAGTAGTTGCTTTATTTTAATTAGAATCTCGGTAGAAGACGAGTGATTTTTCTAGCACTCGCGCGAGGTCAGGAATTGGTTGTACTCACTTTCATATCATAACGAGGTTGGTTTGTGGGCAACAATCCATGGGGATTGGTTGTCTACGGGATCAAAATTTGAGTAAGGATTAAGGTGTGGTACCGTGAGTCAAGCGTTTGAACGTACTACACACATACCGAGAAATATGGTAAATCGGTAAGCCTAGTACCTGAGTGAACCTGGCAGTGGACATATCCCCTCACGCGACCTAAGACGTAGTCTGCCATTCCGGTTATGGTGGGTACAAGTGCGGTCACTGCACGACGGCCAGTCGGGGTCAGTGAGGCATTGTACGCCAAGGCGGTGAGCCCTGATCTGCTGACGGGGAATCGATGGGGACGGTTGACATGTGTGGGGACGGAGTGCCCCTGCATGTCGTGTGTTTAGGTTTACCTTGCAAGGATAAAACTCGATTCGAATCGTCTGCTTCTCGCAGCTAATGAGACTGCTTGATCCATGCTGCTGCATTGAGTAACAAGTGGAACTATGTTGAGATGATACAAGATATCGATTGCTAAAAATGCTTGCTACTATGTATGAGTAGATAGTACACTTTGAGCCTTAAGAGAGTCACACTTAACTTTGACTAAGTTAAAATCTTGATTTAGAAACTCAGCTAGTGCTTTTGGCAACCAAACCCCACAGCCAAACAGCTGCATGTCTAGAGGTAGAGGAGTATAGACTCCTCACACCGGGTAAGTCTAGCTGAGTATTAGTATACTCAGCCTTGCTTGTGGCACAATTTTTACAGGTTCTCTGGAGGAAATGGCTGCTGGAGTGACTTGGCCATCCACCCTGCCACCGGGTTGGACTGTCGAGTGGGACCCTGCCTCGGCTGAGGAGGAGCATGAGGAGTGATGGGACAGGCTTCCCCATCTCTCTATTTATTTACCGTTAGTTTATTTCCGCTGCACTTCAAAACAATGATGGTCACTTTTGCAAAAACTCCGATGATGATGATGATGATGATGTAATAATTTAACACTCTGACATGTATGGTTTTATGCTTTATTGTATTTGCTCTGTGACTCACCATCGAGTGAGATTGTGGTACTTGATCCTGTCAGTGGCCGTGTCGGACTAGATCCGAGGGATTGACGGGTTATTCCCATTTAAGTGTGGTCTAGCCTCTAAGGCAGGGCTTAGGCACTTAAGTTGGAATAATTCGGGCAGTTCCGCCACAGCAGTTACGAATTCCCTCGGGCTGGTGGAGTCAAGAAGTTCTTTCGACAGTTTCTGGACGCCTCATTTGGTATCTCTAATTGATTCTTTCTCCACCAAGAAGTAGACGAAAAGAGTGCTTTCCATCAAGTGCTTATTTGCCTTCATTGGCCTTGGAAGTTGAAAGATATGGCCTCTTCAACTTGCACTTGCTGCAGTTACAAAATCCCTTCGAGTCCAATAGATTTAATCACATTTCTGCCTTCTTCACTCCAAGATGGTTCAACTCCCAAACACCTAAGCATAATAAAGTTATCACCATGCTTTAGTACCTCATTTAAAGAAGAATTAGCTTCAACAGCAAGAAACGAGTTCACCTTATAATTAAGTTTGTGTGCACAAGCTCGTGTCATTGGTCCCTGATTAGCTACGAATGAAGTGATCATTGGTGTGGTTGTATCAATGGCAGCGATGTCCTCATCATCCTCCCCTTCTTACATTAGAGTTGTCCTCGACTCTAGCGTGTACTCCTCACCCAAGTATGTGGTCAATTCTGACGATGTGATTGCCTGATTAGGGGATATTGGAAATATCATTACTTGGTCCCCAATCAACTTCTTTATTCCTCAAAGCCTTCCTTGTACCCTTAACACATCGCTTGATCCATGTAAGAAGTTCTACAAATAAAAGTATACACACTTTACGGCGCAATATCAATTCTTCAAATATATCGATGGTAGTTATAATGTGGAAGAGTTTCACCTTCGCAGCATGAGCCATTAACATGGTCATATCTGAGCAGGTTATGTTCTCATCATTCTCCCCTTCTTGACAGCAAACTGTCCTCAGCTTTGCATCATGATTGATGTTCATGACTAAAGTTTTATCATGATCTTCTAAAAATAAACCTAAAACTTCTACTAAAGTACATGGAAATAATGATTTCTCCATTTCTTGAGAACATGCCAATATCTTATTTGTGCAATATGAAGAAACACTATATATTGATGAAATATAAACTCTATGCACTAAAAATTGTCCTGTATTGTTGTACTTGCCAGCAAAGTAAAATATTGCATGAGAAGGACAAGGCATAGTTGATCTATCAAATAAAATATTGTCCAAATTACCGAGCTCACAAAGATCATCAAACTCAATATAGCCCCAAGTATTTAAAGAAGAGAGCAACTTCAGTTCTTCAGTTTTGTTTGCAATGCAAATGACATGTTTAGCCAAATCATTTGGTTCAATAACAGATGTAACATGTTCATTTACTAGTTGTTGCCTTAGTACATGTGAATCATTATCCCACAAATCTTCACTATCACAAGGGTCAGCAATCAATTCTTCTTGTGATGATGGAAAAACAACAGCTGGTTTCACTATTTTGTGTTCTTGATCAGCATGTAGAGCATATGCAAAAGATGAACTATGGCTGACTTGTTCAGTGCTTGTATAATTGTATAATAGAATCTCATTTTCAGCTTTACATGCAAGCAAAAACAAGTGAGAAATGTGTTTGTATGCTTCATGTATGACTATAGTCTGAATTTCAGAATTGAGTCCTTTCACGAACCTAGTCATTACATCTTCCATGCATTCATCTAAACCAGCAAACATGGTACAAATTTTAAAATCATGATAATAATCTTTCACAGTCCTAGCACCCTGCTTTAATGTGGCTAATTTAGAAAGCAAATGATTAGCATAGTATGCAGGAATGAATGCATCTCTAAAATGAAGTTTGAAGTCTTACCAAGACTATGGAACTTTGTTGTGGCTACAAATGTATTTCCATTCCATCAATGCATGCTCAGTTAACACATTAGAGGCAATATAAATCTTTTGTTTTTGAGATAGATCATGCTCATCAAATTCCTTATCTACCTTGAGCTCCCAATCAATGTATGCATGAGGATTGAATTTGCCAGCATATGAAGGCAAGTGTTGAATGATGCCTTGAATATAATGTTCGGTTGGCTCAAAAATCTCCATATCACCTGCCATGTTTCGTAAAGAAAAGAAACAATAAAAAATATCTTTGATCCTATAAACTACTAGGAATCATTTTGTAATCTGTCACTCTCAAACTAGTTAAACAAGTTCTTACAAGTTCTCACCATGCAAAGCAGGAGGTGCCGACAAACAGCAAGAACAACAACAATGGTGGCAGCTAGCACAACCTGATGGTGTTGTAGAAAATTTTGTGGATTTATAGGTAGCTTCAATTTTAATAGTTCCAAGGAATAACTAGTACCACGTTAGCCACAACAAGTTGAATAAACGTTCCACAATGGTGTTGTGCTGGTCCTGGTCCAAACCATAATAGAGACGCGAGCCGTTACACAAATAGTATCGCCAAAAGCTCAGAACAGCAATCTGATTTCTGAAACTATAAAAAGAAGGCACATAAAATAGCCTTTTGTTTTGTTGCACTTACAAATTTTATCTACCAAAATTCAGAACTGGTTTTCTCTCTCTCTCTCTCTCTCTCTTTTTGCACGTGTCTTTTTTTGTTTTGCTGATTAGTGCGACTTTTTTATGCACTCTGTAATACCCACTTTGTAAGAAAAATCTAGAAAGAGAAATTATATTATTCTATATCTATATGTATTACCGATGTTTATCATTTCATGTGGACTCATTACTTACACAGATACATGATTAACAAGAGATACCCAAAAATAATACATGCATCATGCTAGGATTTTATTTTTGTGTGCATTCTTTTGACAATATTACAGTAATGTAAATAGAAATATATTAAATATCCAAATGGGAAATTAAATCCTAAAAGAAATTATAGAGTTTGGAAAAGAAGAAAGGAAATACTATGTGACTAAAAATAGTATAAAAATATATATAATAAAATATAGTATTCCTACATTAAGATTTGAATTTGTATAATTGACTTAGAGTTGAACCTCATAACAAGAATCAAATTCAAATTTGAGATTCAAAAGAAAACAGAAAATAAAAACAAAAAGAAGAAAAAAAAGGGAAAACTGCACCTGGGCTGTATCTTACCGCTCGGCCCAGTGCGCCTCTCCCCTCGTCCGCTGACAGCGGGCCCATGCCCCAGCTCCATACGCGAGGGCGCTCTACTGGAAATGGGAGACCGGATGGGTGGGCCCGTTCCGCCGACACACGCGTGAGCGTGCTCGCGACCCAGACCCGCTGTTCCTCTTCTCCACTTCTCAATCGAAGCTAGCTCAACGGAACTCCTGGGTGAGCGCAACGACCTCCCTACCAGACCGGCGCTAATGGTGGGCTGCAGGGCACTCGAACCATGGGTATAAAACCTCCTGCCGTGACCCTCTCGCCTTTCGTTGAGACTACCAAGGGAGCCGCGGATTTGCCAGCGAAGGAAGTTTGAGCCTGTCACACCCGGCTTTAAGGGGACAAAGCCAGGTGCATCTCATACATGCGCCAAAGAAGACAACATATATAATAACAGAGTGTATAGAGATAAATGTCACAATAATCAGAGTATTAATTACATAGCAGAAGTCTTACAAAATAAAAGACAAATATAACTTGAACTAAGGCTCGTCAGTGCCAATGTCAACTGAGAAACGCCACCTAGATCAGATCAAACTCCTCGCCTGGCGGCTCCTCCTGAACCACCCGATTCTTCTCCTGTGGGGGGGTGTGAGACAGCAAGGGTGAGCTCACACATGTTCATCGCTCAACAAGTTGTGGGGAATAATGTGACATGAACTCGCCAAAGGTGGGAGTTCATGTGATGTGTAAGGCTGATCAACAATAGAGGTTAAAGCTGAGCATTGCTTTTATAAGTTGGTCAAAATTTTATTAGCGGTTACTAAGTGTAAGTGAATACCAAACCATAATAAAATAATAGAATAAAATTAATAATAAATCCCATGCAAATGCAAATGACAAATTGAGTTTAGGTTCCATGATTTAATCATCGGAGAGTCCTGAGCCGCTCATGACCGTGAGCTCGGCTAGTATACCAGTTTTACACTCTGCAGAGGTTGTACCCTTTACCCACAAGTCGTGTTTCCCATGTCGCCAGGGTTAGCTAGGCCCTTAGACACTACCGAGGTGAATGGCTAGGGATCCACTACGAGGCCTTTACAAAGTTCCACTAGCTTCCGAAAACCCGCTACAGTTATGGGAAGAGCACTTGCAAGAATCCCCCGTCTGACCGCCATCGCAGCAAATCAACCCGAGAACCTCCTTGCATGCAACTCCCCTACTGCCCTTGCCCCTTTCGGGTAAGGTAGTCTTCCACTAGCTTTCCTAATTAGTCAGCCAAGGGGTCCCATTCCTCCCTTATGGAGGCACGTGGTTCTCAAGTTAAGCTCCATGTTCCAATTAACAATAATATAATGATCTTGACATGAACTTAAATAGAATAACAAAATAATTGGAACATGGATATAATAAATGATTATCCCAAAACCATATAAAGCAATAGCAAAAACTACCCATGTGATTCAGGGGCAAACAAGGTGATGAGATAAACAATCTAGGGTGACCTATTGGGTCCCATCAAAATTAAACCTATGCATGGTAAATGATTATAAAGAACATTACTGGGTAACAAAAGTGAATCAAGGGCACAACTTGCTTGGCACTTGAGATTCCAGGTTCCAACTTGCTTTTCAGATGACACGTGTCCTTGCGCTAGTCGTAGCAATACAAACAAACATGGTATAGATAAAATTAACATCACACCAAACATAAGTACAAACTGAATAATAATGATCTACACGTTGTTACGAGATCGTGGGATCGAGAACTACTAAGATCGGAGTTACGGTCACCGAGTTATGATTTTATGCAGTTATTAACTACCTAGAATAGAGTAATTCATGTGAATAATTTTAAATCAAGTTTCATGGTTAGATAAAGGTACTAGGTGATAAACAATACTTAAACAAAATTAATTCCACTGGAATGAATCAATTTGGAGTAATGGATTTTAAGTTATGAATTTCTAAAGGTTTTATGTATTTGATACAAGATTGATTAAGAGATACATTTTAATATGGTTTTCATGTCAAAACAGAGGCATTAAGTGATAAACAACATTATTACAAAATTATAGAAATTGGAATGGACCAATTTAGAGTTCATATGAATTTTCTAGGAATTAAATAGGTTTCTAGAATAAATTTTGCACTAATAATCATTTTCTAAGTGAATTTCCATAGTTTATTCTCTGACCGGACTGCGCTGCTATAATTAGAAAGCTTAGGGTCCACTGCGCAAAAGGTTCTAAGACTCAGAATCCTACCAGAGAGGACTGCGGGTTTATTCAGTAGTAATACAGGGGCTCTTTTATAAAAGCACGTGGTCGAAGGGGTATGTTTACATCTCAACCGTTAGATCGGCTTCAACGGTCTCGATTAGATGCGCCACGGGCTGAATCAGTACGAACCAGTGGCCATCGGATCCGAATCCAACGGTTGAAGTTTAATGAAGGCGCGCACCAGCCTCACCCCTCTGATCAGATCGGACGGTTCAAATCAGTTAACCCAAAGCGTTATGGTTTCATTGATCCTCACCGTTTAAAACACATCTAACGGCATTGTGTCATCTTCTTCCCTGAGCCTGATCCCGACTGTAGCGCAGTGATCCCCGTGGCGACGTTGCCCCGGCGAACACCCGCCCAAGATTCTACGGCAAAATCCGAACCCTACCAAGAGCAAAAGAGTGTGAACGCTTTCATGAACAAGGCGGGATGGCATACTAGAGCGCAGCACGACCGATGCCACAACCGCGGAGCAGTAGGTTCCATGACGCGACCTTATCACCGGCGAGAAATCGCCCATGCTTGGGTCGCTCTCCCCGCCAAACGACGCCACGGATGCTTCCGCCAGGAAAGACCGAGCCTCCCGGCCGCACGCGTAACTCGAACGATGGCGCTCCTACCAATATGCCCGCGGTGGTAACCTTCATCCCGCCTAGTGCGCTAATGGTGATTTGGATGAGGCGGTGATGCCCTGATTCGACGGAGGACTGGGCGTGTCTAAGGTGGGTTATATACCCCGAGGCCTGAACGCAGCAGAGAAAACCATCTCTAGCTGGCGTCCCCGGTGACCCGGAAATCGTGCCGGCCAAGGTTGGGCGGACTTGCTTCCGTTGGCGAGATCTGCGGGGAAGAAGCGCCCAGACGTGGGTCCCACCAGTCGGCTAAGACATCCAGTGCACCGCGGAAGGGGTCGACGTGCGGGCCCCACTCGTAAGTGGTTCTGTACGCGAAGAGAGAAGGGAAAGAGGGATGGGCCGGCCAGGGGGAGTTTGGCCCATTCAGCTAGGGTGGATGCCGAGGGGGAGTTGGGCCGAGCTCGAAGTGGGGCTAGGTGGGCCGAAAGCAGTATAGTCAGCCCAGCAGGATTTCTTTCTTTTTATTTCCTTTCCAAATTTCATTCCCAAATCTAGAATTTGAATTCAAATCTTGTAGTATATTTTGTACTCAAATTAAATATTCATCTTAAACATGCCAGTGTAGAATTTATTTATTTATGAATTTATTTTGTTAAAGCCAATGCTTTGTTTCTCCCAGTTAGAGTTTAAATTCTATAGACCCATTTATATATTGTTATTGACACTTTTATTTTTATTATCCACAAATGCACAATCACATAAACTCCAGCATGATGCACAATTTATTTGGGTGTCTCTTGTTAATGGTTTATTTGTGTAAGTAATGTGTTCACATGAAATGATAGATATGGATGACACACTCATGTACACAAAGGGATATAATTTTTCTCCCTTTTCGTTTTTTTTACAAAGTGGGTGTTACAAATCCTACCCCCTTAAAAAGAATCTCGTCCTCGAGATTTAGGAAGATCTACGGAAAAGATTGGGAAAATCTATACGAAGTTCTTCTTCTTTTTTCCAAGTTGCTTCATCTTCTCCATGGTGACTCCGTTGTACTTTGCACATCTTTATCACCTTATTTCTTGTAACTCGAGTCAAAGTATCAAGAATCTTGATAGGATACTTCATGTAAATCAAATTTCCCTGAACACTGAGTTTTTCCATTGGTAACTGTTCGTCAGGGACACGGAGACACTTCTTAAGTTGAGACACATGAAATACATTATGCACATCAGATAGATTATTAGGTAGCTCGAGTTGATAGGCCATCTCTCCAACTCGCCTAAAAACTCTGAATGGTCCAATAAAGCGAGGGGACAATCTGCCCTTAACTTTAAATCTCCTCATTCCACGAAGTGGTGACATCTTGAGGTACACATGATCTCCTTCCTCAAATTCTAGTGGTCTTCTCCTATTATCCGCATAGCTCTTTTTATCTGGTCCGAGCTACCCTCAAATTCTCTCGAATTATACGAACTTGTTCTTCTGCCTCTTGAATAAGTTCAGGCCCAAAGATCTGTGTTCCTCTAGTCTGGTCCAAAAATAGAGGAGTTCTGCAATTCTGCCATACAGAGTCTCGAACGATGACATCTTCAGACTAGCCTGGTAACTATTATTATATGAGAACTCAGCATAAGGTAGACTCTTGTCCCAACTACTACCATGCTGAAGGGCACAAGCTCTCAACATGTCTTCCAATACTTGATTAGTCCTTTCAGTTTGTCCATCAGTCTGAGGATGGTAGGCCAAACTAAAATTCAACTTCGTATCCATATTCTCAAGAAAACTTTTCCAAAATCTGGAGGTAAACTGTGATCCTCTATCCAAAATGATCTTCTTTGGTACCCCATGTAGAGACACAATCCGAGCCATATATAACTCTGCCAATTGAGACACCTTATAAGTAGTCTTGACCGGAATGAAATGAGCCACTTTGGTCAATCTATCCATAATAATCCCATATAGAATCATAACCTTTCTGGGTGCGAGGCAATCCAGCAATAAAATCCATACCAATCTCTTTCCACTTCCACTTGGGTATCTTTAATGGGTATAATAGTCCAGCTGGTCTTTAGTGTTCGGCCTTAACTCTTTCACACACATCGCACACGGCCACATGTGCAGCCACATCTCTCTTCAATCCATACCACCAATATTTTTGCTTCAAATCCTAATACATCTTGGTACTACCAGGATGAATAGAATAATCCGAGTCATGGGCTTCCTTCAGTATAGTCTCACGAAGGCTATCAATCTCGGGAACTCATATCCGATCCTTGAACCATATTGTGCCTTGTTCATCTTCCGTGAATTCTGGACCTCGACCTTCAGTAATCAGATCCTTAATATCTTGTATCCTAGCATCACCAATTTGTCCTTTGCAGATTTCTTGCTCCAAAGTAGGTTCCACATCAATAGTAACTCCTTCTGTGTGAGCAACTATCCCCAGGTTAAGTCTCCTGAAATCCTCAACAATCTCATCGGGTAGCTGGGCAACAACAGCTGAATGAACATGCTCCTTTCGACTCAAGGCATCTGCAACCAAATTTGCCTTGCCTGGGTGATAGTGAATCTCCAAATCATAATCCTTAATTAGCTCCAACCAATGACGTTGCCTAAGGTTGAGATCAATCTGAGTGAATATATACTTCAAACTCTTATGATTCGTGTATACTTGACACTTGGTTCCCATAATATAATGTCTCCATATCTTAAGTGTGTGCTCAACGGCTGCCAGTTCTAAGTCATGAGTGGGGTAGTTCAACTCGTGTTTCCGCAACTAACGAGACGCGTAGGCAATCACATGTCCTTCTTGCATGAGCACACATCCCAAGCCTTGGCCACATGCATCACAATAAATGTCAAATCCTTTCTGTAGATCTGGCATAACCAACACTGGTGGTGACATCAATCTCTTCTTTAATTGATCAAAGCTGTCTTGGCACTTCTCGTCCCACTTAAACTCTCTTTCCTTCTCCAGAAGTGAGGTGATAGACTTAGCAATCTTAGCAAATCCTTCAATAAATCTCCGATAATATCCTACAAGTCCCAAGAAACTCCGTATCTCCGTAACTGTAGTGGGTATGCTCCACACCACTATCTCCTTGACTTCAGCAGGATCCACTGAAATTCCTCCATTAGAAATGATATGTCCAAGAAAAAAGGCACCTTGTCAATCTAAAACTCGTATTTACTGTACTTGGCGTAGAGTTGATTATCTCGTAGCTTCTGTAGCACCAATATCAGATGTTCCTCATGATCACTATCACTCTTGGAATAAATAAAAATATCGTTGATGAAAACCACGACGAATCTGTCCAGATCATGAACACCTTATTCTTCAGATCCATAAAATAGGCTGGTGCATTAGTTAGTCCAAATGACATAACAGTGAACTCATATAAACCATATCGGGTCGAGAAAGTCGTCTTAGGAATATCCGAAGGCCAAATCTTCATTTGATGGTAACCTGATCGGAGATCAATCTTCGAGAATACCCTTGCACCTCTCATCTAATCAAATAAATCTTCAATGCGGGGTAATGGATACTTGTTCTTCTCAGTGACATCGTTAAGGGACCTATAATCCACGCACATCCTTTGTGATCCATCCTTCTTCTGTACAAATAGAACCGGTGCTCCACAAGGTGAAGAATTCGAACGAATGTACCTAGCCTCTTATAACCCTGTTAATTGCTTCTTAAGTTCCTTTAGTTCTTCTACGGACATCCTCTATGACCATTTAGAAATGGGAGCAGTCCCAGGTAAGAGATCAATGACCAACTCAACTTCCATATCTGGTGGCATCCCTAATAACTCCTCTGGAAAGACATCCGGAAAATCCCTAACTGCACGGATGTTGTCACCCACCAACTTCTCATCTACTAAGAATGCCGCTAGTATGATGGTGGTAGTTACTGCAACTTCAACTTCAAATCTTTGTCCTTTGGAACTGGTGAGTTCTACGGTTCCCTTAGCACAGTATATATACTGCCTTTGCCTTTCTTAACCATGACATACCAAGGATCATGTCTATAGTGCTCTCTTCTAACACTATAGGGGTAGTCCATCTGGGTTAGAAACACAGGGTAAGGAAGGAAGAATTGTAGACAAGGCGAGTAATTACGAGGAATGTTACTGTGGGGGTTTATTAGCTAAATAGATTAGTGTGTTATCCACTAAAGCTAATACATTACCTTATGGTGGTACATGCTAAGATGCCCAACTATAATGTTTCAATCAATCAAAGAGGCAAATCAAGCATTTATCATCAGAACAATCAACCAACATTTTTTAATAGAGAAAATAGTTTTAATTTTTGTCTTAGGTCTCCTATCTCTTAAAAAGTTCGTAAATGTAGGATTCCAAGGTATGAAATCCATCTTGTCTTAGAAGAGAAAAGATAAGAGTAATCAGAGTATGACAGCAAAAGGTGAGACATGATCAAGACAAGGTGAGTATAGAAAGAACCAGAGTAAGTTAAGTAGGTACCGGTTTTGTCCATTTCTATCTAGGTCTCGTCCTACAGTCAACATTTCCTCTGATACCACTTCTGTCACACCCGGCTTTAAGGGGACAAAGCCAGGTGCATCTCATACATGCGCCAAAGAAGACAACATATATAATAACAGAGTGTATAGAGATAAATGTCACAATAATCAGAGTATTAATTACATAGCGGAAGTCTTACAAAATAAAAGATAAATATAACTCGAACTAAGTATCGTCGGCGCCAATGTCAACTGAGAAACGCCACCTAGATTAGATCAAACTCCTCGCCTGGCGGCTCCTCCTGAACCACCCGATTCTTCTCCTGTGGGGGGGTGTGAGACAGCAAGGGTGAGCTCACACATGTTCATCGCTCAACAAGTTGTGGGGAATAATGTGACATGAACTCGCCAAAGGTGGGAGTTCATGTGATGTGTAAGGCTGATCAACAATAGAGGTTAAAGCTGAGCATTGCTTTTATAAGTTGGTCAAAATTTTATTAGCGGTTACTAAGTGTAAGTGAATACCAAACCATAATAAAATAATAGAATAAAATTAATAATAAATCCCATGCAAATGCAAATGACAAATTGAGTTTAGGTTCCATGATTTAATCATCGGAGAGTCCTGAGCCGCTCATGACCGTGAGCTCGGCTAGTATACCAGTTTTACACTCTGCAGAGGTTGTACCCTTTACCCACAAGTCGTGTTTCCCATGTCGCCAGGGTTAGCTAGGCCCTTAGACACTACCGAGGTGAATGGCTAGGGATCCACTACGAGGCCTTTACAAAGTTCCACTAGCTTCCGAAAACCCGCTACAGTTATGGGAAGAGCACTTGCAAGAATCCCCCGTCTGACCGCCATCGCAGCAAATCAACCCGAGAACCTCCTTGCATGCAACTCCCCTACTGCCCTTGCCCCTTTCGGGTAAGGTAGTCTTCCACTAGCTTTCCTAATTAGTCAGCCAAGGGGTCCCATTCCTCCCTTGTGGTGGCACGTGGTTCTCAAGTTAAGCTTCATGTTCCAATTAACAATAATATAATAATCTTGACATGAACTTAAATAGAATAACAAAATAATTGGAACATGGATATAATAAATGATTATCCCAAAACCATATAAAGCAATAGCAAAAACTACCCATGTGATTCAGGGGCAAACAAGGTGATGAGATAAACAATCTAGGGTGACCTATTGGGTCCCATCAAAGTTAAACCTATGCATGGTAAATGATTATAAAGAACATTATTGGGTAACAAAAGTGAATCAAGGGCACAACTTGCCTGGCACTTGAGATTCCAGGTACCAACTTGCTTTTTAGATGACACGTGTCCTTGCGCTAGTCGTAGCAATACAAACAAACATGGTATAGATAAAATTAACATCACACCAAACATAAGTACAAACTGAATAATAATGATCTACACGTTGTTACGAGATCGCGGGATCAAGAACTACTAAGATCGGAGTTACAGTCACCGAGTTATGATTTTATGCAGTTATTAAGTACCTAGAATAGAGTAATTCATGTGAATAATTTTAAATCAAGTTTCATGGTTAGATAAAGGTACTAGGTGATAAACAATACTTAAACAAAATTAATTCCACTAGAATGAATCAATTTGGAGTAATGGATTTTAAGTTATGAATTTCTAAAGGTTTTATGTATTTGATACAAGATTGATTAAGAGATACATTTTAATATGGTTTTCATGTCAAAACAGAGGCATTAAGTGATAAACAACATTATTACAAAATTATAGAAATTGGAATGGACCAATTTAGAGTTCATATGAATTTTCTAGGAATTAAATAGGTTTCTAGAATAAATTTTGCACTAATAATCATTTTCTAAGTGAATTTCCATAGTTTATTCTCTGACCGGACTGCACTGCTATAATTAGAAAGCTTAGGGTCCACTGCGCAAAAGGTTCTAAGACTCAGAATCCTACCAGAGAGGACTGCGGGTTTATTCAGTAGTATTATAGGGGCTCTTTTATAAAAGCACGTGGTCGAAGGGGTATGTTTACATCTCAACCGTTAGATCGGCTTCAACGGTCTCGATTAGATGCGCCACGGGCTGAATCAGTACGAACCGGTGGCCATCGGATCCGAATCCAACGGTTGAAATTTAATGAAGGCGCGCACCAGCCTCACCCCTCTGATCAGATCGGACGGTTCAAATCAGTTAACCCAAAGCGTTATGGTTTCATTGATCCTCACCGTTTAAAACACATCTAACGGCACTGTGTCATCTTCTTCCCTGAGCCTGATCCCGACTGTAGTGCAGTGATCCCCGTGGCGACGTTGCCCCGGCGAACACCCACCCAAGATTCTACGGCAAAATCCAAACCCTACCGAGAGCAAAAGAGTGTGAACGCTTTCGTGAACAAGGCGGGATGGCATACCAGAGCGCAGCACGACCGATGCCACAACCGCGGAGCAGTAGGTTCCATGACGCGACCTTATCACCGGCGAGAAATCGCCCATGCTTGGGTCGCTCTCCACGCCAAACGATGCCACGGACGCTTCCGCCAGGAAAGACCGAGCCTCCCGGCCGCACGCGTAACTCGAACGATGGCGCTCCTACCAATATGCCCGCGGTGGTAACCTTCATCCCGCCTAGTGCGCTAATGGTGATTTGGATGAGGCGGTGATGCCCTGATTCGACGGAGGACTGGGCGTGTCTAAGGTGGGTTATATACCCCGAGACCTGAACGCAGCAGAGAAAACCATCTCTAGCTGGCGTCCCCGGTGAGCCGGAAATCGTGGCGGCCAAGGTTGGGCGGACTTGCTTCCGTTGGCGAGATCTGCGGGGAAGAAGCGCCCAGACGTGGGTCCCACCAGTCGGCTAAGACATCCAGTGCGCCGTGGAAGGGGTCGACGCGTGGGCCCCACTCGTAAGTGGTTCTGTACGCGAAGAGAGAAGGGAAAGAGGGATGGGCCGGCCAGGGGGAGTTTGGCCCATTCAGCTAGGGTGGATGCCGAGGGGGAGTTGGGCCGAGCTCGAAGTGGGGCTAGGTGGGCCGAAAGCAGTATAGTCAGCCCAGCAGGATTTCTTTCTTTTTATTTCCTTTCCAAATTCCATTCCCAAATCTAGAATTTGAATTCAAATCTTGTAGTATATTTTGTACTCAAATTAAATATTCATCTTAAACATGCCAGTGTAGAATTTATTTATTTATGAATTTGTTTTGTTAAAGCCAATGCTTTGTTTCTCCCAGTTAGAGTTTAAATTTTATAGACCCATTTATATATTGTTATTGACACTTTTATTTTTGTTATCCACAAATGCGCAATCACATAAACTCAAGCATGATGCACAATTTATTTGGGTGTCTCTTGTTAATGGTTTATTTGTGTAAGTAATGTGTTCACATGAAATAATAGATATGGATCACACACTCATGTACACAAAGGGATATAATTTTTCTCCCTTTTCGATTTTTTTTACAAAGTGGGTGTTACAGAGCCGCCACCGTCGACCGGGGAGGAGACTTCGATTCGGGCCCCGGAACTCTCAGTCGCGGTTCAATTTGCGTGGGTGGAGGTTGTGCGTGGTGCGGGAGCGCTCGTTGCAGTGAGGACTGGGCGGAATTCCGCGTGAATCTCATCCGCCATCGTGCAATTCTGCCACTGACGCCATTGTTCCGCAATTGGAGCTCTGTGCCGCGCCATTGCCGGTAAGAAACTGTCCTGCCTCCCGCTCGTTACCCCTTGTTACACAACACCGAGAATCATAGGTAGATGCTCGCCCTAGCTACGTGAATCGCTCGCGGGAACCTTAGCGCCGCCACGGATCCGTAGTCGGTCGTGTTGGGGGTCCTATGCGCCGCCACCCCCGGTCAGACCCTATCTCGTCGATTGGCTTCACCTCGCACATCGTTTAGCACCTAAAAGCTTGAGAAACCGAGCACTAGAGCATGGGGCGCATGGTTCGCCGGTGAAGCTCCGTCGTAGTTTGTGGGCGGCGCCGTCGGGGCCAGCTGGGAAAGCTTTGGTTAGCGTCGACCGTTGGATGAGCAATGGGTGTCCGTGATTAGATCTAGGTGGCACTTCGCTCGGGGTAGGATCGTGCCCGTCGGTGGGCAGATCAACGCTTACGGAAGTTTATGACTTTGTTTTCCTCGTAGCCATAGGATGATGATTGTGCGGTTTGGATCGTTCACCTTTTTGGTTTAGCCACCATGTAATCCAGACCATCAGTTTGGGATCGGGCGGCCCTGATATCGCGATACCCCTTTGGCCGCATGTTTTGTAAAAGAAACCCTGGAAAACCGAGGAATAAACCTGTCGTCCAAAGAGTGCTATTCACTATGTCTTAGAAATTTTACCCCGTGACCCCTGCGTTTCATAGAAAATGAGGCCTAGTCCAGAGTAATATAAAACCCGAGAAATTGAATTATAAAAGGATTTTTAATATGAAAATAAATGCTAGGAATTGAATAATCCATAGAAAATTCATATGGACTCCAAATTAACCCATTCTAGTTCCTAAAATTTGATAATATTATTTTCTATCGTCTAGAGTCTTTGTTTTGTCATGAAAATAGTAAGAAAAATAATTTCTCACTTAATCCTATTTTAAGCACATAAAACCTTTAAAAATTCATATCTTAAAATCTATAACTCCAAAAATTATGATTCTTGTTCCTAGTATTTTATTTTAATGTGTAGATTATTACTGTGTATTTTGTTTACATGTTTGGTGTGATGTTAATTTTCTCTATATGCACTGTGCTTGTTTGTATTGTGGCGAGTAGAAGAGCCCGTGACCGAGGATCCTGGTGAGCAGCAGATAGAAGTAGTTGAGCTGGAGCTCATTGAAGGCAAGTTGTGCCCTTGACCACTTTTTACCCAATAATGTTCTTTAATATCATTTATTCATGCATAGGTTAATTTTGATGGGACCCAATAGGTCACCCTAGATTGTTTATCTCATTACCTTGTTTACCCCTGAATCACTTGGGTAGTTTGCTATTGCTTTACATGGTTTTGGGATAATCATTTGTTATATCTATGTTCCAATTCTTTTGTTATTCTATTTATGTTCATGTCAAGATCATTAATGTTAATTGGAACATAGAGCTTAACTTGAGAAACACGTGCCACCACAAGGGTTTAATGGGACGCTCTTGGCTGACTAATTAGGAAAGCTAGTGGAAGACTACCTTACCCGAAAGGGGCAAGGGCAGTAGGGGAGTTGCATGCAAGGAGGTTCTCGGGTTGATTTAGCTGCGATGGCAGTCAGACGGGGGATTCTTGCAAGTGCTCTTCCCATAAACTGTAGCGGGTATTCAGAAGCTAGTGGAACTTTATAAAGGCCTCGTAGTGTTGCCCTGCCTCGCCTCCTAGGTGGAGGTGTATGGGAGTCGCGACCCCTTGGCGGATGGGTAACATGACTTGTGGGTAAAGGGTACAACCTCTGCAGAGTGTAAAACTGGTATACTAGCCGTGCTCGCGGTCATGAGCAGCTCAGGACTCTCTGCTGATTAATTTATGGAACTTAAATTCAATTTGTCATTTGCATTGCATGGGTTAATTATTAATTTTGTTCTAATACTTTATTTAAGGTTTGGTATTCACTTACACTTAGTAACTGCTAATAAAAGTTTGACCAACTACTTAAAAGCAATGCTCAGCTCTAACCCCTGTCATTGATTAGCCTTACACATCACATGAACTCCCACCTTTGTGAGTTCATGTCCACTGGTTCCCCACAACTTGTTGAGCTATGATCATGTGTGAGCTCACCCTTGCTGTCTCACACCCCCCACAGGAAAAGAGCAGGTGGTTCAGGAGGAGCCACAAGGCGAGGAGTTCGATCTGATCTAGGTGGCGTTTCTCAGTTGACATTAGCGCCAACGACGATCCTTAGTTCGTTTTATATTTATCTTTTATTTTGTAATAAGACTTCCCGCTATGTAATAAATACTCTGATGTTATTGACATTTATCTCTATACTCTCTGTTATTATATATGTTGTCTTCTTGGCGCATGTATGAGATGTACCTGGCTTTGTTCCTTAAAGTCAGGTGTGACACACTCATCTTTTGCTTTCTCTTCTTTTTGGTAATTGCAGCAAGAGGTCTAAACTGGTGATTGAAAACAAGGTGGCGCAAACTCGAAACTCTAGCGGTAAGAAAACTTTAGACCAGCAACTCGACCCAAATGCAGTAACCGTGAATTCAACAAGTCGAAAACTAAGTAGTAAAGCAAAGGCTCAAATTGTTTTTAGGTGATTTTCTGCTCTAAATATATCTTTGGGCAAAAGTGGACTATAGGTAAATAAAACAAGGAAGATTGAGATCTCTCACCGAGCAACCTGAACTTTGATACCACTTGATGAACCCAACGGGTAGAAGGGTGCCCGATCTTTCGATGAGAGATGATGGAGGTAGAAAACTTGTTGGAGAACGACGTTGGCTGCCCGACTACCACAACCAAGATGGTGTGGCGCCTTGAGCGACAGGTACACCATCTCCTGATAACTATGGTTTGGGGTGGAAGTCGACGTTGTGCTATCCGACTACAACAACCACAAGGGTGTTGCGCCTTAGCGATAGTTACACCGGCTCCTGTTGTTGCTGCTCTTGCCATGCCAAGAACAGCCTTGAACCTGCAAGCAATCGAGAACAAGCAAGAATAAGATAAAAAGCAGACACTCACGGATCTGATAGAGTTGGGGTTCTGTTTCAAGTATCCGGGTGGTCTAGCCGACACACGCGTTTACAAGGAAGTAGCAAATGTTAAACTTACATCAAACAAAAACCCAAGTTCTTTGGTGGCTGCTAGTTGCTTAAATAGAGGAATAGAAAGAAGTTTTGGTGGAGAACGAAGCTCTCTCGACAGTTTCTGGACGTGTCGTTTGGTTTCTCCGATTGATTCTTCATCCTCCAGAAAGTAGACGAAGAGAGCTTTCCAACAAATACTTATTTGCACTAAACAACCTTGGGAGATGAAAGATATGCTCGATTTAATATGGTGTTTGCTGTAGTTACGAATTCCCTCGGGCTGGTGCAGTCAAGAAGTTCTCTCGACAGTTTCTGGACGCCTCATTTGGTATCTCTAATTGATTCTTTCTCCACCAAGAAGTAGCGAAGAGTGCTTTCCATCAAGTGCTTATTTGCCTTCATTGGCCTTGGAAGTTGAAAGATATGGCCTCTTCAACTTGCACTTGCTGCAGTTACAAAATCCCTTCGAGTCCAACAGATTTAATCACATTTCTGCCTTCTTCACATCAAGATGGTTCAACTCCCAAACACCTAAGCATAATAAAGTTATCACCATGCTTTAGTACCTCATTCAAAGAAGAATTAGCTTCAACAACAAGAAACGAGTTCACCTTATAATTAAGTTTACGTGCACAAGCTCGTGTCATTGGTCCCTGATTAGCTACAAAAGAAGTGATCATTGGTGTGGTTGTATCAATGGCAGCGATGTCCTCATCATTGGGTTGCCAAGACAGACGCATTTCTCAACCATGCTTTTGCTCGGTCAGAGACTGAAACCGATGTTAGGTTCCCTTGTAGCAAGTGTTGGAACATTTATTTCCTTGATAGGAGGACTATGTCGATAGATCTTTGTAAGAACGGTTATATGCTTGGTTATGAGGTGTGGGTGCACCACAGTGAGGACCCACCTCCTCGTATTGTATCGAAAGTTCAGTCACATGAAGAGGGGGACTACGATAGGATGGAAGAGATGCTTGACGATGTACGCCATGAGCTTCTACACGTCAATTCCGAGAACCCTTGTCAACCCACCGATTATGAGGATCCTCCTACGCTTGAGGTTCAAAAGTTGTTCGAGCTCCTTAATGCTACCGAAGAGCCGTTGCACGAGCACACGAAAGTGATCAACCTTGTGTTTGTGACTCGACTTATGGCTATTAAGTCCAAGTTTGCATTCTCAAACTATTGTTACAAGGAGCTTCTGAACTTAATCAGTGATGTACTTCCGGAGAATCACAAGATGCCAAAGGACATGTACTAGTCCAAGAAATTGCTCTCGGGTCTCAGTATGGGCTATGAAAAAATCGATGTCTATGTCAATAATTGTATGCTTTTCTAGAAGGAGACCATGAGTGAGAAGAAGTGTACAATATGTGGTGAGCGTAGATTCATAGAGGTTGAAAACGATGATGGTTTGACCATTACGACCGAGGTAGCATGTAAGCAGCTTCGTTACAATTCTCTTATACCTTGGTTGAAACGTTTGTTTATCTCCAAGAATACAACCAGACACATGAGGTGGCATAAAGAAGGCGTACATGAGAATCCCGATGTCATGGCGCACCTAGTTGATATAGATTCTTGGAAGGCACTAGATTCCTTTCATTCTAGCTTTGCTAACGAAGTGTAGAATGTCTATTTTGGTTTGGCAACAGATGGTTTCTCGCCTTTCAATCTAACTGCATCGTCCTACTCATGCTAGCCCGTCTTTGCTATTCCATACAACTTACCGCTAGCTCTTTGCATGAAATATGAATTTATTTTCTTGTGTCTTGTAATACCTAGTCCAGATCATCCTAGAACAAAGATCGATGTGATGATGAGACCCTGATTGAAGAATTGAAAATTTTGTGGAAAGGAGTCGAGGCGTATGATTGTTACAAGAAAAAGAAGTTTAACCTGAGAGCTACGTTTTTGTGGTCGATTCACAATTTTATGGCTTATGGTATCTTTGCTGGATGGAGTTGTCATGGGATTCTAACATGTCCGATATGCGCTGAAGACACTTTATGCTTTCGACTGAAGTTTGGTGGAAAGATATTTTACTTCGATTGCCACATATGTTTTTTGCCTCATGATCACCCGTTCAGGTTCGATAGGAACGCTTTTAGAAAGGACATGATTGTGATGAGTGGACCACCCAAGTATAGGTGTACATTTGGGCTGGGCCTAATGGGCCGGTCCGAAGCACGGAAAAAAAGCATGGCCCAGGCATGGCATGGCCCGAAATATTTTAGTGTCGGGCCAGCACGACCCGATATATCGGGCTAGGTTTGGGCCGAGGTCGTGGCCCATGGGCGGGCACGGGCACGACCCGTTTAAGGCAGGCACGAAATGGCCCATATAGAGGCACGAAAAGGCCCATATATTTATTGAAACCACACTTCATTCCACACTTTCATGTACTTTATAAAGAACACAAAGCTAGAGATAATGCTAGTTAGATGTTTTTTGTAGCTTTAAATTAGAGTATGTGATGTAATTTTACTTTTGTTATGAACATTAGATAATGAACTGAACTTACGAACTTAGTATAGAGCTGATTATACTCTTTTTTTCTTCTAACAAAATGATTTGTAAACGAGGTAGTCATTGCATAGCTCTGGTAGCTTAATACAAATATTAAGTTTGCTTTTGGTCAAATTTATTTGTATTATCTTTTATTTGCTTTATTAAATTTATTTTCAATTTAGGGCTCTGATGTGAATTCTGGGCCCTGATGTGAATTTCGGGCCCTAATGTGAATTTCGGGCCAAAAACTGAATTTCGGGCCCTAATGTGAATTTTGGGCCAAAAATTGAATTTTGGGCTTTTATAATTTTGGGCCGCCCGAAATGAGCACGGCACATTTAAGCAATTACGTGTCGGGTCGTGGGCCGAGGGCTAGGCCCGTGGGCCGGCCCAGCACGACCCGAAATTCAAATAGGTCGGGCCGACCCGAAATTCAAACAATACAGGCCTTTTCGGGCTTGGGTCAGGCCAGGCCTGTAACACCCCTGGTGTTACTATAACTAAAACTTGAGCATGGCATCATAAGCATGGGCATTGCATATGTTTGACACACCTAGAGTGCATTCACTAGGTAAAAATTTCAAACAAGTGTATTGTTTTTGGTATTTTACAAATAAGACCCTGGTTTAAGGACTTAACCCTAAATAGTGGTTAAAGGGGCAAAACTTAATCCAAGTTGAGAAAAACTTTAGGGCTTGTGAGAAAAGTCATACAATATCCCCAAACACTAAGTTGAATCACATTTATACCCCTGGGATGCCAGAAACCCTAATTGGAACCCTGGAAAACCCAAAGTCCAAACCCTAGGGACCTATGTGCAAAATTGATGCACAATTGTACTAAAGTGTAAAAACTAGTATGTTTTAAACCATAAAGTCATTTGGTCCACATTTGAGGAGATTTACAAGCAAAACCCTTGGTTTTGGACTTATTTGCAAAATGGACCCTATTGAGTTCTAAACTAAGTCTGAAATTTCAAAGTTTTGGCCCAACTTTGGGGCTTTGTAACTTTCAAAGCATAGGGTTTTTGCCCTAGGTCACCACATCAAAATTGTAGCCCAATTATAGGAGAACAACTTTGCTTAAGAGTGGGAGCAGAGTTGTTAAGAAAATATTGGAGATAATCCAGCTCAAAGTTTGGCTGTCAGACTATTTGAAACTGAATTTCAGAGTTGCAGTGCTATGAGGTGAACTTTGAGCACGAATTCAACTTTGATTTAGTACTCAAATGTGTTCAAGTCCTATAGTTAAATTGTAGCTGGTTCATAACTCTACAACTTTGGTACAGATCGATAACAAAGTTGCTATACAAAATTAAAAGTTATGGGCTCTGCAAACTCCCCTGTCTGGCTGGCTGAATGTAACCTTCCATGGTACAGTAGACCTGTGGGGATCAGATCGACAGCTCGGCTCACCGCCGATGACCTCTGTCGTGATCCGTGCCGACCGGCGTCAAGATTCATGCCCGGGTAAGGGGATAACGCCGCGGGGAAATGGATCATTGCCGCCGGTGAGCTGGGTACCACCTTGGCCAGCCGTAGTATTCCTCTCCTTGTTCACCGATCGCGCGGATGAGGTTTCACCGCTGTTAAGTCATCCCTGCCGTCCGCCGCGTGTCCAAACGCCTTACCACGTCGCAGCTAACCATCCTATACCTGGCCGGTGATCGCCGGAGAAGCCGCCACCGTGAAAGCTATATCTTCCACGCGCCAGTACCATTGTTCTCTCCGACCGCCAGCACAATCCAGTAAAATTGGGCGCCACCGCCGTTAGAGGCTATAAATTGTCGCCACCATCCGCTCCTTTAGGTAGTTACGCAACCAGTGAAGCAACTCGTGCTTCGAATCACCCCCTAGAGCTCGCAAATTTCTCGTTTCCCCCAAATTGGTTTTCCGCCGCCGCGAGGAACACCTCCCCGTGGTCAGTCCAATTCGGGTCAGCTCCTTCCCTCTGCTCTCTTGTTTAAGCATTCACATACGTCGGCGATACTCGCCAACCCATTCAATTGAGCTAGGATCCCATGAATCATCGGGAACATGTGGGTTGTTAATTCATCCGCGCGCTCACCATGGCCAGAAACATTTGGTTAGCCGTTCCTGAAATTAACTTAGGGGAAACGTTCGCGGGGCCCTGAATCTGGTTTAGGATGAAGGAGGACGCTGTTCCTCACGTGAATCGGCCGGTACGCAGGCTCGCCGGAGCCCTGTCGTGCTGCTCGCCGGCGAGGATCGGGCGGTGTAAAGGAATAGAACCTCAGGGGTTTCTTTGTAAGTTGTCAGTGACCTGTTACAACAGTACGCTGAACTTGGTTCTAAATTTGCAAAACCACGGGGGTCTCCACGCAAAGTCACCACAGGCGCGCGTGCGGGCACGATTTTTCCCTCTGGGCTGGGCCGTGTGGGCTGCTTCTGGCCCAGCACTGTTTAACTTTTCTCCTTTTCTTTTTCAATAGAACTTTGAGAATCTGTAGAAAAATGTAGAAAAATGCTAAAATTGTGAAACCAATTTCCCTAGGCTTGTTATTTTCCCTAGAATTTAATAAAAATAATTTTGTGATTTTTAGTGGAAGTAAGAAATTTTAGAGTATTTAAAGTAGTTAAAAGTATTAGTAATGGATTTTTAGAAAATAATTGGTAAGTCCAAAAATGCTCAAACTTTTTATGGGCACTTAAACCAATATTTAGAAGCCTTGGGTAGAATTTGGGTTGATTTGGACCTTGTTTGATCACTAAACCCAAAACCACCCCCCCTGCTCCATGAACTCCTTTACCGACTCCGGAAACCCTAAGTTCCCGGAACTCCGTGAAGGAAAGTTGTATTCAAGACATAAATAATAAGTTTATGTTACCTTTGCATCCTCATGAGCATTCCATGACATCCATTCTTATACATGTATATGATTATATTAGAGCAAGAAGAAGAAGAAGAAGTTTTTGAAGAAGGGATACCACCCACCTCTGATCCTCAGGCGGATAACTGCTTTTATTTTGATATCTGTGGATCCGAGCCAGACACCTCTGATAACAAAGGCAAGCCCCGGTGCATTTGCCACCTCCCTTGATGTTTTTAAATACTTTTAGCACACTTTAAGTCTAGTGAAATGTGCATTAGGTTCATAGGAGTTACTTGAAACCCTTTGATGCATTGTTTTCCTTGATATCCATACCTGTTTAGATGCTTCTGTGAAGTATCAAAGTTATGATTTACAAAAATGCTTAGCCTTGCTTAGATCTTGTGGATAGAGGTTGTCCTCAATTTAACCATGGAGAGGATGGCTTCTACCCACAAGAATATTTTCATTTGGAGCAATAGTGGGATCTTACTGCAAAGTTCCCTGAGATGCTCTTTCCTCCTAAGGAACAGACACAATCCTAAGGATGGAAATACTCAAATTGAGACTTGGGGGTAGGAACAGGTGATGTTCTACCCAGGTTGGTTAAGGATTAACGCGTATGTAGGTGTGCTGACCGAGGACCCTTTAACTGGTCACATGCCTCGTCATGGGTAAGCCTTGCCTCGGGCAGACTAAGGCCGGAATAAGATAACACGAAATGGGAGTGGAGCGGTGGCGAGAGTAGCGTGTACCCTCCGTGGCAAGAGGCTGGACGGTGGTGTATCTGTGCTCTCGGTTTGCGTGAACCTGATCCGGTCTTAAGAACCCCGGTGGCGGGTTGACATATGCAAGGGTTAAGTGCTACATATGTCGTGTGATTGGAGATCCTCAGCTGAGTATAATCGATTCGGATCGCCGTACCTTCGCGGTTATGAAGACTTGGTCACTTTTCTACAACCTAGAGTCAAGATGTGAAAATGATGGATAAAAATGATGTTGTCTTGATGTGATGCGAAATTAGACTAGATGCAAATGGAGTCTATTAATACTTAATATGGCGTTAAAAGATTGAAAGTAAGGACTCACTTTAGTAAGCAACTTCTGCGAAAATATAAGTTGATTTTTGCTGAAGCCTCCCCTTGACTCCTAGTTATCCAGCATACCCTTGAGAGTCTTTTCCTTAGTCGGGTAAGACTTGCTGAGTAATTCCATACTCAGGGTTTATCCCTTTGTTGTTTTTAGGTGGGGAAGTAGCAGATTTTTGCTGCTTCTGTGCTAAGGTGGTTCCCAACGAGGAAAAACAAGACTGAAAGGCGGGAGGACTCGGTCCTCCATCTAGAATCTTTTGTTATAGTCTTCGGGAGAAGTTTGTGTCTCCCTGGTTTGTATAATTATTACTTTTATGCACTCACTTTTAGAACTGGTCTGTAATAACTTAACTTGAGCTTACTTTGGAAATAAATGTAAGATTATGTAATTCGCTTCCGCATATCTTTATCTCCGATGATCTGTAATGTCTGCAAGACGGGTGAAACGTTCCTGGTGAGGTAAGGAAAGATACCGAGCTTGTCAAGTAACTTAGGAACATCTACAGGGTGTCTGATGTCTGTTAGACAAGGACAACTGTAGGTGGGCCTGATTACTTGGGAGGTTCCGTCACAGCTGGTATCGGAGCGTAGCCCTTCTTTGCAGATATTATGAGGCATCTTCAAAAAGATTTTCAAAAAGTCTTACCTAAAGATTCTTTTCTCTTCTTACCTAAGTATTCTGAAGAGTTTGTCTTAAAGACCAGATAGGAAGAGTGCAATGTATAGAAGGTTGAATCAACCAAGGTTGATTCTGTACTTACTCATGCATCATGCTAAGGATTATACTAATAAATTTCCCCTTTAGAAAATGCCGCCGCGCACAAGAAAGACCGCGCGTAAGTCGACTGGACCTCTTGGAGTGCCTCGACATCAACTTGCTCCGCGAGATGTAGATAGTAGTAGCGGGAGCAATGATCCTATAGGGGATCTGGAAGCAGAAGTAAGCAGGCTCCAATTGGAACTCCGCCGCAGGACAGCTATATGGATTGGAGATGGTGACCGTATAAATGAGTTACGAAGGGACGTTCGCCATCTACAAGACCAGCTGGCCGATCGGGACTTGGCACTCGATTGGGCTGTTCAATCTCGTTCATTGGCATGGGCCAAGGAGGCAAGGGCTCAGGCCCGAGTGAAAGAACTCAGTTCAGCTGTCGATGACTTGCAGGTTTACTGCAATTCATTGCATGAAGAAGTCCATGTGCTCTATTCGCAACTACACCCTAGTGAGCCTACACCCCCTTCTGAGGCGGAAGCCGGACCCTCTCACGTTGCGGGACGCGCATTGGGTGGGGAATTAGACTTGTATGAGCCCCCTCCTTCTTTGAGGTTGGTGGACGTCTGGACTCCCACACCTGATGAGGAAGCCGCCAAAAGCGATGGAAAACAGGACTAGTGGTGTAATAAGAGTAGAGTAGTGTATTGTAGGGTGTACTGTTATATTAGAGTAGTGTATTGTAGGGTGTACGGTTGTAAAATAGGTTAAACTTTTGTAAAATGGGTAATGTATCCTGTTGTGTAATGTCGAGTCTGTACCATTACTTTTTATAGTAATGTAAAACGGAAGGTTTTCTTTGGCACATTATGTTTATTCAAATGTTTTTGCCTCAGATGCCGACCCGGACTCGTGGACAGGATGCAGCTGGAACATCCGGGGGTGGGGATGCTACCCCGAATCCACCTCCCGTTCCACCCACGCTTGCCGAGGCAATCGCTGCCTTGGTAAATGCTACAGCCGACAATACCCGCTTCCTGAGGGAGATGGCGGGTCAGCAACAGCTTCAGCAACAAGCAGGAAGAGGATTTCAACAGGGTCCCCGTGAGACCACTTATCTGGATTTCTCTGAGACTCGTCCGCCTCTCTTCGTCAAAGCAGAAGATCCGCTCGAAGCTGACGAATGGATAAGGGTCATAGAACAGAAATTTGGCCTTCTTCGCTGCTCAGAAACCCAGAAGCCACTATTTGCGGCTCAACAACTTCGAGGCCCTGCCAGCACTTGGTGGGGGAATTTTGTGGCCATCCAACTGGATAATCATCAAATTACATGGAACGAGTTCAAAGCAGCATTCCGCGAGCATTATATTCCTGAGGGAGTGCTGCACATGAAGCAAGAAGAGTTCATGAAATTGAAACAAGGGGGAGATACTGTGAATCAGTACCTCAACAAGTTCAATCACCTGTCCCAGTACGCAATTGATCAAGTGAATACAGATTTGAAAAAGAAGAATTGTTTTATGAGAGGTCTGAACGACCGGATGCAGCGGAAAATGGCTGCATGTATTGATCTTACTTATGGAAAGGCTGTCAGCACAGCCTTATCTGTGGAGGCCAAATATGCAAATTCTGGGAAAAGTAAGGGATTCAGTGGTGATCGGCCTAATCAGGGCCCGGTAAAGAGGCAACGGTTTATTCTCCGGCCCTCTAACCAGAACCGTCCAAGTGCACCATCTTTCCCTTTCAAGCAGCCTATAATTATTCGTCCCAACAAAGCTCCCACTGCCTTAAGTCAGCCGGGTGCCCCAGGCACTCGATTCCCTGCACTGCCAAGTTCTTCAACTGGATGTTTTAACTGTGGCAAATCTGGGCATTTTATTAAAGATTGTCCCTATCCTCGGCAAAATCAGGCCAATAATCAGCAAGGATCGGGAAGTTCAGCTCCAGGCAAGGGAAGTACTTCGGGCAAGAATACCAAGAAAACGGGGCGAGTATATTATACGCAAGTGGCTACCACACCGGAGGGAGAGCCGGTGATGATGGGTACGTTCCCTGTGGCCAGTTACCCTGCAATCATTCTTTTTGATTCTGGTGCTTCGCATACCTTCATTAGCAAGACATTTGTGGAGCAACATCACATTACATGTCATGAATCAAAAGAGGGTTTTAAAATTCATTCACCTGGGGGATACATTTTTACTAAAGAAGTGGCCTATGGAGTGCCAGTAACTATGGCCGGACGGAACTTTCCTGCTAACATGATTGTTCTAAGAGGCCAGGATATAGATGTAATTCTGGGTATGAATTGGTTAACCCAACACAAGGCAGTACTCAACACTGAACTCAGAACCGTCAGGTTGAGTTATAATCAAGAAGAAATTCTCTTGTCTCTCCCCAAAACCAATCCAGCCAAAGCTTCTGGTAGAATCTTTGAAGCCATTGTACCGGAGATCAAGAACATTCCGGTAGTATGTGAGTTTCCAGATGTATTTCCGGAAGATTTGCCTGGACTGCCCCCTGAAAGAGATGTAGAATTTGTAATTGAGCTAAAGCCCGGTACGGCTCCCATTTCCCGAAGATCGTACCGTATGCCCCCTAATGAGTTAGCAGAATTGAAGATTCAATTGCAAGATCTGCTGAATAAAGGATTTATCCGGCCAAGCTCGTCCCCGTGGGGTTGTCCCGCCATCTTTGTGAAGAAGAAGGATCAAACCTTGCGCATGTGCATGGACTATCGGCCCCTAAATGAGGTCACCATTAAGAATAAGTACCCTCTTCCAAGGATCGACATCTTATTTGATCAACTGACTGGGGCGAGGGTGTTTTCCAAAATTGATCTCAGGTCGGGCTATCATCAAATCCGTATTCGGCCCGAGGATATACCGAAGACTGCATTTACTACGCGGTATGGCTTATTTGAGTACTTAGTAATGTCTTTCGGGCTCACAAATGCTCCTGCCCACTTCACCTATTTGATGAACTCGGTGTTCATGCCCGAGTTAGACAAGTTCGTGGTGGTCTTCATCGATGATATTTTGATATATTCTAAAAATGAAGAGGAGCATGCTCAGCACTTACGGATTGTATTGACGCGCCTGAGGGAACATCAGCTGTATGCCAAGTTCAGCAAGTGTGCGTTCTGGCTGGAGGAAATTCAATTTTTGGGGCACGTATTATCAGCTAAGGGAATTGCGGTAGATCCTAGCAAGGTCAAGGATATTCTGGAATGGAAACCTCCAACGACTGTTCACCAAGTCCGGAGTTTTCTTGGACTAGCGGGATATTATCGCAGATTCATACTTGATTTTTCGAAGCTTGTGAAGCCAATCACAAGTTTATTGAAGAATGATACTAAGTTCAATTGGTCTTCTAAGTGTAACGAAGCCTTTGAGCAACTGAAGACACTATTGACCACTGCTCCGGTATTGGCTCAACTGGACATCACTAAGCCTTTTGATGTATACTGTGATGCGTCAGGCAGTGGACTCGGCTGTGTGCTGATGCAAGAGGGCCGAGTAATTGCATATGCTTCAAGGTAGTTACGCCGACATGAAGAGCATTATCCAACACATGATTTAGAGCTAGCTGCTGTGGTTCATGCCCTGAAAATTTGGCGTCACTATCTCCTGGGAAATATCTGCCACATATATACAGATCATAAGAGTTTGAAGTATATATTTACCCAGTCAGAGTTAAACATGAGGCAAAGACGATGGCTTGAGCTCATTAAAGATTATGAACTGGAAATCCATTATCACCCAGGCAAGGCCAATGTGGTGGCAGATGCATTGAGTCGTAAGACTTCCTGCCACTGCCTTATGGTAAAGACCTCCGAAAACACTTTGTGTCAAGAAATGGAGAAATTAAACCTGGGGATAATCCAGCAAGGGACTTTGAATCAACTAAAGCTTGAGTCAACCATTTTGCAAAGGATAATTGATGCTCAAAAGGGTAATCTGGGCATGGAGCACATACGCGAGAAGATAAGGGCTGGAACAGCCCAATGTTTCAAGGAAGATGATCAAGGTGTGTTATGGTTCAACAACCGCATAGTAGTGCCGAAGATTGAAGAACTCCGCCAGCAAATCTTAGATGAGGCGCATCTTAGTCGCTATTCTATTCATCCAGGAAGCACTAAGATGTATCATGATCTGAAGCAACATTACTGGTGGACGAAGATGAAGATTGAGATTGCACGCTATGTGGCTAAGTGTGACACTTGCAGACGTGTCAAAGCCATACACCTGAAAACTGCTGGTCCATTGCAATCTTTGCCAACCCCAACATGGAAATGGGAAGACATCAGCATGGACTTTATTGTGGGATTGCCCAGGACGGCCAAAGGGTATGATTCTATTTGGGTTATCGTTGACCGACTCACGAAGGTTGCCCACTTCTTACCTGTCAAGGTCACATATACAGTAGCCACTTATGCAGCATTATACATTGCCCGTATTCTCAGTCTACATGGTATTCCGAAGACTATAGTGTCGGATCGTGGACCTCCGTTCGTATCCAAATTCTGGGAAGAACTTCATAAATCCCTGGGTACTAAGTTGCTCCACAGTTCGGCCTATCATCCTCAGACCAGTGGACAGACTGAAAGAGTAAATCAAATCCTCGAGGATATGTTGCGGGCATGTGTCCTGGATTTCTCGCAAAAATGGGATGAATGTTTGCCCCTAGCAGAGTTCTCATACAATAACAGTTATCAGGAAAGTATCAAGATGGCACCTTTTGAAGCTTTATATGGGCGACGGTGTCGAACTCCGCTAAATTGGTCTGAACCTGGAGAAAGATACTTCTTTAGGCCTGATATGGTAAAAGAAATCGAAGAAAAAGTTCAGAAAATTATTCATAATATGAAGAAAGCTCAGACTCGACAAAAGAGTTATGCAGACCGACGACGACAACCCTTATGTTTTCTGGTAGGTGATTATGTCTACTTGAAAGTTTCACCAATGAAGGGTGTATCGCGTTTTGGGGTTAAAGGAAAACTTGCACCCAGGTACATTGGTCCATTCCTGGTACTTGAGCAATGTGGACCAGTGGCATACCGACTTCAGCTCCCCGAAACATTGTCTGCCGTGCATAATGTGTTCCACGTGTCACAATTAAAGAAGTGTCTTCGGGTTCCCGATCGAACCGTTGAAGTAACTGATGTTGTCCTGGAACCAGACTTAACATACTCGGAACATCCCATTCGAGTTCTGGATCAAAAGGACAGGGTTACCCGGAGAAAGACTCTCAAGTTTTATAAAATACAGTGGAACCAGCATTCGGAAGATGAGGCTACATGGGAAACCCAAGATTTCTTAGATAAGAATTTCCCAGGCTTTCTAGCCTCTTGTAAATTGTAAAGTTTGTATAGCTGTGTAATAAAGGAATGAACCCCCACACCACCCCTGCCTTGTACCAGAAATCAGGAAATAAAAACATGACACATTTCCTTTTCCATTACTCACCCTAGGATTTTAAATCTCGGGACGAGATTCTTTTATGGGGGGAAGGATGTAACACCCCTGGTGTTACTATAACTAAAACTTGAGCATGGCATCATAAGCATGGGCATTGCATATGTTTGACACACCTAGAGTGCATTCACTAGGTAAAAATTTCAAACAAGTGTATTGTTTTTGGTATTTTACAAATAAGACCCTGGTTTAAGGACTTAACCCTAAATAGTGGTTAAAGGGGCAAAACTTAATCCAAGTTGAGAAAAACTTTAGGGCTTGTGAGAAAAGTCATACAATATCCCCAAACACTAAGTTGAATCACATTTATACCCCTGGGATGCCAGAAACCCTAATTGGAACCCTAGAAAACCCAAAGTCCAAACCCTAGGGACCTATGTGCAAAATTGATGCACAATTGGACTAAAGTGTAAAAACTAGTATGTTTTAAACCATAAAGTCATTTGGTCCACATTTGAGGAGATTTACAAGCAAAACCCTTGGTTTTGGACTTATTTGCAAAATGGACCCTATTGAGTTCTAAACTAAGTCTGAAATTTCAAAGTTTTGGCCCAACTTTGGGGCTTTGTAACTTTCAAAGCATAGGGTTTTTGCCCTAGGTCACCACATCAAAATTGTAGCCCAATTATAGGAGAACAACTTTGCTTAAGAGTGGGAGCAGAGTTGTTAAGAAAATATTGGAGATAATCCAGCTCAAAGTTTGGCTGTCAGACTATTTGAAACTGAATTTCAGAGTTGCAGTGCTATGAGGTGAACTTTGAGCACAAATTCAACTTTGATTTAGTACTCAAATGTGTTCAAGTCCTATAGTTAAATTGTAGCTGGTTCATAACTCTACAACTTTGGTACAGATCGATAACAAAGTTGCTATACAAAATTAAAAGTTATGGGCTCTGCAAACTCCCCTGTCTGGCTGGCTGAATGTAACCTTCCATGGTACAGTAGACCTGTGGGGATCAGATCGACAGCTCGGCTCACCGCCGATGACCTCCGTCGTGATCCGTGCCGACCGGCGTCAAGATTCATGCCCGGGTAAGGGGATAACGCCGCGGGGAAATGGATCATTGCCACCGGTGAGCTGGGTACCACCTTAGCCAGCCGTAGTATTCCTCTCCTTGTTCACCGATCGCGCGAATGAGGTTTCACCGCTGTTAAGTCATCCCTGCCGTCCGCCGCGTGTCCAAATGCCTTACCATGTCGCAGCTAACCATCCTATACCTGGCCGGTGATCGCCGGAGAAGCCGCCACCGTGAAAGCTATATCTTCCACGCGCCAGTACCATTGTTCTCTCCGACCGCCAGCACAATCCAGTAAAATTGGGCGCCACCGCCGTTAGAGGCTATAAATTGCCGCCACCATCCGCTCCTTTAGGTAGTTACGCAACCAGTGAAGCAACTCGTGCTTCGAATCACCCCCTAGAGCTCGCAAATTTCTCGTTTCCCCCAAATTGGTTTTCCGCCGCCGCGAGGAACACCTCCCCGTGGTCAGTCCAATTCGGGTCAGCTCCTTCCCTCTGCTCTCTTGTTTAAGCATTCACATACGTCGGTGATACTCGCCAACCCATTCAATTGAGCTAGGATCCCATGAATCATCGGGAACATGTGGGTTGTTAATTCATCCGCGCGCTCACCATGGCCAGAAACATTTGGTTAGCCGTTCCTGAAATTAACTTAGGGGAAACGTTCGCGGGGCCCTGAATCTGGTTTAGGATGAAGGAGGACGCCGTTCCTCGCGTGAATCGGCCGGTACGCGGGCTCGCCGGAGCCCTGTCGTGCTGCTCGCCGGCGAGGATCGGGCGGTGTAAAGGAATAGAACCTCAGGGGTTTCTTTGTAAGTTGTCAGTGACCTGTTACAACAGTACGCTGAACTTGGTTCTAAATTTGCAAAACCACGGGGGTCTCCACGCAAAGTCACCACAGGCGCGCGTGCGGGCACGATTTTTCCCTCTGGGCTGGGCCGTGTGGGCTGCTTCTGGCCCAGCACTGTTTAACTTTTCTCCTTTTCTTTTTCAATAGAACTTTGAGAATCTGTAGAAAAATGTAGAAAAATGCTAAAATTGTGAAACCAATTTCCCTAGGCTTGTTATTTTCCCTAGAATTTAATAAAAATAATTTTGTGATTTTTAGTGGAAGTAAGAAATTTTAGAGTATTTAAAGTAGTTAAAAGTATTAGTAATGGATTTTTAGAAAATAATTGGTAAGTCCAAAAATGCCCAAACTTTTTATGGGCACTTAAACCAATATTTAGAAGCCTTGGGTAGAATTTGGGTTGATTTGGACCTTGTTTGATCACTAAACCCAAAACCACCCCCCTGCTCCATGAACTCCTTTACCGACTCCGGAAACCCTAAGTTCCCGGAACTCCGTGAAGGAAAGTTGTATTCAAGACATAAATAATAAGTTTATGTTACCTTTGCATCCTCATGAGCATTCCATGACATCCATTCTTATACATGTATATGATTATATTAGAGCAAGAAGAAGAAGAAGAAGTTTTTGAAGAAGGGATACCACCCACCTCTGATCCTCAGGCGGATAACTGCTTTTATTTTGATATCTGTGGATCCGAGCCAGACACCTCTAATAACAAAGGCAAGCCCCGGTGCATTTGCCACCTCCCTTGATGTTTTTAAATACTTTTAGCACACTTTAAGTCTAGTGAAATGTGCATTAGGTTCATAGGAGTTACTTGAAACCCTTTGATGCATTGTTTTCCTTGATATCCATACCTGTTTAGATGCTTCTGTGAAGTATCAAAGTTATGATTTACAAAAATGCTTAGCCTTGCTTAGATCTTGTGGATAGAGGTTGTCCTCAATTTAACCATGGAGAGGATGGCTTCTACCCACAAGAATATTTTCATTTGGAGCAATAGTGGGATCTTACTGCAAAGTTCCCTGAGATGCTCTTTCCTCCTAAGGAACAGACACAATCCTAAGGATGGAAATACTCAAATTGAGACTTGGGGGTAGGAACAGGTGATGTTCTACCCAGGTTGGTTAAGGATTAACGCGTATGTAGGCGTGCTGACCGAGGACCCTTTAACTGGTCACATGCCTCGTCATGGGTAAGCCTTGCCTCGGGCAGACTAAGGCCGGAATAAGATAACACGAAATGGGAGTGGAGCGGTGGCGAGAGTAGCGTGTACCCTCCGTGGCAAGAGGCTGGACGGTGGTGTATCTGTGCTCTCGGTTTGCGTGAACCTGATCCGGTCTTAAGAACCCCGGTGGCGGGTTGACATATGCAAGGGTTAAGTGCTACATATGTCGTGTGATTGGAGATCCTCAGCTGAGTATAATCGATTCGGATCGCCGTACCTTCGCGGTTATGAAGACTTGGTCACTTTTCTACAACCTAGAGTCAAGATGTGAAAATGATGGATAAAAATGATGTTGTCTCGATGTGATGCGAAATTAGACTAGATGCAAATGGAGTCTATTAATACTTAATATGGCGTTAAAAGATTGAAAGTAAGGACTCACTTTAGTAAGCAACTTCTGCGAAAATATAAGTTGATTTTTGCTAAAGCCTCCCCTTGACTCCTAGTTATCCAGCATACCCTTGAGAGTCTTTTCCTTAGTCGGGTAAGACTTGCTGAGTAATTCCATACTCAGGGTTTATCCCTTTGTTGTTTTTAGGTGGGGAAGTAGCAGATTTTTGCTGCTTCTGTGCTAAGGTGGTTCCCAACGAGGAAAAACAAGACTGAAAGGCGGGAGGACTCGGTCCTCCATCTAGAATCTTTTGTTATAGTCTTCGGGAGAAGTTTGTGTCTCCCTGGTTTGTATAATTATTACTTTTATGCACTCACTTTTAGAACTGGTCTGTAATAACTTAACTTGAGCTTACTTTGGAAATAAATGTAAGATTATGTAATTCGCTTCCGCATATCTTTATCTCCGATGATCTGTAATGTCTGCAAGACGGGTGAAACGTTCCTGGTGAGGTAAGGAAAGATACCGAGCTTGTCAAGTAACTTAGGAACATCTACAGGGTGTCTGATGTCTGTTAGACAAGGACAACTGTAGGTGGGCCTGATTACTTGGGAGGTTCCATCACAGCCCGGCGGCCCAAATGTACACCTATACACCCAAGCATCTTAGTGGTCCAGAAATTCTCGTGAGACTTAATGATTTGAAACTAAACGAACATGGAAATCATTTTGAGGTTTTGGAACCGAGCATAATGGACTCACAAATATGGTCTATGGGAACTCCCTTATGTCAAAGGCTTGATTCTAATACATAACATTGATGTGATGCACCAGGAATGAAATATGGGTGAAAGCATTATCAGCACTTGCCTGAATATCACTAACAAAACAAAAGACAACCCTAAGGTTAGGAAAGACTTGGTCTTAATTCTCGCCAGACTTAACGATGTAAGTTAGTTGTTAAATTACATTATGTAAGTTAATTAATGTTGCATGATGTAAGTTACTTTTTCATAGGATGCTGAAATCAAGCGATACTCGAGAGAAGATGCTACAGTTGGGGCAGTGGTAGAGGACCATGCAGGAGATGATGATGGAGATGATGGTGGAAATGATGTGGGAGATGATGCTGGAGACGATGCTAGTGGATATTCTGCAGGTGTGGATTCTGGTGTGGGTGGAGATTCTGTAACTGGGTCTGGATCTTCTCGAGTTAGGAGAACGAGGAAGTTGCATTTTGTTGGACCACCTCTAGAGCTTCCACCCGAATCTTGGGTTTTAATAAAGCCAAGTAGAAAGTGAGTGACATAGTCTTTGTTTAATTGTATCGAAAGTTATGTCTTTATTTTTACATTGTTTTGTGCTTGTAGGAATTGGATCGACGACTGGTTCATAGGAACAAGACACTATAGGTAGGTGAACATGGTCCTTGGTAATCTTGTTCGTCTCCACTGACCTGGTCTTGTGACTTTGCCTAGTGGCGAGTGAAAGGGAAATAGGGTTATCCTTTTCCACAATTAATTTTGGTGGTTGAATGCCCAACACAAATACATGGACTAACTAGTTTTCTCTAGAATATATGTTCTACAGGTGCATAAAGGTTCAACACAAACCAATAAAAGATTGAAGTTAGGGATCAAATACAAAGGAGCAAAGAAACCGAGTGTGCCCTGGTCTAGCGCACCAGATCGTCCGGTGTGCCACCAGACAGTGTCTGGTGCACCAGGTCCATACAAGAATCAACTGCCACTCTCGGGTTTCTCCAAGCGCGCTCCGCTATAATTCACCAGACTGTCCGGTGCACCAGCGGAGCAACGGCTCCTTCGCGCAACGGTCGACTGCAAAAGCTGAGAATCAGATGAACAGTGAAGAACAGTGCGCGCAGAGTCAGAACCGCAGGTCAGAGGCGCACCGGATAGTGAACAGTGCATGTCTGGTGCCACTAGAATACAAAGCCTCCAACGGTCAAATGCTCTAGAACCCTAATGGTTGGGTGACATGGCTGGCGCACTGGACTGTCCGGTGCGCCCATCGACAGCAGCCTACCCCAATGGTTGTTTGGTGGTTAAGGGCTATAAATACCCCCCAACCACCACCACCCCAAGCATCCAAGTCTCCTGCACTTCACATTCAATACAAGAGCTAGTGCATTCACTCCAAGACACAATTCAATAGAATCAAAGCCTCTCCAAGTCCCAAATCCATTCCAATCACCTAGTGACTTGAGAGAAAGTTTGTTCATGTTCTTTGCGCTCTTGTTGCTTGGATCGCTTTCTTCCTTCCTCATTCTTGTTCCCAAGTGTTTTGTAAGCAAGGCAAGAGACACCAATTGTGTGGTGGTCCTTGCGGGGTCTAAGTGATCCATGAGAATTAAGGAGAAAGCTCACTTGGTCTAAGTGACCATTTGAGAGAGGGAAAGGGTTGAAAGAGACCTGGTCTTTGTGACCACCTCAACGAGGACTAGGTTCTTTAGAACCGAACCTCGGTAAAACAAATCACCGTGTTCATCCGCTTTATTTCTTGGTTGATTTGTTTTCCCCCTCTCTCTCCCAGACTTGGATTTAATTCTAACCCCGGCTTGAAGTTTGTGTTTTAAGTTGTAAATTTCATATTACGCCTATTCACCCCCCCTCTAGGCGACTTTCAATTGGTACGAAGCCCGGTACTTCATTAGAGTCTAACAACTCGAAGTGATGTTGGGAGATCACGCCAAGAGGGAGATCGTGACCGGCGACAAGCCCACAAGCCCGGGGAGAACCCACTCAAGGGAGTCCGGCCACAAGCATAAGGAGGAATCCTCTTCCTCCAACAAGACCCATTGGAGAGGCGAAAAGAAGAAGAAGATGAAGAAAGTGGTCTACTACGAGACCGACTCTTTATCGCCCTCCACATCCGGCTCCAACTCGTCGTCCGTCGCTTCTAAGCGCCATGAGTGCAAGATGTATAGTAAGATGCCCCTTCGCTATCCTTGCATATCTAAGCGCACTCCATTATTTTCCGTTCGCCTAGGCAAACCACCATATTTTGATGGTGAAGATTATTGTATGTGGAGTGATAAAATGAGGCATCACCTAACCTCACTCCATAAAAGCATATGGGATATTGTTGAGTATGGAGCGCAGGTACCTAAGGTAAGGGACAAGGACTACGACTCGGACGAGGCCGACCAAATTCGGCACTTTAACTCCCAAGCCACAACTATACTCCTCGCCTCCTTGTGTTGAGAGGAGTATAATAAGGTGCAAGGGTTAAAGACCGCCAAGGAAATTTGGGACATCCTCAAAACGGCACACGAAGGGGACGAGGTGACCAAGATCACCAAACGGGAGACGGTCGAGGGGGAGCTCGGTCGATTCGTCCTCAACCAAGGAGAGGAGCCACAAGCGATGTACAACCGGCTCAAGACCTTGGTCAATCAAGTGCGCAACCTCGAGAGCACAAAATGGGATGACCATGAAATGGTCAAGGTTATTCTTAGATCCCTCGTATTTCGTAATCCTACTCAAGTTCAATTAATACGTGGTGATCCTAGATATAAGCTAATATCTTCCGAGGAGGTCATTGGAAAGTTTGTGTGCTTTGAGCTAATGATCAAAGACTCCAAACACATCGTCAACTTGGAGAAAGGCGCCACCTCCACACCCGAGGTGCAACCCGTCGCATTCAAAGCGATGGAAGAGAAGAAAGAGGAGTGTACATCGAGTAGGCTTCCAATCGATGCCTCTAAGCTCGACAACGAAGAGATGGCGCTCATCATCATATCAAGAGCTTTCACCAAATCCTCAAGCAAAGGAGGGGGAAGGTCTACGAACCCCGCTCCAAGAGGATGTGCTACAAGTGTGGTAAGCCTGGTCATTTCATTGCTAAATGTCTAAATTCTAGTGATAGTGACAGGGGTGAAAGGGAAATAGGGTCAAACCTTTTTCCTATAAATGATTTTGGTGGTTGAATGCCCAACACAAATAATTGGACTAACTAGTTTGCTCTAGATTATATATTCTACAGGTGCATAAAGGTTCAACACAAACCAATAAAAAGATCAAGTTAGGGTTCAAAAGAAAGGAGCAAAAGAAACCGAAGAGGACCCTGGTCTGGCGCACCGGATTGTCCGATGTGCCACCGGACAGTGTCCGGTGCACCAGGGGCCATACAGTCTGAACTCTTTACCTTCGGGTTTCTCAAAGGCTGCTCCGCTATAATTCACCGGACTGTCCGGTGCACCAGCGGAGCAACGGCTGGCCAGCGCAACGGTCGGCTCCAATGGCCGCCTGCAACGTGAACAGTGCGCGCAGAAGTCAGAGCAGGCGTCAGAGGCACACCGAACAATGAACAGTACCTGTCCGGTGCAGCACCAGACTGTCTGGTGCGACATGAAGTCATCGCTCCAACATTCAGAATCTTCAGAACCCTAACGGTTGGGTGACGTGGCTGGCGCACCGGACAGTGTCCGGTGGCGCACCGGACTGTCCGGTGCGCCCATCGACAGACAGCCTCCCCAACGGCTATGTGGTGGTTGAGGGCTATAAGTATCCCCCAACCACCACCACTCCAAGCATCCAAGTTTTTTAGACATCTCATTCAATACAAGAGCTAGTGCAATCAATATAAGACACAATTCAATAGAATCAAAGCCTCTCCAAGTCTCAAATCCACTCCAAACAACTAGTGACTAGAGAGAGTGTTTTGCTCGTGTTCTTTGAGCTCTTGTTCTTGGATCGCTTTCTTCTTCCTCATTCTTGTTCTCTAAGTGACTTGTAATCAAAGCAAGAGACACCAAGTGTGTGGTGGTCCTTGTGGGGCCTAAGTGACCCGTTTGATTAAGGAGAAAGCTCACTCGGTCTAAGTGACCATTTGAGGGAGGGAAAAGATTGAAAGAGACTCGGTCTTTGTGACCACCTCAATAGGGACTAGGTTCTCAAGAACCGAACCTCGGTAAAATAAATCACTATGTCATCCGCCTTATTTCTTGGTTGATTTGTTTTTGCCCTCTCTTTCGGACTTGGTTTTAATTCTAACGCTAACCTCGGCTTGTAGTGTGTGCTTAAGTTTGTAAATTTCAGATTCTACCTATTCACCCCCCCCCCCTCTAGGCGACTTTCAAGGGGCGACAACAAGAAGGGGAAGAAGAAGGAGAAGAAGAGATACTACAAGAAGAAGGGCGACGATGCCCACGTGTGTCGGGAATGGGACTCCGACGAGAGCTCCACCGACTCCTTCTCCGACGAGGACGCCGCCAACATCACCGTCAACAAGGGCCTCCTATTCCCCAACGTTGGCCACAAGTGCTTCATGGCAAAGGACGGCAAAAAGAAGAAGGTACAATCTAGAACCACCCCAAGTATACTTCATCTAGTGATGCGGGTAGTTCTAGTGATGATGAAGATGATTTGCTTACTCTTTTTGCCAACCTTAACATACAACAAAAGGAAAAATTAAATGAATTGATAGAAGCTATTCATGAGAAGGATGAACTTTTGGATAGCCAAGAGGAATTCCTTATTAAAGAAAACAAGAAGCATGTTAAAGTAAAAATGCTTATGCTTAGGAGATAGAAAAATGTGAAAACTTAACTAAGGAGCTTAGCATTTGTCATGACACTATTTCCAACCTTAGAAGCATTTGTCATGACACTGTTTCCAACCTTAGAACTGAGAATGCTAGTTTAATTGCTAAGGTTGAAAAGTCAAATGTTTGTAATGATTCAATTGTCAGTCTTAGAAATGAAAATGCTAGTTTAAATGTAAGATTGACAAATTGAATGATACAATTTCTAATCTTAGAACTGAAAATGATGATTTAATTTCTAAGGTTAGAGATTTAAATGTTTGCAATGATTCTATTTCGTCTTAGAAATGAGAATGCTATTTTACTTGCTAAGGTTGAGGAATTAAATTCATGCAAACCCTCTACATCTACTGTTGAGCATGTTTCTATTTGCACTAGATGTAGAGATGTTAATGTAGATGCTATAAATGATCACCTTGCTTTAATTAAACAACAAAATGATCATATAGCTCAATTAACTGCTAAAATTCAAGAGCATGAACTTGAAAATGAGAAGTTTAAATTTGCTACAAGCATGCTCTATAATGGGAGACGCCCTGGCATTAAGGATGGTATTGGTTTCCAACAGGGAAGCAATGTTAAGCTTAATGCTCCCAAGAAATTTTATAACTTTGTAAAGGGCAAGGCTCCCATGGTTCAGGATAATGAGGGCTATATTCTATATCCGGCTAATTATCCTGAGCATAAAAATAGGAGGATTCATGCTAGAAAACCTCATAATGTTTCTCACCATGCATTTATGTATAAGAATGAGGCTTCTAGCTCTAGGCATTCTACTCATGTTAAAATGCCTAAAAAGAAAACTCCTGCTGCATCAAATGAGCCTAACATTTCATTTAAGACTTTTGATGCTTCTTATGTTTTAACTAACAAATCCAGCAAAGTAGTTGCCAAATATGTTGGGGCCAAACACAAGGGCTCAAAGACTTGTGTGTGGGTATCCAAGGTGCTTGTTTTTAATGTGAAAGGACCCAAGACCGTTTGGGTATCTAAGAACAAGGCCTAAATTGTTTTGCAGGTTTATGCATCCGGGGACTCAAGTTGGATAATTGATAGCGGATGCACAAACCACATGACAGGGGAGAAAAGGATGTTCTCCACCTATGAGAAAAACGAAGATCCCCAACGAGCTATCACATTCGGGGATGGCAATCAAGGTTTGGTCAAAGGACTTGGTAAAATAGCTATATCTTTTGACCATTCTATTTCCAATGTTGTTCTTGTAGATTCTTTAGATTATAACTTGCTTTCAGTTTCTCAATTATGCAAAATGGGCTACAACTGTCTATTTACAGATGTAGGTGTTACTGTCTTTAGAAGGAGTGATGATTCAGTAGCCTTTAAGGGAGTGTTAGAGGGTCAGCTATACTTGATCAATTTTAATGAAGCTAAACTTAACACTTGCTTAATTGCTAAGGCTAATTGGGTTGGCTCTGGCATCGCCGACTAGCTCATGTTGGAATGAAGAATCTTCACAAGCTTCTAAAGGGAGAACACATTTTGGGACTAACAAATGTTCATTTTGAGAAAGACAGGGTTTGTAGCGCATGTCAAGTAGGAAAGCAAGTTGGCACCCATCATCCACACAAGAACATCATGACGACTGATAGGCCGCTCGAACTACTCCACATGGATTTATTCGGCCCGATCGTGTCACACCCGGTTTTTAGAAGGCAAACCGAATGCGAACCATGTACGTGCCAGGATCAGTTATTCACGTACACAGCAGTTACATAACATGGACATCATCACACAGTGCTCAAATAGTATTAAAAGGGGAAATAATAGTCGATTACATCATACGTCTGAGACGTCCATATAATTCTTACAATAAATCAAAGTGCGGAGAAGAAACGTAGATAACACGGCCTTCACAGGCAGCCGACTGGGGGTTGCCGCTAACCCACACCTAGAACTCGTCGTAGTCTTGGAACTCCTGGAAGTCTCCTTCCACAGCTTCATCTTCTCCTGAGCAGTGGTTGCAATGCTGACAACCTGGGGGGGGGGGATTGGTGTGTAGAGCAAGGGTGAGTACACATCAACATACTCAGCAAGTATCCCGTTTGGCTGTAGTGGACTAGCTTTATGTGGGGATAAGTCAAGCAGTTACTTTTAGTTGGTCAGGTTATTACTTACTAGTAGAAAGCCAGGTTTTAACATTAACCCAAGTTATTAACCCAATGTATCCTTTCCAAACGGAAAGAATACCACTTACCAGCACCATAATCATAATCAGAACCATCAATCTCATTGCCACCTGTACCAAAGTATCTCTGATCAAATATCACTAATCTCTGGAGCTCCCTTGGCCGCTCATAACCGCGAGCACGGCTGATATATCAGTTTCATAACACTCTGCAGAGGTTGCGCACTTTACCCATAAGCCGTGATTCCCACTTGCCTCGGGCTGATCAAACCCTTAAACACTACCAAGGTGAATAGGCAGGGTCTCACTACGTAGCCTTTACAAAGATTCCCCGAGGCTGTAGCCGCCCGTTAGGTTTCCTAAATGTACCGCACTCCTCCCCAAGGGACAAATCAACCTTGGCAGAGCGAGCCGCATACACCGAGCCCCATTGACGGCACAACGGCTAAGCGGACTACACCCCGGTTCCTCCAATTATTCAGCTAAGGGCGTCCCATTCCACCCTCATGGTTGCACTGTTTTCCCGGGCGGTCATCCATTGAACAGGTCCTTACGGAGAGGCACTCGAGAAACCGCTCGAGTCCCCTTAAATGCCACAAGTATGATCATAAATAAGAAGGGAAAACAGCGTATCATAGATAATCACATCATGTTCATTGATTAGAGTTGAGCAATAGCATCAAACTAAGCAGTAATAATCCGACCCAAATAGGTAAACAAGGACATGGATAACAAAAGCTAGTCAATCCTTAAGTATAAATGTGTAATGCGGGAGGTGAATTAAAGAATGAATAGGACAGAGATAGGTCAAAGGACACTTGCCTCCACCAACCGACTGCTGCTCAGGGGCTTCTCCTGCGAATTCCTCGGGCTCTTCGACCGGATCGTTCTCTATGCGAGCGCAAACATACATACATCCACATATTTAATACAAAAAAACAGTACACCATACAAGGGAACAAGTAAAGCGAATATGCATCGAGTATGATATTTGACATCGCATTTGTTATGGTTAGAAAGAAATGGGAAAGGGTCTCGCAGGGGTTTAAAGTTTATGCACTAATGATTAGTTACAATTGATTCTTAACAAAAGAATTCTGTTATATATATGTACAAATGGGAACCTAATCATTTTTAGTTGATCAACATTGCACGGGATAAACAATTAACTACGTGAATCAATAGCATAACGGAATTTTAAATTAACCTTCCTATTTTCCATAGCATGAACAATGATTAGTCTACTTAAAATACAGTAATTATGATCACAGAAAGTAAATAAAATAAAATAAAAAAAATAAAAAAAACAGAGGTGGGGGGCGGTTGAACCGGCCCTAGGGGCGGTTGAACCGGCCCTGGGCTGGGCGGCCGAGCTGGGGCGGGGGCCGGCCGAGCCGGCCGGTTGAACCGGCGGCCAGGCGGCTGAACCGGCCCCGCACGGGGGGCGCGGCCAGGGGGCCAGGCGGGCGGCCGGGGCGCGGGCTGGGGGGCGGCAGCGGCCGGCTGGGGCCGGCCAGCGGCCAGGCGGGCGCGGCTGGGGGGGGCGGCCGGGGCGGGCCAGCGGCGGCCGGGGCCGGCTGGGCGCGGCCGAGGGCCGGCCAGTGGCCACGGCGGGCTGGGGGGCGGTGGCCGGCGTGGCCAGGGGGCGCGCGGGGGTGGGGAGAGGAGAGGGGAGGGAGGAGAGGGAGGAGGGGGAGGGGGCTCACCGGCGGGGGGGGTGGCCGACGGCGAGGGCGGCTAGGGGCGGCGGCGGCCTAGGGCGGCGCGGCTTAGGGCAGGGGTGGGGCGGGTAGGGGCGGCGGCTAGGGTGAGGAGGGAGAGGGAAAATGAGAGGGGAGAGAGAGAGGAAATGGGGAAAAAGAGGAGGTGGGGGGGGGGGCGGCTGGGCCTTGTCCAGGCCCAAGAGGGGGCGCGCAGGGGGGCTTGGGCCGGCCGGGGTCGGCCCAGGGCGCGGGAGAGAGAGAGAAAGAGGAGAGAGAAAGAGAGAGAAAGAAAAGGAAAAGATTATTTCCTGTTTTCGAAATCTGATCTTTCCACATGAATGCAATTGCACTTTCAAAGCAATCAAAAATGCAAGGTTCGGCATGGTGCATCAAATCATAAAGTATTTTAGAGTTTTTCTTTACACGGGAAATCCGAACCGAATCCCGCTAAGACTTTGGAAAAGGTCAAGGTTTAGCGAGGGAAAAAGAAAAGGAAAAGGTAACGCCCGAATTTTGGCGAGAAAAGAAAAGAAAAAAAATTCGACTGCAAAATTCGGGGCGTTACAAACCTATCCCCCTTAAAAGAATCTCGCCCTCGAGATTCAGGGCTGGCTAGCAAAGAGCTCTGGGTACTTGGCCATCAAATCATCTTCACGCTCCCAGGTTGCTTCTTCCTCAGAGTGGTGACTCCATCTGACTTTGCACATTCTGATGGTCTTCCTTCGGGTGACTCTGTCTGCAATCTCAAGAATCTGAGCTGGCTTCTCAACATAGGTCAAGTCCTCCTGGACTTCCAGACCTTCCACTGGCAACTGCTCTTCTGGCACACGCAAACACTTCTTCAACTGAGACACATGAAAGACATCATGCACAGCTGACAAATTCTCTGGCAGACTGAGCTGATAGGCCACTTCTCCACGCTTCGAGAGGATCTGGTACGGACCAATGTAGCGGGGTGCTAGCTTGCCTTTGATTCCGAACCTTCTGACTCCTCTGATCGGTGACACTTTCAGATAGACAAAGTCTCCGACTTCAAAACTCAGCTCTCTTCTTCTTGTGTCTGCGTAGCTTCGCTGCCTCGATTGCGCTATCTTCAGATTCTCTCGGACCATCTTGATGTTCTCTTCAGCTTCAAGCAAAATATCTGGCCCAAACACTTGCTTCTCTCCAGGCTGATCCCATTGCAACGGAGTTCTACAACTCCTTCCATAAAGCGCTTGAAATGGTGACATCTTCAAACTGGCCTAGTAACTGTTGTTATAAGAAAACTCTGCATAAGGCAATCGCTTGTCCCATCCGGACTGATCTTGCAACGCACAGGCTCTCAACATGTCTTCGAGAATTTGATTGGTTCTTTCGGTCTGGCCATCTGTCTGCGGATGATAAGCTGAACTGAAATTCAGATGTGTGCCCAAGGCTTCATGCAACTGCTGCCAGAAATGAGAGGTGAACTGCGTTCCTCTGTCTGACACTATCTTCTTTGGCACACCATGAAGACAAACGATCCGAGACATATACAACTCTGCCAATACTGCACTGCTGTAGGTGGTCTTGACAGGTATGAAGTGGGCTGACTTGGTCAAGCGGTCCACTACTACCCAAATAGAATCGTAGCCGGCTCGAGTGCGAGGCAATCCGACTATGAAATCCATACCAATTTCATCCCATTTCCACTGAGGGATCTGCAACGGTTGCAACAATCCAGCAGGTCTCTGGTGCTCTGCCTTAATTCTTCGACAACTATCGCACATAGCCACATGCTCTGCGATTTCCCTCTTCATTCCGTACCACCAGAATTTCTTCTTCAGATCCTGATACATCTTCTCACTACCAGGGTGAATCGAATAAGCTGTCTCATGAGCTTCCTTGAGAATTAACTCCCGAATGGACTGGACATTGGGAACACACAAGCGGTCTTTGAACCATATCACGCCTTCTGCATCTTCTCGAAAATCTTTGCCTCTGCCATCTAGAATCAGTCGCCGAATCTCACTGATCTTTTCATCGTTCTTCTGCGCTTCTTTGATTTCTCGCTCCAAGGTAGGTTCCAATTCAACTGTGACTCCTCGCGAATTATTCAGAAATCCGAGACTCAACCTGTCAAACTCCTTGGCTAACTCATAAGGCATCGGACGAGCGACCATCAGATTGACTTGACTCTTTCTGCTCAAAGCATCTGCCACTACGTTTGCTTTGCCTGGATGGTAATGGATCTCCAACTCGTAATCTTTGATCAATTCTAACCATCTTCGTTGTCTCATGTTCAATTCTGACTGAGTGAATATGTACTTCAGACTCTTGTGGTCTGTGTAAACATCGCATTTCTGTCCATACAGATAGTGCCTCCATGTCTTCAGTGCGTGAACCACAGCTGCCAACTCTAGGTCATGGATTGGGTAGTTCTTCTCATGAACCTTCAGCTGTCGGGACGAGTAAGCCACAACTCTTCCCTCTTGCATCAACACGCATCCTAAACCTGTGTAACAAGCATCACAGTACACAGAGAAGGGCTTGTGCACATCAGGCAAGACTAGGACAGGCGCTGTCGTCAACTTCTCTTTCAGCGCTTCGAAGGCCTCTTGACATTTCTGGGTCCACTTGAACTCAACCTTGTTGCCTAGCAACGCTGTCATTGGTTTCGCAATCTTCGAAAACCCTTCAATCAATCGCCGATAATATCCGGCCATTCCAATGAAGCTCTTGATTCCTCGAGCATCCGTTGGCGCTTTCCAGTTCAGAATGTCTGCCACTTTCTTCGGATCCACAGCCAATCCTTCCTTGTTGATTATGTGACCCAAGAACAGGACTTCACTGATCCAGAACTCACACTTGCTCAACTTTGCATACAACTGGTGCTCTCGCAATCTCTGCAATACCATCCTCAAATGATCTGCATGCTCTTCTTCACTTTGAGAATAAATCAGAATGTCATCAATGAATACCACCACAAACTTATCGAGATAATCCATGAATACACTGTTCATCAGATTCATAAAGAACGCTGGTGCATTGGTCAAACCAAAAGACATCACTGTGAACTCATACAAACCATACTTGGTAATGAATGCCGTCTTCGGAATGTCCGAAGGTCGGATCCTGAGCTGATGATAACCTGACCTCAGATCGATCTTGGAGAACACACTGGCTCCTCTCAACTGGTCGAACAGATCTTCTATTCTGGGCAAGGGATACTTGTTCTTGATCGTGACTTCATTCAAAGCTCGATAATCGATACACATCCTCTTCGTGCCATCTTTCTTCTCCACAAACAAGACAGGGGCGGCCCAAGGCGAGGTGCTTGGCCGGATGTAGCCTTTCTCTGACAGCTCATCAATCTGCTTCTTAAGCTCAACCAACTCTGGTCCAGATATTCTGTAAGCTCTCTTAAAGATAGGGGCGGTTCCAGGAAGAAGCTCTATAGCGAACTCAACTTTCCGCTCTGGTGGCATACCCGGTAAGTCCTTTGGAAACACATCTGGGAATTCAGACACAACCTTGATACTCTCAATTGGGTCTGCTTCACTGCTATCGACAGCCATCTGATAACAACTTCCTTTCTTCGGCTCAGGCGGGACTAACTCGGTCACCACTTCCTCTCCTAGTGGGGACACCAACTTGATTGTCCTTTTATCACAACTGATAACTGCCTGATACTTATCTAGCCAATTCATCCCTAGGATGACATCTATTCCCTGAGTACCCATTACTATAAGGTTAGCGGGAAACGCTATCCCCCTTATTTCCACACTTATATTCAAACATATGCTATCAGCTCGAATTCTACCACCGGCTGAGTCAATTTGAATGGGGGTTGACATGGTAGTAGTTGGAAGATTACGTGCTTCTACCCATGATGCAGTAATAAAAGAATGCGTTGCTCCAGTATCAAATAACACTTCTGCAATATGGGAATCGACTGGGAACATACCTACTGTCATGCCGGGAGTCTCCTGAACTGCTTCAGCTTCCAAGTGGTTCAATCTTCCATGATTATAGCGCTGCTGAGGGCGGTTGCCTGATCCAGGCTGGGACACATTCTGCTTTGCTGGGGCATTGGGGCCTGACTGCTGCTGGGCTGCCTTCTTCGGACATTGCATCACCCAATGGCCTTGCTCTCCACAGTGGAAACACGCTCTGTTTCCAACCTGAGCTGGTGCTGCCTGATTGTTCTGCTGGTTTGTTGGGGCAGGAAGACGAGGTGTCTGCTGATTCTGCCTCTGGAACTGACCTCCTGATTGATTGCTCTGACGGTTCTGGTACTGATGCTGAGGGTACTGCCTTTGAAACTGCTGATACTGCTGACGCTGCTGATGCTGCTGAGGTGGACGCTGGTTCTGCCTGAACTGCTGAGGTTGATTGCCTGAAAAACGAGGACGACTGCTGCTTCCAGGCTGGGGTCCACTGATCTTGCGCTTACGATCCTCCATCTCCTTACGCTTCCTTTCTGTCATGATTGCTCTGTCAATCAGGTGCTGGAATGTTGGGAAAGTATGATTCATCAGCTGATACTGCAGAGGGTCAACCAAGCCTCTCAAGAAACGGTACTGTCGCTTGGCGTCAGTGTTGACATCTTCGGGAGCATAGCGAGACAACTGCAGAAACCTGTCTCGATACTCACTGACAGATGATGACCCTTGCTTAAGGGCCAGAAACTCCTCCTTCTTCACTGTCATCAGACCTGCAGGCACATGGTACTGACGAAAGCTACCTCTGAACTCTTCCCAGGTGATGGCATCGGGGTTGGCATGGGTGGCGAGGTAAGACTCCCACCAGGATTGGGCTGCTCCTCTCAACAGACGGGGACCATACAAGACTTTCTCCCTGTCATCACACTGAGCGGTATGCAACTCCCGCTCCACAGTGCGCAGCCAATCTTCAGCATCCATGGGGTCAGAAGAGTGAGCGAACGTTGGGGGATGACCTCTCATGAATTCAGCACGCTTGTCCCTGGGCATCTGAGGCATCTGAGGCTGGGGTGGTGCTTGCTGCTGTTGCTGCTGCTGCTGCTGCTGAATGGCGGCCAGAGTCTGACCGATGGCCTGAACTGCCTGAGTCTGCATCAGAAACATCTGCTCGATCGACATCGGGGGCGGGGGCGGCAGGTGCTGCTGCTGGGGCACCTCATCCTGCGGGGCGGCTTGCTCCTGCTGAGCACGCCTTCCTCCTCTGCGCCTGTTCTCTGACATCTGCAGAACGCAACCACACATCAGAACTGATCTGGCAAATCTTGCAGCATAAGAAAAGAGTATAGAATTCTCCAACAGCACTGAACAGATGAGCATCTTCACTGATCTCCAACACAGACCACACAGCTTCTCAGATAAAGAGGAAAGTAGAATAAAGGTTTTCCCAACTATATAACTAACTCCATTAACATAATATGTAAACCAAAATGCAGGGGATACCCACACTCTGGTGACAATCATTACAAAGATCCAAACCAAACATAGTTCATCATGACAAACATAAATGCACAGGATATAGCAAACTACCCTGTCTAACTAAGACTAACTAAGACCGAGACTAACGCTAAAACTGAAGCTTCTATGTATATATATTTCGTATTAATTACAAGATCCAACTCTAACGATCTATGGTTCTAGATTTATCTTGGTCTTGCAGTCAGGATTGCCATAAGACTGGAGTCCACGCCGAGGTGAGCGGTACGGGTGCTGAGTCCCGACGGGAGCGGGGGAACCATCATCCAAGTGACGACGCTCCGCGCGCTCAGCCCGCAGCAGGGCGATCTCAGCACGAGCCCTACTCAGCTCGTCTAGTGCATGGTCCAGCTCCGTGTTTAGCACGGCGGCTAGGTTGACTGTGCTGCTCAACCTAGGATTGTCCTCACCAGCAGGTGAAACAATCACGCCTCCTGTGCTGCCAGATGGACGGCGGGGGTAATACTTCAGGTCGAGGCCGTCAGCTACCCCACCGAGAACCGAGCAGTAGTGCGAAAGCGCACGCCGTGCAGCATCCTGCATGGCTGCCTCAGCTGAGTCCCGCTCAGAGATAGAATAGTGCTCTGAGCAAGCCTCCGCGCCCTGGAGACTGTTCTCCGGACGGCGCACCAAACAGGTCGCCTCCCAGCGGTCTGGGTAGACCCCGCGACTATGCTGGTAGACCACACAGCGATACTCGATGGACCAAGTACGCCGGTCAAGTGACCGACGTAGCAGGGTGTCGAGCGCGTCGTGGAAGTGACACCCGCGAGCAGCGTCGCGAGTGATGGGTCGAGCAACCCATCCTTCCGGCTCATGGTTAGAGAGGTCGAGGTCGGTGTCGTGGCTCGGGCTATCATCGCCATCTCCGTCGTCTGGGTCTCCTCCAACAGCTACTCCAGAAGCTGGGACGCCCAGTGGTGGTGCAGGGGGCGCCTCCAGGGGAAGCACAGGAGAGCAGCTCCTCACAGACTCTATCTCCTACTGGAGCGAGAAGGAAGAGCCCTGCTGCTCCTGTCGTCGACGTTCCTGCTCCTCATGCAGGCGGTGGTGCAGTCTCTCCAAGTGGCTAGACTGTCCGGCCACGGGACGGCGAAGCGGACGCTCAGCAAGGCGGGAGGGTAAGAAGGGGATGACGGACTTTCGTGCAGTGTGTCTAAGTCGAGCCATCTACAAAAGACATCGCAAGCAAAAGGGTGAGAACATAATTAATATGACCAGCAAATAATGAATCATAAATAAATGAAGGATCAGAATAATAATGAATCATAAATAAATGAAGGATCAGAATAAAACAAAAATTTCAGCAAGGTATAATATATAGTAGAACATAGATTTGGTCAGTAGGACCAACTTTTGAAGGGATATCAAAGTCAAGGCAAGAACAGAGGTCTATAGTCCTTAGAACGACCATTCTACTCTAGGTTAGCGGTCCTACAGTCAGCACGGCTTTGATACCACTTATGTCACACCCGGTTTTTAGAAGGCAAACCGAATGCGAACCATGTACGTGCCAGGATCAGTTATTCACGTACACAGCAGTTACATAACATGGACATCATCACACAGTGCTCAAATAGTATTAAAAGGGGAAATAATAGTCGATTACATCATACGTCTGAGACGTCCATATAATTCTTACAATAAATCAAAGTGCGGAGAAGAAACGTAGATAACACGGCCTTCACAGGCAGCCGACTGGGGGTTGCCGCTAACCCACACCTAGAACTCGTCGTAGTCTTGGAACTCCTGGAAGTCTCCTTCCACAGCTTCATCTTCTCCTGAGCAGTGGTTGCAATGCTGACAACCTGGGGGGGGGGATTGGTGTGTAGAGCAAGGGTGAGTACACATCAACATACTCAGCAAGTATCCCGTTTGGCTGTAGTGGACTAGCTTTATGTGGGGATAAGTCAAGCAGTTACTTTTAGTTGGTCAGGTTATTACTTACTAGTAGAAAGCCAGGTTTTAACATTAACCCAAGTTATTAACCCAATGTATCCTTTCCAAACGGAAAGAATACCACTTACCAGCACCATAATCATAATCAGAACCATCAATCTCATTGCCACCTGTACCAAAGTATCTCTGATCAAATATCACTAATCTCTGGAGCTCCCTTGGCCGCTCATAACCGCGAGCACGGCTGATATATCAGTTTCATAACACTCTGCAGAGGTTGCGCACTTTACCCATAAGCCGTGATTCCCACTTGCCTCGGGCTGATCAAACCCTTAAACACTACCAAGGTGAATAGGCAGGGTCTCACTACGTAGCCTTTACAAAGATTCCCCGAGGCTGTAGCCGCCCGTTAGGTTTCCTAAATGTACCGCACTCCTCCCCAAGGGACAAATCAACCTTGGCAGAGCGAGCCGCATACACCGAGCCCCATTGACGGCACAACGGCTAAGCGGACTACACCCCGGTTCCTCCAATTATTCAGCTAAGGGCGTCCCATTCCACCCTCATGGTTGCACTGTTTTCCCGGGCGGTCATCCATTGAACAGGTCCTTACGGAGAGGCACTCGAGAAACCGCTCGAGTCCCCTTAAATGCCACAAGTATGATCATAAATAAGAAGGGAAAACAGCGTATCATAGATAATCACATCATGTTCATTGATTAGAGTTGAGCAATAGCATCAAACTAAGCAGTAATAATCCGACCCAAATAGGTAAACAAGGACATGGATAACAAAAGCTAGTCAATCCTTAAGTATAAATGTGTAATGCGGGAGGTGAATTAAAGAATGAATAGGACAGAGATAGGTCAAAGGACACTTGCCTCCACCAACCGACTGCTGCTCAGGGGCTTCTCCTGCGAATTCCTCGGGCTCTTCGACCGGATCGTTCTCTATGCGAGCGCAAACATACATACATCCACATATTTAATACAAAAAAACAGTACACCATACAAGGGAACAAGTAAAGCGAATATGCATCGAGTATGATATTTGACATCGCATTTGTTATGGTTAGAAAGAAATGGGAAAGGGTCTCGCAGGGGTTTAAAGTTTATACACTAATGATTAGTTACAATTGATTCTTAACAAAAGAATTCTGTTATATATATGTACAAATGGGAACCTAATCATTTTTAGTTGATCAACATTGCACGGGATAAACAATTAACTACGTGAATCAATAGCATAACGGAATTTTAAATTAACCTTCCTATTTTCCATAGCATGAACAATGATTAGTCTACTTAAAATACAGTAATTATGATCACAGAAAGTAAATAAAATAAAATAAAAAAAAAATAAAAAAAACAGAGGGGGGGGCGGTTGAACCGGCCCTAGGGGCGGTTGAACCGGCCCTGGGCTGGGCGGCCGAGCTGGGGCGGGGGCCGGCCGAGCCGGCCGGTTGAACCGGCGGCCAGGCGGCTGAACCGGCCCCGCGCGGGGGGCGCGGCCAGGGGGCCAGGCGGGCGGCCGGGGCGCGGGCTGGGGGGCGGCAGCGGCCGGCTGGGGCCGGCCAGCGGCCAGGCGGGCGCGGCTGGGGGGGGCGGCCGGGGCGGGCCAGCGGCGGCCGGGGCCGGCTGGGCGCGGCCGAGGGCCGGCCAGTGGCCACGGCGGGCTGGGGGCGGTGGCCGGCGTGGCCAGGGGGCGCGCGGGGGTGGGGAGAGGAGAGGGGAGGGAGGAGAGGGAGGAGGGGGAGGGGGCTCACCGGCGGGGGGGGGGGGGGGTGGCCGACGGCGAGGGCGGCCAGGGGCGGCGGCGGCCTAGGGCGGCGCGGCTTAGGGCAGGGGTGGGGCGGGTAGGGGCGGCGGCTAGGGTGAGGAGGGAGAGGGAAAATGAGAGGGGAGAGAGAGAGGAATTGGGGAAAAAGAGGAGGTGGGGGGGCGGCTGGGCCTTGTCCAGGCCCAAGAGGGGGCGCGCAGGGGGGCTTGGGCCGGCCGGGGTCGGCCCAGGGCGCGGGAGAGAGAGAGAAAGAGGAGAGAGAAAGAGAGAGAATGAAAAGGAAAAGATTATTTCCTGTTTTCGAAATCCGATCTTTCCACATGAATGCAATTGCACTTTCAAAGCAATCAAAAATGCAAGGTTCGGCATGGTGCATCAAATCATAAAGTATTTTAGAGTTTTTCTTTACACGGGAAATCCGAACCGAATCCCGCTAAGACTTTGGAAAAGGTCAAGGTTTAGCGAGGGAAAAAGAAAAGGAAAAGGTAACGCCCGAATTTTGGCGAGAAAAGAAAAGAAAAAAAATTCGACTGCAAAATTCGGGGCGTTACAGATCGCTTACATAAGCATCGGCGGCAGTAAGTACTGTCTAGTTATTGTGGATGATTATTCTCGCTTCACCTGGGTATTCTTTTTTCAGGAAAAATCACAAACCCAAGAGACCTTAAAAGGATTCTTGAGACGGGCTCAAAATAAGTTCGGTTTGAGAATCAAAAAGATAAGAAGCGATAATGGGACGGAGTTCAAGAACTCTCAAATTGAAGGATTTCTTGAGGACAAGGGCATCAAGCATGAGTTCTCTTCTCCCTACACACCTCAACAAAATGGTGTAGTGGAGAGGAAGAATAGAACTCTACTGGACATGGCAAGGACTATGCTTGATGAGTACAAGACACCGGACCGGTTTTGGGTTGAGGCAATTGACACCGCCTGCTACTCCATCAACCGGTTATATCTTCACTGAATCCTCAAGAAAACATCATACGAACTCCTTACCGGTAAAAAGCCCAACATTTCATATTTTAGAGTCTTTGGAAGCAAATGTTTTATTATTGTTAAAAGAGGTAGAAAATCTAAATTTGCTCCTAAGGTTGTAGAAGGCTTTTTACTTGGTTATGACTCAAACACAAGGGCATATAGAGTCTTTAACAAGTCCATTAGACTAGTTGAAGTTTCTTGTGACATTGTGTTTGATGAGACTAATGGCTCCCAAGTGGAGCAAGTTGATCTTGATGAGCTAGATGATGAAGAGGCTCTGTGCATCGCGCTAAGGAACATGTCCATTAGGGATGTGTGTCCTAAGGAATCCGAAGAGCCTACACAAGCACAAGATCAACCTTCATCTTCCAATCAAGCATCTCCACCAACTCAAAATGAGGAACAGGCTCAAGGTGATGAAGAAGAAGATCAAGAAGATGAGCCACCTCAAGAAGAGGTCAATGATCAAGGGGGAGATGATGATGATAAAGACAAGGAAGATGAGCAAGAAATACAAGGACAAAGACCACCACACCCAAGAGTCCACCAAGCAATCCAACGAGATCACCCCGTCAACTCCATCCTCGGTGACATTCATAAGGGGGTAACCACTAGATCTCATGTTGCTCATTTTTGTGAACATTACTCTTTTGTTTCCTCCATTGAGCCATACAGGGTAGAGGATGCATTAAGAGATTCGGATTGGGTGGTGGCAATGCAAGAGGAGCTCAACAACTTCACGAGGAATGAGGTATGGCATTTGGTTCCACGTCCTAATCAAAATGTTGTAGGTACCAAATCGGTATTCCGCAACAAGCAAGATGAGCATGGTGTGGTGATAAGGAACAAAGCCTGACTTGTGGCCAAGGGTTATTCACAAGTCGAAGGTTTGGATTTTGATGAAACTTATGCACCCGTAGCTAGGCTTGAGTCAATTCGCATTTTACTTGCCTATGCTACTTACCATGACTTTAAGCTCTATCAAATGGACCTGAAAAGTGCCTTCCTCAATGGACCAATCAAGGAAGAGGTCTATGTTGAGCAACCTCCCAGCTTTGAAGATAGTGAGTACCCTAACCATGTCTATAAACTCTCAAAGGCGCTTTATGGGCTCAAGCAAGCCCCAAGAGCATGGTATGAATGCCTGAGAGATTTTCTTATCACTAATGGTTTCAAAGTCGGTAAAGTCGATCCTACACTCCTTACTAAAACTGTTGAAAAAGACTTGTCCATATGCCAAATTTATGTTGATGATATCATATTTGGGTCTACTAACAAGTCTACTTGTGAAGAGTTTTGTAGGATCATGGTACAAAAATTCGAGATGTCTATGATGGGGGAGTTGAGATATTTCTTAGGATTTCAAATCAGGCAACTCCAGGATGGCACCTTCATTAGCCAAACCAAGTACATTCAAGACATTCTTAAGAAGTTTGGAATGAAGGATGCCAAACCCATCAAGACACCCATGGGAACCAATGGGCATCTCGACCTCGACACGTGAGGTAAATCCGTAGATCAAAAGGTATACCGGTCGATGATAAGATCTTTACTCTATTTATGTGCTTCTCGACCAGATATTATGCTTTCTGTATGCATGTGTGCAAGGTTCCAAGTCGATCCTAAGGATGTTCACCTTAGGGTCGTAAAGAGAATCATGAGGTATTTAGTTTACACTCCTAAGTTTGGGCTTTGGTACCCCAGGGGTCCACATTTAACTTAATAGGATATTCCGATGCCGACTGGGTAGGGTGTAAAATTGATAGAAAGAGCACATCAAGGACTTGTCAGTTTCTAGGAAGATCCCTGGTGTCTTGGGCTTCAAAGAAACAAAACTCAGTAGCTCTTTCCACCGCTGAAGCCGAGTATTTTGCTACAAGCCATTGTTGTGCACAATTACTTTGGATGAGGCAAACCCTTAGGGACTATGGCTACAAATTGAGCAAAGTCCCTCTCCTATGTGATAATGAGAGTGCAATCTGCATGGTGGATAATCTCGTTGAACACAGCCGCACTAAGCACATAGACGTTTGGTATCACTTTCTGAGGGATCACCAACAAAGGGGGGATATTGAAATAGCTTATGTAAACACCAAAGATCAATTAGCCGATATCTTTACCAAGCCCTTAGATGAGAAAACCTTTAGCAAACTTAGGAATGAGCTAAATATTCTTGATTCTCGGAATTTTGATTGAAACATTGCACACATAGCTCATTTATATACCTTTGATCATATCTCTTTCATTTGGTACATATACATATTTCTTATTCTTCTTGTGCCAAGGCTAAGACTAATATGTTTCCATGAGTATTTCTTGTGTTAGTCTTAGATTGAAAGGGAAATGGAGTATTCGGCAAAGACAATGCTTCCACTCGACTCTATCGGTACTCTTTACCCTTTGCCGGTATTGCGCCATCTCTCCACATTGGTCTAATCTTTCACTCATATTTATATTATCAATGGGGGAGAAAATTTAAAAAGGGCTCCAACGTTCTCCGTTTTTGGCGCTTAATGCCAAAGGGGGAGAAAATATTAAGCCCAAAGCAAAAGGACCGCACCACCACCATTTCAAAATTTTTGAAATGAAAGATTTTAATTGGTATTCACAAATGTTTGTTTTTCAATTACTACTCAAGATAATTTCAAATTGGTACCCATGCTTATGAAGATAATATTTCAAAATTAGTATCTATTTCAAAACCCTCTTGAAAGCTAAGAGGAGAATTTCATTCAGCGGGAGCTTTTGTTTAGTCAAAGGAAAAGCATTTGAAATAGGGGGAGAAATTTCAAATCTTAAAAATGCTTCTCGCAATCTTATTCATATACCTTTGACTATTTGCAAAAGAACTTTGAAAAAAATTTGAAAAAGGTTTGCAAAAACAAAACATGTGGTGCAAATGTGGTCCAAAATGTTAATAAAAGAAAGCAATCCATTCACTCCTATTCTTTTGTAATAAGACTTTCATATTGGTTTTAATTCCAAGTAACCTATGCACTTACAATATGCAAACTAGTTCATTTCTGCACTTAATATATTTGATTTGGTTTGTGTTGGCATCAATCACCAAAAAGGGGGAGATTGAAAGGGAAATAGGGTTAACCTTTTCCACAATTAATTTTGGTGGTTGAACGCCCAACACAAATATATGGACTAACTAGTTTGCTCTAGAATATATGTTCTACAGGTACATAAAGGTTCAACACAAACCAATAAAAGATTGAAGTTAGGGATCAAATACAAAGGAGCAAAGAAACGGTATGCCCTGGTCTGGCGCACCATACTGTCCGGTGTGCCACCGGACAGTGTCCGGTGCACCAGGTCCGTACAGGAATCAACTGGCCACTCTTGGGTTTCTCCAGGCGCGCTCTGCTATAATTCACCGGACTGTCCAGTGCACCAGCGGAGCAACGGCTCCTTCGTGCAACGGTCGACTGCAAAAGCTGAAGAATCAGATGAATAGTGCGTGCAGAGTCACAACCGCATGTCAGAGGCGCACCGGACAGTGAACAGTGCATGTCCGGTGCGGCACCGGACTGTCCGGTGCCACTAGAAGACAAAGCCTCCAACGGTCAAATGCTCCAGAACCCTAACGGTTGGGTGACGTGGCTAGCGCACCGGACAGTGTCCGGTGCGCCCATCGACAGCAGCCTGCCCCAACGATTGTTTGGTGGTTGAGGGCTATAAATACCCCCCAACCACCACCACCCCAAGCATCCAAGTCTCCAGCACTTCACATTCAATACAAGAGCTAGTGCATTCACTCCAAGACACAATTCAATAGAATCAAAGCCTCTCTAAGTCCCAAATCCATTTGAAAGCACCTAGAGGGGGGTGAATAGGTGATCCTGTAAAATCAAACACTAAATAGCCACAAATTTGATTGTTCAAGTGTTAGTGAAATCAAGTGGCTATGGAACATGCTCGTGCGAACAAAACAATCACAAGAAGCAACACACGAGACACACGATTTTTATCTTGTGGTTCGGCCAAGTAACACTTGCCTACTTCCACGTTGTGGCGTCCCAATGGACGAGGGTTGCACTCAACCCCTTTCAAGCGATCCAATGATCAACTTGAATACCACGATGTTTTTATCTTTGAGTACTCTTCCCGTTTGTGAGGAATCTCCACAAGTTGGAGCCTCTCGCCCTTACAATATAGATCACAAAGAAAGCACAAGAGTAAGGTTGGGAGAGCAACACACACAAGACTTAAATCCGCAGCACAACCACGCACACAAGCCAAGACTTGAGCTCAAAACACAGCACAGGGAGTTCACAACTCAAACGGAGCGCAAATCACTATCACAGCGAATCAAATGCATGGAGACGGAGTCTGGGAGTCTTAGAATGTTTCTTGAAAGCTTGGTGTAGTGCTCCATACACCTAGGGGTCCCTTTTATAGCCCCAAGGCAGCTAGGAGCCGTTGGAGACCAATCTTGTAAGGCCAAACTTGCCTTCTGTCGGGTGGTGCACTAGACAGTCCGGTGCACCACCGGACAGCCACTGTTCATGTCCGGTGCATGATCTCCTTCCATATCAGGCGCAGCCGACCGTTGCTCCTCGGGGCCAGATGACGCACCGGACACTGTCCGGTGCACACCGGATAGTCCGGTGAATTATAGCGTACGACTCTGTCGTTTCTTGAGAGCGGTCGGTTCATCGCCGGCTAGCCTGGGGCACCGGACACTGTCCGGTGCGCCACCGGACAGTCCGGTGTGCCAGGCTCGAGTAGATGTTTGGCTGTTCACAGCCAAGACTTTTCCTAAGCATTTCTTCTTTTCTTGGCCCTGTTTCTAGCACTTAGACAAACACATTAGTATACAAAATAATATACTAAGTCTAGAAACATACCTTGTACTTTGATTTGCACTTTTCACAAATTTAGCACATAAGGACTCAATTAATATTTGTTGGGCATCTAATCACCAAAATACTTATAGAAATTGCCCAAGGGCACATTTCCCTTTCAATCTCCCCCTTTTTTGTGATTTATGCCAACACATTAAAAGCAACAAGAGAAGTGCAACATCAATGCAATTGAAAACCAAATTGTTTTTGCTTATGATTTGGCATATTTGGATCACTCTTTGCCACCACTTGGTTTATTTTTGCAAATCAAATTCTTTTTCCTATCTCTACATCAAACACACTTGTTTGAGTAAATCGAGAGATATCCCAAGAGTAAAATTTATCAAGTGCCAAAAACTCCCCCTTTTCCCATTTATCAAGTGCCAAAAACTCCCCCTTTTCCCATAATCAAAATTCTCCCCCATAAGAGACCAAATTTTGCAATAAGAGTATTTTGGACAAATCTCAAATTCTAACTCTACTATTTTCAAAATTCTCAAGTGGTTGGCTGATCCATTTGCTTTGGCCTTAATTTCTCCCCCTTTGGCATTAAGCACCAAAACGGGATCATTTTTGGCCCTTTAACCCCATTGCCTTACCAAAAAATGTCAATTAAGAGCAAAAAGGCAATGAGAGCATAAATATGAACTTGGAATTAGAAACACTAATATCGGAGTGCAGTGGAAGTCTTTGCATCGTCCAAGTTCATTTTCCTTTCAATGTACCTTCGAGACTACATCAAGTGTACTTAAACAAACAAATTAGTCTCAAAGGGATCAAGTTGTAGCACATCTCCCCCTAAACATGTGCACATCTGCATATGGACTTGTGAGGTCCGGGAATAACTTGTACAACTTGAGCACCATAAATATATAACAAATGATTTAAATGCACAAATTAACATGATCAAAGGCATAGAACACATGTATGCTATAGATCAATCCAAGTTACGTGAATCTAAGACATTTAGCTCACTACGCAACCTGCAAAACCTTTTCTCTTCTAAAGGCTTAGTGAAGATATCGGCTAGCTGGTTCTTGGTGCTAATGTGATACACATCGATATCTCCCTTTTGCTAGTGGTCTCTCAGGAAGTGATGCTGGATGTCTATGTGCTTAGTGCGGCTGTGTTCAACAAGATTATCCGCCAAGCAGATTGCACTCTCATTGTCACATAGGAGTGGGACTTTGCTCAGATTGTAGCCAAAGTCCCGGAGGGTTTGCCTCATCCAAAGTAGTTGCGTGCAACACTGTCCTACGGCAACGTACTCGGCTTCAGCACTGGATAGGGCAACGTATGTTTGTTTCTTTGAACTCCAGGACACCAGGGACCTTCCTAGAAATTGGCACTTCCCTGATGTGCTCTTCCTATCAACCTTGCACCTGACATAATTGGAGTCTGAGTATCCAGTTAAGTCAAAGGTAGACAAGATCCCGAAGCAAGGCGTAGAAACTAAATACCTAAGAATTCGCTTAACGGCCACAAGGTGACATTCCTTAGGGTCGGATTGAAATCTAGCACACATGCATACACTAAGCATAATGTCCGGTCTACTAGCACAAAGATAAAGTAATGAAACTATCATTGACTGGTATGCCTTTTGATCAACAGACTTACCTCCTTTGTTGAGGTCAATGTGCCCGTCAGTTCCCATCGGTGTCTTCGCGGGCTTGGCGTCCTTCATCCCAAACCTCTTGAGAAGATCCTGAGTGTACTTCATTTGGGAGATGAAAGTGTCGTCCTTGAGTTGCTTCACTTGGAATCCAAGGAAGTAGGTCAACTCGCCCATCATTGACATCTTGAACTTTTGCATCATCACCCTGCTAAACTCCTCACAAGACTTTTGGTTAGTAGAACCAAAGAGTATGTCATCGACATAAATTTGGCACACAAAGAGATCACCATCACAAGTCTTGGTAAAAAGAGTGGGATCAGCTTTCCCAACCTTGAAAGCATTAGCAATTAAGAAATCTCTAAGGCATTCATACCATGCTCTTGGGGCTTGCTTAAGTCCCTAGAGCGCCTTAGAGAGCTTATACACATGGTCGGGATACCTGTCATCCTCAAAGCCAGGGGTTGTTCCACGTATACCTCCTCCTTGATTGGCCCGTTGAGGAAAGCGCTCTTTATGTCCATTTGGAATAGCCTAAAGGAATGGTGAATGGCATAGGCTAATAATATTCAAATTGACTCTAACCTAGCCACAGGAGCAAAAGTCTCCTCGAAATCCAAACCTGCGACTTGGGCATAACCTTTTGCCACAAGTCAAGCCTTGTTTCTTGTCACCACCTCGTGCTTGTCTTGCTTGTTGCGGAACACCCGCTTGGTTCCCACAACGTTTTGCTTTGGACGTGGCACCAGGATCCAGACTTCATTTCTTTTGAAGTTGTTGAGCACTTCTTGCATGGCCAACACCCAGTCCGGATCCTGCAAGGCCTCTTCTACCCTGAAAGGCTTAATAGAAGAGACAAACGAGTAATTCTCACAAAAATTAGCTAATCGTGAGCGAGTAGTTACTCCCTTGTTGATGTCACCTAGAATCTGACCGACGGGGTGATGTCTTTGGATCGTTGCTCGGACTTGAGTTGGAGGGACTCGTGGTACTTCTTCTTCCATAACCTGTTCTTCTTGTGCTCCCCTTGATCCTACCCCTCTTCTTGAGGTACCTGTTCACCGTCTTGAGTTGGGGGATGCACCATTGTCGAGGAAGATGGTTGATCTTGCTCCTGTTATTCCTGTGGTCGCACATCACCTATTGCCACCGTGCGCATTACGGCCGTCAGAACTTCATCCTCATCTATGTCATCAAGATCAACTTGCTCTCTTGGAGAGCCATTAGTCTCATCAAATACAACGTCGCTAGAGACTTCAACTAATCCTGAGGATTTGTTGAAGACGCTATACGCCTTTGTATTTGAGTCATACCCTAGTAAAAACCCTTCTACTGCCTTGGGAGCAATTTTAGAATGTCTACCTTTCTTCACTAGAATGTAGCATTTGCTCCCAAATACACGAAAGTAAGAGACATTTGGTTTGTTACCGGTAAGGAGTTCGTAGGAGGTCTTCTTGAGGAGATGATGCAGATAGAGCTAGTTTATGGCGTGGCAGGCTGTGTTCATAGCTTCCGACCAAAACCGCTCGGGCGTCTTGAACTCTCCAAGCATCGTTCTCGCCATGTCGATGAGTGTCCTGTTCTTCCTCTCTACTACACCATTTTGCTGTGGTGTATAGGGAGCAGAGAACTCATGCTTGATGCCTTCCTCCTCAAGATACTCCTCAACTTGCAAATTCTTGAACTCAGACCCGTTGTCGCTCCTTATCTTTTTCACCTTTAGCTCAAATTTGTTTTGAGCCCTCCTTAGAAAGCGCTTTAGGGTCCCTTGGGTTTCTGATTTGTCCTACAAAAAGAATACCCAAGTGAAGTGGGAAAAATCATCAATAATTACAAGACCATACTTACTTCCCCCAATGCTGAGGTAGGCAACGGGTCTAAAGAGGTCCATGTGAAGAAGCTCCAGTGGTCTTGATGTTGTCATCACATTCTTGCTGTGATGAGTGCTTCCCACTTGTTTCCCTGCCTGACATGCTGCACAAGGTTTGTCTTTCTCAAAACAGACATTGGTTAGTCCTTGTTGGAACTTGCTCTCAGTTGCAAGGGAAACCAACAAGGGTGAATAATGACGTCAACAGGGTTCTCGCGTGTTATGGCAATAGCTCTGTTAATCCGCCCCCTCACGGGCACTGTGCGGGGTATTTATAGGTGTCTGAGCGCCCAGCGCCTTGTGTTAAGGACGCATGTGCCCTCGGATGCCTAGATTATCCCCAGAATATTCCCATAAAACAGGGTTACAGTCTGTAATTACAGGAATGCCTTTGAAAATTAGGCCCGTAACATGCAGCGGCCACGCGGGGCCCGTTACAATGGGCCTGATCACACGTGGGCCTCTGAGCTGGACGAGGCCGCTTGGTGGGATGACGACGTCGCAGGCCTTCATCTGGCGCCGTATCGAGCGAAGGCCTGCTTTGTCTCCGTCGGACCAGCGACTGCAGCGAAGGCCTCGAGTGAAGGGTGGCGTCTTTGCCTTCGCCCCAACATTTGCCCTCCGAGGGACCAGTTCGACAAAGTCACCTGGTGCCGAAGACGTCGCTAGATGGCGGAGACGCTGCCCTCGCTCGAAGTGGTTCCGCGGGGGTTTTTGACATGACCGTTGATTGACACCGTACTGTTGGATTGCGGGTTTCCCAAAGCGCTGCGCCCTGTCGGATTGCGGGTTTCCCGAAGAGCAGCGCCCTGTCTATAAAAGGGGGCGGGGGTCGGTGCTTTTTGAACTTCACTTTCCGCGCTCGGTGCAAACCCTAGCCGCCTTTTTCCACCGTCTTACTGCTCGTCTGCCCGCCTTGCTTTTGTTCGCCGGAGATCTGGCTCGAGTGAAGCAGACCGCCCGCCGCCGTCAACGGTACGTAGCGATGCCGACCTCCTCTTCTTCTGCTGCCGCTACACCGCCGGCCGACGCCTCGCCGCCGGTCTACGCCTCGTCTGAGGAGACGCAGAGTAGTTTGGTGGCGGAGGAGTTGCGCGCCGGCGATTCTGTGAATTTTGGCGTGTCGCGGATGTCGTCGGTCCGCGTGCAAGATATGCAGCGGCTGGGTTACTTTGGCGGCGGAGTCGCTCGTGTCCCGAGGACGGAGGAAGTCCCCGAGCCGAAGGGCGAGTTGGTTGTGTTCGAGGCGTTCTTCGCCGCCAGTCTCCGCCTGCCTGCACACCGATTTGTTGGCGAAGTCCTGCGGAGGTTTAATGTTCAGATACATCAGTTGACTCCGAATGCCGTGGTGGCTCTGTCGAAGTATGTCTGGGCGACGACTTCGTACGGCGGACAGCCATCAGTCGAAGTCTTTGCGAAGTACTATTGCCTGCACTGGCAGAAGAGGATGATTGGAGATGAAGTTGCCCAGTTTGGGTCCTGTATGTTTACGCCGAAGACTGGCAAGACCACGATGCAGGTAGTCGAGTTGGTTCCTTGCGCCCGCAACAAATGGGGCAACTGGAATGAGTTTTGGTTTTACGTCGCTGAGGGTACCGTCGAAGACCATGAGGGGCTCCCCGTGTCCGAGATGTGTTCACATTTTTACTCAGCATACCCGTCCTTTGAGGTGGCGGAGGGGGATGCGGACGAAGGGGCCCTTTGGTGCGCCGCCGGCCTGAGTAGTGGGCGCGATTTGGTTGAAGAATTTGTGGCGTACGGGGTATGGCCCTTGGCGCATGGCTGGGCGTTGGGCGAAGTGTGCCCTCGCCAGATGCCTTCCCATGGTGGGAAGATGGTGCGAAGTCCTGCCTTCGCACTGAATCTGCAAAACCGCGATCCGACCGCCTTTGTGCGTGAGGCGGAGGATGGGGTGGTGCGGCTCGTTGGTCGGTACGTGCCGAGGACAGAGAGCCAGCGTAGCTGGGATATCCGCGGGTCGAACGACCGTTTGAACAGGGTTTTTGAATTGAATCAACTGCCGTATGGCGGCTACCCCGGCCAAGACGATGTGGACCGCCGTGGGAAGAAGCCGGTGGTGGAGGCCAGAGATGACCCTGCGCCGGCGGCCGCCCCATCCTCTAAAAAGAGGAAATTAGGTACTGCTATGGGAGGACTTGGGGTTTCCGATGGTTTTGCTAGAGAGCTGATGAGGACTTGCGCGGCCCCGGGGGGAAGGATGTCTTCGCCCGAGCTCCGGGAGTCCTCGGCGTGGATGCTGAGGGTTACCGGGGGTTGGTGGCCTAGGAATGTTCCTATCCCCCGCGCGGCCGGCGAAGACTTTTTTACATCTCGCATGGTTCGTGAATGGAAAGTGTTTCCTTACGGGCGGAATATTGCTGCTATTGTGTCGGCAGTGATGGACAAGGATCGCCAGGGAGCTGCACAAAAGCGCCAGGCGGTTGTCAAGCTTCATGAAGCCCAGTCGAAGAGGCAGCGGGGGGCTGCGAAGGCTGCGGCCCCTGGCGGAGGCAAGCCGCCGCTGGCGGGGAAGCCGGGCGGCCCTGTATCTAGTAAGGCGCCGGAGGCAGCGGCAGGCGCCGGTGGTTCCAAATCGACGAAGGCTGTGCCGCCGTCCAGCAGGGTGTCGGAGGTCGCGAAGGCGGCCCGAGAGTTGCCGTCGACGGGCAAGCGCGTCGCCGACTTCGCCACCGATATTAGTGTGGAAGACTATCTTGGTGGTAAGCCCTTGGCTCGTTTTTTTTAATCCGTTGATACGTTGCAGGGTCGGACGAGGGCCAGTTTGCTATTGTTGCGCCTGCCGCGGCGACCATGGCAGCTGCCGTAGTGCCGAAGGCGAAGGGCGGTGCTCTTAGTGCCGGAGGCGAGATGTCGGCACTGGCGGCCGTCAGGGATGAGGCGGGCGCTGCGTCCCGCCGGCTGAAGGAGGTGACAGAGGCACTAAGTCAGGTCCGTTGAGCTATACTCCGTTTGTTTTTTTTTTAGGCCGCGGTCTTACGTGTGTTCTGCAGGTGGCTGACTTCGCCAACCGCACGGCGTCGGGGGCCCTCACGGCAGTTGTGTTTGCCGAAGTCGAGAGACTTCGGACGCAACACGCGGACGCCGTCCGTGAAAAAATCGGCCGCCGACAGTAAGTGCCGCAAGCTGGCGGACAAGGTGGCCGCGCTGGAGGGGGAGAAGGCTGACCTCCGGCGCCAATTGGCGGGGGAGAGGAGGGAGACCAACGAGGCCATCGCCAAGGCGCAGGCTGCGCAGGTGGAGGCCAATCTGGCGCGGGCGGAGGGCAATCTTGCCAGGGAGCGCGCCGAGCAGCTGCAGGAGCGGCTCATCGCCCTAGAGAGCCGTGTGGAGAGGGCCGAGGCCGCGACGCGCGCGGAGGCCGAGCGGACGCGCAAACAGCTTATGGACTCGTACCATAAGCTGGGCGCGCGGACCGGTGACTTCGAAGTGCCGGACCGAGAGTCCGGACTTCGCTGCCTGGAGTGGGTACAGGAGGAGTTGCAGGCGCTCCCCACTATCGTGGAGGGGTTCATGTCGTATGCCTCCCTGGTCACCTGCGAGGGGGCGATGAACGCGCTCTCCCGCGAAGGGTGCCGGCACTTCGAGGTCTTCGACCAAGCTGATGAAGACTTTGAGCGAGATATCTACAAGGTTGAAGACCCCGTAGTGAAGGAATCCGCCGGAGCCATCTATGACCGGATGTGGGGTCCGCACGGTTGCGAGGTGGTCAGGGAGCGGGCCGAGACGGCGAGGGCTCAGGTAACGTTTGGCGTTTGTTTGGCGTTTGCTGGATGTTGGCTATGTGTGGGTTCGCTGAATTTGTGTGCTGTGTCTTAGGCGGCGCGTGGCGAGAGAGTGGATGACTTCGGGGCGTTGAACAGCGCGCTGCCTGACCCGGAGCCGATCCCGGCGGAAGCCGTGTCCGGGGCCGCCCTGGAGGCGCCCCCAGAGCCCGCGGAAGGCGCTCCGGATGCCCCCACATCTGCTGCGGCCGGCGGGGACCTGCTCCCGGAGACCGCCGAAGGCGCGCCTGATGCCCCCGCAGCCGCTGCGCCGAGGGCTGAAGATCCTGCGACGGTGGCGGCGGAGGCGACAGCGGAGGCAACGGCGGAGGCTCCCGCACCGGCTGGGTCTTCGCAGGTGGCGTAGTGGGTGTAGATAGTTAGGGAATTTTGGATATGTTGCTGAATTTTGGTTGCTGCGCAGGTTCAAGATTTTGGGCCTGCGCACGCAACCGCCACTACTAATTTTTGGGCGGCTTCGACCGTGGATGGTGGTAATAAATGTGATGGGTCTGCAACTGAGTTTTCTGATTTTGCTAACTCTGGGAGCTCGGTTGAGTGGACTGAGGAGTCGACGGAGGAGGACTTGGACTATTTTGCGGCCTTGGATGTGGCAGCGGCGGAGGCTTCGCTGCGTGCTGCCGACACAGGTGATGTGCCTAGTCCGAGCACCGGGCGCCGGCGGCGAAGGGCGGTTGTGAAGCGTAGAGTGAGTGGGGCGGAGGGAGATCGGCTTCGTGTGAGTAGGGCTGGCCGGCAGGAACTGCTGTCTTTGCCCGCCACCGTGAGTATGGGTGAGGGGGAATTGCGAAGTCTTTTTGCGGGTGAGGAGCTTAGGATAATGTTATTTAATTATAGGGAGATGGGAATTATTCCTAAGGTTGAGCCGATGTAGAGTGTAGTGCCCTCGCTTGTACATGTGTAAAGGCTTGTGTGATGAGGTTGTGTGCCCCCGCACACTTGGCTATGCTTGCGAAGGCGTTATGTACTTGGTCTGGTGTGTTTTGTTATGCTGTACTGGTCCGGCTGCACCCTTAAGCGACTTATGCACGGATAGTCATCGCAGTAGACTTAGGTTTTTTCGCACTTGTTGTGCTAGTCCGGCTGCACCCTTGGGCGACTTCTGCACGGATAGTCCTCGTGGTAGACTTCAGTTTTTCGCACTTGTTGTGCTAGTCCGGCTGCACCCTTAGGCGACTTCTGCACGGATAGTCTTCGCGGTAGACTTCGGTTTTTCGCACTTGTTGTGCTAGTCCGGCTGCACCCTTAGGCGACTTCTGCACGGATAGTCTTCGCGGTAGACTTCGGTTTTTCGCACTTATTGTGCTAGTCCGGCTGCACCCTTAGGCGACTTCTGCACGGATTTGTCGCACGCGAGGGTGGCTAGCGCTGAGCCTCGTGGTGACCTCGTATTGGTCGAATGTCGAAGACCGTCGTCGCGGTCTTTTTTCGACGCATGTTTTTGCGGGGGATTTTTCAGACATATATTACATGGCTCCGCCTCGTTAAAAACCTCACCCCCCGGGAGGAAAAGAGTGCGGACTAGAATAAGATTGTTTTTGCGAATTACAAGGGCGAATCAGCCCTGATGAATCAAACAAAAAATTTGCGGAGGTTGTCGATGTTCTAGGAGTGCTCCAGGTCTTCGCCGTTTGGCATTGTGAGCCTGTAAGCGCTGGGGGAAGCCTTCGTCTTGACTATAAAGGGGCCCTCCCACTTGGGCTCTAGCTTGCCCCTGGACTCGGTCCGAGCTGTTCGGACGAGTACGAGGTCCCCTTCGCTAAATTCCCTCGGGATGACTGCATGGTCGCGCCATGCTTTTGTCTGGGCTTGGTATTTGTTTAGGGCTTGTAGAGAGAAGACTCGATCTCCGTCAATGAGATCCTTTGAAGTTGGCTCGTCCACGTCGGGGACGGCTGACGGAACTGTTCGCGGGGTCCCATGTTTTATTTCTTGTGGGGTCATGGCCTCCGATCCGTATAGAAGGCGGAAAGGAGTAAACCCGGTCGCCCTGCACTCAGTCGTGTTTAGTGCCCATACTGCCTCGGGTAACAAATCAGTCCATCTGCCCTTTTTTTCATCGAGGAGCATCTTTTTGACAGTTGTGAAGATTTTTCCATTGGCGCGTTCCACAACTCCGTTGGACTGCGGATGATAGACTGAGGCGAAGGCAAGCTTGGTGCCAATGGAGAAGCAAAAATCCTTGAAGTCTTGGTTGTCAAACTGCTTGCCGTTGTCAACTGTTAGTTCAGACGGTACTCCGAAGCGACAAACAATGTTTTGCCAAAAGAACTTTTGGGCAGTTTTTGATGTTATTGTGGAAACATCCCTTGCCTCGATCCATTTGGTGAAGTACTCGACAGCGACGAAGGCGAACTTAAGGTTCCCCTGAGCGGTGGGCAAGGGCCCGACAATGTCCAGGCCCCAGCGTTGGAGAGGCCACGTGTGGGCGATCAGCTTTGTATACTGCGAGGGGCTGCCTGACCGAGGTGAAAACTTCTGGCAGGCTTCGCAGGACCTTGTGACCCGATTTGCGGCACAGATCATTGTGGGCCAGTAAAAGCCTTGGCGGATCACCTTAGCAGCTAGGGCCCTTGGCCCTGCGTGTGAGCCGCACGTGCCACTGTGGACTTCGCGTAGGATCTAGATGCCTTCGGCTTCGGTGACACACTTAAGCATTGGCTGACTGACCCCTTTTTTGTAGAGTTGGCCTTCAATCAGTGCGAAGTCTCGGCTTCGATGTCTGAGGCGCTTGGCCTCACTGATGTCGGCTGGATGGTAGTACCCCTGTAGGAACAGGGTTATTGGTGCCCGCCAGTCTTCGGTCATGATAAGGTTGACTATGCGATGGCCCTCGCTGTCTTTGGTTATTTGGAGCCCTTCGGGGCTCCGGACGGCTGGCGTGCCGATGACATGAAAGAACACGTCGGAGGGCAAAGATTCGCCCCTGGCGGCAGCCTTGGCCAATGCGTCGGCCTCTTCATTTTTGGCCCAATACACATGCTGCAAGGTGAATCCCTTGAATTGTCTCTCGAGACTTCGGATGGCCGCGAGGTACTGCATGAGCACGGGGTCCTTTGCTGCATAGTCTTTCTCGACTTGGCCGGCAACTACCTTGGAGTCTGTTTTGATGATGCAGGTGGTGACTCCGAGGGCCCTTAGCTTGCGGAGGCCGAGGATGACTGCTTCGTATTCTGCTATATTATTTGTGCATCTATCGGATTCTAGATTGAAGCTGAGGCGTGCTGCATATCTGTGCTTGACCCCGACTGGTGAGGTGATGACTGCTGCGGCGCCTGCCCCCGCATGGCACCATGCGCCGTCGCAATGGATCGTCCAAACCTTCTCTGCGGACGGGTCTGGCTGTGTTGTTGGCCCAGTCCAGTCGACGACGAAGTCTGCCAGGACTTGTGACTTGATGGCTGTCCTGGGCTCGAAGCTGATGTGGTAGCCGGAGAGTTTGGCTGCCCACTTGGCAATCCTCACCGATGCCTCCGGGTTTCTGAACAATTCGCCGAGTCCCCTGTCTGAGGTGACTCGGACCTTGAATGCTTCGAAGTAATGGCGCAATTTGCGCGAAGACATGACGACTGCGTAGGCAATCTTCTCCAGCTCTGTCATGTTGCACTTGGACGGTGTCAGCACTTCGGAGACATAGTAAACGGGGCACTGCCTGACCATGCCCTCAACTGTCTGCTCCTGCACTAGTGCCGCGCTGACCGCATGCGGCGAAGCCGCGACGTAGAGCAACAGGAGGAGCGAGGAGTCGGGGCTTGTAAGGATGGCCAACTCTGTCAGGTACTATTTTAATGAGGCGAAGGCCGCCGCCTGCTCTGGTCCCCAGGCAAAGTCTTTTTCACCACGGAGTGTTTTGAGGAAGGGGAGACTTCGTTCGGCGGACCTGGAGATGAATCTGTTGAGAGCGGCCAATCTGCCTGTCAGGCGCTGGACGTCCCTGGCGGACTGCGGAGGCGTCATGTCTATGATGGCCTGAATCTTGGTTGGGTTGGCCTCGATGCCGTGGTGTGATACCAGGTAGCCCAATATTTTGCCTTGGCGAACGCCGAAGACGCACTTTTCCGGGTTTAGGCGGAGTTGTGCATCTCGCATGTTCGCGAATGTCTCGGCGAGGTCGGCGAGATGGTCCTCCTTGCTCTTGCTGGCGACGATGATGTCGTCCACATATGTGAATATATTTCTGCCAACCTGCCCTTCGAGCACTGTTTTGGTAAGCCTGGAGAAGGTGGACCCGGCGTTCTTGAGTCCCTCCGGCATTCTGATGAAGCAATATGTGCCGAAGGGTGTTATAAAGCTGGTGCTGGCCTTGTCTTCCTCCTTCATGTATATCTGGTGGTAACCGGAGAAGCAGTCGAGGAGGGACATGACTTCGCATCCGGCCGCGCTATCGACTATTTTGTCCATCCGCGGCAACGGGAAATTGTCCTTTGGGCAGGCTTTATTGAGACTGGTGAAGTCGATGCACATTCAGCACTTCCCGCTCTTTTTCTGCACCATCACAACATTGGAGAGCCATGTGGGGTAAGCCACCGGCTCGATGAATTTGGCTTCCAGGAGGCGGTGCACTTCTGCCTTGGCGGCCTCTGTCTTCTCGTCGGACATCTTGCGAAGCCGCTGTTTTTTCGGCCTTACCGAAGGGTCGATTCCCAAACTGTGCTCAATTATGGAACGGCTAACCCCGACCAGATCGAGGGCTGACCAGGCGAAGACATCTTCGTTCTTGGACAGGCAGCAGAGGAGCTTCTCCTCTTCATGCGAAGTAAGGTCTTCGCTGATAATGACTGTCTGCTTGGGCGTGGCCTGGTCGAGGGGGACAGTCTTGGTCCCGTCGTTGCTCTGCAGCTGTGCCTTGTCGTGCTGCTTATTGGTTGGGGTGGCGGGCGCGGAGACCTCACGCTGGGCCGTGAGGCAGTGCACGTTTCTTTGACCGGGCACGAAGTCCCGCTCTATGTTGCGCGCAGTCTGTTGATTGCCGAAGACCGTAATGACGCCTAACGGACCTGGTATCTTCATACATAGGTACAGTCCGTGAATGGCTGCTTCGAACTTATTGATGGAGCCCCGGCCCATGATGGCATTGTATGGATATACCATATCCACGATATCAAAGGTTACTTGCTCACTTCGGGCATTGGGTGCTACACCGAAGGAGAGAGGCAGCTCTATTTTGCCGACGGGGAAGGTGCCCTTGCCGCCGAAGCCATACAACGGGTTGTCCGAAGGCTTAAGCAGGCTATGGCTTATGCCCATGCGATCGAAGGCGTGGAGGAAGATGATGTCCGCCTGACTGCCATTGTCAACTAGGACTTTGTGCAGGTCCCAGCCTGCCACGCTGCAATTGATAACCATGGCGTCGCAGTGGGGGGCGCTGCGCAGGTCGACGTCTCGTGCGTCGAAGGTTAGCGGTATGTGGGACCACTTTGTCTGCACGACGGGGCCGGTGACGGCGACGTGGTTGATGCTGCAGTAGTGGTCCCGCTTCTGCCGCTTTGTGTCGAAGTCGGTGCTGGACCCCCCAGTTATCATGTGAATGACTCCACGATATGGTTGATCGGCAAAGTCTTCCTGCTTTGGAGCGTGGGGGATGTTTTGATGTTGCTGGTGTGGTGGTGGGGGTGGGGGAGGTACGATTTGTACTTCCTGATGGTGTTGGTAAGCGTGGTGCGGTGGATGCGAGGCGGGGGCGTGGATATATGGTGGAGGGGGTTGCTGGTAAGTGTGTGCGACTTCGGGGGTTGTCGGCTGGTTGCGCCCGTGCCATCCTGTCTCTGGTGGCCTTCGTTTCTAGGCAGTCTTTGGTTTGGTGGGCGCAGTCTTCGCCGTGGAAGAGGCAGTAGAATCGGCACGGCGGCTGCGCACGCCCCCGACCCCTACCGCGAGTTCCATTTCCGCGGCCCTGGGGGGGATACTCCTGGCGACGAGGGGCGTCAGCAGCGGGGTGCTGGTTGGCGATGTTGTGCACTTGCTATTGACTGCGACCGTCTCGACCGGAGTCCGGCTGCGGAGTCCTTGTCCACGTGCGGCTGGACTGTGGAGCATCTTTTGGCTTCCTTTGGGACTCAACCTTGCGCTGGTGGAGCTCTTCGGATTTGGCGTACTTTTCAAACAGCTGATATAACTCTTGGAGGTTCTTTGGCGGATCTCTGATGCAGTGGCTGTAAAGGACGCCGGCGCGAAGGCCACTGATAGCGTAGTGGATGGCGATCTGGTCATCGACTGAGGGCAGCTGTGACTTGAGTGTTAAAAATTTGCGGTAATACTCCCGCAGAGTCTCCTTTTCCAGCTGCTTGCAGAGCGAGAGTTCGGCCAAGGTGTCGGTGTCTGGGCGGTACCCTTGGAAGTTGAGCAGGAACTTGTCCCGGAGACTTCTCCAGGAATCAATGGACAGCGGAGGCAACCTGGTGAACCAGGTGAGAGCTGGGCCCTATAGGGCGATGATGAAAGACTTCGCCATTGTGGCGTCGTCCCCTCCGGAAGATGCAACGGCGACCTGATAACTCATTATGTATTGTGCCGGGTCGGTGCTGCCGTTGTACTTGGGATAGGTCCCTGCCCGGAAGTTAGCTGGCCAAGGCGTCACTTGCAGGTGTGGCGCCAGGGGACTTCGCTCGTCGAGATAGTTGACCCCTTGGAATGGCGCGGCGTGCGGGAAGGTGTGGTCGCGCTGGGGGAAACGCGGGTCTTCCGGTTGCGCGCGGTGTTGCAGGGGTGGCCCATGCTGCAGGCCGAGGTGGCCTTCGCGCGTGTCTTCGAGTTGTGCACGCTGCTGGAGGGGTGGCTCATGCTGCAGGCCAAGGTGGCCTTCATGCTACATCAGCGCGATCTCCCGCTCGAGTTCCTAGGCCTTCTGCTCTTCGTCACGTATCATTTGCCGCACTTTGGCTAGTGCGGACACGCGCTAGCGCTTGGCCTCCAGTATCTCTTTCTTCCTCTGGAGATTGCGGTTCTTGAGGCGCAGGGCGCGCAGCTGTAGCTGTTCTTCTGTTGAGACGCCGAGGACTTCACCGTCCTCGGTGAGGTCCGCGCCCTCCAGTGGTGCGAAGCCTGAGGGTGGCTGCGATTGTCCTTCAGGGCCGCAGGTGCGGAGAGTGTCGTCTTCGCAGGTGCGGGGGACGTCGTCTTCAGTGGCCTCTTGGTGGGTGGATTGGGTCAGGGCGAGGGCCTTGCCCTTTCTTGCGGCGAGCAGTGCTGCCTTCGCAGCCTCGTCAGCCTTCGGGTTAGCTCTCTTGGGTGCCATCGCGGGTGGTTTTCTCGTAGCACGAACGGTGGGCGCCAAATGTTGGAACTTGCTCTCAGTTGCAAGGGAAACCAACAAGTCAAGCCTTGTTTCTTGTCACCACCTCGTGCTTGTCTTGCTTGTTGTGGAACACCCGCTTGGTTCCCACAACGTTTTGCTTTGGACGTGGCACCAGGCTCCAGACTTCATTTCTTTTGAAGTTGTTGAGCACTTCTTGCATGGCCAACACCCAGTCCGGATCCTGCAAGGCCTCTTCTACCCTGAAAGGCTTAATAGAAGAGACAAACGAGTAATTCTCACAAAAATTAGCTAATCGTGAGCGAGTAGTTACTCCCTTGTTGATGTCACCTAGAATCTGACCGACGGGGTGATGTCTTTGGATCGTTGCTCGGACTTGAGTTGGAGGGACTCGTGGTACTTCTTCTTCCATAACCTGTTCTTCTTGTGCTCCCCTTGATCCTACCCCTCTTCTTGAGGTACCTGTTCACCGTCTTGAGTTGGGGGATGCACCATTGTCGAGGAAGATGGTTGATCTTGCTCCTGTTGTTCCTGTGGTCGCACATCACCTATTGCCACCGTGCGCATTACGGCCGTCAGAACTTCATCCTCATCTATGTCATCAAGATCAACTTGCTCTCTTGGAGAGCCATTAGTCTCATCAAATACAACGTCGCTAGAGACTTCAACTAATCCTGAGGATTTGTTGAAGACGCTATACGCCTTTGTATTTGAGTCATACCCTAGTAAAAACCCTTCTACTGCCTTGGGAGCAATTTTAGAATGTCTACCTTTCTTCACCAGAATGTAGCATTTGCTCCCAAATACACGAAAGTAAGAGACATTTGGTTTGTTACCGGTAAGGAGTTCGTAGGAGGTCTTCTTGAGGAGATGATGCAGATAGAGCTAGTTTATGGCGTGGCAGGCTGTGTTCATAGCTTCCGACCAAAACCGCTCGGGCGTCTTGAACTCTCCAAGCATCGTTCTCGCCATGTCGATGAGTGTCCTGTTCTTCCTCTCTACTACACCATTTTGCTGTGGTGTATAGGGAGCAGAGAACTCATGCTTGATGCCTTCCTCCTCAAGATACTCCTCAACTTGCAAATTCTTGAACTCAGACCCGTTGTCGCTCCTTATCTTTTTCACCTTTAGCTCAAATTTGTTTTGAGCCCTCCTTAGAAAGCGCTTTAGGGTCCCTTGGGTTTCTGATTTGTCCTACAAAAAGAATACCCAAGTGAAGTGGGAAAAATCATCAATAATTACAAGACCATACTTACTTCCCCCAATGCTGAGGTAGGCAACAGGTCTAAAGAGGTCCATGTGAAGAAGCTCCAGTGGTCTTGATGTTGTCATCACATTCTTGCTGTGATGAGTGCTTCCCACTTGTTTCCCTGCCTGACATGCTGCACAAGGTTTGTCTTTCTCAAAACAGACATTGGTTAGTCCTAACACATGATCTCCCTTTAGAAGCTTATCAAGTTTCTTCATCCCAACATGTGCTAGACGGCAATGCCACAGCCAGCCCATATTAGTCTTAGCGATTAAGCATGCATCTAGACCAGCATTCTCTTTCGAAAAGTCAACTAAATAGAGTTTGCCGTCTAATACACCCTTAAACGGTAATGAACCATCACTCCTTCTAAAGACAGATACATTAACATTTGTAAATAGACAATTGTAACCCATGTGGAACAATTGACTTACGGATAGAAGGTTTGTACCCGAGCGACTCTACTAAAAATACATTTGATATGGAGTGCTCGCTTGTGATGGCTATCTTTCTCAAACCTTTGACCTTGCCTTGATTCTCATCTCCAAATATGATTGTATCCTGGGAATCCTTGTTCTTGATGTAGGAGGTGAACATCTTCTTCTCCCTCGTCATATGGTTTGTGCATCCGTTGTCGATAATCCAGCTTGAGCCCCTGGATGCATAAACCTGCAAGGCAATTTAAACTTGGGTTTTAGGTACCCAACTCTTGTTGGGTCCTACGAGGTTAGTCACAATAACTTTTGGAACCCAGATACAAGTCTTGTCTCCCTTGCATTTGGATCCCAACTTCCTAGCAACTACTTTTGTGTTCTTACATGAAAGTACAAATGAAGTATTGCAAGCATGATAAATGATAGAAGGTCCATTGCACATTCTCCTAGGTGCATGAGACACAACATGATTTCTCCTAGGACTACTTCTACCATGAACAAAATTGGAACTAGAGGCAAACATAGCATGTGAATCATTAGCAACATAATCATAACTCCTATTATGATGAGAACGACTAGCAAATTTCCTATCATAAATAAAGGCATGGTTCCTTTGAGGACTACTAGCCATAGGGGCCTTCCCTTTCTCCTTGTTGAGAACAGGAGTCCTTTGGCTTGTTAAGTTCTTGGTTTCCTTTCGAAAACCAAGTCCATCCTTAATTGAGGGGTGTCTACCAACAGTGTAGGCATCCCTAGCAAATTTTAATTTATCAAATTCAACTTTGCAAGTCTTGAGTTGAGCATTAAGACTTGCTACCTCATCGTTTAATTTAGTAATGGAAACAAGATGTTCATCACAGGCATTAACATCAAAGTCCTTGCATCTATTGCAAATAACTACATGTTCTACACATGATCTAGTTGTGTTTGCTTCCTCTAGTTTAGCATTTAATTCAACATTTAAATCCTTTAGACTAGAGACAGATTCCTGACAAGTAGACAACTCAGAGGATAGCATTTCATTTCTTTTAAGTTCTAAAGCAAGAGATTTTTGAACACTAACAAGCTTGTCATGTTCCTCATACAGAATGTCCTCTTGCTTTTCTAGTAGTCTATCTTTTTCATTTAGAGCATCAATTAATTCATTAATTTTCTCTACTGGGCTCTATCTAATCCTTTAAACAAACTAGAGTAATATACTTTATCATCAGAGGATTCCTCATCGCTAGAAGAAGAGTACTTAAGAGAATCTTGAATATGTACCTTCTTCTCCTTAGCCATGAGGCAAGTATGGCATTCGTTGGGGAAGAACGAAGACTTGTCGAAGGCCGAGGCAGCCAATCCTTCATCGTCGGAGTTGGATGAAGAGCAGTCAGAATCCCACTCCTTTCCAAAGTGCGCCTCGTCCTTCGCCTTCTTGTAATTCTTCTTCTTTTCCCTCTTCCCGCTCTTTTCTTGTCCCTGGTCATTATCATTATCGGGACATTGTGCTATGAAGTGACCAGTCTTACCGCATTTGAAGCAGGAGCATTTTCCCTTTGTTTTGTTCTTGTTGGGGTACTCCTTACGTCCTTTTAGCGCGGTCATGAAGTGCTTGATGATAAGCGCCATTTTGTCCTCGTTGAGCCCGGCAGCCTCCACTTGTGCTACCTTGCTTGGTAGCGCCTCCTTGCTGCTTGTTGCTTTGAGAGCAACGGGCTGCGGCTCGTAGATGGGTAGTGGAACAATTTAGCGCATTGTCCACGTATCATGCCTCCTTCACCATCATGCGCCCGCTCACAAATTTTCCAAGGATCTCCTCGGGCGTCATCTTAGTGTACCTGGGATTTTCACGAATAAGGTTGATAAGATGGGGGTCAATTACAGTAAATGACCTTAGCATGAGTCGGACGACATCATGATCTGTCCATCTTGTGCTTCCGTAGCTTCGGATCTTGTTGACCAGGGTCTTGAGCCTGTTGTAGGTTTGTGTTGGCTCCTCTCCCCTGATCATCGCGAACCTTCCCAACTCGCCTTCCACCAGTTCCATCTTGGTGATCATGGTGGCGTCGTTTCCCTCATGAGATATCTTGAGGGTGTCCCAGATTTGCTTAGCATTGTCCAAGCCACTCACTTTATTATATTCATCCCTGCAAAGTGACGCTAGCAAGACAGTAGTAGCTTGGGCATTTTTATGAATTTGTTCATTAATAATCATAGGATTATCTGTGCTATCAAAATGCATCCCATTTTCCACAATTTCCCAAATGCTAGGATGGAGAGAAAATAGATGACTACGCATTGTATGGCTCCAAAATGAGTAATCCTCTCCATCAAAGTGTAGGGGTTTTCCAAGAGGAATAGAAAGTAAATGGGCATTCAAATTGTATGGAGTACGGGAATAATCAAAAGAATAATTTTGATTGATCGTCTTTTTCTTTGATAAGGAGTCGTCATCGTCCCTTGGTGAAGAAGAGGATGCATCGTTGTCATAGTAGATGATCTTCTTGATGCGTCTCTTCTTCTTTCCGTCCCTCTTCTTGTGACTTGAGCCTGAGTCAGTGGGCTTGTCGTCTCTTGGCTCGTTGAAGAGGGACTCCTCCTTGTCGTTGATCACTGTCCCCTTTCCATTAGGATCCATCTCTTCGGGTTGTTAGTCCCTTAGATGAAGAGTACGGCTCTGATACCAATTGAGAGCACCTAGAGGGGGTGAATAGGTGATCCTATAAAATCAAACACTAAATAGCCACAAACTTGATTGTTCAAGTGTTAGTGAAATCAAGTGGCTATGGAACACGCTCGTGCGAACAAAACAATCACAAGAAGCAACACACGAGACACGCGATTTTTATCCCGTGGTTCGGCCAAGTAACACTTGCCTACTTCCACGTTGTGGCGTCCTAATGGATGAGGGTTGCACTCAGCCCCTTTCAAGCGATCCAATGATCAACTTGAATACCATGGTGTTTTTATCTTTGAGTACTCTTCCCGTTTGCGAGGAATCTCCACAAGTTGGAGCCTCTCGTCCTTACAATATAGATCACAAATGTGACGGAACCTCCCATGTCATTAGGCCCACCTATAGTTGTCCTTGTCCAATGGACCTCAGACAACCCTGCAGGTGCCCCTGAATCACTTGACAAGTTCGGTATCTGCTTTCTTAACCTTTCCCAAGAGCGTTTCACCCGTCATGCAGACATTACAATACATCGGAGATACGAAAATGCGGAAGCAGTAACTTATATTAAAGTAAGATAGAGTTGTAATATTACAGACCAGAAACAAATATAAGAGTGCTGAGTATTATTATTATTACATACCCAGGGAGGCAAAAACCCCTCCCGATAAACATGAAACAAAAGTTTTAACGGAGGATCCTCTCCTCCCGAAGCTTCACTCCTGGTTTTCTTCTTTGGGCACCACCTTTGAACAAAAGCAGCAAAAGTTTGCCGCTTCCTCACCTAAAATAACATGGGACAAAGCCCTGAGTACGAAGTGTACTTTCGCAAGTCTTACCCATCAAAATAAAAGGCTCTCAAGGATATGCTGGCCTTTGGGATTCAAGGTAAGGCTTATCAATAATCAATGACTCTATTTGCAGAAATGCTTACTAATAGTGGATCCTTAAAAATCCAGTTTTAATTGTCAGGTTAAGTAAGATTACCTGCATCTAGAGTTCTTTCTACCCTAGTTCAATCACTTGACCTATACTAGCCAATTTCTTATCAACCCTTCTTATTCACTGGAATGCTACGTGTAGGTCAGTGACCAAGTCTTCATGTCCGCGAAGTTACGGCGATCCGAATCGATTATACTCAGCTGAGGATCTCCAATCACACGACATATGTAGCACTTAACCCTTGCATATGTCAGCTCGCCACCGGGGTTCTTAAGACCAGATCAGGTTCACGGCAACCGAGAGTACAGATACACCACCGTCCAGCCTCTTGCCACGGAGGGTACACGCTACTCTTGCCATCTCTCCACTCCCATTACGTGTTACCTTATTCTGGTATTAGTCTGCCCGAGGCAAAGCTTACCCATGATGAGGCATGTGACCAGTTAAAGGGTCCCCGGTCATCAAGCCTACATCGAGAAGGTCCTTAATCGACTCAGACGGAGACACTACACCGAGACTCTCTTTCTCGTGCAAGTCACCCGCCCGGTCTCAGCTTTATCCTTTCAAACCCCAAAGTTTGGTACCTGGCGGAGGTACATCTTTTCCGATGTTGAACCCATCATGGCCATGATGGATCCACCATCAACTTTTATTTTCGAAAACATCCCACCCACTTTGAAGCATCATCTTTTTGTGAAAACAAAACATTTTGTTTTTCTAGAGCAAAGCTAAGCATAAGAAAAACCTTTTTGTAAATCAGGGATTAAGGAGAAGTAATCAAATCCAAGGAAGGAAATGCAGGAATTGGTTTAGCATACAACTCCTATCACCTAATGCATCAAGCAAGTGAGAAAGATTTTAAAAGGAACAAGGAGGTGGCAAATGCACCGGTGCTTGCCTTGTGTTACTGGTGAATCAGGCTTTGTTCCACAGATATCAAAATAAAAACAGCTGCCTACCTGATGTTCCTCAGTTGGTGGTGGTGAAGTACTTGCTTCTTCGACCTCTACTTCCTCCTCGTTTTCTAAATATAGCCATATATAATAATGAATGTTCATGTAATGCTCATGAGGATGCAAAGATAATAAAAGTTTATTATCTACAGTCTTGAATATAACTTTCCTTCATGGATTTCCGAGAAACAAGGGTTCTCGGAGTCTTTAGTGAAGTTCATAGGGCAGGGGGGCTAGGGTTTTGGGTTCTAAGTATCAAACAAGGTCCAAATCATACCAAATTTTACCTAAGGCTTCTAAATATTATTTAGGGTTTACCCTAAAAGTTTAGTGAATTTTGGATTTATTATTTATTCCCTAAAAATCTAGAAGCATGGTTTTTGGCTATGTAAAATGCTCTATAATTTCCTTTTTGGAATAAAAATCATGAAACTATTTTTATTAAATACTATAGGAAATTAAAAGCCTAACAAAATTGGTCTGGTATTTTTAGCATTTTTCTGCAATTTTCTAAGAATTTCTTAAGGCTGGTTAGAAAAAGAAAAAAGAAAAAAAAATGCTACAGGCTTGGGCTGATTCTGGCCCGAGCCGACCCATTACTGGAGGAAAGCGCCCGCGCACACGCGCCCGCGTGCAGACTTTGCACAGAGACCCCTGTTGTTTTAAATATCCCGAACTGAGTTCACTGCACTATTTCTATGAGTCGTTGACAGTTACAGTTAGATCCCTGAACTTCTATTCCTTCACAGAGCTCGGTCAACGACGGTGGATGGCGACACACCGATCTTCGGTGAGCCCGTATCAGCTAGATCACGCAAAGACCGGTGCTCCCGAGCGGCAGACACCAAATCGGACCCCGCCCAATCATTTCTGCCCACTTAATTTTACTAACAAGGCTCTGAATCAACCAATCCACGGAGACAGTGCGGACAGTCAAAGGAACTAACGTGTTCCCGGCGATCCAAGGTAGCCTAGCCCAATTGGCGGGGTCGAGGAGCAACAGGGGCACACAAGCACGCTAAAACGAAAGAACAGGGAGTATGCACGGACCTAGGATTCGCTGACCACGATGAGGTCAAACCGAGCGGTGTTCTTGAGTGATTTGGGGGAAATGAGAAATTGGAGAGCTCTGTTGAGCAATTGGAGGCACGACTTGGTGGCCTGGTGCGTGATTACCCTACGGAACCGACGGTGTGCTCAATTTATAGTGTGCTTGAGCAGTGGTCTCCAATTTTGGATTGGCACGCTGGCGGTCGGAGAAGAAAGGAGTTACTGGCGCACGAGATTAGTGGCTGTAATCGTGGCAACTTCACCGGCGATCTCTGGACAGGTGAAAGTCGCCTAGAGGGGGGGTGAATAGGGCGAATCTGAAATTTACAAACTTAATCACAACTAAAAGCCGGGTTAGCGTTAGAAATATAAGCGAGTCCGAGAGAGAGGATGAAAAACAAATTGCAAGCAAATAAACAGTGAGACACAAGGATTTGTTTTACCGAGGTTCGGTTCTTGCAAACCTACTCCCCGTTGAGGTGGTCACAAAGACCGGGTCTCTTTCAACCCTTTCCCTCTCTCAAACGGTCACTTAGACCGAGTGAGCTTCTCTTCTCAATCACACGGGACACTAAGTCCCCGTAAGGATCACCACACAATTGGTGTCTTTTGCCTTGGTTACAAGTGAGTTGATCATAAGAAAGAATGAGAAAGAAAAGAAGCAATCCAAGCGCAAGAGCTCAAATGAACAAAATGTCACTCTCTCTAGTCACTATTTGATTTGGAGTGATTCCGGACTTGGGAGAGGATTTGATCTCTTTGGTTGTGTCTAGAATTGAATGCTATAGCTCTTGTAATGTGTTGGAAGGTGGAAAACATGGATGCAATGAATGGTGGGGTGGTTGGGGTATTTATAGCCCCAACCACCAAACTAGCCGTTTGGTGGAGGCTGTTGTCGCATGGCGCACCGGACAGTCCGGTGCGCCACCGGACACTGTCCGGTGCGCAGCCACGTCACCCGGCCGTTAGGGTTCGACCGTTGGAGCTCTGACAGGTGGGGTCTTCTGGCTGTTCGGTGGTGCATCGGACAAGTACTGTAGACTGTCCGGTGCGCCTTCTTACGCTGCCCTGACTCTGGCGCGCACTGTAGCACATTGAATGCGGTTGCAGTCGACCGTTGGCGCTGAAGTAGCCGTTGCTCCGCTGGCACACCGGACAGTCCGGTGCGCCACCGGACAATGTCCGGTGTCTCACCGGATAGTCCGGTGAATTATAGCGGAGTGCCCTCTGATTTTCCCGAAGGTGACGAGTTTGGAGCTGAGTTCCCTGGTACACTGGACACTGTCCGGTGCGCCAGGCCAGGGAGCACTTCGGTTGTCTTTTGCTCTCTTTGTTTGAACCTTTTCTTGGTCATTTTATTGGTCAATTGTGAACCTTTGGCACCTGTAAAACTTATAATCTAGAGCAAACTAGTTAGTCCAATTATTTGTGTTGGGCAATTCAACCACCAAAATCAATTAGGAAAAGGTGTAAGCCTATTTCCCTTTAAATCTCCCCCTTTTTGGTGATTGATGCCAACACAAACCAAAGCAAATATGGAAGTGCAGAATTGAACTAGTTTGCTTAATGTAAGTGCAAAGGTTGCTTGAAATGAAACCAATAAATATTACTTACTAGATGCGCATGGATGGCTTTTCTTCTTATTAACATTTTGGACCACGCTTGCACCACATGTTTTGTTTTGCAAAATGTTTTGGAAATTCTTTTCAAAGTTCTTTTGTAAATAGTCAAAGGTAAATGAATAAGATTTTGAGAAGCATTTTCAAGTTTTGAAATTTTCTCCCCTCGGTTCAAATGCTTTTCCTTTGACTAACCAAAACTCCCCCTTAATGAAATCCTCCTCTTAGTGTTCAAGAAGGTTTTAGATATTAATTTTGAAGAGGGTATACCAATTTGAAATTATATCAAAATAAGATACCAATGAAAAACTTCTTTTAATACCAAATAAAAGACTACATTTTTTGAAATTGGTGGTGGTGCGGTCCTTTTGCTTTGGGCTAATACTCTCTCCCCCTTTGGCATGAATCGCCAAAAACGGATATTTGAGTGAAATATAAGCCCTTTTAAACTACTCTCTCCCCCTTTGGATAGAAGTAAAGGAGTGAAGATTATACCAAAGTTGGAGAGTTAGTGCGGAGCAACGGCGAAGGATGAATGATTCGATGGAGCGGAGTGGAAGCCTTGTCTTCACCGAAGACTCCTTTTCCCTTTCAATCTATGACTTAGCATGAAATGGACTTGAAAGAACACATTAGTCATAGCATATGAAAGAGATGATCAAAGGTATATATATGAGCTATGTATGCAAAACATCAATAAAAATTCCGAGAATCAAGAATATTTAGTTCATGCCTAAGTCTGGTAAAAGTTTGTTCATCCAATGGCTTGGTAAAGATATCAGCTAATTGTTCTTTGGTGCTAACATATGCAATCTCGATATCCCCCTTTTGTTGGTGATCCCTTAGAAAATGATACCGAATGGCTATGTGTTTAGTGCGCTATGCTCAACGGGGTTATCCGCCATGCGGATTGCACTCTCATTATCACATAGAAGAGGAACTTTGGTTAATTTGTAACCATAGTCCCTAAGGGTTTGCCTCATCCAAAGCAATTGCGCGCAACAATGGCCTGTGGCAATATACTCGCTTCGGCGGTTGAAAGAGCCACAGAATTTTGCTTCTTTGAAGCCCAAGACACCAGAGATCTTCCCAAGAACTGGCAAGTCCCTGATGTGCTCTTTTTATTGATTTTACACCATGCCCAATCAGCATCGGAATAACCAATTAAATCAAATGTGGATCCCCTGGGGTACCAAAGGCCAAACTTAGGAGTATAAACTAAATATCTCAAGATTTGTTTTACGGACCTAAGGTGAGCTTCCTTAGGATCGGCTTGGAATCTTGCACACATACATACGGAAAGCATAATATCCTGTCGTGAAGCACATAAATAGAGTAAGGAACCTATCATCGACCGGTATACCTTTTGATCTACGGATTTACCTCCCGTGTCGAGGTCGAGATGCCCAATAGTTCCTATGGGTGTCTTGATGGGCTTGGCATCCTTCATCCCAAATTTGGTTAGAATGTCTTGAATGTACTTTGTTTGGCTAATGAAGGTGCCCTCTTGGAGTTGCTTGACTTGGAATCCTAGAAAATACTTCAACTCCCCCATCATCGACATCTCGAACTTTTGTGTCATGATCCTACTAAACTCTTCACATGTAGATTCGTTAGTAGACCCAAATATGATATCATCAACATAAATTTGGCATACAAACAAATCATTTGCAAGTGTTTTAGTAAAGAGTGTAGGATCGGCTTTTCTGACTTTGAATCCATTAGCAATAAGAAAATCTCTTAGGCATTCATACCATGCTCTTGGGGCTTACTTGAGCCCATAAAGCGCCTTAGAGAGTCTATAAACATGGTTAGGATACTCACTGTCTTCAAAGCCGGGAGGTTGCTCAACATAGACCTCTTCCTTTATTGGTCCATTGAGGAAGGCACTTTTTACGTCCATTTGATAAAGCTTGAAGCCATGGTAAGTAGCATAGGCAAGTAAAATGCGAATTGACTCAAGCCTAGCTACGGGTGCATAGGTTTCACCGAAATCCAAACCTTCGACTTGTGAATATCCCTTGGCCACAAGTCGGGCTTTGTTCCTTGTCACCACACCATGCTTGTCTTGTTTGTTGCGAAAGCCCCACTTGGTTCCTACAACATTTTGGTTAGGACGTGGAACTAAATGCCATACCTCATTACCTCATTCCTTTTGAAATTGTTGAGCTCCTCTTGCATCGCCATCACCCAATCCGAATCTTGAAGTGCTTCCTCTACCCTATGTGGCTCAATAGAGGAAACAAAAGAGTAATGCTCACAAAAATGTGCAACACGAGATCTAGTGGTTACCCCATTATGAATGTTGCCGAGGATGGTGTTCACGGGGTGATCTCGTTGGATTGCTTGGTGGACTCTTGGGTGTGGTGGTCTTGAAACTTGTTCATCCTCCTTGTCTTGATCAATTGCATCTCCCCCTTGATTATTGTCGTCGTCTTGAGGTGGCTCATCTTCTTGATCTTCCTCTTCATCATCTTGAGCCTCATCCTCATCTTGAGATGGTGGAGATGCTTGCATAGAGGAGGATGGTTGATCTTGTGCTTGAATGGGCTCTTCGGATTCCTTAGGACACACATCCCCAATGGACATGTTCCTTAGCGCGACGCACGGAGCCTCTTCATCATCTAATTCATCAAGATCAACTTGCTCTAATTGAGAGCCGTTAGTCTCATCAAACACAATGTCACAAGAAACTTCAACTAGTCCAGTGGACTTGTTAAAGACTCTATATGCCCTTGTGTTTGAATCATATCCTAGTAAAAAGCCTTCTACAGCCTTAGGAGCAAATTTGGATTTTTCTACCTCTTTTAACAAGAATAAAACATTTGCTACCAAAGACTCTAAAATATGAAACATTTGGCTTTTTACCGGTGAGGAGTTCGTAAGATGTCTTCTTGAGGATTAGGTGAAGATACAACCGGTTGATGGCGTAGCAAGCGGTGTTGATCGCCTCAGCCCAAAACCGATCCGAAGTCTTGTACTCATCAAGCATGGTTCTTGCCATGTCCAATAGAGTTCTATTCTTCCTCTCCACTACACCATTTTGTTGTGGCGTGTAGGGAGAAGAGAACTCATGCTTGATGCCCTCCTCCTCAAGGAAGCCTTCAATTTGTGAATTCTTGAACTCCGTCCCATTATCGCTTCTAATTTTCTTGATCCTCAAGCCGAACTCGTTTTGAGCCCGTCTCAAGAATCCCTTTAAGGTCTCTTGGGTTTGAGATTTTTCCTGTAAAAAGAATACCCAAGTGAAGCGAGAATAGTCATCCACAATAACTAGACAGTACTTACTCCCGCCGATGCTAATGTAAGCGATCGGGTCGAATAGGTCCATATAGAGGAGCTCGAGTGGCCTGTCAGTCGTCAAGATGTTCTTATGTGGATGATGAATGCCAACTTGCTTCCCTGCTTGGCATGCGCTACAGATCCTGTCTTTCTCAAAATGCACATTTGTTAGTCCCAAAATGTGCTCTCCCTTAACAAGTTTGTGAAGATTCTTCATCCCAACATGGGCTAGTTGGCGATGCCAGAGCCAACCCATGTTAGTCTTAGCGATTAAGCAAGTATCGAGTTCAGCTCTATTGAAATCAACTAAGTATAGCTAACCCTCTAATACTCCCTTAAAAGCTACTGAATCATCACTTCTTCTAAAGACAGTAACACCTGTATCCGTAAAAAGACAGTTGTAGCCCATTTTACACAATTGAGAAACAGAAAGCAAGTTGTAATCTAAAGAGTCTACAAGAAAAATATTGGAAATGGAATGGTCAGGTGATATAGCAATTTTACCCAATCCTTTGACCAAACCTTGATTTCCATCCCCGAATGTGATAGCTCGTTGGGGATCTTGGTTTTTCTCGTAGGAGGAGAACATCTTTTTCTCCCCGGTCATGTGGTTTGTGCACCCGCTATCAATGATCCAACTTGACCCCCCGGATGCATAAACCTACAAAACAAATTTAGTTCTTGATTTTAGGTACCCAAACAGTTTTGGGTCCTTTGACATTAGATACAAGAACTTTGGGTACCCAAACACAAGTCTTTGATCCCTTGTGTTTGTCCCCAACATACTTGGCAACTACTTTGCCGGATTTGTTAGTCAAAACATAAGATGCATCAAAAGTTTTAAATGAAATGCTAGGTTCATTTGATGCACTAGGAGCTTTCTTCTTAGGCAATTTAGCATGGGTTGATTGCCTAGAACTAGATGCCTCACTCTTATACAAAAAGGCATGATTAGGGCCAGAGTGAGACTTCCTAGAATGAATTCTCCTAATCTTATGCTCGGGATAACCGGCAGGGTACAAAATTTAACCCTCGTTATTCTGAGGCATGGGAGCCTTGCCCTTAACAAAATTAGATAATATTTTAGTAGGAGCATTAAGTTTGACATTGTCTCCCCTTTGGAAGCCAATGCTATCCTTGATGCCAGGGCGTCTCCCACTATAAAGCATACTACGAGCAAATTTAAATTTTTCATTATCTAGCTCATGCTCGGCAATTTTAGCATCTAATTTTGCTATATGATCATTTTGTTGTTTAATTAAAGCCATGTGATCATGAATAGCATCAATGTTAACATCTCTACATCTAGTGCAAATAGAAACATGCTCAACGGTAGATGTAGAGGGTTTGCAAGTTTTTAGTTCAACAATCTTAGCATGTAAAATGTCATTTTCACTTCTAAGATCGGAAATGGAAGCATTGCAAACATCTAAGTCTTTAGCCTTAGTAATCAATTTTTCATTTTCAATCCTAAGGCTAGCAAGAGAGGTATTCAATTTTTCAATCTTAGTAAGTAAACTAGCATTATCATTTCTAAGATTGGAAATTGAATCATCACAAATATTAGAATCAACCTTAGCAATTAATCTAGCATTCTCATTTCTAAGGTTGGCAACAATCTCATGGCAAGTGCTTAGCTCACTAGTTAATTTTTCACATTTTTCAATTTCTAGAGCATAAGCATTTTTAACCTTAACATGCTTTTTGTTTTCCTTAATTAGGAAGTCCTCTTGGCTATCCAAGAGTTCATCCTTATTATGAATGGTGCTAATCAATTCATTTAACTTCTCTTTTTGTTGCATGTTGAGGTTGGCAAAAAGAGTAAACAAATCATCCTCATCATCACTAGAATTAGGCTCATCACTAGAGGTGGCATATTTAGTGGAGGATTTAGATTTAACCTTCTTCTTTTTGTCGTCCCTTGTTGACGGCGATGTTGGCGGCGTCCTCGTCGGAGGAGGAGTCAGTGGAGCTCTCGTCGGAGTCCCACTCCCGGCAAACATGGGCATCGCCACCCTTCTTCTTATAGTATTTCTTCTTCTCCTTTCTTCTCCCCTTCTTGTCGTCGCCCCTGTCACTGTCACTAGAAATAGGACATTTTGCTATAAAGTGACCGGGCTTACCACACTTGTAGCAAACCTTCTTGGAGCGGGGCTTGTAGTCCTTCCCCCTCCTTTGCTTGAGGATTTGTCGAAAGCTTTTGATGATTAAAGCCATCTCCTCATTGTCGAGCTTTGAGGCGTCGATGGGGAGCCTACTTGATGTAGACTCTTCCTTCTTCTCCTCTGTTGCCTTAAATGCGACGGGTTGTGCCTCGGGCTTGGAGGAGGCGCCTTGCTCGATGATTTTCTTTGAGCCTTTGATCATTAGCTCAAAGCTCACAAACTTCCCTATAACCTCCTTGGGAGACATTAGCATGTATCTAGGATCACCTTGAATTAATTGAACTTGCGTAGGGTTAAGAAAAACGAGGGATCTTAGAATAACCTTGACCATCTCATGGTCATCCCATTTGGTGCTCCCGAGGTTGCGCACTTGGTTCACCAAGGTCTTCAACCAATTGTACATGGCTTATGGATCCTCCCCTTGGTGAAGCATGAAGCGACCGAGCTCCCCCTCGATCGTCTCCCGCTTGGTGATCTTGGTCACCTCGTCTCCTTCGTGCGCGGTCTTGAGCACATCCCAAATTTCCTTTGCGCTCTTCAACCCTTGCACCTTATTATACTCCTCTCGACTTAGAGAGGCGAGGAGTATAGTAGTGGCTTGGGAGTTGAAGTGTTGAATTTGGGCCACTTCGTCCGAATCATAGTCTTCATCCCCTACGAATGGTACCTGTACACCAAACTCAACAACGTTCCAAATGCTAGTGTGGAGTGAGGTTAGATGATGCCTCATTTTGTCACTCCACATATTATAATCTTCACCGTCGAAAGCCGGTGGTTTGCCTAATGGAACGGAAAGTAAAGGAGTATGCTTTGAAATACGAGGGTAGCGTAGGGGAATCTTACTAAACTTCTTGCGCTCATGGCGCTTAGAAGTTATGGACGGCGCGTCAGAGCCGGAGGTGGATGGCGATGAAGAATCGGTCTCGTAGTAGACCACTTTCCTCATCTTCTTTTCCTTGTCGCCACTCCGATGTGACTTTTGTGAGGAGGATTCCTTATCCTTCCCCTTGTTGCGGGACTCTCCCGATGGAGCCTTCCCGTTGAAAGGGAAATGTGCCTTTGGGCCATTTCTAAGTATTTTGGTGATTTAGTGCCCAACACAGGTGCCTAAGTGTAAAATGGTGGACAAAGTGCAAATCAAGGATAAAGGTATGTTTCTCAGACTTAGTACATTGTTTTAGAGACTAATGTATTGTGTCTAAGTGCTGGAAACAGGAAAAATCCAATTGGAAATGTCTTGGCTCGAGCAGCCAAGAATCTGCTCAGTCTGGGAGCACCGGACTGTCCGGTGGTGCACCGGACAGTGTCCGGTGCGCCAGGCTGGCTTGGGCAAAGTGGCTGCTCTCGGGACATCGACGGCGGTGTACGGCTAAAATTCACCGGACTGTCCGGTGTGCACCGGACTGTCCGGTGGGCCGCTCACAGGCGAACTCGTCGCTCTCGGGAAACTATCAACGGCGTACGGCTAAAATTCACCGGACTGTCCGGTGTGCACCGGACTGTCCGGTGAGCCAACGGTCGGCTGGGCCAACGATCGGCCGCGCAATCTGCGCGAGACACGTGGCCGAGCCAACGGCTAGAAGAAGGCACCGGACTGTCCGGTGTGCACCGGACATGTCAAGTGCACCAACGGCTCCCAGGCTGCCAACGGTCGACTGCGCTGTTTATGGAAAGAAATCGGGCACCGGACATGTCCGGTGTGCACCGGACTGTCCGGTGCACCAGTCGACAGAAGGCAAGATCAGCCTTCCTAGATTGCTCTCAACGGCTCCTAGCTGCCTTGGGGCTATAAAAGGGACCCCTAGGCGCATGGAGGAGTACACCAAGCATTCCTACAACATTTTTAAGTACCAAGACATCGATCCCGCGCCTTTGATTCTTTGCGATAGCAATTAGAGCTCTAGTTGAGTGGTGAACTCATTGAGTTGTGTTGTGAGCTCTCGTTGCGACTTGTGTGCGTGGTGTCGCTGTGATTTCTTGTCTTGAGTGCGTTGCTAATCCCTCCCTTGCTCCGTGTTCTTGGTGAATTTCAAGTGTAAGGGCGAGAGGCTCCAAATTTGTGGAGATTCCTCGCAAACGGGATTGAGTAAAGCAAACAAAACACCGTGGTATTCAAGTGGGTCTTTGGACCGCTTGAGAGGGGTTGATTGCAACCCTCGTCCGTTGGGAAGCCACAACATGGAGTAGGCAAGCGTTGGTCTTGGCCGAACCACGGGATAACCACCGTGCCATCTCTGTGATTGATCCTTGTTGGTTATTGTGTTTTGTTGAGGATTCCTCTTTAGCCACTTGGCAATTATTGTGCTAACGATTAACCAAGTTTTGTGGCTTAAGTTTTCAAGTTTCACAGGATCACCTATTCACCCCCCCCCCTCTAGGTGCTCTCAATTGGTATCGGAGCCGTTCTCTTCACAAAGGGACTAACCGCCCGAAGAGATGGATCCTAAGGGGAAGGGAATCGTGATCAACGACAAAGAGAAGGAATCCTTCGTCAACGAGCCGAAGGACGACAAGCCTACCGACTCCGGCTCGGGCCATAGACGGAAGGAAGGGAAGAAGAAGAAGACGAGGCGCATCAAGGAGATCGTCTATTACGACGACAGCGATGAGTCTACTTCTTCCCAAAAGGACGACGACCACAACGACTACGAGAGAAGGAAACCGGTTAATTCGAACTTTTCTTTTGACTACTCTCGTATTCCGCAAAGTTCAAATTCACATTTGCTCTCCATTCCACTCGGCAAGCCCCCACACTTTGATGGGGAGGACTACGGATTTTGGAGCCACAAAATGCGTAGTCACCTATTCTCTCTCCATCCTAGTATATGGGAGATTGTAGAGAGTGGAATGCACTTTGATAGTTCGGATAGTCCCATGTTCATTAATGAGCAAATCCATAAGAATGCACAAGCTACTACTGTTCTTCTAGCTTCATTGTGCAGGGATGAATATCACAAAGTGAGCGGCTTGGATAACGCCAAGCAGATCTGGGACACCCTCAAGATTTCTCATGAGGGGAACGATGTCACCTTGCTCACCAAAATGGAGTTGGTGGAGGGCGAGCTTGGACGGTTCGCAATGATAAGGGGCGAGGAGCCAACTCAAACATACAACCGGCTCAAGACTCTTATCAACAAAATAAGGAGCTACAGAACCACGCGATGGAAGGACCACGACGTCGTCCGACTGATGCTAAGGTCCTTTACCGTTCTTGATCCTCATTTGGTGAATAATATTCGTGAGAATCCTAGGTACACCAAAATGTCGCCCGAAGAAGTCCTAGGAAAATTCGTCAGCGGGCGAATGATGATCAAGGAGGCGAGGTACGTGGACGACGCTTTGAATGGTCCGATCAACGAGCCGCAACCCCTTGCTCTCAAGGCAACAAGAAGCAAGGAGGCGCTACCTAGCAAGGTGGCGCAAATTGAGGCGGCCGGACTTAATGATGAAGAGATGGCCCTCATCATCAAAAGATTCAAGACGGCGCTTAAGGGTCGCAAGGGACAGCCAAGCAAGACCAAAGCCAAGGGGAAGCGCTCATGCTTCAAATGCGGTAAGCTTGGTCATTTTATTGCTAACTGTCCCGACAATGATAGTGATCGGGATCAAGGGAACAAGAGGGAGAAGAAGAAAAACTATAAGAAGGCAAAGGGCGAGGCACATCTTGGCAAGGAGTGGGATTCGGGTTGCTCCTCGTCCGACTCCGACAATGAAGGACTCGCCGCCACCGCCTTCAACAAGTCATCCCTCTTCCCCAACGAGCGTCACACATGCCTCATGGCAAGGGAGAAGAAGGTATGTACTCGAGACTCTACTTATGCTTCTTCAAGTGAAGACGAATCTAGTGATGAGGAAATAGATTACTCTAGCTTGTTCAAGGGATCGGATAGAAATAAAATTGATAAAATCAATGAATTGATTGATGCCTTGAATGAAAAGGATAGGCTTTTAGAAAAGCAAGAGGATTTGTTGTATGATGAACATGACAAATTTGTAGAGGCACAAAAATCCTATGCTTTAGAAGTTAAAAGAAATGAAATGCTTTCTTATGAACTATCTACGTGTCATGAAACCATTTCTACTTTACAAAGTATTAACAATGATTTAAATGCTAAATTAGAAGTAGCAAATAAATCTAATTCTTGTGTAGAACATGTTATGATTTGCACTAGGTGTAAGGATTTTGATATTGATGCCTATAATGGACACCTAGTTTCAATTTCGAGATTAAATGATGAAGTAGCTAGTCTTAATGCCCAACTTAAGACTAGCAAAAGTGATTTCGATAAGCTAAAATTTGCAAGGAATGCCTACACGATTGGTAGACACCCCTCAATTAAGGATGGACTTGGCTTCAAGAGGGAAGCCAAGGACTTAACAAGCCATAAGGCTCCCATCTCCGCCAAGGAGAAAGGGAAGGCCCCTATGGCAAGTAGCACTAAAAAGAACCATGCTTTTACGTACAACGATAGAAGACAGTCTCATAGGAGTTGCAATGCTTTTGATTCACATGACTCGTATGCTATGTTTGCTCCTAGTTCTTCCTATATGCATGGTAGAAATATGCCTAGGAAAAATGTTCATCATGTGCCTAGAAAAAATTTTGTTCATGCTTCTAGGAAAGTTATGAATGGTCCCTCTACAATTTATCATGCTTTGAATGCTTCCTTTGCTATTTGTAGAAAGGATAGGAAGATAGTTGCTAGGAAGTTAGGGGCAAAATGCAAGGGCGATAAAACTTGCATTTGGGTCCCTAAGGAAATTGTGACTAACCTTGTAGGACCCAACAAGAGTTGGGTACCTAAGACACAAGCCTAAATTTGCCTTGCAGGTTTATGCATCCGGGGGTTCAAGCTGGATTATCGACAGCGGATGCACAAACCATATGACGGGGGAGAAGAAGATGTTCACCTCCTACGTCAAGAATAAGGATTCCCAAGATTCAATCATATTCGGTGATGGGAACCAAGGCAAGGTGAAAGGTTTAGGCAAGATTGCAATATCTAATGAGCACTCTATCTCTAATGTGTTTTTAGTTGAGTCTCTTGGTTATAATTTACTATCTGTTAATCAACTATGTAATATGGGATATAATTGTCTATTTACAAATGTAGATGTGTCTGTCTTTAGAAGATGTGATGGTTCACTAGCTTTTAAGGGTGTACTAGACGGCAAACTTTATTTAGTTGATTTTGCAAAAGAGGAGGCCGGTCTAGATGCATGCTTAATTGCTAAGACTAGCATGGGCTGGCTATGGCATCGCCGCTTAGCACATGTGGGGATGAAGAACCTTCACAAGCTTCTAAAGGGAGAACACGTGATAGGTTTGACTAACGTGCAATTCGAAAAAGATAGACCTTGTGCAGCTTGTCAAGCAGGGAAACAGGTGGGAGGCTCTCATCACACAAAAAATGTGATGACAACATCAAGACCCTTGGAGATGCTGCATATGGACCTCTTCGGACCCGTCGCCTATCTGAGCATAGGAGGATGTAAGTATGGTCTAGTTATTGTTGATGACTTTTCCCGCTTCACTTGGGTGTTCTTTTTGCAGGATAAGTCTGAAACCCAAGGGACCCTCAAGCGCTTCCTTAGGAAAGCTCAAAATGAGTTTGAGCTCAAGGTGAAGAAGATAAGGAGCGACAACGGGTCCGAATTCAAGAATCTTCAAGTAGAGGAGTTCCTTGAGGAGGAGGGGATCAAGCACGAGTTCTCCGCTCCCTACACACCTCAGCAAAATGGTGTGGTAGAGAGGAAGAACAGGACGCTCATTGATATGGCAAGGACTATGCTTGGAGAGTTCAAGACCCCCGAGTGCTTTTGGTCGGAAGCCGTGAACACGGCTTGCCACGCCATCAACAGGGTCTACCTTCACCGCCTCCTCAAGAAGACTTCATATGAGCTGCTAACTGGTAACAAACCCAATGTATCGTACTTTCATGTATTTGGGAGTAAATGCTACATTCTAGTGAAGAAGGGTAGGAATTCCAAATTTGCTCCCAAGGCTGTAGAAGGGTTTTTATTAGGTTATGATTCAAATACAAAGGCGTATAGGGTCTTCAACAAATCATCGGGTTTGGTTGAAGTCTCTAGCGACGTTGTATTTGATGAGACTAATGGCTCTCCAAGAGAGCAAGTTGTTGATCTTGATGATGTAGATGAAGAAGACGTTCCAACGGCCGCGATACGCACCATGGCGATTGGAGATGTACGACCTCAGGAACATTTGGAGCAAGATCAATCGTCTTCCTCAACTATGGTGCATCCCCCAACCCAAGATGACGAACAGGTACCTCAAGTGGAGGCGCATGATCAAGGGGGATGTCACACCCGGGTTTTAGGGGCACCAAGACCCGGGCGCGAACATAAACACCAGGTATGCTGGGACCAAGTCTCACACATATGATGTATAGTGGCACAGGATCGAATGTCACATCTTTATATATAACAGGAGTTCTATACAAAATAAATAATTACATTATAAGGAGACAACGGTCCAGCAACCCAAAGTTGACTGGGAGACGACGGCCTAGACCACTCACGAACACATCGCAGCATCCTCCATGAGCATCATCCTGCGGTACCTGTTCTTGACCTGTGGGGGGTGTGAGACAGCAAGAGTGAGCTCACATACGTTCATCGCTCAACAAGTTGTGGGGAATAATGTGCATGAACTTGCCAAAGGTGGGAGCTCACGTGAAGTGTAAGGCTTACCAAAGAGGATGGTTGAAGCTGAGCATTGCTTTTAAAGTTGGTCAAAAATTTATTAGCAATTACTAAGTATAAGTAAATACCAACCCAATTAAGTAGTAGAACAAAAGTAACAACATCACCTGCGATGCAATGCATATGACAAATTGAATTTAGTTCCATAAATTAATCATGTGAGGGTCCGAGCTGCTCATGACCGTGAGCACGGCTAGTATACCAGTTTTACACTCTGCAGAGGTTGCGCATCTTTACCCACAAGTCATGTTACCCATCTGCCAAGGGATCGCGACTTCCCATACACCTCTACCGAGGAGGCGAGGCAGGGTAACACTACGAGGCCTTTACAAAGTTCCACTAGCTTCAGAAAACCCGCTACAGTTTATAGGAAGCTCCAATGCAGGAATCCCTTGCAGGACCGCTATCGCAGCAAAATCCTCCCGAGGGCCTCCCTACACTGACCACTCCCCTACTGCCCTTGCCCCTTTCGGGTAAGGTAGTCTTCCACTAGCTTTCCTAATTAATCAGCCAAGGGGTCCCATTCCTCCCTTGTGGTAGCACTGTTTTCCCGGGTGGTTCTCCATGTTCCAATTAACATAATGATCTCATCATGAACAGTAAATAACAACTGATAACAAAAGTATGAATAATATGTATCTCAATGCCCAAATCCACATATAGCACTAGCAAGTACTACCCAGAAAGTTTAGTGGTAAACAAGGCATAAAGATAGACAAACTAGGGTAACCTATTAGGTCCCATCAAATTAACCTATGCAGATCATTATGATTAATTAGAACATGAGTGGGTAAAAAGAAGTGATCAAGGGCACAACTTGCCTGGGATTGAGATTCCAGGTACCAACTTGCTCTTCAGGTGATTCGTAACCTCGCTGCTAGTCGTAGCAATATAGACAAACATGGTATAGGCAAAATTAACATTACACCAAACATAAGAACAAACTGTATAATAATGATCTACGCGTTGCTACGAGATCGCGTGAACGAGAACCACTAAATTCGGAGCTACGGATATTGAGTTATGAATTTCTGAAATCATTTAGCACCTAGAATAGATTAATTCAATTGAGCAATTTTAATTCAAGTTTCATGGCTAAACAAAGGTACTAGGTGATAAACAATATTTGTACAAAATTATTGCAACTGGAATGACTCAAAAAGGAGCTAAGATAAATTTTCTATGAATTATATACATTCTGGAATTATTTTTATACCTGAAATTTCATTTCTTAAATAAATTCCTGATTATATCACTGTTTGGGCTGCGCGCGCAAAAACAGGAAAATGTAGGGGCTTATGCGCAAGAAATATTAGACTCAAGCTACAGTCGTAGTGGACTGCGGGTTTATACCGAGAAAGGTTGGGGGCTCTTTTGATAGAAGTACACGGCGAAGGGGTACAGAGAGATTCGGGCCGTCCGATCTAGCATCGATGGGCCAGATTAGATCGGGCATTAACCCGAAGCGGTATTCAACGGCAAGCGTTAGATCCCCAAGCAGCGGCCCAGATTTAATTAACTGAGAATCAATCGTGACCCTCGGATCGCGATCAAACGTCCACCCGCCCGAGTCGCGAAGGGGGGTATCTAGGCCAAATCTCGACCGCACGCCCCGATCCGACGGCACACGGGTTTTCTTCCTAAAATCGAACACAGCGCCACCCCTTCCTCCCAGCCGATCCGCGGCGGAGGCGCCCTGCCCACCGGTGACCAAGCTCGTCGGAGCGTGGTGCCCGGCACAAATCTACACGGACTGGTGCTACACGTACAGAGGAACATGGCGAACAAGATCAAGGGGATATTACCACGGATGGTCGTTCGGGTGACGTCGGCCACGGCGAGGAGCGGATTTGCGGCGGAACATCTGCTCCGACGAGCAATTAGAGGCGGTCCGGTCGCCCATCGCGCCCCTAGAAGCCAGGCCCAGGATCCCAATGTTCTGGCAATGATCCCCCGCCCGCCATAGAGGCTCCGACACTGGAGGTTGCATGCATCCACGACGGCGGGTATCTCCCCACTGCCGCGAGCTCAATTGTGGATGCAACACGCGCTAGATCCCGGATTGGATAGCCAAAAGAGGTTCACGAGGTTGGGTTATATACCCCAGGAAGGTAGAGTCCGCGAGTGAGGTGGCAACCCGATCACGCGCGGATTCCGGGCTGGTTGCAATGAACTCGCGGCGATGGATTCGGCTGCTGCTGGTGGAGATGGAGCTGACAACGTGGGGCCCGGTGTCAGCGACACAGGTTTGCCCATGAACGCGTGGCTCCGGCTGGAGAGTGGGGGCAGCCTGGCAGAGACATCGGAGCGGGCGCGCGCGCGGGGTGTTACTGACCGCGGGACCCACATGTAAGTGACAGCGACGAGGCTGGGTAGTGGGCCCACGGGATCAGCCAACCCACACAGCACGGCGCGTGCGGAGAGACCTGCCCGCGGGGGTAATTCCTTAGTGGGCCAAATTCAGGTTCCGAAGCCCATTTAGGCTAGGTTGATTTTATTCTTTTCTTTTCTATTCTTTATTCTCTTTTCTATACTTCCAAGTTCAATTTAAATTCCAATTTGAATTCAAACATAAATTCAAGCTTGTGCTACATTGATTCCCTTTACATTTGTGAATTTAAAAATACCAGTTTTAAAAATATAATTATATTATTTATATTTTTATATCCTTTCTTTTCTTCTCATTTTCAAAACCCTATTTTCAAATTTAGGGTTTAATCAAGCTTCAAATAATTATTACCTTATTATTTTTATCCTCATTGTTTTATTTAATGCACAAACATATAAAACTCCAACAAAATGCACTTTCTTTTATTTTAGCATTATTGGTTTAATTTAATCATCCTTGATTTTTATGTATGCTCTTTTCATGATGCAATTAAGGCACACAAAAATGAGGAAATCCACTTTATCTTTTGTATACAAATTTGAGTATTACAGGGGAGCACAGGATGTTCAAGTTGAAGAGGAAGAAGCACCTCAGGCACCTCCAACCCAAGTTCGAGCGACGATTCAAAGGGATCATCCCGTCGACCAGATATTGGGTGATATTAGCAAGGGAGTAACTACTCGTTCAAGATTAGTTAATTTTTGTGAGCATTACTCTTTTGTCTCTTCTATTGAGCCTTTTAGGGTAGAAGAGGCCTTGCTAGATCCGGACTGGGTGTTGGCCATGCAGGAGGAACTCAACAATTTCAAGCGCAATGAAGTTTGGACACTGGTGCCTCGCCCCAAGCAAAATGTTGTGGGAACCAAGTGGGTGTTCCGCAACAAACAGGACGAGCACGGGGTGGTGACAAGGAACAAGGCTCGGCTTGTGGCAAAAGGTTATGCCCAAGTCGCAGGTTTGGACTTTGAGGAGACTTTTGCTCCTGTGGCTAGGCTAGAATCAATTCGTATCTTGCTAGCATATGCCGCTCACCATTCTTTCAGGTTGTACCAAATGGATGTGAAGAGCGCTTTCCTCAACGGGCCAATCAAGGAGGAGGTGTACGTGGAGCAACCCCCTGGCTTCGAGGATGAACGGTACCCTGACCACGTGTGTAAGCTCTCTAAGGCGCTCAATGGACTTAAGCAAGCCCCAAGAGCATGGTATGAATGCCTTAGAGACTTTTTAATTGCTAATGCTTTCAAGGTCGGGAAAGCCGATCCAACTCTTTTTACTAAGACTTGCGATGGTGATCTTTTTGTATGCCAAATTTATGTCGATGACATAATATTTGGTTCTACTAATCAAAAGTCTTGTGAAGAGTTTAGCAGGGTGATGACGCAGAAATTCGAGATGTCGATGATGGGCGAGTTGAACTACTTCCTTGGGTTCCAAGTGAAGCAACTCAAGGACGGCACTTTCATCTCCCAAACGAAGTACACGCAAGACTTGCTAAAGCGGTTTGGGATGAAGGATGCCAAACCCGCAAAGACGCCGATGGGAACTGACAGACACACCGACCTCAACAAAGGAGGTAAGTCCGTTGATCAAAAAGCATACCGGTCCATGATAGGTTCTTTGCTTTATTTATGTGCTAGTAGACCGGATATTATGCTTAGCGTATGCATGTGTGCTAGATTTCAATCCGATCCTAAGGAGTGCCACTTAGTGGCTGTGAAGCGAATTCTTCGATATTTAGTCGCTACGCCTTGCTTCGGGATCTGGTATCCAAAGGGGTCTAACTTTGACTTGATTGGGTACTCAGATTCCGACTATGCTGGATGTAAGGTCGATAGGAAGAGTACATCGGGGACATGCCAATTCTTAGGAAGGTCCCTGGTGTCATGGAATTCTAAGAAACAAACTTCCGTTGCCCTATCCACCGCTGAGGCCGAGTACGTTGCCGCAGGACAGTGTTGCGCGCAACTACTTTGGATGAGGCAAACCCTCCGAGACTTTGGCTACAATCTGAGCAAAGTCCCACTCCTATGTGATAATGAGAGTGCTATCCGAATAGCGGAAAATCCTGTTGAGCACAGCCGCACAAAGCACATTGACATCTGGCATCACTTTTTGAGAGACCACCAGCAAAAGGGGGATATCGAAGTGTTTCATGTTAGCACCGAGAACCAGCTAGCCGATATCTTTACCAAGCCTCTAGATGAGAAGACCTTTTGCAGGCTGCGTAGTGAGCTCAATATCTTAGATTCGTGGAACTTGGATTGAATTGTAGCATACATGTGTTTATGCCTTTGATGATGTTCATTCTGCATTTTGTTGCTTATTATGGTGCTCAAGTTGTACAAACACTCCCTAGACCTCACAAGTCCTTTTTGCAAGTGATGCACATATTTAGGGGGAGTTGTGCTACAACTTGACCCTTTGAGACTAACCATGTACTTGAGTTTAGTTGTTTTAGCCTCAAAGGAGGATTGAAAGGGAAAAGGTGGACTTGGACCATGCAAGACTTCCACTGCACTCCGATGAAAAGAGTAACTTTTCCAAGTTCATCTTTATACTCTTATTGCCTTTGTGTTCTCATTTGAAGATTTTGGTGAGGCAATGGGGTTTAAGGGCCAAGATTGATCCCGTTTTGGTGCTTGATGCCAAAGGGGGAGAAAATAAAGGCCAAAGCAATAGATGGATCAGCTACCACTTGAGAAATTTTGAAATTAGTAGATTAGAGCTTTTGGTTTGTCAAAACTCTTTTATTGTCTCTTATGTCAAAAGTTGGCCTCTTGTGGGGAGAAGTGTTGATTATGGGAAAAGGGGGAGTTTTTGAAATCCTTGATCAAATTTCTTTGGAAAACCTCTCTTTATGTCTCTACAAGTGGATTTGACTTAGAGATAGGAATTTGAGTTTGATTTGCAAAAACAAACCAAGTGGTGGCATAGAGTGATCCATATATGTCAAATTTGAATCAAAACAATTTTGAGTTCTTAGTTGAATTGATTTTGTACTTGTTCTACTTGCTTTATGTTGTGTTGGCATAAATCACCAAAAAGGGGGAGATTGAAAGGGAAATGTGCCTTTGGGCCATTTCTAAGTATTTTGGTGATTTAGTGCCCAACACAGGTGCCTAAGTGTAAAATGGTGGACAAAGTGCAAATCAAGGATAAAGGTATGTTTCTCAGACTTAGTACATTGTTTTAGAGACTAATGTATTGTGTCTAAGTGCTGGAAACAGGAAAAATCCAATTGGAAATGTCTTGGCTCGAGCAGCCAAGAATCTGCTCAGTCTGGGAGCACCGGACTGTCCGGTGGTGCACCGGACAGTGTCCGGTGCGCCAGGCTGGCTTGGGCAAAGTGGCTGCTCTCGGGACTTCGACGGCGGTGTACGGCTAAAATTCACCGGACTGTCCAGTGTGCACCGAACTGTCCGGTGGGCCGCTCACAGGCGAACTCATCACTCTCGGGAAACTATCAATGGCCTACGGCTAAAATTCACCGGACTGTCCGGTGTGCACCGGACTGTCCGGTGAGCCAACGGTCGGCCGGGCCAACGATCGGCCACGCAATCTGCGCGAGACACGTGGCCGAGCCAACGGCTAGAAGAAGGCACCGGACTGTCCGGTGTGCACCGGACATGTCAAGTGCACCAACGGCTCCCAGGCTGCCAACGGTCGACTGCGCCGTTTATGGAAAGAAATCGGGCACCGGACATGTCCGGTGTGCACCGGACTGTTCGGTGCACCAGTCGACAGAAGGCAAGATCAGCCTTCCTAGATTGCTCTCAACGGCTCCTAGCTGCCTTGGGGCTATAAAAGGGACCCCTAGGCGCATGGAGGAGTACACCAAGCATTCCTACAACATTTCTAAGTACCAAGACATCGATTCCGTGCCTTTGATTCTTTGCGATAGCAATTAGAGCTCTAGTTGAGTGGTGAACTCATTGAGTTGTGTTGTGAGCTCTCGTTGCGACTTGTGTGCGTGGTGTCGCTGTGATTTCTTGTCTTGAGTGCGTTGCTAATCCCTCCCTTGCTCCGTGTTCTTGGTGAATTTCAAGTGTAAGGGCGAGAGGCTCCAAATTTGTGGAGATTCCTTGCAAACGGGATTGAGTAAAGCAAACAAAACACCGTGGTATTCAAGTGGGTCTTTGGACCGCTTGAGAGGGGTTGATTGCAACCCTCGTCCGTTGGGACGCCACAACGTGGAGTAGGCAAGCGTTGGTCTTGGCCGAACCACGGGATAACCACCGTGCCATCTCTGTGATTGATCCTTGTTGGTTATTGTGTTTTGTTGAGGATTCCTCTTTAGCCACTTGGCAATTATTGTGCTAACGATTAACCAAGTTTTGTGGCTTAAGTTTTCAAGTTTCACAGGATCACCTATTCACCCCCCCCCCTCTAGGTGCTCTCACCCGTGACTTGTAGTGGGCTTGTCGCCGGTCACCATCTCCTTCTTGGCGTGATCTCTTGACATCACTTCGAGCGGTTAGGCTCTAATGAAGCACCGGGCTCTGATACTAATTGAAAGTCGCCTAGAGGGGGGTGAATAGGGCAAATCTAAAATTTACAAACTTAATCACAACTACAAGCCGGGTTAGCGTTAGAAATATAAGCGAGTCTGAGAGAGAGGATGAAAAACAAATCACAAGCAAATAAAGAGTGAGACACAAGGATTTGTTTTACCGAGGTTCGGTTCTTGCAAACCTACTCCCCGTTGAGGTGGTCACAAAGACCGGGTCTCTTTCAACCCTTTCCCTCTCTCAAACGGTCACTTAGACCGAGTGAGCTTCTCTTATCAATCACATGGGACACTATGTCCCCGCAAGGATCACCACATAATTGGTGTCTCTTGCCTTTGTTACAAGTGAGTTGATCACAAGAAAGAATGAGAAAGAAAAGAAGCAATCCAAGCGCAAGAGCTCAAATGAACACAAATGTCACTCTCTCTAGTCACTATTTGATTTGGAGTGATTTCGGACTTGGGAGAGGATTTGATCTCTTTGGTTGTGTCTAGAATTGAATGCTATAGCTCTTGTAATGTGTTGGAAGGTGGAAAACTTGGAAGCAATGAATGGTGGGGTGGTTGGGGTATTTATAGCCCCAACCACCAAACTAGCCATTTGGTGGAGGCTGCTGTCGCATGGTGCACCGGACAGTCCGGTGCGCCACCAGACACTGTCCGGTGCGCCAGCCACGTCACCCGGTCGTTAGGGTTCGATCGTTGGAGCTCTGACAGGTGGGGTCTTCTGGCTGTCCGGTGGTGCACCGGACAAGTACTGTAGACTGTTCGGTGCACCTTCTGACGCTGCCCTGACTCTGGCGCGCACTGTAGCGCATTGAATGCGGTTGCAGTCGACCGTTGGCGCTGAAGTAGCCGTTGCTCCGCTGGCACACCGAACAGTCCGGTGCGCCACCGGACACTGTCCGGTGTCTCACCGGACAGTCCGGTGAATTATAGTGGAGTGCCCTCTGATTTTCCCGAAGGTGACGAGTTTGGAGCTGAGTTCCCTGGTGCACCGGACACTGTCCGGTGGCACACCGGACAGTCCGGTGCACCAGGCCAGGGAGCACTTCGGTTGTCTTTTGCTCTCTTTGTTTGAACCCTTTCTTGGTCATTTCATTGGTCAATTGTGAATCTTTGGTACTTGTAAAACTTATAATCTAGAGCAAACTAGTTATTCCAATTATTTGTGTTGGGCAATTCAACCACCAAAATCAATTAGGAAAAGGTGTAAGCCTATTTCCCTTTCAACAGGTCAGTACGAGTCACGGCGGCATGGTTAAAGTGCTGAGGCACGTGGCACAAGACCGTGAGGTGTCTAACTCCGGCGAGGATTGATCCAAGGCGATCGGGGTAGTGCGGACACGGTGACCGGAGTAAACAGTGGCTAGAGTTCATCCACTGGGTGATATTTCGCACCCCCACAACGTTATCCAACGATGTCGAGCACGAATCACGTCGACCGGCGTAAATCTAGACGCGCAGCTCACCGGCGGCGAGGGGGACTAAACCCAGGGATATTTAGTGCACTATACCATCAGATTGTTCTTCAGTTAGCCTGACAGACCAAGTTTGGCATCGATTTTCTCCTAAATTTACATGGCAAGTTGTTGATCGGTCAGTAGCAAATTTGTTGTCCAATGATCCAGCTATAAACCGACTGTGGTCACCATGCTCAAACATCCACGGAATCATCTTAAAAATGGCCCCCAAAGTTCATCCCAAGCCCTTGAATACCATAATTCAGGTTTTAGACAGACTGACAGCCCAACTTGATGCTTATTTTATTCCAATTTCTCTTCAGTACAAGTGTTTAGTTACTTAAGTAAACTTGTTCTCCAATGATAGCTCAACAACTTTGATGTGTTGATCTAGGGCAAACTCCTCATAATTTGGAAGATATAGGGCTTCAAAGTTGAGCCAAGCGCACTAAAATTAGACTTAACTCCATAGGGTTCGAATAGGACTTTTTGCAATTAGGCCCAAAACTTAGGGTTTAAGTTGCAAATCTACATACTTGTGAACCATATGAGTTAAGATGCCCTAATTTCATGGTTTTTTGCACTTAGGTCCAAAAATGTGCATATTTTGCATACAACCCCCTAGGGTTTTAGTCCAGGGTTTCTCTGGGGTCTATTTAGGGTTTTGATACTTCTAGGGTTTGGATGTTACTTAAGTCCATTCCTGGTGACATTTTATGACTATTTCAATTAAGTTTTGAAGTTTTCTTCATATTAGGCTTTGTTTATTCTTTTAAGCCCAATCTAGGGTTAAGCATTGTACCCTAGGGTTTCACTTATAACATGTCACATCAATACAACTTGTTTGAAATTTTTGCCTAGTGAATGCACTCTAGGTGTATCAAACACATGATATGCCAATGCTTATGATGTCATGCTCAAGTTTTAGTGGCAGTAACACCAGGGGTGTTACATCCATCCCCCCATAAAAGAATCTCGTCCCAAGATTAAAAGTCCTAGGGCAAGTAATGGAAAAGAAAACACGTCATATTTTTATTTCCTCATTTTTGGTACAAGGCAGGGGTGGTATAGAGTTCATTCCTTTATTATAGCAAATGTACACTTTACAAATTACATGAGGCTAAAAAGCCTAGGAAATTCTTTTCTAAAAAGTCTTGAGTTTCCCCTATAGCCTCATCTTCTGTATGTTAGTTCCACTGTATCTTGTAAAACTCGAGAGTTTTCCTTCGGGTAATCCTGTCCTTTTGATCCAAGACTCGAATAGGATATTCTGAATATGTCAAGTCTAGTTCTAAGGCAACATCTGTTACTTTAATGGTTCGATCGGGAACCCGAAGACACTTCTTCAATTGAGACACGTGGAACACATTATGTACTGCAGACAAGGTTTCGGGTAATTGGAGTCGGTATGCCACTGGTCCATATCTTTCAAGGATAGGAAAAGGGCCAATGTATCGAGGTGCAAGTTTCCCCTTTACACTGAAACGTGGTACCCCCTTCATTGGTGAAACTTTCAGGTAGACATAATCTTCAACTTGAAAGTACAAGGGTTGTCGTCGCTTGTCTGCATAACTCTTCTGTCAAGCTTGAGCTTCTTTCAAATTATGAATTATTCGCCGAACTTTCTCTTCAGTCTCCTTTACCATATCTGGCCTGAAGAAACTTCTTTCACCTGGTTTAGACCAGTTTAACGGAGTATGACATCGTCGTCCGTACAAAGCTTCAAAGGGTGCCATTTTGATGCTTTCTTGATAGCTATTATTGTACGAGAACTCCACTAGTGGTAAACAATCATCCCATTTCTGTGAGAATTCCAGAACACATGCTCGCAACATGTCTTCAAGTATCTGATTTACTCTCTCAGTCTGTCCACAGGTTTGGGGATGATAGGCCGAACTGTAGAGCAATTTAGTACCCACGGATTTGTGAAGCTCTTCCCAGAATTTGGATACAAATTGAGGTCCACGATCCAACACTATTGTCTTCGGAACACTGTGCAAACTGAGGATGTGAGCAATGTACAGTTCTGCATATGTAAGGACCGGGTAATATGTCTTGACTGGCAGAAAATGAGCAATTTTCGTAAGCAGATCAATTATAACCCAAATAGAATCATACCCTTTTGCGGTCTTGGGTAATCCCATAATAAAGTCCATGCTTATATCTTCCCATTTCCATGTTGGTATAGGTAAAGATTGTAATGGACCAATTGTCCTCATATGTATGGCTTTGACACGTCTGCAAGTGTCACATCTCGCCACATAGCGTGCAATTTCAATCTTCATCTTTGTCCACCAATAATATTGTTTTAGATCATGATACATCTTAGTGCTTCTGGGATGAATAGAATAGCGACTAAGATGTGCTTCATCTAGAATTTGTTGATGGATCTCATCATTCTTAGGCACAACTATGCGGTTATTAAACCATACAACACCTTGTTTATCTCTTCTAAAACAGTTGGCTTTACCGGCCTCCATTTTCTCATGAATGTGTTTCATTCCCTCATCATTTCTTTGTGCGTCAATTATTCTTTGCACGAGGACTGACTCAAGCTTTAAGTGATTTGAAGTCCCTTGTTGAATCATTCCCAAGTTCAACTTCTCCATTTCTTGGCATAACGTAATGTCAGAAGTCTGTATTGTCAAACAATGGCAGAAAGCCTTGCGACTTAATGCATCTGCCACTACATTAGCTTGCCTGGGTGATAATGAATCTCCAATTCATAATCTTTAATCAGTTCGAGCCATCTCCTCTGCCTCATATTTAGTTCTGACTGGGTAAAGATGTACTTTAAACTCTTATGATCTGTATAAATGTGACAGGTGTTCCCCAGCAGATAATGACGCCAAATTTTTAGGGCATGAACCACAGCAGCTAACTCCAGGTCATGAGTTGGATAATGCTCCTCATGCCTTGAAGCATAGGCTATCACTCGGCCTTCTAGCATTAGAACACAGCCTAGACCACTGCCTGATGCGTCACAATACACATCAAAGGGCTTTTCAATGTCCGGTTGAGCCAATACCAAAGCAGTGGTCAATAATAGTTTCAGTTGCTCAAAGGCTTCATTGCATTTCAAAGACTAATTAAATTTGGTATCATTCTTTAATAAATTTGTGATTGGTTTCACAAGCTTAGAAAAATCTAGAATGAATCGACGGTAATAACCAGCCAGTCCAAGGAAACTTCAGACTTGATGTACAGTGGTTGGGGGTTTCCACTCCAAAATATCCTTGACTTTGCTGGGATCTACCACAATCCCCTTGACAGATAATACATGTCCTAGAAATTGGATCTCCTCCATCCAGAACGCGCACTTACTGAACTTAGCATATAGTTGATGTTCCCTTAAGCGCGTTAATACGATCCGTAAATGCCGAACATGCTCCTCTTCATTCTTAGAATATATCAAGATATCATCAATGAATACCACCACGAATTTATCCAACTCGGGCATGAATACCGAGTTCATAAGATATGTGAAGTGGGCTGGAGCATTTGTTAGTCCGAAAGACATAACCAGATATTCAAACAATCCATACCGTGTAGTGAATGCGGTCTTGGGTATATCTTCGGGCTGGATATGGATCTGATGATAGCCCGATCTAAGGTCAATCTTAGAGAATACCCTCGCTCCAGTCAGTTGATCAAATAGAATATCAATCCGGGGAAGAGGGTACTTATTTTTTATGGTAACCTCATTAAGGGGTCTGTAATCCACGCACATCCGAAGCGTTTGGTCCTTCTTCTTGACAATGATGGCTAGACAACCCCATGGTGACGAGCTTGGTCGGATGAATCCCTTCTCTAGTAGATCTTGCAGTTGTGTCTTGAGTTCTACCAACTCATTCGGGGGCATTTGGTACGACCTTCTAGATATAGGAGCCGTACCAGGCTTCAACTCAATCACAAATTCTACATCTCTCTCTGGAGGCAATCCGGGCAAATCTTCTGGAAAGACGTCTGGGAACTCACATACTACTGGAATATCTTGGATCTCTGGTATGTTGGCTTCATATACTCTGTCAAATGGTTTAGCTGGAATAGCTACAGGGATGGACAAGAGAACCTCTTCTTGGCCATAACTCAACCTGATGGTTCTCAGATCAGTGTTGAGGAGAGCTTTATGTTGAGCTAACCAATTCATGCCCAAAATTACATCTATATCTTGGCCTTTCAGAACAATCATATTTGTAGGAAAGTCCCATTCAGCCAATGTTACGGGCACTTGGAAAGCCACTTCTTTAGTGAATATTTGCCCTCCGGGCGAATGAATAGTAAACCCTTCCCTTGATTCAGTATATGGAATGCAATGTTTCTCCACAAACTTCTTGCTTATAAAAGTATGTGAAGCACCAGAATCAAAGAGAATAATTGTAGGGTGATTGGCCACTAGAAACGTACCCATCATAACCGGTTCGCCTTCCGGTGTTGTGGCCACTTGAGTATAATAAATCCGCCTAGTTTTCTTCATATTTTTGCCCACGGTATTGTTTGTCGCATTTCCCTGGCCTTAAGCGGAATTCCCTGAACTCTGCTGATTATTTGATCGGCTCTGCTTCAGGTATGGACAGTCCTTGATAAAATGTCCGGACTTTCCACAATTAAAGCAGCCTGTTGAAAATCTTTGGAGGGCAGGGAAACGAGTACCAATGGCACCCGGCTGAGTGGTTGAGATGGGGGCAGTGGTAGGACGGATGAAAACTAGTTGCTTGAAAGGGTAGGAGGGCGGACGGGGTGAAGAACGATTCGGATTAAAAGGTCGGATCACCAACCTTTGTCTTTTCTCAGGCCCCTGATTGGGCCGGTTGGCTCCATAGCCCTTTGATTTTCCCGGGCCTGCATATTTGGCTTCGACTGACAGTGTCATGCTGACAGCCCGGCAATAGGTGAGGTCGAGGCAAGTGGCCATTTTCCGCTGCAGCCAGTCACTGAGACCCCTCATAAAACAATTTTTCTTCTTCAGGTCAGTGTTGACCTGATCGATGGCATATTGGGACAAGTGGTTGAATTTGTTGACCACCCCTTCAGGAATATAGTGCTCCCAGAAAGCCAGCTTGAATTCATCCCAAGTAATTTGATGACCAGCTAGTTGAATAGCCACATAGTTTCCCCACCAAGTACTGCCAGGGCCTCGCAACGGTTGTGCCACAAATAAGGGCTTTTCAGTCTTCTTGCATCGGAGAAGCCCGAACTTTTGTTCAATAACTCGGATCCACTCATCCGCTTCCAGAGGATCTTCAGCCTTCACAAATAACGGGGGACATGTTTTGGAGAAGTCCAAATATGATGTTTCACGGGGTCCTTGCAGATATGCTCGCCCGCCTTGCTGTTGCATTTGTTGTCCTACCATTTCCCGCAGAAAGCGGGTGTTGTCGGCCGTAGCGTTAACTAAGGCAACGATGGCCTCAGCTAATGTTGGAGGTATAGGGGGCGGATTAGGAGTTGCTTCCCTCCCACAGGAGGTCCCTGCACTATCCTGTGCACGAGTCTTGGACGGCATCTGAGGCAAAGAACATTTGGAAAAATATAATATGCCAAAGCAAACCATCCATTTTACATTAATAAAAAGGGTAATGGTACAGACTCGAATTTACAACAGGATTACATTACCTATTACACATTACCACTATTTATATACTACATTATTCTAGCTTCTTATCACTTTTAGTAGCTTCACTATTGTTGGGGACTCGTTCTCAAATGCTTCGAATTAAGAACAAGGCAACATAAAAAGTGTTAAATGATAAAGTCTTTCGTCCTCTGAAACATTATTTCCCTTCGGGATATAATGTATTTCGGACGAAGACCACAAACAACATACCTTCGTAAGCACAATAAATAATGATGAAGAACTTATATGTAACATAAGAAGTAATATAAACATTTAAATATTATCACAACGTCATTTCTATTTTATTATCATAGAAAAATAGAAATGATTCCAGATTACAAGTGTACCTTCGGATTGCAGGAAGGCAAAAATATAAGGATGACGCAAAAGCAAATGCCAAGTCAGCGTGAACAGTACGGGAGTACTGTTCATCTATTTATAGGCGTGGGACGCAGCCCATGTAAAATTACATTCATGCCCATTACATTTGCTAATGACTTATGGGAATCTATTAAGGCCTAAGTAGTCTTTTCATCTTTAGGTCGGTTCCCCTTTCTGCTATCGCGACGAAGCTTTCCTGCGCATAGCTTCGGCTGTGCACCATCCTTCGTACAACTTGGTAATCAGCCCGTCCTTCATCTCAATCCCCCTTCGTCTGGCTTAGGCTTCGTCCTGACCGTACTCCATGTTCATAATCTGAGTCCGAAGATACCTGTTCATATAATTCACTTGGAAAACATTGTCAAATCTTGTTTTTGAGGACCTTCGGAGGACGAAGGCCCCCAACAGTAGCCCCTCGCAATATTAATTTGTTAGTGATAAATTCAGATTGCGATATGGACGAAGGCCTTAAGCCGAAGGTCCGAAAAAACACCTTCCCTTTGCTAGAATAGCAACATTCACTGACAAGCGGGGTCTTTCAATTTTCAACGCACTGGGCGTATAAATAAGATCATACCACAAACTCATTTGGTACGCTCTCTTGCCATCTGCTCCCGCTCACTCAATTTTTAGCTCTTGCGCACTAAGATTTGTTGAGCTTTTAGTTTTGAAGCTTCGGCTTTGAAAACAGTTTTTTAGTGTTTTCGAAGATGTCTGAAGATAAGAAGGCTGCTGCTGAGATGAAGCTGAGTCTCGACGAAGAGAAGAACTTGGGGTTTCTTATAGCGATGTCGAAGACCAATACGGAAAAAATTACCAAGGAGATTCTGGAGGGTTTGTCTGAAGATACTGGTGACAGCGACAGTTATGATGTGGACAGTGGTGGTGAAGACTCCGAAGATCGCCCCTGGCGACCAAGCCATTCAGTTTTTGGCAAGTCAGGTATCAAAGAAAATCATCTTGTCAACATGAGGGGAAGATACTTCCGGGATTTATCCATTGTGAGGGTCGACGAAGGAGAAAAAACTTGCCCGACCCCTGAGGAAAATGAAGTCGTAGTGTTCCGAAGCTTTTTGAAGGCTGGACTGCGATTTCCCCTGAGCAGCTTTGTCGTAGAAGTGCTGAAAATGTTTGAAATCTATCTTCATCAACTTACCCCCAAAGCAATTATAAGGCTGAATATCTTCGTGTGGGCCGTAAGAAGCCAAGGCCTGGAACCTGATGCGAAAAGTTTCTGCAACATACACGAGTTATCATACGAGACAAAACCCTTGGGTAAGGAACAGTATCACAATAATTTTGGCTGCTACAGTTTCGTCTCTCGGTCTGGGTCAAGCTGTCCCGTGCCAACATTTCGGAAGAAATGGCCCGGCGACTGGATGACAGAATGGTTCTATGTGAAAAATGACCTGAAAGCACGGGAAGATATTAAAGGTATAATTATGCGCCCTATTTGGCAAAGTTTCGGCCTGCGAAAGCCGAAGGTTGAGATGAATGAAGCTGCCGAAGAATGCCAGAGAGCCTTCGGAGTTATTTGTTCTTTTATTGGAACGAGAGATTTGGTACAAGAACATATTGCCTTCAGAGTATGGCCGCTCGCGGAGAAATGGGAAATGCCGCAAGAAACCATGAAGGAGGCCGACAAAGGTGGACTTATCAGGCTGAAGTATACTTTCAAGTTCGGAGATAAATTCGTTGAGCCAGATGATGACTGGTTAAAGAGTATTGAAAATTTAAGTGATGAACTGCTTGGGGCTTATTCGAAGGCCGAAGATACTGCACTGTCAGCAGCCTTCGGAGGCCGAAAAAAGAAAAGGCTGAACCAGGTGTTTGATGCAATCGGGTTCGTCTACCCTGACTATCGTTATCCCATTCGAGGGCAGAAAAGAAAAAACTCAACCTCTGCGAAAGAAGAAGCTGCAACTGCTCCTAGCAAGCCAGAACCGAAAAGAAAGAAGATAAAGGTCCTCACACATCGGCCACGCTATATTGAACCAGCTTCGGTGCCTGAGTTCACCGGAGAAACTTCTTCGGCCACCGAAGCTGAAAAGCCAACCAAACCAACCTTGCTGCCAGAAGTCACAGAAATGGCCGAAGCGCCAACAAAGATGGAATTGGAAGAACCGAAGATTTTATTACCAGAAACCAAAGAGATGGCCGAAGCGCCATCCACAGAAAAAATGGAAGAAGCGGAAAAACCAACTGAGGAAAAAACATCAGAAGTTTTTAGTCCTGCAGCAAATGTTGAGATAGTAAAAAATCAAAAGGTGTCAGCAGTGACTCCGAAAAGAAAGAGAATGGCTAATGTGCTAGATGTTCTGGAAACAATTAAATCTTCAAGCACACCTCCGAAGAAGACTGTTGCCATTCCCGAAGCGAAAACTGAAATTTCTGATACTAAAGCTCCAGAGCAAGAAACTGAAGCCGAAGCTGGGTCCTCAGAGGCCACGAAGATAAAATCCTTGGAAACCGAGGAAGAAAAAATAACAGAGCCAACTTTCGTTGAAGAAATCAGTGTCATTGCCCCCGAAGCATCCCCCAAAGTCCTTGATTATATTGTTCGACATGCTTCGGGGAAAAAGTTATCAGAAGAAGAAATTTTCGAAGCTAATCATTATGCCAAAGAATTGAAATATCCGAAGGGGGCACTAGTGTTCAATGGTACAAATGAAGAAGATTTCCTATACTGCCTCCCGGATAACAAAGAATTACTTGTCTGCCAGGAAATGGCCCGAAGCATGGGGTTTCCGAAGCTGGAGGCTGGCCTCTGCGCGATGACAAAGGACGATCTTGCGGACAGCCTTGCGTATAATAGCCTGAAGGTACGAAATCTGCGCATTTGGAAACTTTATGATTTGAAATCTATTGTTTTATTCTTATACTAACTTTTTACATATAGGGTTTAATACTAAGCAACGCGCTGAGAGCGCAAAAGAATGCCGAAGACGAGAGCTATGAAATTGCTTTCAACAACCTTCGAACAGAGGTTATCAAACTAAGGAACGAAGCCCTAGAAAAGGACAAAATTCTAGTTACATTGGTGGATAAAATAAAGGAGAACGAAGCTGCGTCTAAAGCGCAAGTTGCAGCTCAAAAGCACGAGATTGACGATCTTCGGAAGCAATTAGCCCGGGCTAAAGAAGAACGCATACTTGAAGAAACGAAGCGAGAACTTAGCGACCAATGGGCAAATCATTTAGAAGGAACTGTCGAAGAGCTTCGTTCGTCCAAGAAAAGATGCTATAACAAATCTATAGAATGTGTTAAGAAAATTAAAACTAGCTTCGCCAGCGTTGGCGCATTTTCGAGTGAAGAAAACTTTACGAGAGGCAACCCCGAAGGCCCCATTGAATGGATTAGCCACGAAGCTGAGGCCTTCGAAGAAATTTTAAATAGCCGTGGAGATATATGTGCTTTTTCGGGTGCCAGGGGAATTGCCACCATTTTGGAGAAAAAGGGCTGTGAGCATGTAAAGATTTTAGCGCAATCCGAGGCTGCTTTGTCCTTCGAAGATGCAAGAGATCCTTCGGCCGAAGCTAGCGTGGTTGGTGGAAAATTTTTCACCGATGTCTGGGATAATGGTGGCCGAGAAATGGCTCGAGAAATTATCCAGAGAAGCGAGAAGGGCATTCACGATGCTAGAGAAGTAGCTAAGGCCGCTGACAAAAGCTCAGAGCCCGAAGGGCAAATAGGTATTAACTAGTGGTTTTTATTGTGTTGTAATTTTTAATTTTAAACTTCATTCGCAATTTGTATGTAACACCCATTTGTAATTGCTAGAAATAATACCAGTAGAAAAACAATTTCTCTCCTTATGTGAGTTTGAACTTTATGCATCATCATATGTGAACACCATGTCCAAAAACAAATAACAAAGAGAGATGCTACTAAATCATTGCATCATGCTGGATATTTTATTTGTGTGTGCATCTTTGTGACAATATTTTAATAATGCAAAAAAAGAAATAGGTGAATACCCAAATGGGGACTTAAATCCTAAAATAATCCTAGAATTAAGAAAAGAGAGAAGGAAAAGATTATACAAATTAGAGGAAAGTAAATGTATGAAAGAATACATTTTGTCCCCACTAATATTTTAATTTAAGTGTTTAACCCAGTTAAGAAGATCACAAACAAGTTTGAATTCAAATTGGGATTTAAATTTGAAAATAGGAAATAAAACATAAAAAGAAAAAGATAAAGGAACTTACCTGGGCCCTGGCGCTCCATTCTGGCCCATCTTGGGTGTTCTCCACGCGAGCCCAGCTGGAGGAAAGTGGCGCCGACACCTTGGGTCCACCGGGCAGTCACCCACGTGCGTGACTCTGCGGCTGGTCTGAGGGCCCCACTGGACAGCGCCCTTCTTCCCTCAGCTGTTGAGCTCGGCTCACTGGAAACCCGGGCCCGCGCGGCAGCGTGTTCATCCTCACCGCCAACTGAAAATCCCGAGCGTGGCGGTGAATCGCCGGTGTGCGCGGAGTCCGTTGTTGACCGACTTCGGCACATAAATGGAATTGCGTCGTGCGCTTCCTAATCCTCTGTCCAGCTCGCGTCCACCTGGAGGGGTTGAGAGAGAGAGAACCAAGGCCGTAGTAACCGGGCGGGCGGAAGGTCGTCCTCCCCGTCGTCGGTCGTGCTCGGCGCCAAATTGGGGCCTCGGGTGCGGACAGAGGGCTTCGCCCGTGCCCCTGGGTCGTTCCGGTGGTGATTGCGGGGCAGGTGGGTGACCGGAGTGCGTCCAATTCGTCTCCGCCGTCGCACATCCGCGGGTCGCCGTGGGCCGACCAAATCGACGCCGGACCTTGGGTAAGAAACCGCCCTCCTAATTCGCCTTCGTCTACTTGTTGCGTCGCACCCTTCAATTTTGGACTAGGAGCACTTAGACGTTGAATTGCGGGCTCGCCGGCGTAGCTCCACCGCGGGGGGGGAAAAGCCAGCCCCGCTACCTGAGGTTGAAGACGACACGCAGTAACCGTAGATCGGTTCTCGGACGGCTAGGATTAGTTTTGGCGTACCGATTCACTGCGATGGATTCGGCACCGTCGATCTATTCGCGGACGGCTAGATCTGGGCGTCGGGTTCCGCTTCGGAGGGGATGGAATCCGTGCCGTGGATTGGGATCCAACGGTCACTGGTTAATCCCGATCACATAAAATCCTGGCCGTAGATTAGCGATCCGATGGATCCGGTTGGGTACCGCTTCAGTTGGTGTAACGATCTAATCTGTGCCCTCCGCTGCGGATCCAACGGCCCTGAGTGCACCATACCCCTTCGGCCGCCAGTTTTGTAAAAGAAACCCTGGAAAACCGAGGAATCAACCCGCCGTCCTATTTTCACTATGCTCTGTGTCTATAGACTTTCACCCCGAGCCCCCTGTGTTTCTTAGTATTTGAGGCCCAGTCCAGTCAACACGAAAACCAGAGAAAATGTTTATTAAATAGATTTTTAATAGGAAAATAATTGCTAGAACTTCAATAATTCATAGAAAATCCATTTTTAGTCCAAATCACTTCATTCCAGTTGCTAAAATTTTGTAATATTGTTCTCTTTCACCTAGAGCCTCTGTTTTGGCATAAAAACAGTAAGAAATTTATTTATCACTTAATCCTATTTAAAGCACATAAAACCTTTGAAAATGCATAACTTGAAATCTATAACTCAGAAAATTATGATTCCAGTTCCTAGGTTTTTATTTTAATATGTAGAATATCTCTGTGCATTTTGTTTATATGTTTGGTGTAATGTTAATTTCTCTATATGCACTGTGCTTGTTTGTATTGTGGCGAGTAGAAGAGCCCGTTGCTGAGGATCCTGGTGAGCAGCAGGTTGAAGTAGCTGAGCAGGAGCTCATTGAAGGCAAGTTGTGCCCTTGACCACTTTTTACCCAATAATGTTCTTTAAGTATCACTTATCCATGCATAGGTTAATTTGATGGGACCCAATAGGTTACCCTAGATTGTTTATCTCATTACCTTGTTTACCCCTGAATCACTTGGGTAGTTTGCTATTGCTTTATATGGTTTTGGGATAATCATTTATTACCTCTATGTTCCAATTCTTGTTGTTATTCTGTTTATGTTCATGTTGATATCATTAATGTTAATTGGAACATAGAGCTTAACTTGAGTAACACGTGCCACCACAAGGGAGGAATGGGACCCCTTGGCTGACTAATTAGGAAAGCTAGTGGAAGACTACCTTACCCGAAAGGGGCAAGGGCAGTAGGGGAGAGGTCAGTGCGGGGAGGTCCCTGGTTGATTTTGCTGGGATGGCAGTCAGCCAGGAACCCTGTACTGGATCTTCCTATAAACTGTAGCGGGTTTTCGGAAGCTAGTGGAACTTTGTAAAGGCCTCGTAGTGTTGCCCTGCCGCGCTTCCTAGGTAGAGGTGTATGGGATTCATGACCCCTTGGCAGATGGGTAACATGACTTGTGGGTAAAGGGTACAACCTCTGCAGAGTGTAAAACTGGTATACTAGCCGAGCTCACGGTCATGAGCAGCTCAGGACTCTCTGATGTTTAAATTATGGAACTTAAATTCAATTTTGTCATTTGCATTGCATGGGTTTGTTATTAATTTTGTTCTATTACTTTATTTATGGTTTGGTATTTACTTACACTTAGTAACTGCTAATAAAATTTTGACCAACTACTTAAAAGCAATGCTCAGCTTTAACCCCTGTCTTTGATTAAGCCTTACACATCACATGAACTCACACCTTTGTGAGTTTATGTCCACTGGATTCCCCACAACTTGTTGAGCTATGATCATGTGTGAGCTCACCCTTGCTGTCTCACACCCCCCCCCCCCACAGGAGATGATCAGGTGGTTCAGGAGGAGCTGCCTAACACAGAGGAGTTCGATCTGATCTAGGTGGCGTTTCCCAGTCGACATTGGCGCCGACGATCCTTAGTTTGTTTTATCTTTATTATTTTATTTTGTAATAAGTCTTCCGCTATGTAATAAATACTCTGATGTTAATGACATTTATCTCTATACACTCTGTTATTATATATGTTGTCTTCTTGGCGCATGTATGAGATGCACCCGGCTTTGTTCCTTTAAACCGGGTGTTACAGAAGTGGTATCAGAGGAAATGTTGACTGTAGGACGAGACCTAGATAGAAACGGACAAACCCTTCACTACTTACCTTCTTCTGATTCATTCTATACTTACCTTACTCTGATTCTCTCTAAACTCATCTTGATCATGTCTCACCTTCTACTGTTCTACTCTGATTATTCTTATCTCTTCTACTCTAAGACAAGATGGATTTCACACCTTGAAATCCTATGACTATGATCTTTCTAAGAGATAGGGAACCTAAGACAAAATTAAAAAAATTAATTTCTCTATTAAAAATGTTGTTTGATTGTGCTGATGCTAAATGCCTGATTTGCTTCTTTGATTGATTGAACTATGGACATCTTAGTATGTACCACCATATAGTGTTGAATTAGCTTTGGTAGGTAAAATATTAATCTGCTTAGCTAATAAAATTCCCCAAGTAACCTGAATTGTAAATACCTACCTTGTCTACTATTTTCTTACCATATGTATCTAACTCAGATGGTCAATACCAGGCGGGGTGGTGGAATTGATTTGCCTCCTAATCGACATACCCGGAGAATATACAGACAACCCCAGCCACAACCTGCAGGGATGAATCCTCCCAATCCTCCACCAGGCGGAGTTGACCCACTGGTTGCTGCTCAGATGGCGGTGATGCAGCAGATGGCAGACACCATGGCTGATATGCGTGCTCAGATGCAGCAAGAACGCCAGGAGATGCGTCAGGAAAGAGAAGACATACGCCAGGAGTTGCGCCAGGAGAGAGATGAGATACGCCAAGAAAGGAGGGCGCAACAACAGCAGCTGCAACAACAAATGCAACAGCAGCAACAGCAGCAACAAGTGCCACTGCCTCCACCACCACCACCAGTTCCACCCCGAGACAAGCATAGAGAGTTCATGAGTCATAAGCCACCTACATTCGCTAGCTCACCTGATCCACTGGATGCGGATGATTGGCTGAAAGCAATTGAGAAGATGCTGAATATTGCACAGTGCACGGACCGTGAGAAGGTTTTATATGCTTCTGGACGTCTGATTGGTCCTGCTGCTGACTGGTGGGATTCTTATACTGCTGCCCACGATGCTGCGGATACTATTACTTGGGCAGAGTTCAGTACGCAGTTCAGGAACTACCATATTCCAGCTGGTATGATAAAGATCAAGAAGAAGGAATTTCTGTCGCTGAAGCAAGGAAGTATGTCAGTCAGCGAGTACCGCGACAAGTTTATTCAGTTATCCAGATATGCCCCTGAAGAAGTTGCTGAAGACGAGAGGAAGCAGGAGCATTTTATTGAAGGACTTAATGGACCATTGCAGTATGCTCTAGTGGCACACACATTTCCATCATTTCAGAGGCTGCTTGATAAGGCCCTGGCTATTGAACACAAGCGTGTTCAGCTGGGAGATTTGAAGAGGAAGGCCATATCTCAAGGACAAGGAAGCAGCAGTGTTCGTCCTCGCTACAGTTCACCACAGGGTACACCGACTCGACCCGGAGGACCACGCCCAGTTCCGCAATCACCACTGAGGACTCCACCTCCTCGACAGGCTACCCCTACTGGCACCCCGACGAAGTTTGCAGGACAGAGTCCGGGCACTCAATGCTTCAAGTGTGGGAAGATTGGTCATTATGCAAATGTTTGCCCACAGAGGATTGCTACTACTCCAGCTCAGAACAGGCAGCAAACTCCAGGAACTGGCAAGGGATATTCTATTGCCAAGGTTAATCAAGTCAGCGTTGATGCTACTCCGGATGGAGGGGACCTCGTAATTGGTATGTTTTATGTTAATGCAATTCCTGCAACCATATTATTTGATTCTGGTGCTACACATTCATTCATGTCTGCTAGATATGCCAACACAAATGAAATACCACTGCTAAAAATGAGAAAACCCCTGATAGTAATTACACCTAAAGGGCCTGTTGAGGCGAATCAAATGACACGTAGATTGACATTAACCATTATGGGTAGAGAATTTGGAGCTACTGCTATAATATTGGAGTCAAGCAGTATAGATTTGATCCTTGGTATGTCATGGCTAAGAAAGGCAAAGGCCGTTATAGCATGTGGTAGAGGTACCGTAGAACTCACTACTACTAAAGGAGAAAGGTTTCAAGTTAATATTGCAGTAACCTCCTCATCTATGCGTGCAATGTTCTTCATGCCTGAGGAGTTTGTTGGTGACAATATCCGGGTGGTTAGAGATTTCCCGGATGTCTTTCCAGAGGAGTTACCAGGAATGCCACCTGATAGAGAAGTTGAGTTTGTTATTGACCTCTTACCTGGAACCGCCCCTATTTCTAAACGGCCATATAGAATGTCCGTAGAGGAGTTGAAGGAACTTAAGAAGCAGTTAACTGAGTTACAAGAGGCTGGGTACATTCGTCCGAGTTCCTCACCTTGGGGAGCACCGGTCTTGTTTGTACAGAAGAAGGATGGATCGCAACGGATGTGTGTGGATTATAGATCTCTTAATGATGTTACGGTGAAGAACAAGTATCCGTTGCCCCGTATTGAGGATTTATTTGATCAGATGAGAGGTGCTAGAGTATTCTCGAAGATTGATCTCCGATCCGGTTACCATCAGATGAGGATTAGACCATCGGATATTCCCAAGACGGCGTTCTCGACTAGATATGGATTATATGAGTTTACTGTTATGTCGTTTGGATTAACCAATGCGCCAGCTTATTTTATGAACTTAATGAACAAGGTGTTTATGGAGTATTTGGACAGATTCGTCGTGGTATTCATCGACGATATTCTTATTTATTCTCAGAGTGAAAGTGATCACGAGGAACATCTGAGGATGGTGCTACAGAAGCTACGAGATAATCAACTCTATGCTAAGTTCAGCAAGTGCGAGTTTTGGATTGGCGAAGTGCCATTTCTTGGTCATATTATTTCTAATGGAGGAATAGCAGTGGATCCTGCTAAAGTTAAGGAGATAATGGAGTGGAGAGTACCCACTACAGTTACTGAGATTCAGAGTTTCTTAGGACTTGCTGGATATTATCGGAGGTTTATCGAAGGATTTTCTAAGATTGCTAAGCCTATGACTTCGCTTCTGGAGAAAGGAAAAGAATTTAAGTGGGACGAGAAGTGTCAAGATAGCTTTGATCTATTGAAGAAGAGGTTGATGTCGCCACCAGTATTGGTTATGCCAGACCTACAGAAAGGATTTGATATTTATTGTGATGCATGTGGCCAAGGACTTGGATGTGTGCTCATGCAAGAAGGACATGTGATTGCCTATGCTTCTCGTCAGTTGCGGAAACATGAATTGAACTACCCCACTCATGACTTGGAATTGGCAGCCGTTGTGCATGCGCTTAAGATTTGGAGACATTATATCATGGGGACCAAGTGCCAAGTGTATACGGATCATAAGAGTTTGAAGTATATATTCACTCAGAAGGATCTCAATCTTAGGCAACGCCGTTGGTTGGAGCTTATTAAGGATTATGATTTGGAGATTCACTATCACCCGGGCAAGGCAAACTTGGTTGCAGATGCCTTGAGTCGCAAGGAGCATGTTCATTCAGCTGTTGTTGCCCAGCTACCCGATGAGATTGTTGAGGATTTCAGGAGACTTAACCTGGGGATAGTTGCTCATACTGAAGGAGTTACTATTGATGTGGAACCTACTTTGGAGCAAGAGATCCGCAAAGGACAAATTGGTGATGCTAAGATAAAAGAGATTAAGGATCTGATTACTGAAGGTCGAGTTCCGGAGTTCACGGAAGATGAGCAGGGCACTGTATGGTTCAAGGACAGGATGTGTGTTCCTGATGTTAAAAGCCTGCGAGAGACTATTTTAAAGGAGGCCCACGACTCGGATTATTCTATTCATCCTGGTAGTACCAAGATGTATCAGGATTTGAAACGGAAGTATTGGTGGTATGGATTGAAAAGAGATGTAGCTGCACATGTGGCTATGTGCGATGTATGTCAAAGAGTTAAGGCTGAACACCAGAGGCCAGCTGGACTACTGCATCCACTGAAGATACCCGAGTGGAAGTGGGAAGAGATTGGTATGGATTTCATTACTGGATTGCCTCGCACCCAGAAAGGATATGATGCTATATGGGTGATTGTGGATAGATTGACTAAAGTGGCTCACTTTATTCCTGTCAAGACTACTTATAAAGGTTCTCAGCTAGCAGAGTTATATATGGCTCGGATTGTGTGTTTACATGGAGTACCAAAGAAGATCGTGTCTGATCGAGGTTCACAGTTTACCTCAAGATTTTGGAGAAGCTTTCATGAGAACATGAGTACAAAGTTGAATTTTAGTACAGCTTATCACCCTCAGACGGATGGACAGACTGAAAGGACTAATCAAGTATTGGAAGATATGTTGAGAGCATGTGCCCTTCAACATGGAGGAAGTTGGGATAAAAGTCTACCGTATGCTGAGTTCTCGTATAATAATAGTTACCAGGCCAGTCTGAAGATGTCACCTTTTGAAGCTTTATATGGGAGGAAGTGCAGGACTCCTTTGTATTGGGATCAGACTGGAGAGAGACAGTTCTTTGGGCCCGAATTGATTCAAGAAGCAGAAGAACAAGTCCGAATAATTCGAGAGAATTTGAGAGTGGCTCAAACCAGGCAAAAGAGCTATGCTGATAATAGAAGAAGACCACTGGAATTTGAAGAAGGAGATCATGTGTATCTCAAGGTGTCACCACTTCGTGGAATGAGGAGATTCAAAGTCAAGGGCAAATTGTCCCCTCGCTACATTGGACCATTCTTGATCTTTAGAAGAGTTGGGGAGATGGCATACCAACTCGAGTTACCTGCTAGTCTATCGGATGTGCATAACGTGTTCCACGTGTCTCAACTTAAGAAGTGTCTCCGTGTTCCCGAGGAACAGTTACCCATGGAAGAGCTCAGTGTTCAAGGTGATTTGACTTACACGGAGTACCCGATCAAGATTTTGGATACATTGACTCGAGTTACAAGAAATAAGGTGATAAAGATGTGCAAAGTCCAATGGAGTCACCACAGTGAAGATGAAGCAACTTGGGAAAGAGAAGAAGAGCTTCGTATAGATTTTCCCCACCTTTTCTCTAGTTCTTCTTAAATCTCGAGGACGAGATTATTTTTAAGGGGGGTAGGATTTGTAACACCCATTTGTAATTGCTAGAAATAATACCAGTAGAAAAACAATTTCTCTCCTTATGTGAGTTTGAACTTTATGCATCATCATATGTGAACACCATGTCCAAAAACAAATAACAAAGAGAGATGCTACTAAATCATTGCATCATGCTGGATATTTTATTTGTGTGTGCATCTTTGTGACAATATTTTAATAATGCAAAAAAAGAAATAGGTGAATACCCAAATGGGGACTTAAATCCTAAAATAATCCTAGAATTAAGAAAAGAGAGAAGGAAAAGATTATACAAATTAGAGGAAAGTAAATGTATGAAAGAATACATTTTGTCCCCACTAATATTTTAATTTAAGTGTTTAACCCAGTTAAGAAGATCACAAACAAGTTTGAATTCAAATTGGGATTTAAATTTGAAAATAGGAAATAAAACATAAAAAGAAAAAGATAAAGGAACTTACCTGGGCCCTAGTGCTCCATTCTGGCCCATCTTGGGTGTTCTCCACGCGAGCCCAGCTGGAGGAAAGTGGCGCCGACACCTTGGGTCCACCGGGCAGTCACCCACGCGCGTGACTCTGCGGCTGGTCTGAGGGCCCCACTGGACAGTGCCCTTCTTCCCTCAGCTGTTGAGCTCGGCTCACTGGAAACCCGGGCCCGCGCGGCAGCGTGTTCATCCTCACCGCCAACTGAAAATCCCGAGCGTGGCGGTGAATCGCCGGTGTGCGCGGAGTCCGTTGTTGACCGACTTCGGCACATAAATGGAATTGCGTCGTGCGCTTCCTAATCCTCTGTCCAGCTCGCGTCCACCTGGAGGGGTTGAGAGAGAGAGAACCAAGGCCGTAGTAACCGGGCGGGCGGAAGGTCGTCCTCCCCGTCGTCGGTCGTGCTCGGCGCCAAATTGGGGCCTCGGGTGCGGACAGAGGGCTTCGCCCGTGCCCCTGGGTCGTTCCGGTGGTGATTGCGGGGCAGGTGGGTGACCGGAGTGCGTCCAATTCGTCTCCGCCGTCGCACATCCGCGGGTCGCCGTGGGCCGACCAAATCGACGCCGGACCTTGGGTAAGAAACCGCCCTCCTAATTCGCCTTCGTCTACTTGTTGCGTCGCACCCTTCAATTTTGGACTAGGAGCACTTAGACGTTGAATTGCGGGCTCGCCGGCGTAGCTCCACCGCGGGGGGGGAAAAGCCAGCCCCGCTGCCTGAGGTTGAAGACGACACGCAGTAACCGTAGATCGGTTCTCGGATGGCTAGGATTAGTTTTGGCGTACCGATTCACTGCGATGGATTCGGCACCGTCGATCTATTCGCGGACGGCTGGATCTGGGCGTCGGGTTCCGCTTCGGAGGGGATGGAATCCGTGCCGTGGATTGGGATCCAACGGTCACTGGTTAATCCCGATCACATAAAATCCTGGCCGTAGATTAGCGATCCGATGGATCCGGTTGGGTACCGCTTCAGTTGGTGTAACGATCTAATCTGTGCCCTCCGCTGCGGATCCAACGGCCCTGAGTGCACCATACCCCTTCGGTCGCCAGTTTTGTAAAAGAAACCCTGGAAAACCGAGGAATCAACCCGCCGTCCTATTTTCACTATGCTCTGTGTCTATAGACTTTCACCCCGAGCCCCCTGTGTTTCTTAGTATTTGAGGCCCAGTCCAGTCAACACGAAAACCAGAGAAAATGTTTATTAAATAGATTTTTAATAGGAAAATAATTGCTAGAACTTCAATAATTCATAGAAAATCCATTTTTAGTCCAAATCACTTCATTCCAGTTGCTAAAATTTTGTAATATTGTTCTCTTTCACCTAGAGCCTCTGTTTTGGCATAAAAACAGTAAGAAATTTATTTATCACTTAATCCTATTTAAAGCACATAAAACCTTTGAAAATGCATAACTTGAAATCTATAACTCAGAAAATTATGATTCCAGTTCCTAGGTTTTTATTTTAATATGTAGAATATCTCTGTGCATTTTGTTTATATGTTTGGTGTAATGTTAATTTCTCTATATGCACTGTGCTTGTTTGTATTGTGGCGAGTAGAAGAGCCCGTTGCTGAGGATCCTGGTGAGCAGCAGGTTGAAGTAGCTGAGCAGGAGCTCATTGAAGGCAAGTTGTGCCCTTGACCACTTTTTACCCAATAATGTTCTTTAAGTATCACTTATCCATGCATAGGTTAATTTGATGGGACCCAATAGGTTACCCTAGATTGTTTATCTCATTACCTTGTTTACCCCTGAATCACTTGGGTAGTTTGCTATTGCTTTATATGGTTTTGGGATAATCATTTATTACCTCTATGTTCCAATTCTTGTTGTTATTCTGTTTATGTTCATGTTGATATCATTAATGTTAATTGGAACATAGAGCTTAACTTGAGTAACACGTGCCACCACAAGGGAGGAATGGGACCCCTTGGCTGACTAATTAGGAAAGCTAGTGGAAGACTACCTTACCCGAAAGGGGCAAGGGCAGTAGGGGAGAGGTCAGTGCGGGGAGGTCCCTGGTTGATTTTGCTGGGATGGCAGTCAGCCAGGAACCCTGTACTGGATCTTCCTATAAACTGTAGCGGGTTTTCGGAAGCTAGTGGAACTTTGTAAAGGCCTTGTAGTGTTGCCCTGCCGCGCTTCCTAGGTAGAGGTGTATGGGATTCATGACCCCTTGGCAGATGGGTAACATGACTTGTGGGTAAAGGGTACAACCTCTGCAGAGTGTAAAACTGGTATACTAGCCGAGCTCACGGTCATGAGCAGCTCAGGACTCTCTGATGTTTAAATTATGGAACTTAAATTCAATTTTGTCATTTGCATTGCATGGGTTTGTTATTAATTTTGTTCTATTACTTTATTTATGGTTTGGTATTTACTTACACTTAGTAACTGCTAATAAAATTTTGACCAACTACTTAAAAGCAATGCTCAGCTTTAACCCCTGTCTTTGATTAAGCCTTACACATCACATGAACTCACACCTTTGTGAGTTTATGTCCACTGGATTCCCCACAACTTGTTGAGCTATGATCATGTGTGAGCTCACCCTTGCTGTCTCACACCCCCCCCCCCACAGGAGATGATCAGGTGGTTCAGGAGGAGCTGCCTAACACAGAGGAGTTCGATCTGATCTAGGTGGCGTTTCCCAGTCGACATTGGCGCCGACGATCATTAGTTTGTTTTATCTTTATTATTTTATTTTGTAATAAGTCTTCCGCTATGTAATAAATACTCTGATGTTAATGACATTTATCTCTATACACTCTGTTATTATATATGTTGTCTTCTTGGCGCATGTATGAGATGCACCCGGCTTTGTTCCTTTAAACCGGGTGTTACATTGTAATAGCAATGTAGCTGTATTCTGTCCTCCCTCAGATCCTACTAAAGCGTCTCCGGGTCCTCCCCCGAAAGATGACGATGAAATTAAAAAGATGGCTGAAGCTATCATGGATCAAGTTGTCAATCAACTTCTGAACGAAGCTGCTGAAGTAGTACTTAGGGAAGACTAGGTGTTATTGTAAAAATATTTGAAATATAATATGTGTGGTATCTTGTAACCCTGAATGTAATATATTTGCTTTTAACGATTCGATTCTTTACGATGCATGAAACTTTACATACGTACCGTTTTTGAGCCTTCGGCGAAAAAACACCTTCCCTTCTTTTCATGCTTCGTGAAGATAGAAAAACTTTTATGCATCACAACAATGTCCATAGTGCTCTGATGAAGAATATCCAAGCTTCGTGAAAACATTCTCCGAAGCTATATTCCGAAGATCAATATTGTATCCCCTTGTGACTTAGCACGATTTTCACTTTCTCAAAGCATTGTTCCGAAGGTCGATACTGTGTCCCCTTCTTTTGCCATATGCAACATGATGTATGATGCTTATGCTATGCAAAATGATGCGATGATGTTATGTTATGTAGATGACATTTGTTCCGAAGATACACACACATCCCCGTAAAATACAAAATCTTTTTGTATCAGCGCTGACTTTTCGCTGTAAGCCTCCCTTAGGAGCTTCTTCGCCTTTTACTTCAGCGGAATCAGCGTTGACTTTTCGCTGTAAGCTCTGCATTCCCTTAGGAACGACTTTGGAGCTTCTTCGCCTTTTACTTTCGGCGGAATCAGCGTTGACTTTTCGCTGTAAGCTCTGCATTCCCTTAGGAACGACTTTGGAGCAGAAAACTTACACTGCGCTCCCTTCGGAACGGCTTTTTGTGACTTCGGCAAACTTACTCTGCGTTCCTTAGAACGACTTTTTGTTGCTTCGAAAAAATTTTCGATAATTTGAAGGTCCTCTTTGTTATCGCAAATCTTTAAACTGAATGAACGAGCTTCGGACTGAATTATTTACATGAAACCTAAACAATGTCCTTTATTATACGGAAAATAAAACTGAATGAAAAAGATTGCTATTAAGGTAGGATATTTGTCAATAGATGTGCTTTGACTCTGGCACAGTGCTGTTGACTGTGCGAGCTTCGGACTGTTCTCTGAAGTCCCTTTGGTGTGGAGCATATTGGCTCCCTTCTGGCTGCTGGCCTTGTTGCAGCGGTGGTGGAGGCGGAAGCTGTTGCCAGGAAGCTTGAGGTTGACTCACCGAAGCAACAGAAACTGCAGGGTGATTGCCTACATACTCTGGGATGTAAGGCGAATGATACGAAGCAGTGTGCATGACCTGCTTCGACTGAGCCTGTTGTGCTGCAGCTTCGGCTATTTCCTTTTGCTTCTGGATGGTAACATGGCACATCCTGGTGGTATGGCCTTTGTTCTCACCCCAGAACAAGCAAAAAATTCTTCTTGGCTGATTGCCAAATCTTCCGCCGAAGCCCCTGGCACCTCTGCCTCTCGGAGCTAGTGGTCGGAAGGAGCCTTGCTGTTGCCCCGAAGTCTGTGAGGAACACTGTGGCCTTTGCTGTTGGCTCCCTGTATCATCATTTTGGGTAGAGTTATGAATTGATCTAACGTGCCTCGGATAGAACCTCCCTCCGAAGCCCCTGGTCATTTCAGAAAACCTGAAAGCCTCCTCCCTTCTTTGGCGAAAATCATTATCGGCCCGAATGTACTCGTCCATCTTCTGGAGCAGCTTCTCCAAAGTTTGAGGAGGCTTCCTAGCGAAGTACTAAGCTGACGGTCCTGGCCGAAGCCCCTTGATCATGGCCTCAATGACAATTTCGTTGGGCACTGTTGGTGCCTGTGCCCTCAAACGCAAGAACCTCCGGACGTACGCCTGAAGGTACTCTTCGTGATCCTGGGTGCACTAGAATAGAGCTTGAGCCGTGACCGGCTTCGTCTGGAACCCTTGGAAACTAGTTAACAACAAGTCCTTCAGCTTTTGCCACGAAGTGATCGTTCCTGGTCGAAGGGAGGAGTACCAGGTTTGAGCAACACTCCTGACAGCCATAACAAAAGATTTGGCCATGACCGCAGCATTGCCACCATACGAAGATACTGTTGCTTCGTAGCTCATCAAAAACTGCTTCGGGTCTGAGTGGCCATCAAATATGGGAAGCTGAGGCGGCTTGTAGGACGGAGGCCAAGGTGTAGCCTGCAGCTCAGCGGACAGAGGAGAAGCATCATCGAAAACAAAATTCCCATGATGGAAATTGTCATACCAGTCATCTTCATTGAGGAAACCCTCCTGATGAAGGTCTTGGTGCTGAGGCCTTCGGTGTTGCTCATCCTGAGTAAGATGACGAACCTCCTCAGAGGCTTCGTCTATCTGCCTTTGCAGTTCAGCTAGCCTGGCCATCTTTTCCTTCTTCCTTTGCACCTGTTGATGAAGCATCTCCATGTCTCTGATTTCTTGGTCTATCTCATCCTCTGGCTGTGTCGGGCTAACAGCCTTCCTTTTCTGGCTTCGGGCTTCCCGAAGAGAGACAGTCTCCTGATTGTGGTCCAGCGGTTGGAGAGCTGCAACGCCAGTTGCTGAAGCTTTCTTCGGCGCCATAGCGAAGGTTTATGGTTGCCGAAGGTGTTCAAAAACTCAAAGAGTGGAAGTGAGTTCACCGGAGGTGGGCGCCAATGTTGGGGACTCATTCTCAAATGCTTCGAATTAAGAACAAGGCAACATAAAAAGTGTTAAATGATAAAGTCTTTCGTCCTCTGAAACATTATTTCCCTTCGGGATATAATGTATTTCGGACGAAGACCACAAACAATATACCTTCGTAAGCACAATAAATAATGATGAAGAACTTATATGTAACATAAGAAGTAATATAAACATTTAAATATTATCACAACGTCATTTCTATTTTATTATCATAGAAAAATAGAAATGATTCCAGATTACAAGTGTACCTTCGGATTGCAGGAAGGCAAAAATATAAGGATGACGCAAAAGCAAATGCCAAGTCAGCGTGAACAGTACGGGAGTACTGTTCATCTATTTATAGGCGTGGGACGCAGCCCATGTAAAATTACATTCATGCCCATTACATTTGCTAATGACTTATGGGAATCTATTAAGGCCTAAGTAGTCTTTTCATCTTTAGGTCGGTTCCCCTTTCTGCTATCGCGACGAAGCTTTCCTGCGCATAGCTTCGGCTGTGCACCATCCTTCGTACAACTTGGTAATCAGCCCGTCCTTCATCTCAATCCCCCTTCGTCTGGCTTAGGCTTCGTCCTGACCGTACTCCATGTTCATAATCTGAGTCCGAAGATACCTGTTCATATAATTCACTTGGAAAACATTGTCAAATCTTGTTTTTGAGGACCTTCGGAGGACGAAGGCCCCCAACAGTAGCCCCTCGCAATATTAATTTGTTAGTGATAAATTCAGATTGCGATATGGACGAAGGCCTTAAGCCGAAGGTCCGAAAAAACACCTTCCCTTTGCTAGAATAGCAACATTCACTGACAAGCGGGGTCTTTCAATTTTCAACGCACTGGGCGTATAAATAAGATCATACCGCAAACTCATTTGGTACGCTCTCTTGCCATCTGCTCCCGCTCACTCAATTTTTAGCTCTTGCGCACTAAGATTTGCTGAGCTTTTAGTTTTGAAGCTTCGGCTTTGAAAACAGTTTTTTAGTGTTTCCGAAGATGTCTGAAGATAAGAAGGCTGCTGCTGAGATGAAGCTGAGTCTCGACGAAGAGAAGAACTTGGGGTTTCTTATAGCGATGTCGAAGACCAATACGGAAAAAATTACCAAGGAGATTCTGGAGGGTTTGTCTGAAGATACTGGTGACAGCGACAGTTATGATGTGGACAGTGGTGGTGAAGACTCCGAAGATCGCCCCTGGCGACCAAGCCATTCAGTTTTTGGCAAGTCAGGTATCAAAGAAAATCATCTTGTCAACATGAGGGGAAGATACTTCCGGGATTTATCCATTGTGAGGGTCGACGAAGGAGAGAAAACTTGCCCGACCCCTGAGGAAAATGAAGTCGTAGTGTTCCGAAGCTTTTTGAAGGCTGGACTGCGATTTCCCCTGAGCAGCTTTGTCGTAGAAGTGCTGAAAATGTTTGAAATCTATCTTCATCAACTTACCCCCGAAGCAATTATAAGGCTGAATATCTTCGTGTGGGCCGTAACAAGCCAAGGCCTGGAACCCGATGCGAAAAGTTTCTGCAACATACACGAGTTATCATACGAGACAAAACCCTGGGGTAAGGAACAGTATCATAATAATTTTGGCTGCTACAGTTTCGTCTCTCGGTCTGGGTCAAGCTGTCCCGTGCCAACATTTCGGAAGAGCTGGCCCGGCGACTGGATGACAGAATGGTTCTATGTGAAAAATGACCTGAAAGCACGGGAAGATATTAAAGGTATAATTATGCGCCCTATTTGGCAAAGTTTCGGCCTGCGAAAGCCGAAGGTTGAGATGAATGAAGCTGCCGAAGAATGCCAGAGAGCCTTCGGAGTTATTTGTTCTTTTATTGGAACGAGAGATTTGGTACAAGAACATATTGCCTTCAGAGTATGGCCGCTCGCGGAGAAATGGGAAATGCCGCAAGAAACCATGAAGGAGGCCGACGAAGGTGGACTTATCAGGCTGAAGTATACTATCAAGTTCGGAGATAAATTCGTTGAGCCAGATGATGACTGGTTAAAGAGTATTGAAAATTTAAGTGATGAACTGCTTGGGGCTTATTCGAAGGCCAAAGATACTGCACTGTCAGCAGCCTTCGGAGGCCGAAAAAAGAAAAGGCTGAACCGGGTGTTTGATGCAATCGGGTTCGTCTACCCTGACTATCGTTATCCCATTCGAGGGCAGAAAAGAAAAAACACAACCTCTGCGAAAGAAGAAGCTGCAACTGCTCCTAGCAAGCCAGAACCGAAAAGAAAGAAGATAAAGGTCCTCACCCATCGGCCACGCTATATTGAACCAGCTTCGGTGCCTGAGTTCACCGGAGAAACTTCTTCGGCCACCGAAGCTGAAAAGCCAACCAAACCAACCTTACTGCCAGAAGTCGCAGAAATGGCCGAAGCGCCAACAAAGATGGAATTGGAAGAACCGAAGATTTTATTACCAGAAACCAAAGAGATGGCCGAAGCGCCATCCACAGAAAAAATGGAAGAAGCGGAAAAACCAACTGAGGAAAAAACATCAGAAGTTTTTAGTCCTGCAGCAAATGTTGAGACAGTAAAAAATCAAAAGGTGTCAGCAGTGACTCCGAAAAGAAAGAGAATGGCTAATGTGCTAGATGTTCTGGAAACAATTAAATCTTCAAGCACACCTCCGAAGAAGACTGTTGCCATTCCCGAAGCGAAAACTGAAATTTCTGATACTAAAGCTCCAGAGCAAGAAACTGAAGCCGAAGCTGGGTCCTCAGAGGCCACGAAGATAAAATCCTTGGAAACCGAGGAAGAAAAAATAACAGAGCCAACTTTCGTTGAAGAAATCAGTGTCATTGCCCCCGAAGCATCCCCCAAAGTCCTTGATTATATTGTTCGACATGCTTCGGGGAAAAAGTTATCAGAAGAAGAAATTTTCGAAGCTAATCATTATGCCAAAGAATTGAAATATCCGAAGGGGGCACTAGTGTTCAATGGTACAAATGAAGAAGATTTCCTATACTGCCTCCCGGATAACAAAGAATTACTTGTCTGCCGGGAAATGGCCCGAAGCATGGGGTTTCCGAAGCTGGAGGCTGGCCTCTGCGCGATGACAAAGGACGATCTTGCGGACAGCCTTGCGTATAATAGCCTGAAGGTACGAAATCTGCGCATTTGGAAACTTTATGATTTGAAATCTATTGTTTTATTCTTATACTAACTTTTTACATATAGGGTTTAATACTAAGCAACGCGCTGAGAGCGCAAAAGAATGCCGAAGACGAGAGCTATGAAATTGCTTTCAACAACCTTCGAACAGAGGTTATCAAACTAAGGAACGAAGCCCTGGAAAAGGACAAAATTCTAGTTACATTGGTGGATAAAATAAAGGAGAACGAAGCTGCGTCTAAAGCGCAAGTTGCAGCTCAAAAGCACGAGATTGACGATCTTCGGAAGCAATTAGCCCGGGCTAAAGAAGAACGCATACTTGAAGAAACGAAGCGAGAACTTAGCGACCAATGGGCAAATCATTTAGAAGGAACTGTCGAAGAGCTTCGTTCGTCCAAGAAAAGATGCTATAACAAATCTATAGAATGTGTTAAGAAAATGAAAACTAGCTTCGCCAGCGTTGGCGCATTTTCGAGTGAAGAAAACTTTACGAGAGGCAACCCCGAAGGCCCCATTGAATGGATTAGCCACGAAGCTGAGGCCTTCGAAGAAATTTTAAATAGCCGTGGAGATATATGTGCTTTTTCGGGTGCCAGGGGAATTGCCACCATTTTGGAGAAAAAGGGCTGTGAGCATGTAAAGATTTTAGCGCAATCCGAGGCTGCTTTGTCCTTCGAAGATGCAAGAGATCCTTCGGCCGAAGCTAGCGTGGTTGGTGGAAAATTTTTCACCGATGTCTGGGATAATGGTGGCCGAGAAATGGCTCGAGAAATTATCCAGAGAAGCGAGAAGGGCATTCACGACGCTAGAGAAGTAGCTAAGGCCGTTGACAAAAGCTCAGAGCCCGAAGGGCAAATAGGTATTAACTAGTGGTTTTTATTGTGTTGTAATTTTTAATTTTAAACTTCGTTCGCAATTTGTAATAGCAATGTAGCTGTATTCTGTCCTCCCTCAGATCCTACTAAAGCGTCTCCGGGTCCTCCCCTGAAAGATGACGATGAAATTAAAAAGATGGCTGAAGCTATCATGGATCAAGTTGTCTATCAACTTCTGAACGAAGCTGCTGAAGTAGTACTTAGGGAAGACTAGGTGTTATTGTAAAAATATTTGAAATATAATATGTGTGGTATCTTGTAACCCTGAATGTAATATATTTGCTTTTAACGATTCGATTCTTTACGATGCATGAAACTTTACATATGTACCGTTTTTGAGCCTTCGGCGAAAAAACACCTTCCCTTCTTTTCATGCTTCGTGAAGATAGAAAAACTTTTATGCATCACAACAATGTCCATAGTGCTCTGATGAAGAATATCCAAGCTTCGTGAAAACATTCTCCGAAGCTATATTCCGAAGATCAATATTGTATCCCCTTGTGACTTAGCACGATTTTCACTTTCTCAAAGCATTGTTCCGAAGGTCGATACTGTGTCCCCTTCTTTGGCCATATGCAACATGATGTATGATGCTTATGCTATGCAAAATGATGCGATGATGTTATGTTATGTAGATGACATTTGTTCCGAAGATACACACACATCCCCGTAAAACACAAAATCTTTTTGTATCAGCGCTGACTTTTCGCTGTAAGCCTCCCTTAGGAGCTTCTTCGCCTTTTACTTCAGCGAAATCAGCGTTGACTTTTCGCTGTAAGCTCTGCATTCCCTTAGGAACGACTTTGGAGCTTCTTCGCCTTTTACTTTCGGCGGAATCAGCGTTGACTTTTCGCTGTAAGCTCTGCATTCCCTTAGGAACGACTTTGGAGCAGAAAACTTACACTGCGCTCCCTTCGGAACGGCTTTTTGTGACTTCGGCAAACTTACTCTGCGTTCCTTAGAACGACTTTTTGTTGCTTCGAAAAAATTTTCGATAATTTGAAGGTCCTCTTTGTTATCGCAAATCTTTAAACTGAATGAACGAGCTTCGGACTGAATTATTTACATGAAACCTAAACAATGTCCTTTATTATACGGAAAATAAAACTGAATGAAAAAGATTGCTATTAAGGTAGGATATTTGTCAATAGATGTGCTTTGACTCTGGCACAGTGCTGTTGACTGTGCGAGCTTCGGACTGTTCTCTGAAGTCCCTTTGGTGTGGAGCATATTGGCTCCCTTCTGGCTGCTGGCCTTGTTGCAGCGGTGGTGGAGGCGGAAGCTGTTGCCAGGAAGCTTGAGGTTGACTCGCCGAAGCAACAGAAACTGCAGGGTGATTGCCTACATACTCTGGGATGTAAGGCGAATGATACGAAGCAGTGTGCATGACCTGCTTCGGCTGAGCCTGTTGTACTGCAGCTTCGGCTATTTCCTTTTGCTTCTGGATGGTAACATGGCACATCCTGGTGGTATGGCCTTTGTTCTCACCACAGAACAAGCAAAAAATTCTTCTTGGCTGATTGCCAAATCTTCCGTCGAAGCCCCTGGCACCTCTGCCTCTCGGAGCTAGTGGTCGGAAGGAGCCTTGCTGTTGCCCCAAAGTCTGTGAGGAACACTGTGGCCTTTGCTGTTGGCTCCCTGTATCATCATTTTGGGTAGAGTTATGAATTGATCTAACGTGCCTCGGATAGAACCTCCCTCCGAAGCCCCTGGTCATTTCAGAAAACCTGAAAGCCTCCTCCCTTCTTTGGCGAAAATCATTATCGGCCCGAATGTACTCGTCCATCTTCTGGAGCAGCTTCTCCAAAGTTTGAGGAGGCTTCCTAGCGAAGTACTGAGCTGACGGCTGACGGTCCTGGCCGAAGCCCCTTGATCATGGCCTCAATGACAATTTCGTTGGGCACTGTTGGTGCCTGTGCCCTCAAACGCAAGAACCTCCGGACGTACGCCTGAAGGTACTCTTCGTGATCCTGGGTGCACTGGAATAGAGCTTGAGCCGTGACCGGCTTCGTCTGGAACCCTTGGAAACTAGTTAACAACAAGTCCTTCATCTTTTGCCACGAAGTGATCGTTCCTGGTCGAAGGGAGGAGTACCAGGTTTGAGCAACACTCCTGACAGCCATAACAAAAGATTTGGCCATGACCGCAGCATTGCCACCATACGAAGATACTGTTGCTTCGTAGCTCATCAAAAACTGCTTCGGGTCTGAGTGGCCATCAAATATGGGAAGCTGAGGCGGCTTGTAGGACGGAGGCCAAGGTGTAGCCTGCAGCTCAGCGGACAGAGGAGAAGCATCATCGAAAACAAAATTCCCATGATGGAAATTGTCATACCAGTCATCTTCATTGAGGAAACCCTCCTGATGAAGGTCTTGGTGCTGAGGCCTTCGGTGTTGCTCATCCTGAGTAAGATGACGAACCTCCTCAGAGGCTTCGTCTATCTGCCTTTGCAGTTCAGCTAGCCTAGCCATCTTTTCCTTCTTCCTTTGCACCTGTTGATGAAGCATCTCCATGTCTCTGATTTCTTGGTCTATCTCATCCTCTGGCTGTGTCGGGCTAACAGCCTTCCTTTTCTGGCTTCGGGCTTCCCGAAGAGAGACAGTCTCCTGATTGTGGTCCAGCGGTTGGAGAGCTGCAGCGCCAGTTGCTGAAGCTTTCTTCGGCGCCATAGCGAAGGTTTGTGGCTGCCGAAGGTGTTCAAAAACTCAAAGAGTGGAAGTGAGTTCACCGGAGGTGGGCGCAAATGTTGGGGACTCGTTCTCAAATGCTTCGAATTAAGAACAAGGCAACATAAAAAGTGTTAAATGATAAAGTCTTTCGTCCTCTGAAACATTATTTCCCTTCGAGATATAATGTATTTCGGACGAAGACCACAAACAACATACCTTCGTAAGCACAATAAATAATGATGAAGAACTTATATGTAACATAAGAAGTAATATAAACATTTAAATATTATCACAACGTCATTTCTATTTTATTATCATAGAAAAATAGAAATGATTCCAGATTACAAGTGTACCTTCGGATTGCAGGAAGGCAAAAATATAAGGATGACGCAAAAGCAAATGCCAAGTCAGCGTGAACAGTACGGGAGTACTGTTCATCTATTTATAGGCGTGGGACGCAGCCCATGTAAAATTACATTCATGCCCATTACATTTGCTAATGACTTATGGGAATCTATTAAGGCCTAAGTAGTCTTTTCATCTTTAGGTCGGTTCCCCTTTCTGCTATCGCGACGAAGCTTTCCTGCGCATAGCTTCGGCTGTGCACCATCCTTCGTACAACTTGGTAATCAGCCCGTCCTTCATCTCAATCCCCCTTCGTCTGGCTTAGGCTTCGTCCTGACCGTACTCCATGTTCATAATCTGAGTCCGAAGATACCTGTTCATATAATTCACTTGGAAAACATTGTCAAATCTTGTTTTTGAGGACCTTCGGAGGACGAAGGCCCCCAACAGTAGCCCCTCGCAATATTAATTTGTTAGTGATAAATTCAGATTGCGATATGGACGAAGGCCTTAAGCCGAAGGTCCGAAAAAAACACCTTCCCTTTGCTAGAATAACAACATTCCCTTGGCTTCATATACTCTGTCAAATGGTTTAGGTGGAATAGCTACAGGGATGGACAAGAGAACCTCTTCTTGGCCATAACTCAACCTGATGGTTCTCAGATCAGTGTTGAGGAGAGCTTTATGTTGAGCTAACCAATTCATGCCCAAAATTACATCTATATCTTGGCCTTTCAGAACAATCATATTTGTAGGAAAGTCCCATTCAGCCAATGTTACGGGCACTTGGAAAGCCACTTCTTTAGTGAATATTTGCCCTCCGGGCGAATGAATAGTAAACCCTTCCCTTGATTCAGTATATGGAATGCAATGTTTCTCCACAAACTTCTTGCTTATAAAAGTATGTGAAGCACCAGAATCAAAGAGAATAATTGCAGGGTGATTGGCCACTAGAAACGTACCCATCATAACCGGTTCGCCTTCCGGTGTTGTGGCCACTTGAGTATAATAAATCCGCCTAGTTTTCTTCATATTTTTGCCCACGGTATTGTTTGTCGCATTTCCCTGGCCTTGAGCGGAATTCCCTGAACTCTGCTGATTATTTGATCGGCTCTGCTTCAGGTATGGACAGTCCTTGATAAAATGTCCGGACTTTCCACAATTAAAGCAGCCTGTTGAAAATCTTTGGAGGGCAGGGAAACGAGTACCAATGGCACCCGGCTGAGTGGTTGAGATGGGGGCAGTGGTAGGATGGATGAAAACTAGTTGCTTGAAAGGGTAGGAGGGCGGACGGGGTGAAGAACGATTCGGATTAAAAGGTCGGATCACCAACCTTTGTCTTTTCTCAGGCCCCTGATTGGGCCGGTTGGCTCCATAGCCCTTTGATTTTCCCGGGCCTGCATATTTGGCTTCGACTGACTGTGTCATGCTGACAGCCCGGCAATACGTGAGGTCGAGGCAAGTGGCCATTTTCCGCTGCAGCCAGTCACTGAGACCCCTCATAAAACAATTTTTCTTCTTCAGGTCAGTGTTGACCTGATCGATGGCATATATGGGACAAGTGGTTGAATTTGTTGAGATACTGAGTGACAGTATCCCCACCTTGTTTGAGCTTCATAAACTCCTCCCGTTTCATATGGAGCACCCCTTCAGGAATATAGTGCTCCCAGAAAGCCAGCTTGAATTCGTCCCAAGTAATTTGATGACCAGCTAGTTGAATAGCCACATAGTTTCCCCACCAAGTACTGGCAGGGCCTCGCAACGGTTGTGCCGCAAATAAGGGCTTTTCAGTCTTCTTGCATCGGAGAAGCCCGAACTTTTGTTCAATAACTCGGATCCACTCATCCGCTTCCAGAGGATCTTCAGCCTTCACAAATAACGGGGGACATGTTTTGGAGAAGTCCAAATATGATGTTTCACGGGGTCCTTGCAGATATGCTCGCCCGCCTTGCTGTTGCATTTGTTGTCCTACCATTTCCCGCAGAAAGCGGGTGTTGTCGGCCGTAGCGTTAACTAAGGCAACGATGGCCTCGGCTAATGTTGGAGGTATAGGGGGCGGATTAGGAGTTGCTTCCCTCCCACAGGAGGTCCCTGCACTATCCTGTGCACGAGTCTTGGACGGCATCTGAGGCAAAGAACATTTGGAAAAATATAATATGCCAAAGCAAACCATCCATTTTACATTAATAAAAAGGGTAATGGTACAGACTCGAATTTACAACAGGATTACATTACCTATTACACATTACCACTATTTATATACTACATTATTCTAGCTTCTTATCACTTTTAGTAGCTTCACTATCGGGCGTAGGAGACCATTCATCAACCAACTTCATAGAGGGAGGAGGCCTGAAAAGGTCCAGTTCACCATCAAGTGCTTCTCCCGCTACCCCAGAAGGTCCGGCTCCCATTCCGACAGGATCCGCAGGTACGTTAGGGTGCAATTGTGAATACAACACATGAACCTCCTCATGTAGTATATTACAATATACTTGCAAGTGGTCCACGGCTGTGCTAAGCTCCTCCACGCAGGCTCGAGCTTTGGCTTCCTTGGCCCAAGCAAGTGAATGCGAGTTAACAGCCCAATCGAGCGCTAAATCTCGTTTAGCAAGTTGGTCTTGCAAGTGTCGGATGTCAGTTCTTAACTCGTTTATTCGCTGACCATCCTCAACCCATACTTCGTTCCTGTGATGGAGCTCTGTTCGAAGATGCTCGACCTGAGCCTCTAGATCTCTGATAGGATCATTGCTACCACTACTACTGTCTTCATGCCTTGGAGCTAGTTGATGGCGAGGTATGCCAATTGGTCCGGTAGACTTGCGCGCAGTTTTCCTTGTGCGCGGCGGCATTTCTCTAAGGGGGGATAATCTTATTAAAATAGTTTGTAGTATGATGCATGCATAATTACAGAATCAACCTTACTTGATTCACAACCTTCTATATAGTGCACTCTAATATCTGGTCTTGAAGTAGAGAAGGTAGTTAGATAAGAAAGAAAGAAATTTTCTAGATAAGTCTTTGAAAATTCTTTTTGAAAATGCCTCATAACATCTGCAGAGATGGGCTTCGCTCCGATACCAGCTGTGACGGAACCTCCCAAGTCATTAGGCCCACCTATAGTTGTCCTTGTCCAATGGACCTCAGACAACCCTGCAGGTGCCCCTGAATCACTTGACAAGTTCGGTCTGCTTTCTTAACCTTTCCCAAGAGCATTTCACCCATCACGCAGACATTACAATACATCGGAGATACGAAAATGCGGAAGCGGTAACTTATATTAAAGTAAGAGAGAGTTGTAATATTACAGACCAAAAACAAATATAAGAGTGCTGAGTATTATTATTATTACATACCCAGGGAGGCAAAAACCCCTCCCGATAAACATGAAACAAAAGTTTTAACGGAGGATCCTCTCCTCCCGAAGCTTCACTCCTGGTTTTCTTCTTTGGACACCACCTTTGAACAAAAGCAGCAAAAGTTTGCCGCTTCCTCACCTAAAACAACATGGGACAAAGCTCTGAGTATGAAGTGTACTTTCGCAAGTCTTACCGGTCAAAATAAAAGACTCTTAAGGATATGATGGCCTTTGGGATTCAAGGTAAGGCTTATCAATAATCAATGACTCTATTTGCAGAAATGCTTACTAATAGTGGATCCTTAAAAATCCAGTTTTAATTATCAGGTTAAGATTACCTGCATCTAGAGTTCTTTCTACGCTAGTTCAATCACTTGACCTATACTAGCCAATTTCTTATCAACCCTTCTTATTCATTGGAATTCTACGTGTAGGTCAGTGACCAAGTCTTCATGTCCGGCGAAGTTACGGCGATCCAAATCGATTATACTCAGTTGAGGATCTCCAATCACACGACATATGTAGCACTTAAACCTTGCATATGTCAACTCGCCACCGAGGTTCTTAAGACCAGATCAGGTTCACGCCAACCGAGAGTACAGATACACCACCGTTCAGCCTCTTGCCATGGAGGGTACACGCTACTCTCGCCATCTCTCCACTCCCATTGCGTGTTATCTTATTTTGGTATTAGTCTGCTCGAGGCAAAGCTTACCCATGACGAGGCATGTGACCAATTAAAGGGTCCCCGATCATCAAGCCTACATCGAGAAGGTCCTTAATCGACTCAGACGGAGACACTACACCGAGACTCTCTTTCTCGTGCAAGTCACCCGCCCGGTCTCAGCTTTATCCTTTCAAACCCCAAAGTTTGGTACCTGGTAGAGGTACATCTTTTTCGATGTTGAGCCCATCATGGCCATGATGGATCCACCATCAAGTTTTATTTTCGAAAACATCCCACCCACTTTGAAGCATCATCTTTTTGTGAAAACAAAACATTTTGTTTTTCTAGAGCAAAGCTAAGCATAAGAAAAACTTTTTGTAAATCTGGGATTAAGGAGAAGTAATCAAATCCAAGGAAGGAAATGCAGGAATTGGTTTAGCACACAACTCCTATCACTTAATGCATCAAGCAAGTAAGAAAGATTTTAAAAGGAACAAGGAGGTGGCAAATGCACCGGGGCTTGCCTTGTGTTACTGGTGAATCAGGCTCTATTCCGCAGATATCAAAATAAAAATAGCTGCCTGTCTGATGTTCCTCAAGTGGTGGTGGTGAAGTCCTCGCTTCTTCGACCTCTACTTCCTCCTCGTTTTCTAAATATAGCCATATATAATAATGAATGTTTATGTAATGCTCATGAGGATGCAAAGATAATAAAAGTTTATTATCTACAGTCTTGAATATAACTTTCCTTCACGGATTTCCGAGAAACTAGGGTTCTCGGAGTCTTTAGTGAAGTTCATAGGGCAGGGGGGCTAGGGTTTTGGGTTCTAAGTATCAAACATGGTCCAAATCATACCAAATTTTACCTAAGGCTTCTAAATATTATTTAGGGTTTACCCTAAAAGTTTAGTGAATTTTGGATTTATTATTTATTTCCTAAAAATCCAGAAGCATGGTTTTTGGCTATTTAAAATGCTCTATAATTTCTTTTTTGGACTAAAAATCATGAAACTATTTTTATTAAATACTATAGGAAATTAGAAGCCTAACAATATTGGTCTGGTATTTTTAGCATTTTTTTACAATTTTCTAAGAATTTCTTAAGTCCGGGAGAAAAAGAAAAAAGAAAAAATGCTACAGGCTTGGGCTGATTCTGGCCCGAGCCGGCCCATTACTGGAGGAAAGCGCCCGCACGCGCGCCCACGTGCAGACTTTGCACAGAGACCCCTGTTGTTTTAAATATCCCGAACTGAGTTCACCGCACTATGAGTCGCTGACAGTTACAGTTAGATCCCTGAACTTCTATTCCTTCACAGAGCTCGGTCCACAACGGTGGACGGTGACACACCGATCTCCGGTGAGCCGTACCGGCCGGATCACGCAAAGACCGGCGCTCCCGAGTGGCAGACACCAAATCGGACCCCGCCCAATCATTTCCCCCCCCCCCCACTTAATTTTACTAACAAGGCTCTGAATCAACCGGTCCACGGAGACAGTGCGGACAGTCAAAGGAACTAATGTGTTCCCGGCGATCCAGGGCAGCCTAACCCAATTGGCGGGGTCGGGGAGCAACAGGGGCACACAAGCATGCTAAAACAAAAGAACAGGGAGTTTGCACGGACCTAGGATTCGCTGACCACGGTGAGGTCAAACCGAGCGGTGTTCTTGAGTGATTTGGGGGAAATGAGAAATTAGAGAGCTCTGGTGAGCAATTGGAGGCACGACTTGGTGGCTTGGTGCGTGATTACCCTACAGACCCGACGGTGTGCTCAATTTATAGTGTGCTTGAGCCGTGGTCTCCAATTTTGGATTGGCGCGCTGGCGGTCGGAGAAGAAAGAAGTTACTGGCGCACGAGATTAGTGGCTGTAACCGTGGCAACTTCACCGGCGATCTCTGGACAGGTCAGTACGAGTCACGGCAGCATGGTTAAAGTGTTGAGGCACATGGCACAAGACCGTGAGGTGTCTAACTCCGGCGAGGATTGATCCCAGGCGATTGGGGTAGAGCGGACACGGCGACCGGAGTAAACAGTGGCCGGAGTTCATCCACTGGGTGATATTTTGCACCCCCACAACGTTATCCAACGACGCCGAGCACGAATCACGTCGACCGACGTAAATCTGGACGCGCGGCTCACCGGCGGCGAGGGGGACTGAACCTAGGGATATTTAGTGCATTGTACCATCAGATATTTCTTCAGTTAGCCAGATAGACCAAGTTTGGCATCGATTTTCTCCTAAATTTACATGGCAAGTTATTGATCGGCCAGTAGCAAATTTGTTGTCCAATGATCCAGCTATAAACCGACTGTGGTCACCATGCTCAAACATCCACGGGATCATCTTCAAAATGGCCCCCAAAGTTCATCCCAAGCCCGTGAATACCATAATTCAGGTTTTAGACAGACTGACAGCCCAACTTGATGCTTATTTTATTCCAATTTCTCTTCAGTACAAGTGTTTAGTTACTTAAGTCAACTTGTTCTCCAATGATAGCTCAACAACTTTGATGTGTTGATCTAGGGCAAACTCCTCATAATTTGGAAGATATAGGGCTTCAAAGTTGAGCCAAATGCACTGAAATTAGACTTAACTCCATAGGGTTCGAATAAGACTTTTTGCAATTTGGCCCAAAACTTAGGGTTTAAGTTGCAAATCTACATACTTGTGAACCATATGAGTTAAGATGCCCTAATTTCATGGTTTTTGCACTTAGGTCCAAAAATGTGCATATTTTGCATACAACCCCCTAGGGTTTTAGTCCAGGGTTTCTCAGGGGTCTATTTAGGGTTTTTGATACTTCTAGGGTTTTTGATACATTTTATGACTATTTCAATTAAGTTTTGAAGTTTTCTTCTTATTAGGCTTTGTTTATTCTTTTAAGCCCAATCTAGGGTTAAGCACTGTACCCTAGGGTTTCACTTATAACATGTCACATCAATACAACTTGTTTGAAATTTTTGCCTAGTGAATGCACTCTAGGTGTATCAAACACATGATATGCTAATGCTTATGATGTCATGCTCAAGTTTTAGTGGCAGTAATACCAGGGGTGTTACAACAAAGAAAGCACAAGAGTAATGTTGGGAGAGCAACACACACAAGACTTAAATCCGCGGCACAACCACGCACACAAGCCAAGACTTGAGCTCAAAACACAGCACAGGGAGTTCGCAACACAAACAGAGCTCAAATCACTAACACAGCGAATCAAATGCGTGGAGACGGAGTGTGGGAGTCTTAGAATGTTTCTTGAAATCTTGGTGTAGTGCTCCATATGCCTAGGGGTCCCTTTTATAGCCCCAAGGCAGAGGAGCCATTGGAGACCAATTTTGGAAGGCCAATCTTGCCTTCTATCGGGTGGTGCACCGGACAGTCCGAAGCACCACCAGACAGCCACTGTTCATGTCCGGTGCACGATCTCCTTCCATATCGAGCGCAGCCGACCGTTGCTCCTCGGGGCCAGATGGCGCACCGGACTCTATCCGATGCACACCGGATAGTCCGGTGCACCCAGCCGACCATTGGAGCTAGCCACGTGTCGCGCGTTGATCGTGCGGTCGACTGTTGGCCGCTGGCGCCGTTCGCTCACCGGACAGTCCGATGCACCACCGGACAGTCCGGTGAATTTTAGCCACGTCGCCTTTTTCTTTTCTCGAGATCGACGAGTTCGTCGCGGATGACTCACTGGACAGTCCGGTGCACCACCGGATAGTCCGGTGAGTTATAGCCGTACGACTCCATCGTTTCCCAAGAGCGATCGGTTCACCGCCGACTAGCCTGGGGCACCAGACACTGTCTGGTGCGCCACCGGACAGTCCGGTGCGCCAGGCCCGAGCAGATGTTTGGCTGTTCATAGCCAAGACTTTTCCAATGCTTTTCTTCTTTTCTTGGCCCTGTTTCTAGCACTTAGACAAACACATTAGTATACAAAATAATATACTAAGTCTAGAAACATACCTTGTACTTTGATTTGCACTTTTCACACATTTAGCACATAAGGACTCAATTAATATGTGTTGGGCATCTAATCACCAAAATACTTATAGAAATTGCCCAAGAGCACATTTCCCTTTCACCATTCCAATCACCTAGTGACTTGAGAGAAAGGTTGTTCGTGTTCTTTGCGCTCTTGTTGCTTGGATCGCTTTCTTCCTTCCTCATTTTTGTTCCCAAGTGTTTTGCAAGCAAGGCAAGAGACACCAATTGTGTGGTGGTCCTTGCGGGGTCTAAGTGACCCATGAGAATTAAGAAGAAAGCTCACTCGGTCTAAGTGACCGTTTGAGAGAGGGAAAGAGTTGAAAGAGACCCGGTCTTTGTGACCACCTTAACGGGGACTAGGTTCTTTAGAACCGAACCTCGATAAAATAAATCACCATGTTCATCCGCTTTATTTCTTGGTTGATTTGTTTTCCCCCTCTCTCCCGGACTCGGATTTAATTCTAACGCTAACCCCGGCTTGAAGTTTGTGTTTTAAGTTGTAAATTTTAGATTACGCCTATTCACCCCCCCCCCCCCCGGTCTAGGCGACTTTCAGCGAGTGTCCCCGCCACCACTTGGGAGCATTATCGCTATGGTGTCTGTAGAACATTTGGCAACACACAATCACTAGCTTGGGATGCATTCTAGGTATGAATTTGTTTTACTAATTTTGTTATCCCATAACTGGTTGCTTGTATGATAACATTATTTTTTGCAGAAACAGTACAAGTTGTCGAAAGATGGATCATATGATATGAACGCTCGTTACATGTTTGAGTATAACGCGAACGATGTCATTGCAGATGCAATGTATTATGCACGATTTCAGGCTATAAAGGCATGGTATAGGGCAAGTGATGATGATCGGTCGATGCCGAAGACCAAGGCGGAGTGGTCATCAATTTATCTTACGGAGGAGCAATACCTTGAGGTAAACAAGTTGTTGCATCTTATATCATTTTTTGCTTATTCTTGTTTTGGGTACATGTTAATGCATCTATTTGCTTGATTGAAAAACATTTCATGTAGATGTATGTGCCTTGGATGGCCACCCGATCAGAGGGTTATTGGGCCTTGTGCAGGTGGTGGGCTTCCCCTGAGTTTCGTGCCATTTTCGAAAGGAACAGGAGAAACGGTGGTACTGAGTTGTTCCACAACTACGACGGCGATGGACATGTGTGCTTGGCTAAGCGAATGGTATGTCATAGTATGTTGTAACTTCGAATTACATAGAAATGTATCATTCTAACTTGTATGTACATGAAGTCAAAACCGGTCATATGCCTATGGATGTGGAGGTGTATATGCAAGGGCATAGGGGTTCTGATCCTCAGAATCATGATGTTTTATGTAGTCAGACAGCCACCGACCATCTAGTAAGTTTTTGGTACTCTAGTGTGTGTTTGTGCATTAACTTGGTGATGCACTTATATCTGGTATGTTTGCCTCTAGGCTTCGTATGGGCAGGAGATGGTTCATCGCCATGGGCAGGACTACGACTGGAGGAGCCAGCCAATCGACCCTCAGGCAGCATATGCTAGCGCAAGAGGACAAGCCCATGGACGGTGAGAGTATTTCATTTGGATTTCAAAATTATTCTCATTTGCTTGCGATTGAACTTAGTCCATGGTTTTCTCTACTAAGTCCATGGTTTACTATACTAAGTCCATGATTCATTCTTGTAGTTGGGTATTTTTGATTCTACGATTGATTCAATGGAGCTAAGACACCATGGATGACAGTCCACATCCTCGTCTTCGTAGTCATCTCGTTCTCGATCATCCACCCAAGAGATAGAGATTGTAGTGTTGCGTCAGCAGGCAGATTATTATCAATCAGTTTTGAGGCAACAAATGGAGTACTAGAGGCAGCAAGCTGAGTACCAGAAGAAGAAGGACGAGTATTATTCAAACCTCCTAGCCCAGAATCAAGCTCTACTCTCGGTAAGTTGAAGTAATATTTTGTTTGTAACAACTAAAAACACATGATGTGTACCTTATTTTCTCAACAATTGCTTGTATCTAATTTGTAGCAACTGGCACAACAAGCGGGTGTCCCGATGCCAACATATGGGATGCCGCCTCCGGACCTTGCACTGTTGCTGCCAATGCTATTGCCTCCACCTCCGCCACAATTCCCTATGGTATGTACACATATGTGTATGCTATGTTCATATATGCTTTCTGTGTTAAAATGAAGAACTTAGTGGTTACTATTTCATGTGCGTGTGTTACATGGGCTTTGAGACACCTCCCATTTCAGTTGCCACACCTAGAGATGTGTCTGGTCAAAATGACGCATCGACTTCTTGGGTGAACAACATTTTCAACACCCAGAGTCTAGCTAGAGGAAGTGGCTACAACTCCAACCAACCAGGTGACGGATACGTGTGACAGTTCTTCAACTGTGTTTGATTTGGAACTATGTCAATGTTGATGTCAAAGACTATGTGAATGTCGAACTATGACGATATTATGTGAATGTCGAACTATGAAGATTTTATGTGTGATGGATGTTGGAACTATATGTTGATGTTAAAGACTTGTTGCAATGTGTTTGTGAATGTGAGGTGATGTTTGAGAATGTGAATTAATGTTTGTGAATGTAATTGTGAATGTGAATGTGTGGTTGTATATAAAATCTGTGTTTTCTGTAAATGTCAGAAATGGACAAATAGGGTTTTTTTTTGCCCCTGCTGAATAACCTTATTTCCGACGGCTTTATTAAGCCGTCGGACATAGAATCGAATTAAATCCGACGGCTTAGCAGTGGACCGTCGGATATAAGCTCTCTTATGTCTGACGGCTTTCCCTTTGGCCGTCGGACATAAGAACTGTGGGACCCACCATCGGCGGTTATGGTCGTTATCTTAGGTAAATGTTGACGGTCATTTGCGGTCGTCGGACATAAGCTATTTCCGACGGCCGCCGTCAAAAATAGCCTTATTTTTGACCCGTTACGACCGAGGGACAGGTGCCGTCGGACATAAGCCTTTGGCCGTTGGGAATTTCATCTTTTACTGTTGTGTCTTTTAGATTGATTTGTTGTCAAGATAAGTCCTCAGTGGTTCCAGTGCACCTTCCTGTCTTGCTCCCAAACCTTTAAACAGTAAAAACGCTAAAATTATAGATTATATATAAATGAGGATTCGAACCATAGTTGTTGGCTTTAAACCTATATCCACATTTACCAAGCCAATAGAACATATATGTCTTCATGTTTTATACTCCATACTTGAGCATAAATGAACCTGTAGCAACGTGCCTGCACTTTGCTAGTTGTTAGTATATCAAGCATATATACTACTCTACCCATATGCTATCCATTTGAGCCTAAATAGAGATTTTGAAATATTTACAATTTATATGAGAAGTTTTGATTTATCCATCATCATAGATATCAAGCGACCGATAATTCTTTAAAACCAAAACTTTATTATGATCATGCATATATTATTGGTCATACCACACATGATAATGTGTGTCGTCTTACTGCATTATTACATATATAGATAGAGAGAGATGGAAAGAGGAGATTTCCCAAATATCATGAATCAGTAGTAGTAGGGCGGAATGGCAGCGGAGACGCCACAGGGGGTGGTGCGGTAGCTGGGCAGCTGGTACTGGTAGAGTCCACCCATGGCCGGCATGTTCTGCGCCATCATCATGGCCATGGGGTTGAGACCCTGGGCTGCCAGCAGCTGCTGCTGCTGCATCAGAGCTGGCTCGTACAGGCTGCTGCTGGCGGCAGCGGCACGCTGAAGCTGCATCATCATCTGCAGCTGCTGCGCGACGGACTGCACGTCCATCATCCTCATCTGCTGCTGGCAGCACTGTTGCCGGAGCGGCTGGTACATGGCGCTCGTCTGCCCACACCCGGCGTAGTAGGGCGCCGCCGCCAGCGGGCTGCACTGCGGCTGCCTCAGGTACTCCGCGTAGGGGTACAGCCCGCCGGCGCCCATCATCGTCGTCAGGCCGGCGCCAGCGCCGTACAAGCCCTGCAGCCCCGCGCAGGGGCAGGGCATCTGCATTGCAGAGGCGCTGGCAGCTGACAGAGCCAGGCACACGACGAGAACGATGACCATCTTCATGCTGTTCTGTTCGACGATCCTCTCTACGCACTGCCGCTTTGCTGATCTGGATTGGATGATGATAGAGACTAGTTCATATGTGGGAGCTAGCCATTTATAGATGATCCATGGTTTTGGAATGTTGCGTTGCATGACGTGGAAACATAGTACATGGATTTGGATGTACAGATAGGTCATTAAGCTTTCTTATACATATGAATCAACTTTACATGTCAAGGGTTGTCAATGAATTCATACGCTTGTGAAGCTAACTTTGTAATGCCTCTTTACACATCACCATGACTCATCACCTTTCACTTCATTGTAGGCACATATACACCAATATTTTGTTGTAATGTTGTGCTAGTTGTTAGGATGCCTTGGATCCACATGACTTGAGCAGTTTGCATGCATAACTTGTGATGTTCTTCACGAATTTGTTTTAAAAATATATATATTGTCGGTCCTCTAGACGCCCACAGCACAAGGATGAATATGCTGGGGCTGGCATATAGATAACAAATCTATCACTGTGAGCGCCGTCAAAAACTCACAACCAACATTGCTCTGAATGATCAACAGCTCTTGCATGCAATGCAGCAGAATATTTTTGTTCCATGAACCTTCATTCCAAGTATGAAACATAAGTACAAGGTTACAAGGTAACATCGTGAACAAAACCCTTTCCCTTAACAAGGCAGGGGAAAGTAGCACATTTATTCCAGCAGGGCAGCAACAGTATGCCTCAGATTTGGGACCTTACTTTAATTCGAAATATTCTCTATAACTAGCACATGGGATAGGGGGGGAATATCGCCATCCGTCAGAGGTGAAACGGACAACAGATGAGTAACGCTTAGACCACTGGAAGCTCCCCGCACTCGCTGATGACTACTTTCTTCTTCGGACGGTCACCTCTGTCAGTCTCCTGTGACTCGATCAGCCTTACAATATCCATCCCTTCCACGACCTGGCCAAACACGACATGCCTTCCATCCAACCAAGGCGTCTGCACCAGTCATTACCAGTTCTGGGTTAGCTTTGGTGCTAGTACATGAGAGTATAGTTGAAACATAAATTGTCAAAGCAGCAGAGGCAGCAAAAGGGACCATTCCCCTGGTAGTTAAAGAAGGTAGTACAAGATTACCTTGACAGTGCAAATGAAAAACTGGCTGCCGTTGGTGTTCGGTCCAGCATTAGCCATGCTGACCACTCCAGGTCCAGTGTGAACCACTAAAACACGAAATCAGCAGGCCGTCAGTTTTAGCAAAGGAACTGGAAACCACACAGCATATCACTACTACTTCGTACATTTGAAGTTCTCATCTTTGAAGGTGCGTCCATATATGCTTTTCCCACCGGTACCCTGCAAGTGTAACTTCTAGTTAATCGCACGCAAACACTTGAAAGCTGCATCTTCCAATTCAATCTCTCTTTGTTCAACTGTTCAAGCACAAAACCAATCTTCTGTGTAGTGTTTTAAAAAACCCAATCTGCTAGACTGTACACAAAGAATTCGGCGTCCCAACCTTAAACTGCCAGTTGGGCCTCATAAAGTCACACATGGAAAATGTGTGCATCAGTTTGGAAAACAATACTAGACACCAACCACTTGCAATTTCATGAATTAAGACACAAATTGCAAAATGCATGTATGTATAAAGGAAAATAGATCATAGACATAATGTACTATGGCAAGATTTTAGCAAGCATCACAAAGGTTACTGTATAAAACAAAGCAGGTAGACTATCAGGAAACCAACTTAGGGCTTGTTTAGGCGCTCTAGTATTGACCCCAATACACATGGGTTGAGGTGGATTGAGATGTAAATTAGTTTAATTTACACCCAATCCTCCTCAACCCATGTGTACTGGGGTCAATACTAGAGTATCCAAACATAGCCTTACGAGTAGCACAGTTCCTCTTTTTATTCACCAATTAAATGTAGGGCATAAAGTACTCTCAACTTCTGTAAATTCAATCCACTAATCCCAAAACAATGAAATATTCAGCAGAATAATCAACAAGATAAAACAATGAAAAAGTTTAAAAAATTTATCAGTCATTTGATAGAACATATCGGCACATCAGCATGCAGCTATTCTTTAATTTTTCTGAACTGAATATGGTCGGTGGAACAAAATATCCAAGTGCAGTACAACAGATAGTAGGTGAACACATACATTGCCCTTGTCAAAATCTCCGCCCTGGATCATGAAGTCGCTGATGACACGGTGGAAACTGGATCCCTTGTATCCAAACCCTTTCTCTCCTGCAAAAGGCGGACCTTGTTATGTTTCTCTTCAGGGCAAGGCAATACTCAAACTAATAAGCTTGCACAACAAGGAAACAGTTAATTTCCAGCAATCCCTCATACCAGTGCAAAGAGCACGAAAGTTCTCTGCTGTTTGTGGAACATCATCCCCATACAAGCCGATGACAATCCTCCCAACATTCTTCCCCACAGGGTTCCCAATGCTTATGTCAAAATACACCTTATTGGTGATTTTAGACTGAAGATCTGCTTCCTGCAAAAGGCACAGGAGACAAATCAACATAGGCATCCTGGTCCCTGGATGCCACACATTACACAACATAGGTAAGAGTATATTAACTGAATGCATCCACAAAACTGCCTAGCCCGCAGTTTCAGTCAAATACAAGGCATTGCACATCTGCATCCTCACACAAGCAATGGTTTATGTGGGTATAATGCACACAAATATAAGCCCATGAAGCACTGACTGCCCCATGGTCTCCTAGTGTCTGAAGATTCAATCGTTTATCAGAATAAATCATTGATGATGTGCCACAATTAGAACTTGTGTTGTGTCCCCAGAAATTTTAGTGGTGACTTGAATTTATCATGCCCATTGAATTAAAAGGGGATAGTCCAATTTATAACAAAGTGGATAGCAGGAAGTTTGACAACTAAGGCAGATGGAATGCCCAAAAAATGGTAAGTACTACTAAGTAGTCAGGATTGTACAATAGCTTCCTTATCACTCCATCCCTAGTAGGATAGAATGGAAAAGGATGCAAACTTTACCGCATGCCCGGTATCAACTTTAGCTGCTATAGACAGACAGATTAATTAAAGAAGAAAAGAGGAGGGGGAAGAACCCAGCATCGTACCTTGGGCTCGGCGCTGGCGGATGTAGCGAAGCGCGCGCGGCTGTGAGAGGGCGACGCCGCGACGCCCCCGGAGAAGGAGACGGCCTGCGAGGGGATGCGGGCGCCACGGAGGGAGAGGAGCGGCGAAGGGGCGGCCTTGGAGGCAAGGAGGGACCGCTGCCCCGCCGAACGCGCGACGGCCTGCAAGCAACACGAGAGGGTCCGTCAGGCGATTGAAGGGTTGGGAGATGGTAAGAAAAAAAAAGGAGGCGGAGGAGGGGGCGCCTCGGCTTACGAGGGTGGTGAAGGAGGTGGCAGCAGCAGCCGCCGCCGCCATTGAAGGTGATGGACTGATGCGGATACGGAGAGGAAGAGGAGGAGATTTGTTGTCTCGTTGCTGGAGAATGGGGTGGTGTTGCGGACGGATAGATAAGAAAGGCAAAGCTATTTTCTCTTGCATACGAACCTCCACATATCATGAAAATTATGTTTGGCTCCTTGGGTGTACCTAAACTGAACAATGGTAGCAAGAGTTTGGCAGTTTTAGCTAAGGCTGTCCGCACTCGCCTACGCGAAAGCAGACGCTAAATGATAGCGTGAGGCTATAGAGTAGAATGACGCCGCAGCGGTTGACTGTACAGGTGACTGCAAGATAGAGTTACCCAGAAACAACCCTACATACAGCGCACTCTAGCGTGCGACTGCATCAGAGAGAGGCAGGCTAGGAGGCATGCGCGGCACACTGTGTGGATAAGAGAGAGGTGAAAATAAATAATAAAAAATGTGGTAGTTGGTATAGAGTTGAGATATAGAGTAAATATGATCGCAGAGGTTTGTGGTATAGAGTAGATAGTCTTGCTGACGGGGATAGAATATTCTTTTTAGAGTAAAAATTTAGAGTAGTATGAGTGCGGACAGCCTAACTGCAATAGAGCTCATATATAGACACTCAAACTCAAAGTAGATATTGGGTGAGCACTATAGTACTCCCCCGTTCTTTTTCATTTATCTTATTTTAGTTTAAAAATAAACTAGCGGATGATAAATATTTGAAAACGAATGTACTGATATCTATACCTCTTCAACGAGTGATCCAAATATGATACCCATTTTAGATGCAAGGAAAGAGGGTACTGATAAATATTTGTGACCATATGAAGGACTTGATGATCCTAGGTATTCCTCATTCTTTAGTCGAGTCATATCTCTCTCATCTTCAATAATCATATTGTGCAAGATTATAAGACATACATAATGTAATTAAGGTCCTCGGGTGTCGAAAACCTTGTCGGACCATGCATTATAGCCCAACGCGATTGCAGCATCCCGAAGGCTCGCTCCACATCTTTCCTGAATTTTGCTTGCTTCTTAACAAAAAATCGTTTCTTCTGCCCTTGTGGAAGGGATACTACTTTCACTAAGGTTGCTCAGTCTAGAGATAGATGCCATCAGCCAAATAATGTCCTATATTGTATTGGTTACCATTAATTGTGAAGTTAACCTCAACGATATTACCAGATGCTAAGTCATCAAATACAGATAAGTGATGCAATACATTAACATCGTTGTGTGACCCTGGCAAACCAAAATATGCATGCCATATTCGAAGGTCATGTGATGCAATAGCTTCAGGGATTAGAGTTGGTTTTTGATAGTGACTGGTGTACATCCCTTGCGAAGTTGTGGACATTTCTCCCATCTCTAGTACATGCAATTGATACTTCCAAGCATTCTAGGAAAACATCGTTCGGCTTTAGCTAGTAATTGTGCAACCTCGTGATTGTTTGGATCCCTAAGGTACGATGGACCAAATACAACCACAACATCCTTGGTGAATCACTTCAGGCTTTTAAAAATTGTGTTTTCTCCCATTCTCAAGTACTCATCTAATCCATCAGCTAGTCCTCCATAAGTAAGCATACATTCATATTTTGCAACAGCGAGCATCCTACAACTCCAACAACATTAATATTATGCTCGAAATACTCATCATTTGCCTTAATCTTCTCGATAATGCGAAGAAATAACCTTTTTGTCATTCGGAACCTATACATAATTAAATCATCAAATCAACATATGCAACATCAACATAATTAAATATTAGCATTCTATTTTTACATAAATGTACCGTCTACGAAAAAGCTCATCTGAGTACACAGGGTGATCAACAAAATAGTTATACAACCCATCAATTTCGGTTCGATTGTTGGAGGAAGCACTTATGTATTTTGGGCCCTTATACACAAATGGTTGTATGGGTCTCCTCTTTTGCAATCTGTTCTTGGAGATGGTCTGAGTAAGAATTCTATCTAGGGATGGCAAATGGTAAGGTATCATGTGGGCATATAAGGCCATATTTATACCCACGATAAAATAATACCACATTACCCATACCCACTACTCATTATGTGTACAAAATTAACTACCAAGGGTAGTGGATACTCATCGAGCACCCATACCCACCAAAATTCTAATACGCATGATTATTTTAATCACAAAAGTAAGTACCAAATATAAAATATTGGAATCTCATACCTCATCAATAATGAAAAATACTAAAATAATATATTACCTTTGTGCCTAGCATGACAAATTTATCAAAACTCACATAATTTTATCACAAAGCCTGACATTTATTTCTATACAGAACCATTCTAATAATCTGAATCTGCCTTGTCATAGTTTACCGGTTTTCCCATCGGATAGTGGGAATGGAACAAGAGAGAGTATACTCATACTGAAAGTCGCCTAGAGGGGGGGTGAATAGGGCGAATCTGAAATTTACAAAGTTTAATCATAACTACAAGCCGAGGTTAGCGTTAAAATTAAAATTGAGTCCGAGAGAGAGGGCGAAAACAAATCACAAGCAAATAAAGAGTGTGACACGGTGATTTGTTTTACCGAGGTTCGGTTCTTGCAAACCTACTCCCCGTTGAGGTGGTCACAAAGACCGGGTCTCTTTCAACCCTTTCCCTCTCTCAAACGTCACTTAGACCGAGTGAGCTTCTCTTCTCAATCAAATGGGACACTAAGTCCCCGCAAGGACCACCACACAATTGGTGTCTCTTGCCTCGGTTACAATTGAGTTGATCACAAGAAAGAATGAGAAAGAAAAGAAGCAATCCAAGCGCAAGAGCTCAAATGAACACAAGTCACTCTCTCTAGTCACTAAATTGTTTGGAATGACCTTTGGACTTGGGAGAGGATTTGATCTCTTTGGTGTGTCTTGTATTGAATGCTATAGCTCTTGTAAGGTGTAGGAAGTCTGAAAACTTGGATTTAATGAATGGTGGGTGGTTGGGGTATTTATAGCCCCAACCACCAAACTAGCCGTTTGGTGGAGGCAGTTGTCGAATGGCGCACCGGACACTGTCCGGTGCGCCACCGGACACTGTCCGGTGCGCCAGCCACGTCACCTGACCGTTAGGGTTCGACCGTTGGAGCTTCTGTCTTCTGGGCCACCGGACAGTCACTGTACACTGTCTGGTGCGTCTTCTAACGCTGCTCTGACTCTAGCGCGCACTGAATGCGTTTGCAGACGACCGTTGGCGCGAAGTAGCCGTTGCTCCACAGGCACACCGGACAGTCCGGTGAATTATAGCGGAGTGGCTCCCAGAATTCCCGAAGGTGAGCAGTTCGGAGTTGGAGTCCCTGGTGCACCGGACACTATCCGGTGGCACACCGGACAGTCCGGTATGCCAGACCAGGGCTGCCTTCGGGTTAACTTTGCTCCTTTTGTTTGAAACCTTTCTTTTGACTTGTATTGGTTTGTTATGAACCTTTGGCACCTGTAGAACATATTTTCTAGAGCAAACTAGTTAGTCCAACAATTTGTGTTGGGCGATTCAACCACCAAAATTCTTATTGGAAAAGGTTTGACCCTATTTCCCTTTAAATCTCCCCCTTTTTGGTGATTGATGCCAACACAAACCAAATCAAATATAAAAGTGCAGAATTGAACTAGTTTGCATAATGTAAGTGCAAAGGTTGCTTAGAGTTGAAACCAATATACTTATCTCAATAGCTATGCTTGGATGGTTTTCTTCTTTATTAAAATTTTGGACCACATTTGCACCACGAGTTTTGTTTTGCAAATTCTTTGTAAAAATCATTTCAAAAACCTTTTGCAAATAGTAAAAGGTACATGAGTAAAAATGAAGAAAGCATTTTCAAGATTTGAAATTTTCTCCCCCTGTCTTAAATGCTTTTCCTTTGACTAAAACAAAACTCCCCCTAAATAAAATTCTCCTCTTAGTGTTCAAGAGGGTTTTCTAAGTTTTGAAGATGCTACTTTCTCCCCCTTTTTGAACATAATAAGATATCAATTTGAAAAACTTCATTTTTTAAAAATTTGGTGGTGGTGCGGTCCTTTTGCTTTGGGCTCATACTTTCTCCCCCTTTGGCATGAATCGCCAAAAACGATACTTGTGAGTGAGATATAAGCCCTTATTCAAACTTTCTCCCCCTTTGGCATACAAAAATATGAGTGAAGATTATACCAAAGTGGAGAACGAAGTGGAGTACCGGCAAACACAATTGGAGTTGAGTGGAAGCGCCTTCTTTGCCGACTACTCCATTTACCTTTCAATACCTATGACTAAGCAGAAGATGATACTTGAAAACACATTAGTCATAGACATAAAAAGAGATATGATCAAAGGTTTATAAATGAGCTATGTGTGCAAAGAATCATTCAAAATTCCTAGAATCAAGAATATTTAGCTCATTCCTAAGTTTGGTAAAGGATTGCTCATCTAAAGGCTTGGTAAAGATATCGGCCAATTGATCTTTGGTGTTTATATAGGCTATCTCGATATTCCCCTTCTGTTGGTGATCTCTCAGAAAGTGATACCGAATGGCTATGTGCTTAGTGCGGCTGTGTTCAATGGGATTATCCGCCATGCGGATTGCACTCTCATTGTCACATAGGAGAGGGACTTTGCTAAACTTGTAGCCATAGTCCCTAAGGGTTTGCCTCATCTAAAGCAATTGCGCGCAACAATGGCCTGCGGCAATGTACTCGGCTTCGGCGGTAGAAAGAGCTACTGAGTTTTGTTTCTTTGAAGCCCAAGACACCAGGGATCTTCCTAGAAATTGACAAGTCCCTGATGTGCTCTTCCTGTTAATCTTACACCCTACCCAATCAGCATCGGAATATCCTAATAAATCAAATGAGGATCCCTTGAGGTACCAAAGACCAAACTTAGGTGTTTGAACTAAATATCTCAAGATTCGCTTCACAGCCCTAAGGTGAACTTCCTTAGGGTCGGCTTGAAACCTTGCACACATGCATACGGAAAGCATAATGTCCGGTCGAGATGCACATAAATAGAGTAAAGAACCTATCATCAACCGGTATACCTTTTGATCTACGGATTTACCTCCCGTGTCGAGGTCGAGATGCTCATTGGTTCCCATGGGTGTCTTGATGGGCTTGGCATTCTTCATTCCAAACTTGGTGAGAATATCTTGAATATACTTCGTTTGGCTAATGAAGGTGCCCTCATGGAGTTGCTTGACTTGAAATCCTAAGAAATACTTCAACTCCCCCATCATAGACATCTCGAATTTTTGAATCATGATCCTACTAAATTCTTCACAAATAGATTTGTTAGTAGACCCAAATATAATATCATCAACATAAATTTGGCATACAAACAAATCATTTTCAATAGTTTTAGTGAATAGAGTAGGATCGGCCTTTCCGACTTTGAAGCCATTAGTGATAAGAAAATCTCTTAGGCATTCATACCATGCTCTTGGGGCTTGCTTGAGCCCATAAAGCGACTTAGAGAGTTTGTAAATATGGTTAGGATACTCACTATCTTCAAAGCCGGGAGGTTGCTCAACATAGACCTCTTCTTTGATAGGTCCGTTGAGGAAAGCACTCTTCACGTCCATTTGGTAGAGCTTAAAGTCATGGTGAGTAGCATAGGCAAGTAATATTCGAATTGACTCGAGCCTAGCTACGGGTGCATAGGTTTCACCGAAATCCAAACCTTCGACTTGTGAATACCCTTTGGCCACAAGTCGTGCATTGTTTCTTGTCACCACACCATGCTCATCTTGTTTGTTGCGGAAGACCCACTTGGTTCCTACAACATTTTGGTTAGGACGTGGAACTAAATGCCATACCTCATTCCTTTTGAAATTGTTGAGCTCCTCTTGCATCGCCAGCACCCAATCCGAATCTTGAAGTGCTTCCTCTACCCTATGTGGCTCAATAGAGGAAACAAACGAGTAATGTTCACAAAAATGAGCAACACGAGATCGAGTGGTTACCCCCTTATCAATATCTCCTAGGATGGTGTTCACGGGGTGATCTCGTTGGATTGCTTAGTGGACTCTTGGGTGTGGCGGCCTTGGAACTTGCTCATCCTCCTTGTCTTGATCATTTGCATCTCCCCCTTGATCATTGCCCTCCTCTTGAGGTGGCTCATCTTCTTGATCTTCTTCTTCATTATCTTGAGCCTCATCCTCATCTTGAGTTGGTGGAGATGCTTGCATGGAGGAAGATGGTTGATCTTGTGCTTGAATGGGCTCTTCGGATTCCTTAGGACACACATCCCCAATGGACATGTTCCTTAGCGCGACGCACGGAGCCTCTTCATCATCTAATTCATCAAGATCAACTTGCTCTACTTGAGAGCCGTTAGTCTCATCAAACACAATGTCACAAGAAACTTCAACTAGTCTAGTGGACTTGTTAAAGACTCTATATGCCCTTGTGTTTGAATCATACCCTAGTAAAAAGCCTTCTACAGCCTTAGGAGCAAATTTAGATTTTCTACCTCTTTTGACAAGAATAAAGCATTTGCTACCGAAGACTCTAAAATATGAAACATTTGGCTTTTTACCAGTGAGGAGTTCATATGATGTCTTCTTGAGGATTCGGTGTAGATACAACCGGTTGATGGCGTAGCAAGCCGTGTTGACCGCCTCGGCCCAAAACCGATCCGAAGTCTTGTACTCATCAAGCATGGTTCTTGCCATGTCCAATAGAGTTCTATTCTTCCTCTCTACTACACCATTTTGTTGTGGCGTGTAGGGAGAAGAGAACTCATGCTTGATCCCTTCCTCCTTAAGAAAACCTTCTATTTGAGAGTTCTTGAACTCTGTCCCATTATCGCTTCTAATTTTCTTGATCCTTAAGCCGAACTCATTTTGAGCCCGTCTCAAGAATCCCTTTAAGGTCTCTTGGGTTTGAGATTTTTCCTGTAAAAAGAATACCCAAGTGAAGCGAGAATAGTCATCCACAATAACTAGATAGTACTTACTCCTGCCGATGCTTATGTAAGCGATCGGGTCGAATAGGTCTATGTGGAGAAGCTCGAGTGGCCTGTCAGTCGTCAAGATGTTCTTATGTGGATGATGAACACCAACTTGCTTCCCTGCTTGGCATGCGCTACAAATCCTGTCTTTCTCAAAATGCACATTTGTTAGTCCCAAAATGTGCTCTCCCTTTAGAAGCTTGTGAAGATTCTTCATCCCAACATGGGCTAGTCGGCGATGCCAGAGCCAACCCATGTTAGTCTTAGCAATTAAGCAAGTATCGAGTTCAGCTCTATTGAAATCAACTAAGTATAGCTGACCCTCTAATACTCCCTTAAAAGCTACTGAATCATCACTTCTTGTAAAGACAGTGACACCTGTATCCGTGAAAAGACAGTTGTAACCCATTTTACATAATTGGGAAATAGAAAGCAAGTTGTAGTCTAAAGAATCTACAAGAAAAACATTGGAAATGGAATGGTCAGGTGATATATCAATTTTACCCAATCCTTTGACCAAACCTTGATTTCCATCCCCGAATGTGATAGCTCGTTGAGGATCTTGGTTTTTCTCATAGGAGGAGAACATCTTTTTCTCCCCTGTCATGTGGTTTGTGCACCCGCTATCGATGATCCAACTTGAGCCCCCGGATGCATAAACCTACAAAACAAATTTAGTTCTTGATTTTAGGTACCCAAACAGTTTTGGGTCCTTTGACATTAGATACAAGAACTTTGGGTACCCAAACACAAGTCTTTGATCCCTTGTGTTTGTCCCCAACATACTTAGCAACTACCTTGTCGGATTTGTTAGTAAGCACATAGGAAGCATCAAAAGTTCTAAATGAAACATTATGATTATTTGATGCTTTAGGAGTTTTCTTCTTAAGCAATTTAGCATGGGTTGATTGCCTAGAACTAGATGTCTCACTCTTATACATAAAAGCATGATTAGGGCCAGAGTGAGAATTCCTAGAATGAATTCTCTTAATCTTATGCTCGGGATAACCGGCAGGGTACAAAATGTAACCCTCGTTATCCTGAGGCATGGGAGCCTTGCCCTTAACAAAGTTAGATAATCTTTTAGGAGGGGCATTAAGTTTGACATTGTCTCCCTTTTGGAAGCCAATGCCATCCTTGATGCCAGGGCGTCTCTCACTATAAAGCATGCTACGAGCAAATTTAAATTTTTCATTATCTAGCTCATGCTCGGCAATTTTAGCATTTAATTTTGCTATATGATCATTTTGTTATTTAATTAAAGCCATGTGATCATGAATAGCATCAGTGTTAACATCTCTATATCTAGTGCAAATAGAAACATGCTCAATGGTAGATGTAGAAGGTTTGCAAGTTTTTAGTTCAACAATCTTAGCATGTAAAATGTCATTCTCACTTCTAAGATCGGAAATGGAAGCATTGCAAAAATTTAATTCATTAGCCTTAGCAATTAGTTTTTCATTTTCATTTCTAAGGCTAGCAAGAGAGGCATTTAATTTTTCAATCTTAGCAATAGAAATAGCATGATCATTTCTAAGATTGGCATATGAATCATCACATACATTTGAATCAACCTTAGCAATTAATCTAGCATTCTCATTTCTAAGGTTGGCAATAACATCATGGCAAGTGCTTAACTCACTAGATAATTTTTCACATTTTTCTACTTCTAGAGCATAAGCATTTTTAACCTTAACATGCTTCTTGTTTTCCTTAATTAGGAAGTCCTCTTGGGTGTCCAAGAGTTCATCCTTCTCATGAATAGCACTAATTAATTCATTCAATTTTTTCTTTTGTTGCATGTTAAGATCGGCAAAAAAGAGTAAGCAAATTGTCCTCATCATCACTAGAATTATTCTCATCACTAGAGGTTGCATATTTAGTGGAGGATTTGGATTTAACCTTCTTCTTTTTGCCATCCTTTGCCATGAGGCACTTGTGGCCGACATTGGGGAAGAGGAGTCCCTTGTTGATGGCGATGTTGGCGGCGTCCTCGTCGGAGGAGGAGTCGGTGGAGCTCTCGTCGGAGTCCCACTCGCGGCACACATGGGCATCGCCGCCCTTCTTCTTGTGGTACCTCTTCTTTTCCTTTCTTCTCCCCTTCTTGTCGTCGCCCCTGTCACTGTCACTAGAAATAGGACATTTTGCAATAAAGTGACCGGGCTTACCACATTTGTAGCAAACCTTCTTGGAGCAGGGCTTGTAATCCTTCCCCCTCCTTTGCTTGAGGATTTGGCGAAAGCTCTTGATGATGAGCGTCATTTCCTCGTTGTCGAGCTTGGAGGCATCGATGGGGATTCTACTTGGAGTAGAATCTTCTTTCTTCTCCTCCGTTGCTTTGAATGCAACGGGTTGTGCTTCGGGCACGGAGGAGGATACGCCTTGCTCGATGATCTTTTTGGAGCCTTTGATCATTAGTTCAAAGCTCACAAATTTATCTATCACTTCCTCGAGAGACATTAGCGTGTATCTAGGATCACCTCGAATTAATTGAACTTGTGTGGGGTTAAGAAAAACGAGGGATCTTAGAATAACCTTGACCATCTCGTGGTCATCCCACTTGGTGCTCCCGAGGTTGCACACTTGGTTCACCAAGGTCTTTAGCCGGTTGTATATGGCTTGTGGATCCTCCCCTTGGTGAAGCATGAAGCGACCGAGCTCCCCCTCGATCGTCTCCCACTTGGTGATCTTGGTCACCTCGTCTCCTTCGTGCGCAGTCTTGAGCACGTCCCAAATTTCCTTTGCGCTCTTCAACCCTTGCACCTTATTATACTCCTCTCGACTTAGAGAGGCGAGGAGTATAGTAGTGGCTTGGGAGTTGAAGTGTTGGATTTGGGCCACTTCGTCCGAATCATAGTCCTCATCCCCTACAGATGGTACCTGTACACCAAACTCAACAACGTTCCAAATACTAGTGTGGAGTGAGGTTAGGTGATGCCTCATTTTATCACTCCACATGTTATAATCTTCACCGTCAAAAACCGGTGGTTTGCCTAATGGAACGGAAAGTAATGGAGTACGTTTGGAAATGCGAGGGTAGTGTAGGGGAATCTTACTAAACTTCTTGCGCTCATGGCGCTTAGAAGTTACGGACAGCGCGTCGGAGCCGGAGGTGGATGGCGATGAAGAGTCGGTCTCGTAGTAGACCACTTTCCTCATCTTCTTTTTCTTGTCACCACTCCGATGCGACTTTTGTGAGGAGGATTCCTTATCCTTCCCCTTGTTGCGGGACTCTCCCGATGGAGCCTTCCCGTGGCTTGTAACGGGCTTGTCGCCGGTCACCATCTCCTTCTTGGCGTGATCTCCCGACATTACTTTGAGCGGTTAGGCTCTAATGAAGCACCGGGCTTTGATACCAATTGAAAGTCGCCTAGAGGGGGTGAATAGGGCGAATCAGAAATTTACAAAGTTTAATCACAACTACAAGCCGAGGTTAGCGTTAGAATTAAAATTGAGTCCGAGAGAGAGGGTGAAAACAAATCACAAGCAAATAAAGAGTGTGACACGATGATTTGTTTTACCGAGGTTTGGTTCTTGCAAACCTACTCCCCGTTGAGGTGGTCACAAAGATCGGGTCGCTTTCAACCCTTTCCCTCTCTCAAACGGTCACTTAGACCGAGTGAGCTTCTCTTCTCAATCAAACGGGACACTAAGTCCCCGCAAGGACCACCACACAATTGGTGTCTCTTGCCTCGGTTACAATTGAGTTGATCATAAGAAAGAATGAGAAAGAAAAGAAGCAATCCAAGCGCAAGAGCTCAAATGAACACAAGTCACTCTCTCTAGTCACTAAATTGTTTGGAATGACCTTTGGACTAGGGAGAGGATTTGATCTCTTTGGTGTGTCTTGTATTGAATGCTATAGCTCTTGTAAGGTGTAGAAAGTCTGAAAACTTGGATTTAATGAATGGTGGGTGGTTGGGGTATTTATATCCCCAACCACCAAACTAGCCATTTGGTGGAGGCTGTTGTCGAATGGCGCACCGGACAGTCCGGTGCGCCACCGGACACTGTCCGGTACGCCAGCCACGTCACCCGACCGTTAGGGTTCGACCGTTGGAGCTTCTATCTTCTAGGCCACTGGACAGTTCAGTGGTGCACCGGACAGTCACTGTACACTATCCGGTGCGTCTTCTGATGCTGCTCTGATTCTGGCGCGCACTGTAGCGCATTGAATGCGTTTGCAGACGACCGTTGGCGCGAAGTAGCCGTTGCTCCGCAGGCACACCGGACAGTTCGGTGTCCCCACCGGACACTGTCCGGTGCTACACCGGATAGTCCGGTGAATTATAGCGGAGTGGCTCCCAGAATTCCCGAAGGTGAGCAGTTCGGAGTTGGAGTCCCTGGTACACCGGACACTGTCCGGTGGCACACCGGACAGTCCGGTGCGCCAGACCAGGGCTGCCTTTGGGTTAACTTTGCTCCTTTTGTTTGAACCATTTCTTTTAACTTGTATTGGTTTGTTGTTAACCTTTGGCACCTGTAGAACATATTTTCTAGAGCAAACTAGTTAGTCCAATAATTTGTATTGGGCGATTCAACCACCAAAATTCTTATTGGAAAAGGTTTGACCCTATTTCCCTTTCACATACTCACTATATCCAATGGGTATAGTAAATGACTTAATAAAATACTCGTGGACATCAAAATTTACCGTAATCATGTCCTAATTTGGTTTTTATCCATCGAGTATCTATTGCCATCTCTAATTCTATTGTCATCTTGTTCCTTATCTACGCTCACGGGGTGTTTGATTCTCACCTCCTAAACTTTAGTTAGTCACTTTTAGTCCCTAAACTGCCAAACAATATAACTAAATGAGGCCTCCAAAATAGAAATTTTAGAGACTAAAGCCTAAAGTTTAGAAGGGAGACTAAAGGAACGAAACACTCCCAATCTTAGGCCCTGTTTGGAAGCACCCAGTTTTTAAGAAACTGGTTTATAGAAATTAAGGTGGTTCCAAACATACCAGTTTATAGAAATTAGATTCAAACCAAGAAGCTGGCCTCTCTTAGCTAAAAGATAAAAATTGGTTTATTAAAAACTAGGTTGCTTCCAAACAGTGCCTTATTAGACTTAAAACATACTAGAATCCGCTAGGCGGGACTAAAGAAAAATAGTAAAAACCACAACTTTTCAGAAAACTTTGTTCACCACAATTTCCAAACACTTGGCACCTTCCCTTATAGTCCGTTTGGATGTCGATATTGAAACACAGAATTGGGAATTGAAACCAGCTTTCCTAAATTCTGTTGTTTGGTTGCACACAGAAATTGAGATTTGGAACGAGAGACGCAATTCCCTCGAATTGGACTATAACTAGAAACTCACTCTCCCAATACAGAGCGTTACCCACCTGTATTACGTGGAATTAGACTGCACAATTCCAAACTCCAATTCATCGATATCCAAACAATAGAAATATAATTACATCTCATTTCAATACCATGGTTGATTTGATATTGAACCCAATTCAATTCCACACCTTTTAATATGGACATCCAAACAGAGCATTAGTGATACTCTCTTTCTCGTCAGTCAGCCGGGACCAACATCATTAGACATGCAAGAAGGGATTAGTAATAGTTTGGTTAAACATGATATCATTTCTAATCAACCACACTGCTCAGCACATTGTCGCCAAAATCGACTACTACTTGGGTGTCATTTGGTTTACGAAATGTTACGTAAATGGTAATGGTAATGATTCACACTCGAATACCGGCGTTAACAAATTTGAATAAGGCAGTATCAATTTATAGTGTAGTATCGATTGCGGTTGGACTTAAGTAAACATGATTTAACGTTATCGTTTATCCATTACGTTACCAATATGTGAGCCAAATGGCACCTTGGTTTCTAAGCAACTCCGATAGCTGCCTTAAAACAACCCAAATACCAGATTTAAGGAAAAACTAGGTGAGTGCCCGTGCGTTGCCACGAAAGTTAAAAATTAGTATAAAGCATAGATACAAAACGACAAACATTACTATGGTATACAAAACCACGAGGCAAGATATCATCATAGCACTAAGCTAGCAGCTAGTGGTGGTGCTCGGCAAACTGCCGTCGAATTCAATTTCATAGATTTAGGGAAACATGTTCACAGGTTCATATTAACAACTTCATCATTTGCAAAGGGCTGTCAATCTCAGTTTTCAGACTAAATCACAGGTTCACACTCACTAATTTCAGACTCACATGTTCATCATTTGCCATCTTCAGCATTTGCCAGGTTAAGATTTCATATTTCAAACTCACATGTTCAGGCTAAGTTAGATTTCAAACTCAGAGATTCAGACCCACAGATTTTAGGCTCAAGTTCATCATTTATCAGGCTCACAAAGAGGTTCACAAAACAAGTTCACAAAACCATATTCAGATTTTACAAAAACAAGCTCACATATTCACAACTTCAGATTTTACAGGTTTACAAATAGAGGTTCACAAAACAAGTTCAAAAAAATACAAACAGGTTCACAAACGTAGAACAGGAGGTCTTCTTTTGATTATGTGCCATCTTCTTTTTTATCATACGAACGCTTGAGCATGTTATCACGTGGGTTTCAGAAGTTGCAACTACTCCACCTTGCAAATTTGCCTTGGACTGCTAGGAGGTCCTATGATTGCTCCATCCTGGCTAGCAGGACTTGTGACTGTAGCCCCTTGGCTCCTATGACTGCTCCAACATGGCAAATTTGCCTTGGACTACTCTCCCCTGGCAACCATGCTCCAGTATCGGGACTGCGAGAGCGATGACAAATGACGGCGAGGAGGCAGTGTGCACAGGATAGGATTGACAATCATGTCTCCTGCCATAGGGACAACAAAACAGTTCAAGCAGCGACTGGGATTTGAGATAATATTATACGCACACTTTCATCAAATGAATAACCTGCTTCAACTCCAGTTCACATACCAATGTTGGTGAAAATTACCTGCTTCAACTCCAACCCCCATACCAATGGGTGGCACATTCATGCGCACAACCTCCAGTAAATCATGCACCAGTAAGTGCATTGCAGAGACCCTTGACAAAGTGGCCTTGGAGCTTCTCCTAGTCATATGTCTGGGTTCGATCCAATCACGTTGAAGTATCTAATTTATAAAGAGCGGGAAACATGTTAGAACTATTCCATGGGTTACAATTTAATGTAGGTTATTGAAAACAAACCTTAGATCATCACAGTCATGTCTGGTTGCTCCTTTGATTTTGTAAAATCTAGGATGATGTCCATTGTCATTTTCTTTGCCTTGCCATATGGGTTGATAGGATTCTACGGTGGTTTAGAAAAATAATTAGAATTATGATAGCATCTATAAAAATAAGGAAAGTAAAAGCTCATGCATTTAGAGGATAACCTGGGCATTCCATGGATACTCACCAAAATTATACGATCACGATACTCATTAATCTTGATATGAGATTACACATAGTAGAGAACCTGAGATAAAATACCTCTATTTTTAGTTGGTACAAGACAACTCAGTAGAAAGAAGCACAAGGCTACAAAATAAGATAAAGTTAGTTGAATAAGATCATTATTTAGGTCACTAACTAATTATGTACTACAGTAAAAGCGTATATCAACCTCTCAAAGATAAAAGAGTTTCATGATTGTGTACTACAGTAAAAGCTTATATCAACCTCACAAACGATGCATGGGGACCTTCAAGAACCCTGCAACCACGACGTAATCGGATGATTAGTCGCAAAGAAGAAACACAGGCTCTACATTTGTGCCCGTGCTAGCCCAATCGTTCAGTTGAAGTGAATTGCTGCGGGACAGAGATGTTACTTGTAGCGTTGTCTTTCTGTAATGAACAGAAGTTGTATCCTCTCCCAGAACCGATTCCCTGGTAGACTGTCAATGGTCATGTAGGCAAGGTAACCCCAGAGGACCGATGTGGGTATCATCCTGATGACTGGCATAGCTCCAACACACCCACCAACCAGTATGGACTGCAGCAGATTGCTCAGTCTCTATTCGTTCACTCGAACAGGCAAGTGGGCATCTATATGTTTGCAGGGGTCAAATTTCTAGCCAATCTCCCTTCTTCGTTGCCTTCTTGCTGAACAGCATCCTTGAAGTTCTTCAACTCCCTGTCAACAGAATCAGTCTGAAAAGACAACGTGTTGAGCATTACCATTATTTTACTGGTAAGTTTTCCATAAAGAATAACATGGACAACATTTAGGTGGTAGTTTGGTACAGGACAAAAATTAAGGAGAACCCATATCTAATTGGCAAACGCAAATTGCTGTAAGATTCAAAAGCTTTGTTTTTTGTTGGCACATATAAATAAGTCAAGTAACAAGGAGTCAAAAGGCTCACATTCTCTTCGCTATCCATTTTGATGAAAACTTCTTCCATCTTGCCATATATTACCAAACTGGTAGCACTTCCTCCTATGCTCTCCTTGGCAGTATCAACCATCTTTTTGCTTAGCAACTGAACTTAAGAGATGGAAATGTATGAGGAAAGCTGATTAGGTTAGCAAACCACATGAATCGATTTGAATTTCACCAACCTGTCTCTTAAGGACAGCAAGAATTTTTATGTGCATGGGAGACTGAGGAAGCACTCCATTAGATGGAGGGATACCAAGCAAACCGCAGAGCATGACCTGGCATTTAATACCGTGAGAACAGAAACTAACTAAACAGCCATAATATCTAAACTAAAAACGCAGACCAAGCGTCTGTATCATTTCTATACTATAGTTGGAAGACAAACAGATTGTCACACTTGGTCTGACGAATGTGATTGAGATCCCAAGAAACTGAGGTTAAACTTACAACCAAATGAACACTCTAAATAAACAATTTGTATGACAGACTCATGTGCCACATACCACGAATCTAAGGACCAAAATGTTATAGTGGTAGGCAGAAGGCTTCTTCAAATTATACTCTTTTTGTTGTGCCAACTGTGAATCTACGCTGTGATAAAAGAAGTAAAGTCCTGCGACCATAAAAGCAGGCAGAATGGCTCCAAAAATATATATGCTGGAGAGACAGAAAACAAATCCTGGCAGTAAACAGAAGAGGAAGCATTCAGAATCATGACATGCAGGAAATCTCTATGAATATTTGCGCTTCAACGACAAATAATATTGCAACTCGGAATAATAAACAAGCGACTTATTACCAACTAAAAATAGCATAGCCTACAGTTGAGAAAACAAATCCTGACAACTAAAAATAGCTTCAATTACAACAACTGTAAGATCAAAGACAAAAATAAGAAAGATGCACATCATGAGAAAAGGAAATAGAACTGCAATAAAAACTTTATGTGAGATACCCGAAATATTGCAGAGTGATCGGAATGAACTAAATCTTTGCAAATGCTATGTCTTGACCCGCTTCAATTACAAAAACTGTAGGCTAGCAGGACAAAAATATGAAGTTACCAAGACAGCTATGTTTGACAAAAATAAAAAGATAATGGTGCTGCACTCTAAAAAAACAGGAACTTGGTTCTCAGATAGACAAACTATGTTATTGTGCAGGCAACAGTTATAAACACCAATCAAGAATAGTGCAATCAGTCTTAGAAGCAAACTTATTGATCTGAGCAAACAAACATGATTGGGATACAATCTATTTTCTCAAAAATGATGGTATAGTCCATCGCAGATTCGCAGTAGAATCTTTAGATACACCAATCTATTGTATAAGAATATACTGTGTATCTTTACGTATATCAGTTCCTAGGATGATGGAACAATGACTTGACAGTGAAATACTGATGAAGACTCTGTGCACAATGTCAATGATATTTGTGTTTTTACCCTTGAGGGTAAGTGTCAATGGTACTGTGTGGAGTATTTGGAAAGCAAGTAATCATCGTCTCTTTGAAGGCAAATCTCTATTAGCTCAGAAAGAATGGGGGTTGTTTCGCCCAGATCCAAGCTGCTATGTTTGACAAAAATAAAAAGATATTGGTATTGCACGCTAAAAAATAGGAACTCTACAAAGTCTCACCTGCAAAATATTATAATGGGGTAAGCTGCAGGCAGACATAGAAAACAGACATTGTCTCTTTAGAGACCTGCATGTATTTCACAAGAAAACTAAGATCTCTCGAAGTATTGAGTAAACTGTTGTTCATTACAGAACACCCAACTATATATTGTATCAAAGAAGATGACTCAAATATTTGTTACCTCCCCAAATGCACCTCTCCTAATTATGGTGAGCAATTCAAAGTCATCAACGCCCATTTTATGCCTTCGTAGGCACATGTATTCCGCCTCCTTTTTTTCTAAATCTTTCAGTATATTGTTTTGCTCTTCTTCAGATACATCTGCATCTGCTAGTTTTCTCTCCAACATCCAACGCCTAGAATATTGGTTGATATCAACATGGGTTGCAGCAAACTTAGCCAGAACTCAACAATGTATAGCAGAAGCATGATCCCAAAAACAATATACAGCAGCAGTTTAATAAGGCTTCTTCTTGGTGGAGCTAGACAGCGCATCCTCCCCCGCCGTGGCGGCCATCCTCGCGGAGCCGCCGGCGGCGCCATCTGCGTGGACGCCACCGAGGACGAGCTCTTCCGCCTCACCACCAAGGAGGGGAAGCTCACCGTGGAGCGCGAGAAGGTGAAGATCGAGATGCAGCCCTTCTCCCTCGTGGTGCAGTTCGAGCAGGACCCCGTGCAGATCCTAGACGCGCTGCTCCCGCTCTACCTCAACAGACAGCTCCTCCGTGCCCTGCAGGAGTCGCTCGCTAGCGAGCTCGCCGCCTGGATGAGCGCCATGAGCAGCGCCACCAACAATGCCATTGAGCTTCGCAAGAACCTCTCCCGCAGATCGATCCTGTTGCTGGGTCGATCTCGTCGACACGGCTATCGTCACTCTGTTTCTTGGAGAAGGGCGTGGAGGGTTGGGGAAAATGGATCTGGGTGCGGCGACGACTATTGGGGGAGGGAGGGGGTCATCGCGAGCAGGGCGGGCGCAGCGGCCGTGCGTCCTCTGTCGAGGCGAAGGCTGCGGCTGGAGGAAGACGAGGGCGGGGGGCGTTGGGGCGAGTGGAAGCGAACGCTGATTGCGGTGGGGATTTGGGTTTCCATGTTAGATTCTGGTCCAATCTTGTGGAGGCGAAGGCGCTGATTGCGGGGGCGAGGGGCGTTGGGGCGAGTGGAGGCGAAGGCTGCGGCTGGGGGAAGACGCTGACTGCGGATGGAGGCGCTGATTGCTCGTTCCCAGATTCAGAGCGTGGGGATTGCGGGATGCTGGCCACGTACCATCCTGCATCGTGCCATGGAGCGGAGGTGGAGGGGGGAGTGGTGCATCGCGCAGAAGATTTTGGCGAGTGGATCGCGCTGGGTCTGGCGGCGAGCAGAGAGGAGAGCGGGGGCACGGAGATGGCGGCCAGAGAGCGCGCAGATGGTGGGCGAGAGACAGCAGAGCCAGAGAGGAGAGTTCCATGGAACCACGCGGACCTTCCCAGATTCTCCTTCCATGATGGCGGGCGAGAGAGCGGGGGCGAGGGTGACGGCAGAACTGTGTGCCAAAAAAATGTGGACGCCTACACTAGTGACTTAAGTAGTAGTAGAGAAAAAAAATCTGACGCTCCAACAGAACCCTTATCGTGCCTAGAAAAATACAGCAACCCACATGCAGCGTCTGTGCTCCCCGTATATTTGCGTGACATAGTGTTTTCCCAATCATACACGGAAGGAGAGGTAGATGGACTTAGTTTTTTCAATTCGGGTTTGTAGTTTTTTAATCTTTGTTTGAAGAAACTGCGGAGGTATACACCATATTTCACCTAAAAAAATTTAAACTGCCTCTAATAATTATTTTAAGACTAGTTTGGAAACTCCATTTCCCAAAGAGATTTTCATTTTCCCTTGACTCCATTTTCCAAACTAGGAAAAATAGAAATGCTTTATGAAAATGGATTCTCAAACTAGCCCTTAGGGAAAATTTTCTAGCATTCTTTTGGAGTTGACGTCCTGTTTAGATCATTGGAATTGAATTCTATTCTAATAACGGAGCGTTTAGATCTCTTCATTTTAACGGAATTGGAATTCACTCAATAAAGTAACTTATTTAGTTTGGAATTTAACGTTCCACTACTTTTCAAAGTTCAGATATAAGCCTATCTCAAATTCATAGGGTAGAGGATGAGAAATAATTTTATGTATCAGTAGAATTTGTTTCTATTTTGTAACTTACATGACACTCTTTATCTCACTACTCTATAGTAAAAATGTAACACATAAATATCTCCGATATCTTGCTAATAATAGTATACAAATATATTTTTCATAAAACCGAATTAACTTAATTGATATATGGCTAAATTACTATTATTAGAATGGAATTCAATTCCAATGATCCAAACGGGGCGTAATAGTAATTTGAGCATATATCAATTAAGCTAATTCGATTTTATGCAAAAATATATTTATACTATTATTAGCAAGATGTTTGAGATATTTATGTACTACATTTTTACTATAAAAGAGTAAGACAAAGAGTGTCATATAAGTTACGGAGTAGAAATAAATTTAGTAATGCATAAAATCATTTTCTATGCTGTATGCTATAAATTTAAGGTAGACTTATATCTGAACTTTATAAAATGGTGGAATGTCAAAATCCAAATTAAATAAGTTACTTTATTGAGTGAATTATAATTTCTCTAAAATGTAGGGATCCAAACGTCGTGTGAGAGGAAAACAGAGCAGATGGTTTTACAATTGCTCTAAAATATAGGGATCCAAACATCGTGTGAGAGGAAAACAGAGCAGATGGTTTGTATCTTTTGGTGGTTTATGATTAGAACTGATGGATAACAAAAGCTCTTCAAGAAGAGATGTTTAAGGAAGAGCTATTTAGCACATTAGCCACGTATCACCCTTTTTTTTCTCACAGTACTGTATAAACGTGCTGCTCTGGCCTTGCTGCTTGCTGTACAACCATACAGCAAATACAAGAGGAGGATCTTATTATGTCCCAACTCCCAACTAATTCAATTCAATCAGATTTACACCATCCACAAGTGGAGTGACAAAAAAAAAAAATCAAAGTGGTGCGGTACATAACAGCATTTTTACACCCAGCTGTAGATATAATAATACGACTTCATTTATATCGTTGACTGCAAGAAACGTGATTCTACTTGATTATGTACGAATGGATGCTTGCGGCACTGTAGGCAATCCTAGCTCATCCTCCTGCATCCAAAAAGGAATGAAAAACAAGCAAAACAATTATTACTATGGATCCACCATCGAGATAGTAGTACTCCTATATGCCACTGCAGTCAAGAAAACTGGAAATGGATCCAACTATAAGTTTATAAGATTTTTTTTTAGGTTGGCCAGATGTGGATGCTCATTCCATCCGTGTTCAACTTAGAATTCAGGTGTTCTGTCTTCTACCTTATAAACTGCCACACCCATAAAGAGAGAACATCCTAAGTTTTTTTTTACCTTCTCCTTCATCACATTTTTTCTTCTCTGTCGTTCATTGGGATAAATTCGAAACGTGCTCATTTATTTTAGAGATAATAAAATTAAAAAGCGTGGCCCCATGTTGCAATAGGCCAACTGGTTGTTAGCGCACATGACAGAGCTAAAGGAAACCAAATAACTACCATGATGTTGGGTATAAACAAAAGCAACACTAAAAATCGGAAGTCCGCAACATCTAACGTCATTCTCTCACAACAGTTTCACTACCTGCTTCTGGTTTGCCGGGACTGCTGCATGGCCAGTTGGTGCAGCAGGTAAGCTGAGTTCAGGTTCTTGGTCTGGTTGGAGGTAAGATGGGACTGACTCTGATTCGAAGTCCATGTCGGCTTCCAAAGCATCGAGCTCTGCATTTTCCAAGAAACAAAATGAGGGACAGCAGAAAGATAAAGGAGTTTTTGCTCCTTCATAAGCTTTGTAGCAATGTATGCGGTTTGAAAAAAATATATATAGCGTTTGCAAATATCCAAGAGAAATCAAAGTGTCAGGATAGTTGAACCGTACCCCCCATAAGTTCTTCCTCATCGATGTCATCTGGGACGTTGTAGCTTCTGCCAAGAGTTTCTTGTATTTCAGTGCTCACATCCATAAGATCCATCATCTCATCTTGCATACTCTATGGATCATAGGAGGTATATGTTCAGATGCAACATCAATCAAAAAGGAAAATAAGCAACAAAGTGGAAATGCATGTAAGGCATCAATGCTGAAAGCGTGAGGAATCTGGTGAGAGTAAAGATGGGAGAATGCTTAATAACATACATCAATATCTTCGAGCTTGACAGTTTTCATCATCCCTTTGAGCTCTTTATTGGCAGCCTTCATCGCAGTCATCTGTCCAATGAGAAGCGTAAGCCTAGGATTCTAGAAGGAAAGTGGCAAGAAATATTAAGGGTTTTCTCAGGTAACTCTGGAGGTATACAGTTTGCTGAGCATCTTTAAGTCCCTCTGCCGCAAAAGCAACTTGGTCAAGGTTATATGTTTGGTTGTAGAGCATGTCACGCTGCCCTTCGTACCTGTAAAAAAAATAAAAACAGAGGGTGAAGATTAGGAGCTTAGTAACCGTTGACAAATGGACGGACTGAAGGTTCTCTATTAGGTCCAGTTTGGGAGAGCTCCACTCCCTGATTCTTCAACTTTGTTTCTTGTTTCTCTGATAGAGTGATTCTAGTGGATTCCTAGGAGGGAGCAGGGCTGTGAGCTGACGAAAAGTGATTCTCTTCGGAGAAACTGAAGCTGGAGCTCTTCCAAACGGCCCCTAAAATTTCTTTTTTTTTCTGGAAAACTAAAAGAATGTACTAAGGAGGTGGTAATAAAAGCAATCTCATTTTCCCTTGCCTAGGTCTTTGAGAAACTATTACTATACTCAACTCCGTCGAGTCATGATGCAGTTGACATGTTGTTTGCAAAATTGACATGGACACACATCAGAAAATCAATTTATACATATTTATCTATACTGGTGTTGACAGTATATATTATTATATACAGAAATAGGAATAGGATAGTTAAAATGTCTGTATCAAGTAAGACAACAGTTGTATGTTTATGGAATGCATTGATTGATTCAGCACAATCCCAAGCAGTTAGCTAAAGATGAGTAGATGCAATCATGCAAATAAGCATTGAAGGTAGGCTGGCTCTCATGTATGGACATGGTAAAGTAGACATCTTTGTAATTATCTGAAGCAGGAGTGTAATAAAAAAGTAAAGTAATAAATTGGTAATGTACTAGTCGAGGAGAGATGTACTGCATGTATGTGAATGAAGAGAGCAAGGGCTACGGGGGTGGGGGTGCAGAGAGCAGGAAGGGACGGTGGTGGCTCACATCCTGCGCTGCTTGAGGACCCTCATGGCTCGTGCCTTGACGGCCTCCTGAGCGGGGCCTGGGCGCGTCTTCTTGATCTGCTCCTTGTAGCGCGCGAGCTCGGCGTCGAGCTTCTTGATCTTTTCATCGACGGTGTCGCCGCGCTTGGTGATCTGCAGGGAGGAATCGATTTGATTGAATCTGCAAGGATTGATATGTAATGAAAGAAGGAAGGAACTTGGTTGATGATACGTACTCTGTCGGTTGCGTCCTGGATGGTGGGCGGCGGATCCTTGTTCTTCTTGGCGCCGAAGATCTTCTTCATGTTGCCGGCAAGCGGGCGGCCTTGCTGGTTGTGTAATACTATGAAGGATTCGGATGAGATGAGATCCCCAATCTAATCTGGTAGAGAGAGATGACAGGCGACTCGGAGTTGGTTGGGATCGAAGCAAGTAGCCTAGGACTAGGAGGAAGAAGAGGAACGCGCTAGAGAAGAGACCAAGAGAGGGGAAATTTCCGTGAAAGTTAAAAAGTCTCCTCGTCGTCTTGACTCGGCTAGGCCATACACAAACGGAGTCACGGACTCCGACCGCACGACCCCACCCAAGCCGAAACCCAAACCCAAGTGGCCCAAGCCCAAGCCCAATGGCCCAAGTAGCAGCGCCTGGGTTGAGTATATAGCGGTCTCTACTCTTTCGACTCATCTCTTTATGTCTTTTTTAATGCGGATTTTTTTTTCTGATTTCTATGTTTTCATTTAAAAATAAATTAATGCTCGTAAAATTCTTATATAATTCTTTTAAAAACATTCTATTTTAAAGGATGTCTTAGTTTCTTCCTTGCCCCTAGTAGAGTTCATTTTTCTTAACCAAAATTAACAATGAATCAAATATTGTACCTTAGTGGTGTTTTCACACGATAATAGGAATCTAATTAGACAATTCGATCATCTAGTACTATTATACATTGAAATTATATGTACATATAAACCAAACCTCAGTGATACACGTGAGAGTAAGCAAAAATATTTATTGAAAACACTTTTAAAATTCTAATTATACTCGATAAAATATTTAAGAGTTAACACGCTTTAGAAGAGATCAGAAGATACTCTAGGAACATATTTTTAGAGTGCACCAAACATGACATTGCTTGAATACAATGCACAGTTTTTGAGTCAGGCACAGTAGAGTTCGGCGTGCATCAGCCATCAGACATGTCTACTGGAGCACCAGATGATCCATCGTATATGGCACTCAAAGAGCACGGCAAAATCGCGCTCTATAGTACATCGGGTGTGTCCATTGTAGCACCCGACATAGCACTTAGAGTATGTAAATTACATATTTACACTCATCGGACATTGTACACAAGCTAGTTTGTAGCCATTAGGAATGCATGTAAATACTAGCGACACATTAAACATATTTGGTGTCCCTAAATTCTATGTCTTAAGACGTAACAATTAGGTTCTTTTGTGGGGTTATAAATAGACCACTCGGCCTTGGTTGACATCTCTTGGTGAAAAAATCAGATTTTTGTTGCTCTAAATAATGTGCTTCATACTTTTGCCATTCGTAATATTGACTTCTGCCTTTTGCTTCACATGATTTTAATGTTATTTTAGACTTTTTTACCTTTGTGCGTACATATACATACAAAATATAGAAGCGTGTAGAAGGGCAAAAATGTCCAAAATTCCATTAAAACCAAGCGTGCCATATTTTGAGTCTTATTTTTGTGAAGTCAATATTACGAATGACAAAAGTGTGAAGAACATTGTTTAGAGTTCAAAAAAATCCGATTTTCTCTCTCTTGGCTTCATACATTTGTGAATGTTGAGAACTACGTTACCATGGATCGCTAGATCCGCTCCCTTCCCTCCTGTCAGCAGATTAGGCGCGAAGAAACTGTAGATCCTGTTTCCCTTTCCCAGAAGCACGACAGAGTAAACACAAAGGAATCACGATATAGGGTTGGGCCTATGACCTCTTTCTATTCTCTATATTATGAGGGGGTACATGTTCCTTTATATAGAGACGTGAGACCCCTCAGGGGCAAAGTCGGTATTTGCCCACATAACCCTAACTAGGGTTACTAAACACTCCCCATTGGGCGAATACTGCGACAACACATGTCTCGTTAAAACTCTCAAAACCCCAGTGGGAAAATATGGAGAAAGAGTACATGGTGACGTAGATTACATTTGCAATTTGTTGCCTTGTTAAAAACCTTATGTGAGAAATTTCAGAAAAACTCACCAAGGAAAGAAGAGTACAATAGCTGTCATTACGACAAATTTTGATCTTCTAGATCTGTATTCAATCTTCTACAAGGGCTAAATTTAGAAATGTGGTCCCCTAATCCTTGCAAAATTGTATCAATATGGCAAAACATTTTCTTCTGGAAGTATATGCACATAGAGATTTATCAAACAGATTGCATATCCTTGCAAGGATTTTTTTAGGAACTTCATCTCAACTCACTTCTAGGATACACGAGGTAAGTGCACATATCAACATAAATAAGCCACTTCGACTGGTGGTGTTCGATCGACTAGATCTACATATTTGATAGAAACTTTCATAAAGGTTCACATATTTATCAAACTGATGCCTTCGGGGCATACAATATGACATTCAGTGTCTCACAATTGTGATCAAGATTTAGCATCCGCTCCCCCTGATGATGACATCCGTCAAAGTCATTATCCCTCATAACTTAAACATATTCTTCAAGATATATGTCTCATTGTTCATCTGAAATAATGAGCATGGATGGGGCTAGGAAGCTACACCTTTCATTCTATCATACACCACAATATATACATAGTTGTGCAAAGCAAATAACTTGTCCTTCCACAGGACTTAGGGGATACTATAGTTGTGATAGTACATATTCTAGATACAACTCATCGCTCCAGGCGTTCATTCATTACAACTTATATGATGGTGTAACATAAGTCCATCAAAGATCGTAATCCATCAAGGATTCTTCATTGATCAGATCATCGTTATTGTCTGTCATTCTGGCACAATAGGGATATTTTGCCAGTAACACCTAAACCTTATAGGTTTCTACCATCAGAGCTTTAGAGGATATCGTAATTCCACATGTAGTGGAAAATACCATGAGTAGAACTCGTCGAATGCACATGTGCTTATTCGGTGAACTTCAAGTCCTTTGGTACCTCATATTATTCCTTTTCGGGTCTATAGTGGTCTTTATCCCTTTATATGGGTTATTAAACTGTCACACCCGGTTTTGGAAGGCAAACCGAATGCGAACCATGTACGTGCCAGGATCAGAGCTCACGTACACAACGATTACATAAATGACTCATCATAGCAGAATGCTTCGAATAACAATAAAGAGTAAGTAATAATATTACAGACTAGAGCCATTTATATAATATAAATCTAAGTGCACATAATAGAAATGTAGCCAACGTAAATAAACCCACCACAGGCAGCTGAATGGGGGAGGTCGCTAGCCTAATCCTCAAACTCGTCGAAGTCCTAGAACTCCTAGAGATCCGCCTCGACGCCTTCTTCTTCTTTACCTGAGCATAGGTTGCTCTTAGAAATATGCCCTAGAGATAATCATAGAGATGAGCATATTTCTTTGTATCCATGATATATATTGCTTAATTGAATATCCATGAAAGGCACCTTGTATTGATTAGCAATTATGTGAATTGTTTGTGAGATTCTTTACTTGTATGGTTATTCTAAATGATGTCCCTGGTCAGAGTCGATGACTAGCACATATAGTTGATGACTACATTTCACAAGTCATGGACATGGAGATATCGAACTAATAATGTGGGCGCATGTATGACATGAGGCTGGACTGACCCAATGTGAGATATTATAATATAGTTCTCTTTTTGCAACATGTATACTGTGTCCTTAGACCTAAGATTGTTGCATGTTCTCAAGATGTGGATTGGCCTACTTAGGGACTATCAAACGCTACTCCGTAACTGGGTAGTTATAAAGGTAGTTTTGGGTTTGTCAGGAAGCATGCTGTGAGGCATGGTCAGTCAAGATGGAATTTGTCCCTCTCTTCTTGAGAGAGATATCTCTAGGCCCCTCGAGTGATTGGATCAAGAAATGCATGGTCGTGCTAGGGTTAAGAGTTAACCATTGAAAGGATTCCAATTCACAGTATCGAGAAAGAGAGGTCAGCTTAGAGCTAGACCAAATATTGTGAGACAAAGGGAACAACATATACGTAATGTTGTAATGGTTCGTCTGATATGATCTTTATGTGCGCATAGGAGTTGACATGTTTTGCTAGAGGCCGTTGTCAGTTATTGGGCCAAGTAAGAGTACTCGGGCCATGTCTATTTGTACATGAAACTATAGGGTCACACACTTAAGGGGAAGGAAGCCTAACTCGGATTAGATCCGAAATTAGACTGGGCTTTAGGGTTACTGATGGGCCTCGGAGTTAGAAGCCCACCATAACGCCTATATAATGAGGCCTGGGGCACAGTTAGGTTAACCCTAATTCGCCATCAGCAAACGAGCAGTCGCTCGCCTCTCGCCCTCGCGAAGCCGCCGTCGTGAACCTAGCAGTTCGGTACGCGGTGCTTCCTCCCTGTACGTGTGGATACCTCGGAGGTGCTACATCTGGAGCACTAGGATGAACCACGCGAGGATGTGAAGGACGCTGGCGACTGCACGGCTCTGCTCGACGCGTTCGTCTACATCAAGACGTCTTCTGCTGCCCTGCGCGTCTAGTGGTAATTCCATGACCTATAACCGCAGTAGTCCTTGGTTTTATGGGGTCAAAAATTTTGTTTTTCGCTAGCGTAGCCTCCCCATAATCCTACAGTTGCACCAAATGCATCCTGGTGTTTTGTGAAAGCAAGTGTTGGGGGTCCTCTTCTCCGCCGAAGGTCCTCAAGACGAAGATACTATCTACAGACGATAGGAATGAATGCCGAAGCTATAATGAATATGCGTGGGAAAGCCGAAGGTGAACAGCTTCGGCTTAAGGAGACGGCGAAGGTCAGGCATAATGCTGAGTCAAAGAGGAAAAGACTAGTTAATCCCTGATGTTTTGTATTAAGATTATAAGTATATGCTGATGTCATAAATGTATTTTTACTCGGACTGCGTCCCGTGCCTATAAATAGGTGAACAGTACCCCTATACTGTTCACGCTGGATTGTAATTGCTCTCACGTCAACACCTTCAAACAAGCCAAAGGTATCAATGTAATATAAATCCTGTTAATGTTTATATGTTTATCATGAAATAAATATATGAATGAATAACATACATTGTGTCCATAAACTCTTATTTTCATGAAAGATGAAGGCGTGTCCTTCATGACCTTCGTCCGAAGATCGTTATATCCGGAAGAAGATAATGCTTCGAAGGACGAAGGTCCTTAATGCTTAACGATTGTGTTGCCTTGTTCTTGATTCACAACATTTGAGAATGAGTGACCAACAACAAGGGTGAGTACACATGAACATACTCAACAAATGTCCCATTTGGTTGAGGTGGACTAGCTTTATGTGGGCTTATTGTAACGCCCCGAATTTTGCAGTTGAATTCTTTTTCTTTTCTTCACTCGCTAAAATTCGGGCGTTACCTTTTCTTTTCTTTCCCCTCGCTAAACCTTGATCTTTTCCAAAGCTAGCGGGACTCGGTTTGGAATTCCCGTATGTAGAAAACTCTAAAAATACTTTATGTTGTTCGATGCACCATGCCGAACCTTGCATTTCTTTTGATTGCTTTGAAAGTGCAAATGCATTCATGTAGAAAGATCGGATTTCGAAAATGAGGAGAAAATCTTTTCTTTCTTTTTCTCTCTCTTTCTCTCTCCTCTTTTTTCTCTCTCTCCCGCGCCGTGGGCCAGACCCCGGCCGGCCCAGCCGCCCCTGCGCGCCCCCTCTTGGGCCTTGGCAGGCCCAGCCGCCCCCCACCTCCCCTTTTTCCCCAATTCCCCTCTCTCTCCCTCTCATTTTCCCTCTCTCTCTCCCTAGCCGCCATCCCCTACGCCCCTGCCCTAAGCCGCCGCCGCCCCCTGCTCGGCCGCCGCCCTCGCCGTCGGCCGCCCAACGCCGGTGAGCCCCCCCTTCTCTCTCCTCCCTCTCCTCCCTCCCTCTCCCCTTGGCCGCCCTTGGCCGCCTGGCCCTCGGCCGCCCCAGCCCCAGCCCAGCCGCCCGGCCGGCCCTCGGCCGCGCCCGGCCAGCCCCCGGCCAGCCCCGGCCAGCCCCTCGGCCGCGCCCGGCCAGCCCCGGCCGCCCCTGGCCAGCCCCAGCCAGCCCCTGGCCGCGCCCTCGGCCGCCCTGGCCCCTTGGCCGCGCCCCCTGCGCAGGGCCGGTTCAACCGCCCAGTCGGCCGGTTCAACCGGGCCGGCTCAGCCGCCCTCCCCCGCGTTCGGCCGCCCTGGCCGACCAGCCCAGCCGCCCTGCCTAGGGCCGGTTCAACCGCCCTAGGGCCGGTTCAACCGCCCCCCCCCTGTTTTTTTTATTTTTTTATTTTATTTTATTTACTTTCTGTGATCATAGTTATTTTATTTTAGGTAGGCTAATCATTGTTCATGTTATTGAAATAGGAAGCTCAATTTAAAATTCCGTTATGCTAGTTGATTCACGTAGTTAATTGTTTATCTCATTCAATGTTGATCAACTAAAAATGATTAGGTTTCCATTAGTGCATATAACAGAATTCTTTTGTTAAAGAACCAATTGTAACTAATCATTAGTGCATAAGATTTAACCCCCTGCGAGACCCTCTCCCGTTTCTTTCTAACCATAACAAATGCGATATCGAATGTCATACTTGATGCATATTCACTTTATTTGTTCCCTTGTATGGTGTACTGTTCTTTTGTATTAAATATATGGATGTATGTATGCTTGCAATCGCATAGAGAACGATCCGGTCGAAGAGCCCGAGGAATTCGCAGGAGAAGCCCCTGAGCAGCAGTCGGTTGGTGGAGGCAAGTGTCCTTTGACCTATTTCTGTCCTATTCATTCTTTAATTCACCTCCCGCATTACACATTTATACCTAAGGATTTACTAGCTTTTGTTATCCATGTCCTTGTTTACCTACTTGGGTCAGATTATTACTGCTTAGTTTGATGCTATTGCTCAACTCTAATCAATGAACATGATGTGATTATCTATGATACGCTGTTTTCCCTTCTTATTTATGATTATATTTGTGACTTTCAAGGGGACTCGAGCGGTTTCTCGAGTGCCTCTCCGTAAGGACCTGTTCAATGGATGACCGCCCGGGAAAACAGTGCAACCATGAGGGTGGAATGGGACGCCCTTAGCTGAATAATTAGAGGAACCGGGGTGTAGTTCGCTTAGCCATTGTGCCGTCAATGGGGCTCGGTGTATGCGGCTCGCTCTGCCAAGGTTGATTTGTCCCTTGGGGAGGAGTGCGGTACATTTAGGAAACCTAACGGGTGGCTACAGCCCCGGGGAATCTTTGTAAAGGCTTCGTAGTGAATCCCTAGCCATTCACCTTGGGAGTGAATAAGGGTCTTGCAAGCCCGGGCTAGAGAGGGAATCACGGCTTGTGGGTAAAGTGCGCAACCTCTGCAGAGTGTTATGAAACTGATATATCAGCCGTGCTCGCGGTTATGAGCGGCCAAGGGAGCTCCAGAGATTAGTGATACTTGATCAGAGACATTTTGGTACAGGTGGCAATGAGATTGATGATTCTGGTTATGATTATGGTGCTGGTAAGTGGTATTCTTTCCGTTTGGAAAGGATACGTTGGGCTAATAACTTGGGTTAATGTTAAAACCTGGCTTTCTACTAGTAAGTAATAACCTGACCAACTAAAAGCAACTGCTTGACTTATCCCCACATAAAGCTAGTCCACTACAGCCAAACAGGATACTTGCTGAGTATGTTGATGTGTACTCACCCTTGCTCTACACACCAACCCCCCAGGTTGTCAGCATTGCAACCACTGCTCAGGAGAAGATGAAGCTGTGGAAGGAGACTTCCAGGAGTTCCAAGACTATGACGAGTTCTAGGCGTGGGTTAGCGGCAACCCCCAGTCGGCTGCCTGTGAAGGCCGCGTTATCTACGTTTCTTTTCCGCACTTTGATTTATTGTAAGAACTATATGGACGTCTCAGACGTATGATGTAATCGACTATTATTTCCCCTTTTTAATACTATTTGAGCACTGTGTGATGATGTCCATGTTATGTAACTGCTGTGTACGTGAATAACTGATCCTGGCACGTACATGGTTCGCATTCGGTTTACCTTCTAAAACCGGGTGTGACATAAGTGGTATCAAAGCCGTGCTGACTGTAGGACCGCTAACCTAGAGTAGAATGGTCGTTCTAAGGACTATAGACCTCTGTCCCTGCCTTGACTTTGGTATCCCTTCAAAAGTTGGTCCTACTGACCAAACCTATGTTCTACTATATATTATACCTTGCTGAAAATTATGTTTTATTCTGATCCTTCATTTATTTATGATTCATTATTTGCTGGTCATATTAATTCTGTTCTCACTCTTTTGCTTGCGGTGTCTTTTGTAGATGGCTCGACTTAGACACACTGCACGAAAGTCCGTCATCCCCTTCTTACCCTCCCGCCTTGCTGAGCGTCTGCTTCGCCGTCCCGTGGCCGGACAGTCCAGCCACTTGGAGAGACTGCACCACCGCCTGCATGAGGAGCAGGAACGTCGACGACAGGAGCAGCAGGGCTCTTCTTTCTCGCTCCAGCAGGAGATAGAGTCTGTGAGGAGCTGCTCTCCTGTGCTTCCCCTGGAGGCGCCCCCTGCACCACCACTGGGCGCCCCAGCTTCTGGAGTAGCCGCTGGAGGAGACCCAGCCGACGGAGGTGGCGACGACAGCTTGAGCCACGACATCGACCTCTCTGCTAACCATGAGCCGGAAGGATGGGTTGCTCGACCCATCACTCGCGACGCTGCTCGCGGGTGTCACTTCCACGACGCGCTCGACACCCTGCTACGTCGGGCACTTGACCGGCGTACTTGGTCCATCGAGTATCGCTGTGTGGTCTACCAGCATAGTCGCGGGGTCTACCCGGACCGCTGGGAGGCGACCTGCTTGGTGCGCCGTCCGGAGAACAGTCTCCAGGGCGCGGAGGCTTGCTCAGAGCACTATTCTATCTCTGAGCGGGACTCAGCTGAGGCAGCCATGCAGGATGCTGCACGGCGTGCGCTTTCGCACTACTGCTCGGTTCTCGGTGGGGTAGCTGACGGTCTTGACCTGAAGTATTACCCCCGCCGTCCATCTGGCAGCACAGGAGGCGTGATTGTTTCACCTGCTGGTGAGGACAATCCTAGGTTGAGCAGCACAGTCAACCTAGCCGCCGTGCTAAACACGGAGCTGGACCATGCATTAGACGAGCTGAGTAGGGCTCGTGCTGAGATCGCCTTGCTGCGGGCTGAGCGCGTGGAACGTCGTCACTTGGATGATGGTTCCCCCGCTCCCGTTGGGACTCAGCACCCGTACCGCTCACCTCGGCGTGGACTCCAGTCTTATGGCAATCCCGACTGCAAGACCAAGATAAATCTAGAACCATAGATCGTTAGAGTTGGATCTTGTAATTAATACGAAATATATATACATAGAAGCTTCAGTCTTAGCGTTAGTCTCGGTCTTAGTTAGTCTTAGTTAGACAGGGTAGTTTGCTATATCCTGTGCATTTATGTTTGTCATGATGAACTATGTTTGGTTTGGATCTTTGTAATGACTGTCACCAGAGTGTGGGTACCCCCTGCATTTTGGTTTACCTATTATGTTAATGGAGTTAGTTATATAGTTGGGAAACCCTTTATTCTACTTTCCTCTTTATCTGAGAAGCTGTGTGGTCTGTGTTGGAGATCAGTGAAGATGCTCATCTGTTCAGTGCTGTTGGAGAATTCTATACTCTTTTCTTATGCTGCAAGATTTGCCAGATTAGTTCTGATGTGTGGTTGCGTTCTGCAGATGTCAGAGAACAGGCGCAGAGGAGGAAGGCGTGCTCAGCAGGAGCAAGCCGCCCCGCAGGATGAGGCGCCCCAGCAGCAGCAGCTGCCGCCCCCGCCCCCGATGTCGATCGAGCAGATGTTTCTGATGCAGACTCAGGCAGTTCAGGCCATCGGTCAGACTCTGGCCGCCATTCAGCAGCAGCAGCAGCAGCAAGCTCCACCCCAGCCTCAGATGCCTCAGATGCCCAGAGACAAGCGTGGTGAATTCATGAGAGGTCATCCCCCAACGTTCGCTCACTCTTCTGACCCCATGGATGCTGAAGATTGGCTGCGCACTGTGGAGCGGGAGTTGCATACCGCTCAGTGTGATGACAGGGAGAAAGTCTTATATGGTCCCCGTCTGTTGAGAGGAGCAGCCCAATCATGGTGGGAGTCTTACCTCGCCACCCATGCCAACCCCGATGCCATCACCTGGGAAGAGTTCAGAGGTAGCTTTCGTCAGTACCATGTGCCTGCAGGTCTGATGACAGTGAAGAAGGAGGAGTTCCTGGCCCTTAAGCAAGGGTCATCATCTGTCAGTGAGTATCGAGACAGGTTTCTGCAGTTGTCTCGCTATGCTCCTGAAGATGTCAACACCGACGCCAAGCGACAGTACCGTTTTTTGAGAGGCTTGGTTGACCCCCTGCAGTATCAGTTGATGAATCATACCTTCCCGACATTCCAGCACCTGATTGACAGAGCAATCATGACAGAAAGAAAGCGTAAGGAGATGGAGGATCGTAAGCGCAAGATCAGTGGACCCCAGCCTGGAAGCAGCAGCCGTCCCCGTTTTTCAGGCAATCAACCTCAGCAGTTCAGGCAGAATCAGCGTCCACCTCAGCAGCATCAGCGGCGTCAGCAGTATCAGCAGTTCCAAAGGCAGTATCCTCAGCATCAGTACCAGAACCGTCAGAGCAATCAATCAGGAGGTCAGTTTCAGAGGCAGAATCAGCAGACACCTCGTCTTCCTGCCCCAGCAAACCAGCAGAGCAATCAGGCAGCACCAGCTCAGGTTGGAAATAGAGCATGTTTCCACTGTGGAGAGCAAGGCCACTGGGTGATGCAATGTCCGAAGAAGGCAGCCCAGCAGCAGTCAGGCCCCAATGCCCCAGCAAAGCAGAATGTGTCCCAGCCTGGAGCAGGCAACCGCCCTCAGCAGCGCTATAATCATGGAAGACTGAATCACTTGGAGGCTGAAGCAGTTCAGGAGACCCCCGGCATGACAGTAGGTATGTTCCCAGTCGATTCCCATATTGCAGAAGTGTTATTTGATACTGGAGCAACGCATTCTTTTATTACTGCATCATGGGTAGAAGCACATAATCTTCCAATTACTGCCATGTCAACCCCCATTCAAATTGATTCTGCCGGTGGTAGAATTCGAGCTGATAGCATATGTTTGGGTGTAAGTGTGGAAATAAGGGGGATAGCGTTTCCCGCTAACCTTATAGTAATGGGTACTCAGGGAATAGATGTCATCCTAGGGATGAATTGGCTAGATAAGTATCAGGCAGTTATCAGTTGTGATCAAAGGACAATCAAGTTGGTGTCCCCACTAGGAGAGGAAGTGGTGACCGAGTTAGTCCCGCCTAAGCCAAAGAAAGGAAGTTGTTATCAGATGGCTGTCGATAGCAGTGAAGCAGACCCGATTGAGAGTATCAAGGTTGTGTCTGAATTCCCAGATGTGTTTCCAAAGGACTTACCGGGTATGCCACCAGAGCGGAAAGTTGAGTTTGCCATAGAGCTTCTTCCTGGAACCGCCCCTATCTTTAAGAGAGCTTACAGAATATCCGGACCAGAGTTGGTTGAGCTTAAGAAGCAGATTGATGAGCTGTCAGAGAAAGGTTACATCCGGCCAAGCACCTCGCCTTGGGCCGCCCCTGTCTTGTTTGTGGAAAAGAAAGATGGCACCAAGAGGATGTGTATCGATTATCGAGCTTTGAATGAAGTCACGATCAAGAACAAGTATCCCTTGCCCAGAATAGAAGATCTGTTTGACCAGTTGAGAGGAGCCAGTGTGTTCTCCAAGATTGATCTGAGGTCAGGTTATCATCAGCTCAGGATCCGACCTTCGGACATTCCGAAGACGGCATTCATTACCAAGTATGGTTTGTATGAGTTCACAGTGATGTCTTTTGGTTTGACCAATGCACCAGCGTTCTTTATGAACTTGATGAACAGTGTATTCATGGACTATCTCGATAAGTTTGTGGTGGTATTCATTGATGACATTCTGGTTTATTCTCAAAGCGAAGAAGAACATGCAGATCATTTGAGGATGGTATTGCAGAGATTGCGAGAGCACCAGTTGTATGCAAAGTTGAGCAAGTGTGAGTTCTGGATCAGTGAAGTCCTGTTCTTGGGTCACATAATCAACAAGGAAGGATTGGCTGTGGATCCGAAGAAGGTGGCAGACATTCTGAACTGGAAAGCGCCAACGGATGCTCGAGGAATCAAGAGCTTCATTGGAATGGTCGGATATTATCGGCGATTCATTGAAGGGTTTTCGAAGATTGCGAAACCAATGACAGCGTTGCTAGGCAACAAGGTTGAGTTCAAGTGGACCCAGAAATGCCAAGAAGCCTTCGAAGCGCTGAAAGAGAAGTTGACAACAGCGCCTGTCCTAGTCTTGCCTGATGTGCACAAGCCCTTCTCTGTGTACTGTGATGCTTGTTACACAGGTTTGGGATGCGTATTGATGCAAGAGGGAAGAGTTGTGGCTTACTCGTCCCGACAGTTGAAGATTCATGAGAAGAATTACCCAATCCATGATCTAGAGTTGGCAGCAGTGGTTCACGCACTGAAGACATGGAGGCACTATCTGTATGGGCAGAAATGCGATGTTTACACAGACCACAAGAGTCTGAAGTACATATTTACTCAGACAGAGTTGAATATGAGGCAACGAAGATGGTTAGAGCTGATCAAAGACTATGAGTTGGAGATTCATTACCATCCGGGCAAAGCAAACGTAGTGGCAGATGCTTTGAGCAGAAAGAGTCAAGTCAATCTGATGGTCGCTCATCCGATGCCTTATGAGTTGGCCAAGGAGTTTGACAGGTTGAGTCTCGGATTTCTGAACAATTCGCGAGGAGTCACAGTTGAATTGGAACCTACCTTGGAGCGCGAAATCAAAGAAGCGCAGAAGAATGATGAGAAGATCAGTGAGATCCGGCGACTGATTCTAGATGGCAGAGGCAAAGATTTTCGAGAAGATGCAGAAGGCGTGATACCGCTTGTGTGTTCCCAATGTCCAGTCTATTCGGGAGTTGATTCTCAAGGAAGCTCATGAGACAGCTTATTCGATTCACCCTGGCAGTGAGAAGATGTATCAGGATCTGAAGAAGAAATTCTGGTGGTACGGAATGAAGAGGGAAATCGCAGAGCATGTGGCTATGTGTGATAGTTGCTGAAGAATTAAGGCAGAGCACCAGAGACCAGCTGGATTGTTGCAACCGTTACAGATCCCTCAGTGGAAATGGGATGAAATCGGTATGGATTTCATAGTCGGATTGCCTCGCACTCGAGCCGGCTACGATTCCATTTGGGTAGTAGTGGACCGTTTGACCAAGTCGGCCCACTTCATACCTGTCAAGACCACCTACAGAAGTGCAGTATTGGCAGAACTGTATATGTCTCGGATCGTTTGTCTTCATGGTGTGCCAAAGAAGATAGTGTCAGATAGAGGAACGCAGTTCACCTCTCATTTCTGGCAGCAGTTGCATGAAGCCTTGGGCACACATCTGAATTTCAGTTCAGCTTATCATCCGCAGACAGATGGCCAGACTGAAAGAACCAATCAAATTCTTGAAGACATGTTGAGAGCCTGTGCATTGCAAGATCAGTCCGGATGGGATAAGCGATTGCCTTATGCAGAGTTTTCCTATAACAACAGTTACCAGGCCAGTTTGAAGATGTCACCATTTCAAGCGCTTTATGTTTGGGCCAGACATTCTGCTTGAAGCCGAAGAGAACATCAAGATGGTCCGAGAGAATCTGAAGATAGCGCAATCAAGGCAGCGAAGCTATGCAGACACAAGAAGAAGAGAGCTGAGTTTTGAAGTCGGAGACTTTGTCTATCTGAAAGTGTCACCGATCAGAGGAGTCAGAAGGTTCGGAATCAAAGGCAAGCTAGCACCCCGCTACATTGGTCCGTACCAGATCCTCTCAAAGCGTGGAGAAGTGGCCTATCAGCTCAGTCTGCCAGAGAATTTGTCAGCTGTGCATGATGTCTTTCATGTGTCTCAGTTGAAGAAGTGCTTGCGTGTGCCAGAAGAGCAGTTGCCAGTGGAAGGTCTGGAAGTCCAGGAGGACTTGACCTATGTTGAGAAGCCAGCTCAGATCCTTGAGGTTGCAGATAGAGTCACCCGAAGGAAGACCATCAGAATGTGCAAAGTCAGATGGAATCACCACTCTGAGGAAGAAGCAACCTGGGAGCGTGAAGATGATTTGATGGCTAAGTACCCAGAGCTCTTTGCTAGCCAGCCCTGAATCTCGAGGGCGAGATTCTTTTAAGGGGGATAGGTTTGTAACGCCCCGAATTTTGCAGTTGAATTTTTTTTCTTTTCTTCACTCGCTAAAATTCGGGCGTTACCTTTTCTTTTCTTTCCCCTCGCTAAACCTTGATCTTTTCCAAAGCTAGCGGGACTCGGTTTGGAATTCCCGTATGTAGAAAACTCTAAAAATACTTTATGTTGTTCGATGCACCATGCCGAACCTTGCATTTCTTTTGATTGCTTTGAAAGTGCAAATGCATTCATGTAGAAAGATCGGATTTCGAAAATGAGGAGAAAATCTTTTCTTTCTTTTTCTCTCTCTTTCTCTCTCCTCTTTTTTCTCTCTCTCCCGCGCCGTGGGCCAGACCCCGACCGGCCCAGCCGCCCCTGCGCGCCCCCTCTTGGGCCTTGGCAGGCCCAGCCGCCCCCCCACCTCCCCTTTTTCCCCAATTCCCCTCTCTCTCCCTCTCATTTTCCCTCTCTCTCTCCCTAGCCGCCATCCCCTACGCCCCTGCCCTAAGCCGCCGCCGCCCCCTGCTCGGCCGCCGCCCTCGCCGTCGGCCGCCCAACGCCGGTGAGCCCCCCTCCTCTCTCCTCCCTCTCCTCCCTCCCTCTCCCCTCCTCTCCCCTTGGCCGCCCTTGGCCGCCTGGCCCTCGGCCGCCCCAGCCCCAGCCCAGCCGCCCGGCCGGCCCTCGGCCGTGCCCTGGCGCCCCTCGGCCGCGTCCGGCCAGCCCCCGGCCAGCCCCGGCCAGCCCCTCGGCCGCGCCCGGCCAGCCCCGGCCGCCCCTGGCCAGCCCCGGCCAGCCCCTGGCCGCGCCCTCGGCCGCCCTGGCCCCTTGGCCGCGCCCCCTGCGCAGGGCCGGTTCAACCGCCCAGTCGGCCGGTTCAACCGGGCCGGCTCAGCCGCCCTCCCCCGCGTTCGGCCGCCTCGGCCGACCAGCCCAGCCGCCCTGCCTAGGGCCGGTTCAACCGCCCCCCTGTTTTTTTTTATTTTTTTATTTTATTTTATTTACTTTCTGTGATCATAGTTATTTTATTTTAGGTAGGCTAATCATTGTTCATGTTATTGAAATAGGAAGCTCAATTTAAAATTCCGTTATGCTAGTTGATTCACGTAGTTAATTGTTTATCTCATTCAATGTTGATCAACTAAAAATGATTAGGTTTCCATTAGTGCATATAACAGAATTCTTTTGTTAAAGAACCAATTGTAACTAATCATTAGTGCATAAGATTTAACCCCCTGCGAGACCCTCTCCCGTTTCTTTCTAACCATAACAAATGCGATATCGAATGTCATACTTGATGCATATTCACTTTATTTGTTCCCTTGTATGGTGTACTGTTCTTTTGTATTAAATATATGGATGTATGTATGCTTGCAATCGCATAGAGAACGATCTGGTCGAAGAGCCCGAGGAATTCGCAGGAGAAGCCCCTGAGCAGCAGTCGGTTGGTGGAGGCAAGTGTCCTTTGACCTATTTCTGTCCTATTCATTCTTTAATTCACCTCCCGCATTACACATTTATACCTAAGGATTTACTAGCTTTTGTTATCCATGTCCTTGTTTACCTACTTGGGTCAGATTATTACTGCTTAGTTTGATGCTATTGCTCAACTCTAATCAATGAACATGATGTGATTATCTATGATACGCTGTTTTCCCTTCTTATTTATGATTATATTTGTGACTTCCAAGGGGACTCGAGCGGTTTCTCGAGTGCCTCTCCGTAAGGACCTGTTCAATGGATGACCGCCCGGGAAAACAGTGCAACCATGAGGGTGGAATGGGACGCCCTTAGCTGAATAATTAGAGGAACCGGGGTGTAGTTCGCTTAGCCGTTGTGCCGTCAATGGGGCTCGGTGTATGCGGCTCGCTCTGCCAAGGTTGATTTATCCCTTGGGGAGGAGTGCGGTACATTTAGGAAACCTAACGGGTGGCTACAGCCCCGGGGAATCTTTGTAAAGGATTCGTAGTGAATCCCTAGCCATTCACCTTGGGAGTGAATAAGGGTCTTGCAAGCCCGGGCTAGAGAGGGAATCACGGCTTGTGGGTAAAGTGCGCAACCTCTGCAGAGTGTTATGAAACTGATATATCAGCCGTGCTCGCGGTTATGAGCGGCCAAGGGAGCTCCAGAGATTAGTGATACTTGATCAGAGACATTTTGGTACAGGTGGCAATGAGATTGATGATTCTGGTTATGATTATGGTGCTGGTAAGTGGTATTCTTTCCGTTTGGAAAGGATACTGTTGGGGGCTTGTTCTCAAATGCTAAGAGTTAAGAACAAGGCAACACAGAAAATGTTAAGTGTTAAAAATCCTTCGTCCTTCACCACATTATATCCTTTCGGGATATAAAGAATTTCGGACGAAGGTTACGAAGGACGTACCTTCGTAGGCATAATAACAAGGGACGAAGTATTCATATAAATCATGAGGTATAAAATAAACATTTAAATGTCAACATAGAATCATTACGAATATAAATGATTTCAAATTTCAAATGTACCTTCGGTCCTGAGGAAGGTGAAAATACAAGTGCGATGCGAAGGCAAAATGACAGGTTCGCGTGAACAGTACAGAGGTACTGTTCATCTATTTATAGACACAGGTCACAGCCTGTGACAAATTACAATTATGCCCCTTACAAAAGTTTACAACATTGACTCAGACCTCTATGGATAAAAAGGTCATTCTATCTCTATGTCGGTTTGTAACGCCGAAGCTCCATGAAAAGGAACCTTCGGCCATCTCCTGGGGACGACTTCAGCCGAAGCTGCTTCTTCGTGTAAGACCTTCGGCGCACCGAAGCATGGCCCCAACAGTAGCCCCTTTCACGGTGCTAGATCGTTTTTCGTAACGAGCTTGACCCGTGAAAAAGCCTCTTCAGCTTCGGGAAGCCGAAGGTCCAAAAAACACCTTCCCTGAGCTCGTTGCGGAGAAACGATCCGGCTTCCGAGCGCGTGCCAGGCCCACCTTGCAGAGTTACTGTTTGATCTTTGCGGTCCACTGCACAGCGAGTACAAGTGACTGCCCGCTTGGTGTAAAAATCCTGCCGCTTCGCCTTCTTACCTGCAGCACTATATAAACAGACGGGTAGGTGTGAAGTTACCACAGCATTCATTGCTATTTGCACTGTTTTGCTGCCAAAATTTTTAACTATAGCCGAAGCTTGACTCTCAGAACCGAACGAAGGTCCATCTCAACGTCTGCTTCGTCAGAAAGAAGAGCTTCGGGAGAAAAAGAAAAAAGAAAAAGGTATCTAACTTCCCCAAATTCAGAATCAAATGGCTAGAGTGCGGTCTACTGCCAGAGTTGCACGTGAGGGAGACGAAGCCGAAGGTTCGAATACTGTGCCCATCTCCGAAGCGATGCAGCGTTCCGGACTGGTGACTGCAGAAGAATTGCCTGCTGCCGAAGCAAACCCGACGACTGCCGAAGGAGAAGAAGAAAACATTGAAGGGACTGATCCCGAAGATGACTACCGTATTGCCATGCCCAGCAAACCCAGCCACCTGGATTTTGGGAAATCAACTGTTTCAAAGGCTGATCTTTCGAAGATGGTGAAAGCAGGTTATTTTAATGAAAATCAGAAGAAGCTACTTCGCTTCGGGGGAGAAGAAACCACCCCGAAGCCAGAGAAGGACAAGATTGTTATCTTCAAGAGCTTTTTAAAGGCTGGGCTGAGATTCCCTCTTCACGAGATTATTGCGGAGATACTGAAGAGGTTTGGTATCTATCTTCACCAGTTAACTCCTAACGCTATCGTTAGGCTTAGCGTTTATATTTGGGCCCTCCGAAGCCAAGCAGTGGAGCCATTTGCCGACAGTTTCTGTCGAGTTCATGAATTGCATTATCAAACAAAGGCCAGAAAAGATGGGCTACATGATAACTTCGGCTGCTACAATTTTACCTACCGGAAAACCGCAAAGTTTCCTGTAATCAGCTACCGAAGCAAATGGCCAGCTGGCTGGAAATCAGAATGGTTCTATGTCAAGGTTGATGGCGACAAAGAGAAGCTTGTGCAAAGTCCACTCGAGCTGATCTTCGGAGAAACCCGTCCCCGCTGCAACATGTCACCAGAGGGTCAAACACAACAGGCAATGGATGAATTCGGAATTATTGCAAAACATATCAGTACCAGGGATCTGGTTCAAGAATTCTTGGCATTCAGAGTCTTCCCTACTCTGAAAGAATGGGAAATGCCAAAGTTGAAGGGGGAGAAGAAGGAGGGGGAACTTGTCCGGCTTCCATATCACTTCAAATTCAAGCAATACTTTAAGAAGCCCTGCCAAGAGTGGCTGGACACAGTCGAGGTGATGTGTAATGAAATTTTGGGGAATTATTCCAAAAAAGAAGATCAACTAATGACAGCGGCCTTCGGCGCCCGTCCGAAGCGAAGGCTGAACCGAGTGCTTGATGCCCTGGGCTTCGAGTACACTGACTATGAACGGCTGAACAAGGGTGCTGAGGGCCAAAAAAGAAAAAGAGTGGCCGAAGCTCTGGACAAGGGTGAAGAAAGACCAGCAAAAGAGAAGAAAATTCCCAAGAAAAGAAAAATATCAACTCCGAAGCGAAAATTATCCGAAGAAGAGGGGACCCCCACGCCACCTTCTACCAGCGACGTGGAGGAAATTTTAAAGGTAATGACTGAACCCGTGCCCACGAAGCTAAGTCCACTAGGGCCTGAACTGACGAAGCTTTTTCGAAAGGTGGAGGAGCCGGATCAAACGAAGATAACCAAACCAAAGCGGCAAAGAATTATTGCAGTGACCGAAGTTATCGATAAGACGCCGCCGAGGGCGTCAATTCAGAAAACGGCAGCTGCTGAAGACACAACAAACGTCGAAGTCGCACCTTCGGAGGTCGCAGCTACCGAAGCCGCTACAGGCGAAGATGTGAACTTAGAAACTACTATTGAGGACATTGACAAAATTTTGGAAGACATGGCTGCAGAAGAAGCTGCCGTTGCTGCTGAAAAAACCATGGCCACAGTGCCTGGGAAGGGGAAAGAAATGGCCGAAGATACTTCGGACGACGAAGCTTACACATTTCAAAATTTAATTGGGCAAAAACTGTCGAAGGCCGAAATGGAAGAACTTAAGGACTATGCCAAATCTTGCGGCTACAAGCCAGGAGCCCTTCTATTTGGAGGCATTGACGACGAAAAATTGGGCTGCATTCGAGACCAAACTGGAGCTAAGGTCATCGGTACTCTATCAAAGAGTATCGGTTTTCCGAAGCTAGAGACAGATATCAGCCGCTACCGACGACAACATATCGTCGGCAGCTTATTTTATTCCAACTTCAAGGTAAACAACTTTTCTCTGACTTCTATTGTTTTTAATAATGGAAATATGCCTAACAAAGGTTGTTTATTTGCAGAGCATGCTTCTGAGCAAAGCTCTGAGGATGCAGCAAGACTTGGAAGACAAAAAACACGAAGCTATAATCGAAAATTTAGAGAGCAAGATAAAAGAACAATCAGCTATCATTGAAAAGAAAGACTTCGAGCTCCAATCAACCGAAGGCTTGCTGGCAGAGACTGAAGCTAAAGTATCAGAGCTGAATTCAAAGCTTATCGGCCAATCAAAACAATTTGAACAAGAGAAGCTAGAGCTTAATTCGAAGCTTGAAGCCGAAGTCCAGGCCAACTCAGACTTGAAAAAATCATTAACAAGCCTTCAAGACAAATGCTTGAAATTTAGCAATAATTGTATTGAACGATTAAAAAAGATATTTTACTCTGTTGGAGCCAGCAGCGGGAAATTTAAGCCTTCAGCGGAAAATTTACCACAAGCCTTCGATCATATTGAAGCTGAAATCGAAGAACTTGACGAAGTTATAGCCGGGCACGGTGACTTCTGTGCCTGGGTAGCTTCTCGGGGTACCGCTGCTGCGTTCCTGAAGGCCGGCTGCGAGCATGGGAAAATCGTCAACAGGCCCAACTTCACCCTGTCTCCATCAATCCTGGACGATATACCTGACCTCGCCCGAAGCATCTCAAATAGATTCATAAAAATGATATGGACAAAAGGCGGGCGGGAGAAGGCTGGAGACGAAGCTCGAAGTCATCTTGAACCAGTAAGACATGACACTTCGTACTTACCTTCCCCTTTGCACTTGATTTTTACTCACGATGGGATTTATGTAGGATGACGAAGGTGAAGATGATGCTTAAGATGTGTCGCCGAAGCTGTCGCCGAAGCTGAAGCTTAATGAAGATCAGTAGAAGTATACTATAGGAAAAAACTCAGGATACTTTTGCAACAACTTTTGTAAATACAATTAAACTATTCTCAAGGAACTTTGTACATAACTTGTAATATATTCTTACCCTTCTACTGAGGCGCTTTGATGTGGACGAAATCAGTATTTTGAGCCGAGGGCGAAAAAACACCTTCCCTTCTTTTCGTACACAACGAAGCATAAGAGACCAATTCTTCTTTTTGCGGAAGCTTTTCTTTTACATAACGAATCATAAAAAACCACTTCTCCTTTTTGCCGAAGCTTTTCTTTTACATAACGAATCATAAAAAACCACTTCTCCTTTTTGCCGAAGCTTTTCTTTTACATAACGAATCATAAAAAACCACTTTGGTATATAAATGCTATGAATGAATGCTTATGCATGCAAATGCCATGATGTAATGTAATGTGCGAATGAATGTCCAAAACATATGTCCAAAGCCACACTCTCAGCCATTATTTCTTTAGAACCAACCACACATTAGCTCTGCATTCCCTTAGGAACGACTTTGGAGCCTCTTCGCCTTTTACTTAGGCGGTATAAGCTCTGCATTCCCTTAGGAACGTCTTTGGAGCTTCTTCGCCTTTTACTTAGGCGGTATCAGCGTTGACTTTTCGCTGTAAGCTCTGCATCCCCTTAGGGACGTCTTTGGAGCTTCTTCGCCTTTTAATTTCGGCGGAATCAGAGCTCTGCATCCCCTTAGGGACGTCTTTGGAGCTTCTTCTCTCTTTTTTTTTCAGTTTCGGCACTCGATGGTGCGTTCTCAGCTTTTACATTTACATTCTTTGGGGGATTTTGCTCTTATAAAACTAAAAAGGAAATTACAGATGATGGCCCCATTAAAAACCTTTCTCCCCCTTTAGAAAGGAAAAGGGTGCCATGAAAAAGAAAAGAAAAAACATAAAAAGTTACATCAAGTTATACATAAAATCGCCGAAGCTCATCCGCATTCCAAGATCTTGGAATTTCGTTGCCATCCATGTCCTTCAATCTGTACGAACCAGGCCTTGACGAGGATGCTACTAAGAAAGGCCCTTCCCATTTTAATTGTAACTTGCCCACTGTATCCGGGTTGGCCACTCTCCGAAGCACCAAGTGTCCTGGCTCAATATTTTTTAGCCGGACCTTTCTATCTTGCCATTTGACTGTTTCAGCCTGGTACTTATTGATATTCTCCACGGCTTGAAGCCTGATCCCTTCTAAGGCATCTTTTTCCACAAGACAAGCATCTTCGGTACCTGATTCTGCCGAAGCTACCACTCTTATTGATCCAGCTTTAGCTTCTTCCGGAGTTATTGCTTCGTCACCGAATAATAACTTGAATGGGGTAAAGCCTGTAGACCTTGATGTTGTTGTATTGTGGCTCCACACCACTTTGGTCAACTGATCTGGCCACTTTCCCCTTGGTTGATTGAAGATTAACTTCATTATTCCTGTCATTATGATGCCGTTGGCCCTTTCAACAAGCCCATTCGACTCCGGATGCCTGACTGATGCAAAATGGATCTTCGTTCCAATTTGATCACAGAAATTTCTGAAAGCTTCGGAGTCGAACTGCGTTCCGTTATCTACAGTGATGGCCTTCGGTACCCCAAAGCGACAGACAATATTCTGCCAGAAAAACTTTTGGACAGTGGCCGAAGTTATTGTGGCTAATGGCTTCGCCTCAATCCACTTGGAAAAATACTCCACAGCTACTATAACATATTTTAGATTCCCTTGGGCCGGTGGTAATGGACCCAACAAGTCAAGGCCCCACCTTTGCAATGGCCAGATGGGTTGTATCAGCTGTGTTAAAGACGAAGGTTGTTTTTGATCTCTTGCACATTTTTGACAACCTTCGCACTTTTGAACTAACTCCGCTGCATCCGAAGCTGCTTTCGGCCAATAAAATCCTTGGCGGAACACTTTTCCAAGTAACGGCCTGGATCCGATGTGGGATCCACACAGGCCTGCATGTATCTCTTTCATCAACTCTATACCTTCGACTCTAGATAAGCACTTGAGCAGCGGAGCGCAAACTCCATGTTTATATAATTCCCCTTCTATCATGATATACGGACGGGCTCTTGCCTCTATTCTTTTATTGTAGGCTTCGTCATCTGAAAAGAACTTACCCTGAAGGTAAGAGATTATTTCAGTTCTCCAATCTTCGCTGTAAACAGGAGAAATGTTGAGGACTGCTCTTTCAAGGAGCTCTACTGAAGGTGCCTTTATTGTTTCGAAGAACACATCCGAAGGTAACGGCAGCCCCTGTGCTGCAGACTTGGCTAGTAAATCAGCATGCTCATTTTGCCCTCGAGGGATATTCTTGACAGAAAATCCTTTGAAGGAAGCTTCGATCCTTCGGACCGTGTCTAGGTATTTTTCAAGCTTCGGGTCTTTAGCCTTGCAACTTTTGTCAATATGACCCGAAACGACCTGGGAATCAGTTTTAAGAATCGCCCTTCTGATTCCCATTGCCTTTAGTTTCCGAAGACCCAGAAGCAGGGCTTCGTACTCAGTTATATTATTTGTGCAGCTGAAGTCAAGTCTTGCTGCATAGCAAGTTTTAACCTTGGATGGTGAGACCAACACAGCAGCTGCACCTGCTCCGAAGGTTCCCCAAGAGCCATCACAAAACACTGTCCATACTTCGGCATCTTTATTTGCTTCTTCGTCCTGAGCCCCTGGCGTCCAGTCGGCAATGAAATCTGCCAATGCTTGAGACTGGATTGAGGATCTATGCACATAATCAATGTAAAATTCATTGAGCTCCGCAGCCCATTTTCCAATACGCCCAGTAGCTTCTCTATTTCTCATGATATCCTTCAACGGCTGCGAAGAAGGAACAATAATGTTGTATGCCTGAAAATAATGCCGAAGCTTCCTGGATGCCATTAAAACGGCATACAATACCTTCTCCAGCTCTGTATAATTTTTCTTTGAGACACTAAGGACCTCAGATACAAAATATACTGGGACCTGCTTCTTGACTTGTCCATCAAACTTCTCCTGGACAAGTGCCGCACTTACTGCTGAGTGCGAAGCTGCCACATATAACAACAGAGGAGCCCCTGGCGTTGGTGGAGTTAATGTTGTTAGATCTATTAAGTATTGCTTCAGCTCTTCGAAGGCTTTTTGTTGACTTGGGCCCCATTGAAAGACTTCAGCTGACTTCAGCACCTCGAAGAATGGTAAGTTTCTTTCTGCTGATCTGGATATAAATCTGTTGAGAGATGCAAGCCTTCCTGTCAATCTTTGAGCCCCCTTTCTTGTGGTTGGTGGCTCCATTCGAAGTATAGCTTCGATTTTATTTGGATTAGCTTCGATTCCCTTTGTTGAAACCAAGCATCCAAGAAATTTACCCTTCTTCACTCCGAAGACACATTTTTCTGGATTCAGCTTCAGACCAGCTTGTCTGAAGCTGGCGAAGGTCTCCTGCAGATCAGCAATATGATTTTCCTGCTTCGTGCTTTTTACAATAATGTCATCGACATAAGTCAACACATTTCTGCCTATCTGAGACTGGAGAACCTTCGCTGTCATTCGGCTGAAACTCCCTCCGGCATTTTTGAGCCCCTCAGGCATCCGAAGATAGCAATATGTACCACTTGGGGTTATGAAGCTAGTTTTTGGCTCATCTTCCTTCTTCATCCAAATTTGATGATAGCCTGAGTAGCAGTCTAGGAGACTCATGAGCTCCGAAGAAGCTGCTGCATCGACTAAAGAGTCTATCCTTGGCAGCGGGAATTCATCCTTCGGACAAGCCTTGTTGAGATCTGTAAAATCAATACACATTCTCCACTTGCCATTGGCCTTCTTCACCATAACAGTGTTAGCTAGCCACTCTGGATACTTCACTTCTCTGATAACTCCTGCACTGAGGAGTCTTTTTACTTCATTGCGAGCCCCTTCGGCCTTGTCATCAGACATTTTCCGAAGCCTCTGCTTTCGGGGTCTGAAGGATGGATCAACATTGAGCGAATGTTCAATAACATCCCGATTTACTCCACAGAGATCATTAGCTGACCATGCAAAAACATCTTTGTTGTTGAATAAAAACCTTATCAAGGTTTTCTCCTGGTCTTCAGATAATTGCGAGCCCAACAACACCTTTTGCTCTGCTATGTCTTCACACAATAACATGGGCTTCGGCTGATCCGCTGAAGCTGCCTTCTCCCTCCTGAATTTGTACTGTTCACAAGCTTCAGCTCCATCTATGTTATGGATTGCCTTGGAGTCAGTCCAGCTTCCTTCGGCCCTTCTAGCAGCTTCCTGGCTTCCATGAATAGCAATAGGCCCTTGGTCCGAAGGTATCTTCATGCAGAGATAAGCTGGGTGAAGAATTGCTTCGAAGGCATTAAGAGTACCACGGCCAATGATAGCATTGTAAGGATACTCCATGTCAACAATATCAAACACAATTTGCTCAGTCCTTGTGTTGTTAACAAATCCGAAGGTTACCGGCATGGTAATCTTTCCATGTGCTACAATCTGTCGCCCTCCGAAGCCACAAAGAGGGTGCGTAGCATCATGAATCTTGTCTTCAGGCTCTTGCATTTGTCTGAAGGCTTTAGCAAATATAATATCAGCTGCACTGCCTGTATCAACTAGGACATTATGGACCAGAAATCCTTTGATCACGCAAGAGATAACCATGGCATCATTGTGAGGATAATCCTTAAGCTGAAGGTCTTCTTGAGAGAAAGTAATTGGAATGTGGGACCATTTTGACTTGATGAAGGGTCCCTGCACTCCAACATGCTGCACCCTTCTCTGAGCCTCCTTCTTCTGCTTCTTGTTAGCCGGCTCTGAGCAAGAACCGCCTGTTATCGGGAGCACCAGCTTCGAAGCCGAAGCAGCTCCAGCTTGATTGTTGAACGAAGCCATCAGCTCAGAAAAGTGGAAGTGAGTTCACCGGAGGTGGGCGCCAATGTTGGGGGCTTGTTCTCAAATGCTAAGAGTTAAGAACAAGGCAACACAGAAAATGTTAAGTGTTAAAAATCCTTCGTCCTTCACCACATTATATCCTTTCGGGATATAAAGAATTTCGGACGAAGGTTACGAAGGACGTACCTTCGTAGGCATAATAACAAGGGACGAAGTATTCATATAAATCATGAGGTATAAAATAAACATTTAAATGTCAACATAGAATCATTACGAATATAAATGATTTCAAATTTCAAATGTACCTTCGGTCCTGAGGAAGGTGAAAATACAAGTGCGATGCGAAGGCAAAATGACAGGTTCGCGTGAACAGTACAGAGGTACTGTTCATCTATTTATAGACACAGGTCACAGCCTGTGACAAATTACAATTATGCCCCTTACAAAAGTTTACAACATTGACTCAGACCTCTATGGATAAAAAGGTCATTCTATCTCTATGTCGGTTTGTAACGCCGAAGCTCCATGAAAAGGAACCTTCGGCCATCTCCTGGGGACGACTTCAGCCGAAGCTGCTTCTTCGTGTAAGACCTTCGGCGCACCGAAGCATGGCCCCAACAGATACGTTGGGCTAATAACTTGGGTTAATGTTAAAACCTGGCTTTCTACTAGTAAGTAATAACCTGACCAACTAAAAGCAACTGCTTGACTTATCCCCACATAAAGCTAGTCCACTACAGCCAAACAGGATACTTGCTGAGTATGTTGATGTGTACTCACCCTTGCTCTACACACCAACCCCCCCAGGTTGTCAGCATTGCAACCACTGCTCAGGAGAAGATGAAGCTGTGGAAGGAGACTTCCAGGAGTTCCAAGACTATGACGAGTTCTAGGCGTGGGTTAGCGGCAACCCCCAGTCGGCTGCCTGTGAAGGCCGCGTTATCTACGTTTCTTTTCCGCACTTTGATTTATTGTAAGAACTATATGGACGTCTCAGACGTATGATGTAATCGACTATTATTTCCCCTTTTTAATACTATTTGAGCACTGTGTGATGATGTCCATGTTATGTAACTGCTGTGTACGTGAATAACTGATCCTGGCATGTACATGGTTCGCATTCGGTTTACCTTCTAAAACCGGGTGTGACACTTATGATCAAAGCAGTTGCTTTTAGATTATTGGGTATTTATTATTAGTAGAAGCCAAGGTTTAGCAATAACCAACTCGTGGATCATTTCCTCATCGAGGAACATCATTATCATCATCGTAGCCAAAACCATTGATCTCAGATCATCTGCATCTCTAATCAAAGGAGCTCCCAAGGCCGCTCATAACCGTGAGCACGACTGATATATCAGTTTCATAACACTCTTTAGAGGTTGCACACTTTACCCACGAGCCGTGATCCCTTTCCAGCATGGGTTTGCAAGACCCGATCTTCACTACTGAGGTGAATGGCCAAAAATACACTAAGTAGCCTTTACAAAGATTCCCCTGGTGTGTAGTCGCTTGTTAGGTTTCTCTAGTCGTACAAACACAGTACTCCTCCCTAAGGTGGGTGACTAACAAAACCAAATCGAATGAACCTCGACACCCACCCTTAGCAGAGCAAGCAATATGCCCCAACCCCATTGACGACACAATGGCGAAGAAAACTACACCCCCAAGTTCCTCCAATTAATCAGCTAAGGGCCTCCCATTCCACCCTCATGGTTGTACTATTTTTTTCCAGGTGGTCATCCAACGAATAGGTCCTTACAGAGGGGTACTCGGGAAACAGCTCGAGCCCCCTTTAAGGTCACAAATCCATCAACATATCAAGAATAAGATCATCATATCATAATTGTATCTCATCATGTTCATTGATTAAAGTAGAGCACTAGCATAAAGCTAACTATAATAACCCAAAAGGTAATCAAGGGCAAGGTAAATAGAAAGCTAGTCAATCCTTAGGTTTTAATTATATAATGCGGGGAAATGAATTATCATGTGAATAGGACATAAGTAGGTCAGAGGACACCTGCCTTCACCAAATAGATGCTCAGCGCCTTCAACCTTGCAGAACTCGAGGAGCTTGATCACTTGGTCGTCGAAGCTTGACCGTCGATTTCTCAAAGCTTAGGAACAGATCACAATCTATTTGCAACGTGAAGCGAAAACAAACAGACACAAGCCAACAAATATACATATGCATAAGAACATTACACCATACAAACAAAAACATTGTAAAAACAGATAATATAAAATACAGGGCGCTTCTACGGTTACGCGAGGATAAGAAACGCGACAATCGGAGCTACGATTGAGAAGTTATTACGTTTACACTAAATAAGTGTTAATTATAACATTTGTTTCAACATTATTAAATCTAAATTATAACTACTATTCAGTTTTGATTAATCCGCTACACTAACAATTGTTAGTTAAATAAGTAACTTAATTAACACGAGAGATTCTAAGCGAGGCAAATTAAGGACGCACAACAAGCGCAGCGTGCGAAAACAATGTGTGAACGATGCACAGTCACATGCGACTGAGCACGTGGATAATGCACGGTGATGCGCACGATCCGCATGAGCGACATGCACAGTCAACGTGTGATGACGCACGCAAAACAGCACGCACGACAGCAAGCGAACGACGCGCGAACCAGCACGCGGAAAATCACCTAGAGGGGGGGGGGTGAATAGGCAAAACCTGTAAATTATAAACCTTGAACATGAACTTCACTCGAGGTTAGGATTAGAAACAAATAATAATAAATACAAATTGCGGAAGAGAGTTCTTCTTGCTATGAGTTGCTCAATCAATGCGGATAACTTTGGGAGCTAACTCAAAGGATTATGAGCAAGAGAACTTTTAGAGAGAGGGGAGAGGGAGAATCAAATCTCAAGTTAATGATCAACACAAATGAACACAATGATTTATTTCCCGAGGTTCGGTTCCAATGAACCTACTCCCCGTTGAGGAGGCCACGAAGGCCGGGTCTTTTTCGACCCTTCCCTCTCTCAATCGATCACCTAGACCGATTGAGTGCTTCTTCTTAATCTCAAGGATCACAAAGACCCCATAAGGATCACCACATACTTAGGTGTCTCTTGCTAGCTTTACAAGTCACTTAGAGAGTTTAGAAGGAGATGAAGAAAGCACAATTAAAAAGCCAAGCAACAAAAGCAACAAATGAAACATGAATCACAATCTCTAAAGTCACTAATCACTTGTCTTAATTGTGGTACTAGAGAGGATTGGAAGCTTTGAATGTGTCTTGGAATGAATTCCTTGCTCTTGTATTGAATGTGGATGTATTGAAATGCTTGGGTGTGCTGAATGGAGGTGGTTGGGATGTATTTATAGCCCCCACAACAATTATAGCCATTGGACAGAAAGCAGCGGCTTTCTGTCGATGGGCGCACCGGACAGTCCGGTGCACACCGGACATGACACTGTTCATTGTTCGGTGCATGCCACATCAGCCGACCGTTGGGGTCTGTAGCAGTCGACCATTGGATCCGTCAGCCCTTGTGTCACACCAGACAGTCCGGTGGCATACCGGACAGTACGGTGCGACCTGACCGTTGCTGATCGTTTTTGACTTCTGACGCTTCTGATCTGGTGGCAGTTGACCATTGGCGAAGTTGACCGTTGGTCGTGGGCTCACCGGATAGTCCGGTGCACACTGGACAGTCCGATGAATTTTAGCCGTAGAGTGCTGAGTTTTTCCCGAGAGCGGCCTGTTCATCGGGCGCGCCAGCCTGGGCACTAGACACTGTCCGGTACACACCGGACAGTCTGATGCACCTCAGGCTGGTGCAAGTCTGACTCGCTCCATATTTATAGACACGACCCAAGGGTCCATTTTCCTTAGAAATGTATATGAGCTTTATGCACCTGAGAAAAGATCAACTAGGCAAACTAGTTAGTCCATAAAGTTTTGTGATGGTCGTCAAACACCAAAATCGATTATAGGAGATGGTTGAGGCCATTTCCCTTTCAATCTCCCCCTTTTGGTGAGTGATGCCAACACAAACCAAAGCAAATACAAAGTATAGAAATGTAGCTAGTTTGCATTTTGGCAGATGTGCATAAATTACATTGAAATGAAGAAAGTTCTAAGTATAAATGACGGTTTTGATATAGTTAACATTTTGGACCACATTTGCACCACTTAGCTTGTTTTTGCAAATCTTTTGGAAAAGTCTTTTCAAATTTTGTTGCAATAAGCCAATGGTATAAGAATTTGATTTCTTAAGGCATTTTCAAGTTTTGATAAATTCTCCCCCTTTCTCAAATGCTTTTCCTTTGGCTAAATAAAAGCTCTCCCTGAAAAAGTTCTCCCCTTAGCTGTCAAGAGGGTTTTTGCAAATGCAATTTTTTTAAATTTTTTCAGAAAACAGGGTGGTGGTGTAGTCTTTTTGCTTTGGCCTATTAATTTCTCTCCCTTTGGCATTAAGCGCAAAAAATAGAGAAACCATGAGGTCTTTACCAAGAAAGATATGAAAGTAAGTACATGAGTAGGGCAAAGGATACTGACGAATATGGAGTGGAAGCCTTGCCTTTTCCTACAACTCCATTTCCCTTTCAATTCAAGACTAAGTATAGAAATACTCTTGGAAGTGCATAAGTCTTAGATTTGGCACAAGAAGAATAAGAAATATGCATTTGTACCAAAAGAAGGAGACATGGCATGATCAAAGGTATAAAATGAGCAATATGTGCAAGATTTGAATCAAAGTTCCGAGAATCTAAGACATTTAGTTCATTCCTAAGCTTGCTAAAAGTCTTTTCATCTAGTGGCTTGGTGAAGGTATCGGCTAACTGGTTGTGGGTGCTAACATAGGCAATTTCGATATCTCCCCTTTGTTGGTGATCTCTTAGAAAGTGATACCGGATGTCTATGTGTTTTGTCTGGCTGTGTTCAATAGGATTATCCACCATGCGGATTGCACTCTCATTGTCACATAGGACAGAGACTTTGCTCAACTTGTAGCCATAGTCCCTAAGAGTTTACCTCATCTAGAGTAATTGTGCACAACTATGTCCTGCAACAATATATTCGGCTTCGGCAGTGGATAGAGCTACTGAATTTTGTTTCTTGAAGCCCAAGACACCAGGGATCTCCCCATAAAATGAAAAGTCCATGATGTACTCTTTCTATAAATCTTACATCCGGCATAATCAGCATCAGAATACCCTTGGGGTACCATAGCCCAATCTTAGGAGTGTAAACTAAATATCTCATGATTCTTTTCACGGCCCTTAGGTGGATTTCCTTAGGGTTGGCCTGGAACCTTGCACACATGCATATTGGAAGCATAATATTCGATCATGAAGCACACAAATAGAGTGGAGATCCTATCATCGACCAATATACCTTTTGATCTATAGACTTACCTCCTGTGTCGAGGTCGAGATGCCCATTTGTTCCCATGGGAGTTTTGATGGGTTTGGCATTCTTCATTCCAAACTTCTTGAGAATATTTTGAATGTACTTTGTTTGGCAAATGAATGTGCCCTCTTGGACTTGCTTGATTTGGAATCCAAGGAAATACTTCAACTCCCCCATCATGGACATCTCAAATTTCTCTATCATAATTCTACTAAACTTTTCACAAGATGACTTGTTAGTAGACCCAAAGATAATATCATTAACATAAATTTGGCATATAAACAAGTCTTTGTCAATTGTTTTAGTGAAGAGAGTAGGGTCAGCTTTTCCAGCTTAAAAACCATTAGTGATAAGAAAGTCTCTTAGGCATTCATACCATGCTCTTGGGGCTTGTTTGAGCCCATAAAGCGCCTTTGAGAGCTTATAAACATATGAAGGATACTCACTATCTTCAAAGCCAGGAGGTTGCTCAACATACACCTCTTCCTTGATAGAGCCATTGAGGAAAGCACTTTTCACATCCATTTGATATAACTTAAAGCCATGGTAAGTAGCATAGGCAAGTAATATTCGAATTGATTCAAGCCTAGCTACGGGTGCATAAGTTTCATCAAAATCCAAACCTTCGACTTGTGAATACCCTTTTGCAACAAGCCGGGCTTTGTTCCTAGTCACCACACCATACTCACCTTGTTTGTTGCGGAATACCCACTTGGTACCTACAATATTTTGGTTAGGACGTGGAACTAAATGCCATACCTCATTCCTCGTGAAGTTGTTGAGCTCCTCTTGCATTTCCACCACCCAGTCTGGATCTCTAAGTGCATCCTCTATCCTATATGGCTCAATAGAAGACACAAAAGAGAATTGTTCACAAAAATGAGTAACTCGTGATCGAGTGATTACCCCCTTTTGAATGTCACCAAGTGTGGAATTGACGGGGTGATCTCGTTAAATTGCTTGGTGGACTCTTAGGTGCGGTGGACTTTGATCTTGAATCTCTTGTTCATCTTCCTTTTCTTGATCAACTTCATCCCCCCTTGATCGATGCCCTCTTCTTGAGGTGGCTCATTGTCTTGATCTTGATCCTCTTCTTCTTGAGCCAATTCCTCATCTTGAGTTGGTGGAGATGCTTGTATGGAAGATGATGGTTGATCTTGTGCTTGTGAAGGCTCTTCAGGTTCTTGTGGACACACATCTCCAATGGACATGTTCCTTAGCGCGATGCATGGAGCCTTTTCATCATCTAACTCATCAAGATCAACTTGCTCTACTTGAGAGCCATTAGTCTCATCAAACACAATGTCACAAGAAACTTCAACTAATCTAGTGGACTTATTGAAGACTCTATATTCCCTTGTGTTTGAGTCATAACCAAGTAAAAAGCCTTCTACTGCTTTAGAAGCAAATTTTGAATTTCTACCTCTTTTAACATCACTAAAGCATTTGCTCCCAAAAACTCTAAAATAATAAACATTGGGCTTTTTATCGGTGAGAAGTTCATATGATGTTTTCTTGATTCGGTGAAGGTAGAGTCGGTTGATGGAGTAGCAAGCGGTGTTAATCGCTTCTGCCCAAAATTGATCCGATGTCTTGTATTCATCAAGCATGGTCCTAGCCATATCTAAAAGAGTTCTATTCTTTCTCTCCACAACACCATTTTGTTGAGGTGTGTAGGGAGAAGAGAACTCATGCTTGATGCCCTCCTCCTCAAGAAATCCTTCCATTTGAGAGTTCTTGAACTCCGTTCCATTGTGGCTCCTAATCTTCTTGATTCTCAATCCGAACTCTTTTTGAGCCTATCTCAAGAATTTCTTTAAGGTCTCTTGGGTTTGTGATTTTTCCTGCAAACAGAACACCCAAGTGAAGCGAGAATAGTCATCCACAATTACAAGACAATACTTACTCTCGCCGATGCTTATGTAAGCAATCGGGCCGAATATATCCATGTGGAGTAGTTCAAGCGGCCTCTCGGTCATCATGATGTTCTTGTGTGGATGGTGAACTCCAACCTGCTTCCCTGTTTGACATGCACTATAAATCTTGTCTTTCTCAAAATGAACATTGGTTAGTCCTAAAACGTGTGCCCCTTTAGAAGCTTGTGAAGATTCTTCATCCCAACATGAGCAAGTCGGCGATGCCAGAGCCAGTCCATGTTAGTCTTAGCAATTAGGCAAGTGTCTAGTTCAGCTTTGTTGTTAGTGAAATCAACTAAGTATAACTGACCATCTAGCACTCCCTTAAAAGCTAATGAATCATCATTTCTTGTAAAGACGGTAACATCAGCATTAGTAAATAAACAGTTGTAGCCCATTTTGCATAATTGAGAAACAAAAAGCAAGTTGTAACCTAGAGATTCTACAAGAAATACATTAGAAATGGAATGGTCAAGAGATATAGCAATTTTACCCAATTCTTTGACCAAACCTTGATTTCCATCCTCGAATGTGATTGTTCTTTGGGGATCATCATTTTTCTCATATGAGGAGAACATTCTTTTCTCCCTTGTCATGTGGTTTGTGCACCCGCTGTCGATTATATAACTTGTTCCGCCGGATGCATAAACCTACAACACAAATTTAGGCCTTATCCTTAGGTACCCAAACAGTCTTGGGTCCTTTCACATTAGAAACAAGCACCTTGGGTACCCAAACACAAATATTTAGACTCTTGTGTTTGCCCCCAACATATTTGGCAACTATTTTGCCGGATTTGTTAGTAAGAACATATGATGCATCAAAGGTTTTAAATGAAATGTTATGTTCATTTGAAGCATCAACAATCCTTTTCTTAGACATTTTAATATGAGTTGTATGCCTAGAGCTAGAAGCCTCATACTGTAAATATAAGCATGATGAGCAGCAGGATGACATTTCTTAGCATGAATTCTTCTAATCTTATGCTCATGTTAGTTTTCAGGATAAAAAATGTAACCTTCTCAATCTTGAACCATGGGAGTCTTACCCTTAACGAAGTTAGAAATCTTGTTTCTATGGACATTAAGATTGATGTTGCTTTGGCTCCCAGGTTGGAAGCCAACCCCATCCTTAATGCTAGGGGGTCTCCCATTATAAAGCATACTACGAGCAAATTTAAAATTTTCATTTTCAAGTTCATTCTCGGAAATTTTGGCATTCAATTTAGCTATGTGATCATTTTGTTCTTTAATCATAGCAAGGTGATCATTCATAGCATTAACATTAATATCTCTACATCTAGTGCAAATAATAACATGATCAATGGTAGATGTAGGTACTTTGCAAGCATTCAATTCCTCAATCTTAGCAATTAAACTTAAATTTTCAGTTCTAAGACAAGAAATTGAATCATTGCATGTATTTAGCTCTTTAGTCATGTTTTGCATTTTTCAAATTCAAGAGCAAAAGCATTTTTTAGCTCAACAAATTTTTTGTTTTCCTTAATGAGCAAGTCTTCTAGGTATTCCAAGATTTCATCCTTCTCATTAATGGTTTTTATCAATTCATTAATTTTCTCCTTTTGTTCTATGGAAAGGTTTGCAAAAAGAGAAGACAAATCATCATCCTTTTCACTAGAGCTACCCTCATCATTGGAAGTAGTATATTTGGGGGTGTCTCTAGAATGTACCTTCTTCTTTTTGCTATTGAGAGCACCCGGGGGGGTGTGTAACGCCCCAAATTTTGGAGTTGAATTTTTTTTCTTTCTTTCTCTTTCACTCACCAAATTCGGGCGTTACCTTTCCTCTTTCTCTTTTCTTCTCGCTATGCCTTGTTCTTTTTCGAAGTTATAGCAAGATTTGGCTTGAGATCTCGTGTAAGTAAACCCTAGAATTATTTTCTTTGGTTGTTGCATCATGCCGGACTATGATTTTCTTTCTTGTGATTGGGTGATTTGTGAAGATTATTCGTGGAGTGGAAGTTAGAACTAAAAAGGAAAAATGGATATTAGGGAAATAAAACGGGGAAAACCTCTCCCTCTCCCCTTTCAGCCCAGCCGCGGCCCAGCCCGCTTCAACCTAGCGCGGACCGTCTCCCCCCCGCGCGCGGCCCAGCCGCCCCCTCCCCTCGCTTTGGGCCAATTTGGCGGCCCAGCCGTTTCCCCCCTGCTCCCCTCGTGCGCGCCCCGCGTGGGTGGTTGAGCCACGCCGCCACCCACCTAGTGGGGCCCACCTGTCATCCCCCACCCCCCCAAAACCATCTCTCTCTCTCCCTTCTACCCTCTCCCTCGCACGATCTCCCTCCCATCTCTCCCAGACGCCCCGCCGCCCCTTGACGTCGCTGACCTCGCCGCCCCGCGGTGAGCCTCCCTCCCTCCTCTCCCTCGCCCCCTTCTTCTTCCCTTCTCCCCCGGTCTCAGTTTCCTTGCCGCAGCCTCGATGCGCACCCTCCCTGCGCGGTCTGCCCTGGCCGTGGCGCGGCCTAGCGCGGTGCGCGGCTCGGCACGCCGGCGCGTGGACGTGGCGCCCCCCTGGCACGTTCGCTCAGCCCGGCGCGGTGTGGCCACGATGTCCCTGCGCGTGGCCCGCCCTCGGCGCGGCCGTCCCGACGCGGACGCCTGGCGCGCCCAACCCCCGCCCCTACCCGCGCGGCGGCTCGCCCCGGTCCAGTTTGGCCGCGGCCCCGGCACCCCGCCTCGCCTCGGCCTCGACTTGGCAACCCCCTGCCCGACGCGCCCACGCTACCCCTACCCCGGCCATGGCACGGCCATGGCGTGCCCCGCGCGGCCCCCTGCTTTGGCCGCGGCGCGGCTCGACCTCGCCGGCCCTGGCGCGTCCGCGCCCGCCCTCCCTCGGTGTCCCACCCGCCCGGCGCGGCCCAGCCGCCCTTGCCCCCTCCTCGCGCACGGCCCCGGCCCGACTTTGCCCGCCGTTGCGCGCGGCCTGGCCCCGGCTCCGCCTCCCTCGCGCCACGATCCCGGCGTGGCCTCGGCGCGGCGTGCCACACGCGGGCTCGCCTGCGGCGCAGCTCCCCGCCCCACCCCGTTTGGTCGCCATCCCCGGCGCAGCCTCGGCGACGCGCTCGCGCGGCCCCGCCTGCGGCGCGGCTGCCCCTGTCCCGGCGCTGCTCCCCAACCTCGGCCACTGTCCCGGTGTGGCATGCGCGGCGCGGCCCCGGCCCGATGCGGCTTCGGCTCGCGCGACCGTGGTGCCCCCGCATAGAGCGGCGCGTGCGCAGCTCGGCCCTGACGTGTGCGCGGCTAGTTCGCGACGTGTTAGCGCGGCCTTGCGCGCGCGTGCTCGCGTGGTGCGCGTGATGCTTTGGCGCGGCTCGCCGTGCCCTCGACGCACTCGTCTACCCCTAGACATGCCCGTCTACCCCCTGTATTTTATGCGCGCTAATCATGTTGACCATATCAATAAATGGAAACTCAATTTAGAAATTGGTTATGTTAGTTATTTCATGTAGTTAATCTTTGACCTTGTTTAATGTTGATCAATTGAAAATAGTTATAATTCTATTAGTGCATGTGATTAATACCTGTTAGTGTAACTGGGTAGAACTAGATCACGTAATGATTAGTATGCATCTATTCGTAATACGCTTTGAGTATAGCTTTAACCACTGCGAGACCTTCTTTCTTCTCTTTCTAGCCATGGCGAATGCAATATCGTATGTCATACTCGATGCATATTCAATTTGTCTGTTCTCTTGTATGGTGTACTGTTTATTTCCTAATTCGAATGGATGGATGTATGTATGTTTGCGCTCGCATAGAGAACGATCCGGTTGAAGAGCCCGAGGAACTCGCAGGAGAAGCCCCAGAGCAGCAGCTGGTTGGTGGAGGCAAGTGTCCCTTGACCTATCTTTGTCCTATACATTCTTAATTCACTTCCCACATTTACACAGTTATACTTAAGGATTGACTAGCTTTTGTTATCCATGTCCTTGCTTACCTATTCGGGTTGGATTATTATCGTTTATCTTTATGCTATTGCTCAACACTAATCAATGAACATGATGAGATTTATCAATGATACGCTGTTTCCCTTCTTTATCATGATGTTATACTTGTGGCATTCAAGAGGGCTCGAGCGATTTCTCGAGTGCCTCTCCATAAGGACCTGTTCGTTGGATGACCGCCCGGGAAAACAGTGCAACCATGAGGGTGGAGTGGGACGCCCTTAGCTGAATAATTAAAGGAACCGGGGTGTAGTTCGCTTTGCCGTCGTGCCGTTAATGGAGCTCGGTGTATGCGGCTCGCTCTGCCAAGGTTGGTTTGCCCCTTGGGGAGGAGTGCGGTGCATTTAGGAAACCTAACGGGCGGCTACAGCCTCGGGGAATCTTTGTAAAGGCTACATAGTGATACCCTGCTAGGCCACCTTGGTAGTGGTCAATGGGGAGTAGCTCTCTCTGGGCAGAAAGGGAATCACGACTTGTGGGTAAAGTGCACAACCTCTGCAGAGTGTTATGAAACTGATATATCAGTCGTGCTCGCGGTTATGAGCAGCCAAGGGAGCTCCATTGATTAGTGATATTTGATCAGAGATGTTCGGATTACAGGTGGCAATGAGAAAGATGGTTTTGGTATTGACTCTGGTGATGGTAAGTGGTATTCTTTCCGTTTGGAAAGGGTACTTTTGGGTTAATAACGAGGGTTAATTCTAAACTTGGCTTTCTCTACTAGTAATAATAATCTGACCAACTAAAAGCAACTGCTTGACTTACCCCCCCCCCCCACATAAAGCTAGTCCACTACAGCCAAATAGGATACTTGCTGAGTATGTTGACGTGTACTCACCCTTGCTCTACACACCAACCCCCCTTCCCCAGGTTGTCCGCATTGCAACCACTACTCAGGAGAAGATGAAGCCGTGGAAGGAGACTTCCAGGAGTTCCAAGATTATGACGAGTTTTAGGCGTGGGTTAGCGGCAACCCCAGTTGGCTGCCTGTGAAGGCCGCGTGTATCTACGTTTCGTTTTCGCACTTTGATTATTGTAAAGACTATGTGGATGTCTCAGACATATGATGTAATCGACTATTGTTACCCTTTTATGTCATTATTTGAGCACTGTGTGATGATGTCCAGTTATGTAACTGTTGTGTACGTGAATTGCTGATCCTGGCACGTACATGGTTCGCATTCGGTTTGCCTTCTAAAATTGGGTGTGACATAAGTGGTATCAAAGCCAGGCTGACTGTAGGACCGCTAACCTAGAGTAGAATGGTCGTTCTAAGGATTATAGACCCCTATTATCACCTTGACTTTGGTATCCCTTCAAAAGTCGGTCATATCCATCAAATCTATGTTCTACTATATATTATACCTTGCTAAAAATTGTGTTTTATTCTAATCCTTCATTTCTTTATGGTTTACTTGCTGGTCATATTAGTTCTGTTCTCACTCTTATGCTTGCAGTGTCTTTTGTAGATGGCTCATCTTAGACACACTACACGGAAGTCCGTCATCCCCTTATTGCCCTCTCGTCTCACGGAGCGTTCGCTTCGCTGTCCAGTGACTGGTCAGTCTAGTCACCTGGAGAGGCTGCACCACCGCCTGCACGAGGAGCAGGAACACCGACGACAGGAGCAGGAGCAGCAGGGCTCTTCTTTCTCACTCTAGCAGGAGATAGAGTCTGTGAGGAGCTACTCCCCTGTGCTCCCACTGGAGGCACCCCCTGCACCACCACCGAGCGCCCCAGCCCCTGGAGTAGCTGCTGGAGGAGACCCAGACGACGGAGGTGGCGACGGCAGCTCGAGCCACGACACCGACCTTTCCGCCGACCATGAGCCGGAAGGATGGGTTGCTCGACCCATCACTCGTGACGCTGCTCGCGAGTGTCACATCCACGATGCGCTCGACACCCTGCTACGTCAGGCACTTGACCGACGTACTTGGTCCATCGAATCGCTGTGTGGTTTTCCAGCACGGTCGTGGGGTCTACCTGGACCGCTGGGAGGCGACCTGCTTGGTGCGCCGTCCGGAGAACAGTCTCCGAGGTGCGGAGGTCTGCTCAGAGCACTATTCCATCTCTGAGCGGGACTCAGCTGAGGCGGCCATGCAAGATGCCGCACGGCGTGCGCTTTCACACTACTGCACAGTGCTCGGTGGGGTAGCCGATGGTCTCAACCTGAAGTATTACCCCCACCGTCCATCTGGCAGCACAGGAGGAGTGATTGTCTCACCTGTTGATGAGGACAATCCTAGGTTGAGCAGCACAGTCAACCTAGCTGCCGTGTTAAACACAGAGCTGGACCATGCACTAGACGAGCTGAGTAGGGCTCGTGCTGAGATCGCCCAGCTACGGGCTGAGCACGTGGAGCGTCGTCACCTCGATGATGGCTCCCCCGCTCCCGTCGGGACTCAGCACTCGTACCACTCACCTCGGCGTGGACACCAGTCTTATGGCAATCCCGAATGCAAGACCAAGATAGACTTAGAACCATAGATCATCAGTGTTGAGTCTTGTAATAAATGCTTAATATAGAGTCTCAGTCTTAGTCTTAGTCTCGGTCGTACTTTTAGTTAGTCTTAGTTAGACAGGGTAGTTTGCTTATCCTGTGCTTTTATGCTTGTTATGATGAACAATGTTGGAGTTGGATCTTTGTAATGACTGTCACCAGAGTGTGGGTATCCCCTGCATTTTGGTTTATCTGTTATATTAATGAAGTTAGCTGTCTAGTTGGGAAGCCTTTTATTCTACTATCCTCTTTATCTGAGAAGCTGTGTTGGTCTGTGTTGGAGATCAGTGAAGATGTTCATCTGTTCAGTGTTGAGGAAGAATTTTATACTCTTTTCTTATGCTACAAGATTTGCAAGATCAGTTATGATGTGTGGTTGCATTCTGCAGATGTCAGAGAACAGGCGTAGAGGAGGAAGGTGTGCTCAGTAGGAGCATGCAGCACCGCAAGATGAGGCACCCCAGCAGCAGTAGCTGCCACCCCCGCCCCCGATGACCATCGAGCAGATGTTCCTCATGCATACTTAGGCAGTTCAGGCCATCGGTCAGACTATCGCTGCCATTCTGCAGCAGCAGCAGCCACCACCTCAGTCTCAGATGCCTCAGATGCCCAGGGACAAGCGTGCCGAATTTATGAGAGGTCATCCTCCAACGTTCTCTCACTCTTCTGACCCCATGGATGCTGAAGACTGGCTGCGCACAGTGGAGCGGGAGTTGCATGCCGCTCAGTGTGACGATAGGGAGAAGGTTCTGTATGGTCCCCATCTGTTGAGAGGAGCAGCTCAGTCCTGGTGGGAGTCTTATCTTGCCACCCATGTCAACCCTGACGCCATCACCTAGGAAGAATTCAGAGATAGCTTCCGTCAGTATCATGTTCCTGCAGGTCTGATGACAGTGAAGAAGGAGGAGTTCTTGGCACTCAAACAAGGATCAATGTCTGTTAGTGAGTACCAAGACAGGTTTCTGCAGCTGTCTCGCTATGCTCCTGAAGATGTCAACACCGACTCCAAGAGGCAGTATCGTTTCCTGAGAGGCTTGGTTGACCCTCTTCAGTATCAGCTGATGAATCATACCTTCCCGACATTCCAGCACCTGATTGACAGAGCAATCATGACCGAGAGGAAACGCAAAGAGATGGAAGATCGCAAGCGCAAGATCAGTGGACCCCAGTCTAGAAGCAGCAATCGCCCTCGTTTCTCGGGCAATCCACCTCAGCAGTTCAGGCAGAACCAGCGCCCACCTCAGCAGCAGCAGCAGTTTCAAAGGCAGTACCCCTCAGCACTAGCATCAGAATCGCCAGAACAACCAGTCAGGAGGAGGCCAGTTTCAGAGGCAGAATCAGCAGACACCTCGTCTTCCTGCCCCAACGAACCAGCAGAATAGTCAAACAACACCAGTTCAGGGTGGAAATAGAGCATGTTTCCACTGTGGAGAGTAAGGCCATTGGGTGATGCAATGTCCGAAGAAGGCAGCCCAGCAGCATTCAGGCCCCAATGCCCCAGCAAAGCAGAATGCGCCTCAGCTAGGAGCAGGCAACCGCTCTCAGCCACGCTATAACCAAGGGAGACTGAATCACTTGGAGGCTGAAGCAGTTCAGGAGACCCTCGGCATGATAGTAGGTATGTTTCTAGTCGACTCCCATATTGCAGAAGTGTTATTTGATACTGGAGCAACACATTCATTTATTACTGCATCATGGGTAGAAGCACATAATCTTCCAATAACTACCATGTCAACCCCCATTCAAATTGACTCAGCCGGTGGTAGAACTCGAGCCGATGGCATTTGTTTGAATGTATGTGTGGAAATAAGGGGGATAGCGTTTCCCGCTAAGCTCACAGTAATGGGTACTCAGGGAATAGATGTCATCCTAGGGATGAATTGGCTAGATAAATATCAGGCAGTTATCAGTTGTGATAAGAGGTCAATCAAGTTGATGTCCCCACTAGGAGGATAAGTGATAGCCGAGTTAATCTCACCTGAGCCAAGAAAAGGAAGTTGTTATCAGATGGCTGTTGATAGCAGTGAAGTAGATCCACTTGAGATCATCAAGGTTGTATCCGAGTTCCCAGATGTGTTCCCAAAGGACCTACCAGGTATGCCACCTGAGCGAAAAGTTGAGTTTGCTATAGAGCTTCTTCCTGGAACCACCCCCATCTTTAAGAGAGCTTACAGAGTATCTAGACCAGAGTTGGTTGAGCTTAAGAAGCAAATCGATGAGCTGTCAGAGAAAGGTTACATCCGGCCAAGCACCTCGCCTTGGGCCGCCCCTGTCCTATTCGTGGAGAAGAAAGATGGCACTAGGAGGATGTGCATCGATTATCGAGCTCTGAATGAGGTCACGATCAAGAACAAGTACCCCTTGCCCAGAATAGAGGACCTGTTCGACCAGCTGAGAGGAGCTAGCGTGTTTTCAAAGATAGATCTGAGGTCAGGTTATCACCAGCTCAGGATTCGACCTTCAGACATTCCGAAGACGGCATTCATTACCAAGTATGGGTTGTACAAGTTCACTGTGATATCTTTTGGCCTAACAAATGCACCAGCCTTCTTCATGAATCTGATGAACAGTGTATTCATGGATTATCTTGACAAGTTTGTGGTGGTATTTATTGATGATATTCGCATATATTCTCAAAGCGAAGAAGAGCATGCAGATCATTTGAGGATGGTTTTGCAGAGACTGCGTGAGCACTAGCTATACGCAAAGTTGAGCAAGTGTGAGTTCTGGATTGATGAAGTCCTGTTCTTGGGTCACATAATCAACAAAGAAGGATTGGCTGTGGATCCGAAGAAAGTGGCAGACATTCTAAACTAGAAAGCACCAATAGATGCCCGAGGAATCAAGAGCTTCATTGGAATGGCCGGATATTATCGACGATTCATTGAAGGGTTTTCGAAGATTGCGAAACCAATGACAGCTTTGCTAGGCAACAAAGTTGAGTTCAAGTGGACCCAAAAATGCCAAGAAGCCTTTGAAGCACTGAAAGAGATGTTGACTACAGCGCCTGTCTTAGTCTTGCCTGATGTGCACAAGCCCTTCTCGGTGTATTGCGATGCTTGTTACACTGGTTTGGGATGTGTGTTGATGCAGGGGGGAAGAGTTATGGCTTACTCGTCCCGACAGCTGAAGGCGCATGAGCAGAATTACCCAATCCATGACCTAGAGTTGGCAGTAGTGGTTCATGCACTGAAGACATGGAGGCACTATCTGTATGGGCAGAAATGTGATGTTTACATAGACCACAAGAGTCTGAAGTACATATTGACTCAGTCGGAGCTGAATATGAGGCAACGAAGATGGTTAGAGTTGATCAAAGACTATGAATTAGAGATTCATTACCATCCCGGCAAAGCGAACGTAGTGGCAGATGCTTTGAGAAGGAAGAGTCAGGTCAATCTAATGGTCGCTCACCCGATGCCTTATGAGTTGGCCAAAGAGTTTGACAGGTTGAGTCTCGGATTTCTGAACAATATGTGAGGAGTAACAGTTGAGCTAGAACCCACCTTGGAGCGGGAAATTAAAGAAGCGCAGAAGAATGATGAGAAGATCAATGAAATCCGGCGACTGATTCTAGACGGCAGAGGCAAAGTTTTTCGGGAAGATACAGAAGGTGTGATATGGTTCAAGGACCGCTTGTGTGTTCCCAATGTCCAGTCAATTCGGGAGTTGATCCTTAAGGAAGCCCATGAGACAGCTTATTCGATACACCCTGGAAGTGAGAAGATGTATCAAGATCTCAAGAAGAAATTCTGGTGGTACGAAATGAAGAGGGAAATCGCAGAGCATGTGGCTATGTGTGATAGTTGTCGACGGATCAAGGCAGAGCATCAGAGGCCAGCTGGATTGTTGCAACCGTTGTAGATTCCTCAGTGGAAATGGGATGAAATCGGTATGGATTTCATAGTCGGATTGCCTCGCACCTGAGCTGGCTACGATTCCATTTGGGTAGTGGTAGACCGCTTAACCAAGGCAGCCCACTTCATACCTGTCAAGACCAACTACAGCAGTGCAGTATTGGCAGAGTTGTACATGTCTCGGGTCGTTTGTCTTCACGGTGTGCCGAAGAAGATAGTGTCAGACAGAGGGACGCAGTTCACCTCTCATTTCTGGCAGCAGTTGCATGAAGCCTTGGGCACACATCTGAATTTCAGTTTAGCTTATCATCTGCAGACAGACGGTCAGACCAAAAGAACCAATCAAATCCATGAAGATATGTTGAGAGCCTGTGCGTTGCAAGATCAGTCCGGATGGGACAAGAGGTTGCCTTATGCAGAGTTCTCCTATAACAACAGTTACCAGGCCAGCTTGAAGATGTCACCATTTCAGGCGCTCTATGGGAGGAGTTGTAGAACTCCACTGCAGTGGGATCAGCCTGGAGAAAAGCAAGTGTTCGGGCCAGACATTCTGCTTGAAGCTGAAGAGAACATCAAGATGGTTCGAGAGAATTTAAAGATAGCGCAATCAAGGTAGCGAAGCTATGCAGACACAAGGAGAAGAGAGCTAAGTTTCGAAGTTGGAGATTTTGTCTATCTGAAAGTGCTACCGATCAGAGGAGTCAGAAGATTCAGAGTCAAAGGCAAGCTAGCACCCTACTACATCGGTCCGTATCAGATTCTCGCAAGGCGTGGAGAAGTGGCCTATCAGCTCAGTCTGCCAGAAATTTTGTCTGTTGTGCATAATGTCTTTCATGTGTCTTAGGTGAAGAAATGTCTGCGTGTGCCAGAAGAGCAGTTGCCAGTGGAAGGTCTTGAAGTCCAGGAGGACTTGACCTACATTGAGAAGCCAACACAAATCATTGAGACTGCAGACAGAGTCACCCGAAGGAAGACCATCAGGATGTGCAAAGTCAGATGGGGTCACCACTCTGAGGAAGAAGCAACCTGGGAGTGTGAAGATGATCTGATGGCCAAGTACCCTGAACTCTTTGCTAGCCAACCTTGAAACTCTAGGGCGAGATTCTTTTAAGGGGGATAGGTTTGTAACGCCCCGAGTTTTGGAGTTGAATTTTTTTCTTTTTTCTTTCTTTCTCTTTCACTCACCAAATTCGGGCGTTACCTTTCCTCTTTCTCTTTTCTTCTCGCTATGCCTTGTTCTTTTTCGAAGTTATTGCGAGATTTGGCTTGAGATCTCGTGTAAGTAAACCCTAGAATTATTTTTCTTTGGTTGTTGCATCATGCCGGACTACGATTTTCTTTCTTGTGATTGGGTGATTTGTGAAGATTATTCGTGGAGTGGAAGTTAGAACTAAAAATGAAAAATGGATATTAGGGAAATAAAAGGGGGAAAACCTCTCCCTCTCCCCTTTCAGCCCAGCCGCGGCCCAGCCGGCTTCCCCCTGGCGCAGCCCGTCTCCCCCCGCGCGTGGCCCAGCCGACTCAGCGGCCTAGCCGCCCCTCCCCCCGCTTTGGGCCCATTTGGCAGCCCAGCCGTTCCCCCCGCTCCCCTCGTGCGCGCCCCGCGCGGGTGGTTGAGCCGCGCCGCCACCCCCCTGGTGGGGCCCACCTGTCATCCCCACCCCCCCAAAACCGTCTCTCTCTCCCTTCTACCCTCTCCCTCGCATGATCTCCCTCCCATCTCTCCCAGACGCCCCGCCGCCCCTCGACGCCGCTGACCTCGCCGCCCTGCGGTGAGCCTCCCTCCCTCCTCTCCCTCGCCCCCCTTCTTCTTCCCTTCTCCCTCGGTCTCGGTTTCCTTGCCGCATCCTCGACGCGCGCCCTCCCCGCACGGCCTGCCCCGGCCGTGGCGCCCCCTCGGCATGTTCGCTTGGCCCGGTGCGGCGTGGCCACGGCGTCCCTGCGCTTGGCCCGCCCTCGGCACGGCTGTCCCGGTGCAGACGCATGGCGCGCCCAACCCCCGCCCTACCCACGCGGCGGCTCGCCCCTGTCCGGCGTGGCCGTGGCCCTGGCACCCCGCCTCGCCTTGACCTCGACTCGGCGACCCCCCTACCCGACGCTCCCACGCTACCCCTGCCCCGGCCATGGCGCGGCCATGGCGTGCCCCGCGCGACCCCTGAAAGGGAAATGTGCGCTTGGGCCATTTCTAAGTATTTTGGTGATTGAGTGCCAACACAAGTGCTTAAGTGTTAATCTATGCCAATTGATGGACAAAGTGCAAATCAAGAGTAAAGGTATGTTTCTAAGACTTAGTACATTGTTTTGGAGACTAATGTATTGTGTCTAAGTGCTAGAAACAGGAAAAGACCAATTTGGAAAATACTTGGCTAAGCAGCCAAGACTCTGCGCAGTCTGGGTGCACCGGACTGTCCGGTGGTGCATCGGATAGTGTCCGGTGCGCCAGGCTGGCGACTGTCAACTGGCTGCTCTCGGGAAGCGATTAACGGCGTACGGCTATAAATCACCGGACTGTCCGGTGGTGCACTGGACTGTCCGGTGAGCCGTTCACAGGCGAAGTCGTCGCTCTCGGGAAGCAATTAACGGCGTACGGCTATAAATCACCAGACTGTCAGGTGGTGCACCGGACTGTCCGGTGAGCCAACGGTCAGCCGGGCCAACGGTCGGCCGAGTAATCCGCGCGCGACGCGTGGTGAGCCAACGGTCAGAAGGGGGCACCGGACTGTCCGGTGTGCACCGGACAGTGTCCGGTGCGCCAACGGCTCTAGATCTTCAACGGTCGGCTGCGCCACAGAAGGAAAGAAATCTGCACCGGACAGTGTCCGGTGGTGCACCGGACTGTCCGGTGCGCCAGTCGACAGAAGGCAAGATTTGCCTTCCTAGAATGCTCTCAACGGCTCCTAGCTGCCTTGGGGCTATAAAAGGGACCCCTAGGCGCATGGAGGAGTACACCAAGCATTCTCTAAGCATTCCTAAGCACCAAGACTTCAATTCCGCACGTTCGATTCTTTGTGATAGCAACTAGAGCTCCATTTGAGTAGTGTACTCTTCGGGTTGTGTTGAGAGCTCGTGTTGTGACTTGTGTGCGTGTTGTTGCTCTGATTTTGTGTCTTGTGTGCGTTGCTCATCCCAACCTTACTTCCGTGATTCTTTGTGAACATCTTTGTAAGGGCGAGAGGCTCCAAGTTGTGGAGATTCCTCGCAAGCGAGATATAGTAAAGCAAAGCAAAACACCGTGGTATTCAAGTGGGTCGTTGGACCGCTTGAAAGGGGTTGATTGCAACCCTCGTCCGTTGGGACGCCACAACGTGGAGTAGGCAAGTGTTGGACTTGGCCGAACCACGGGATAAACCACTGTGCCATCTTCGTGTTGATCTCTTTGTGGTTATTGTGTTTTGCAAGAACTCCTCTCTAGCTACTTGACTTTATTGTGCTAACTCCTAATCAAGCGTTGTGGGATTAAGTTTCAAGTTTTTACAGGATCACCTATTCACCCCCCTCTAGGTGCTCTCAATTGGTATCAGAGCCGTTCTCTTCATGAAAGGGACTAATCGCCCGAAGAGATGGATCCTAAGGGCAAGGGGATGGTGGTCAATGATAAGGAGAAGGAGTCCTTCGTCAATGATCCAAAGGATGACAAGTCTACTGACTCGGGGTCGGGCCACAAAAGAAAAGACGGGAAGAAGAAGAAAACGAGGCGCATCAAGGAGATCATCTACTACGACGACAGCGACGAGTCCTCTTCTTCCCAAAAGGACAACGACGACAACGACTACAAGAAAAAGAAAACGGTCAATTCGAACTTTTCTTTTGATTACTCTCGTATTCCGCAAAGTACCAATGCTCATTTACTCTCCATTCCACTTGGTAAACCTCCTCACTTTGATGGAGAGGACTACGGATTTTGGAGTGACAAAATGCGTAGTCACTTGTTCTCTCTCCATCCAAGCATATGGGAGATAGTAGAGAGTGGAATGAAATTTGATAGTACTGATAGTCCCATGTTCATTAATGAGCAAATTCACAAAAATGCACAAGCTACTACTGTTCTTCTAGCTTCATTGTGCAGGGACGAATACCATAAGGTGAGCGGCTTGGATAACGCCAAGCAGATTTGGGACACCCTTAAGATCTCACATGAGGGGAACGACGTCACCATGCTCACCAAGATGGAGTTGGTGGAGGGCGAACTTGGGAGATTCACAATGATCAGGGGCGAGGAGCCAACCCAAACATACAACCGGCTCAAGACCCTCGTCAACAAAATAAGGAGCTATGGAAGCACGCGATGGACGGACCACGACGTCGTCCGCCTAATGCTAAGGTCTTTTACCGTCCTTGATCCACATCTTGTGAACAATATTCGTGAGAATCCTAGGTACACCAAGATGACACTCGAGGAGATACTGGAAAGTTTGTAAGCGGGCGGATGATGATCAAGGAGGCAAGATACGTTGACGATGCGTTGAACGGTCCTATCCACGAGCCTCAAACCGTTGCTCTCAAAGCAACGAGGAGCAAGGAAGTACTACCTAGCAAAGTGGCATAAGTTGAGGCGGCAGGACTCAATGAGGAAGAGATGGCCCTCATCATTAAGCGTTTCAAGACGGCGCTAAGGGGTCGCAAGGAGCATCCCAACAAGACCAAGACGAAGGGGAAGCGCTCATGCTTCAAATGTGGTAAGATTGGTCATTTTATCGCTAATTGTCCCGATAATGATAGTGACCAGGAACAAGGGAACAAGAGGGAAAAGAAAAAGGCGTACAAGAAGGCTAAGGGCGAGGCACACCTTGGCAAGGAGTGGGACTCGGATTGTTCGTCGTCCGACTCCGACAACAAAGGACTCGCCGCCACCGCCTTCAACAAGTCATCCCTCTTCCCCAACGAGCATCACACTTGCCTCATGGCAAGGGAAAAGAAGGTAAGCACTCGTAATACTAGTACTTACGCTTCCTCAAGTGATGAAGAATCTAGCGATGATGAAATAGACTATTCATGTTTATTCAAGGGCATAGATAGAACTAAGGTTGATAAGATTAATGAATTGATTGACACTTTGAATGATAAGAATAGATTATTAGAAAAGCAAGAGGATCTTTTGTATGAAGAACATGATAAGTTTGTAGAGGCTCAAAAATCCCTTGCTTTAGAAATTAAAAGGAATGAAATGCTTTCTTGTGAATTGTCTACATGCCATGACTCTATTTCTAGCTTAAAGAGCATAAATGATGATTTGTATGCTAAGTTAGAAATAGCTAATAAATCAACATCTTGTGTAGAACATGTTACAATTTGCAATAGGTGTAAAGATTTCAATATTGATGCTTGTAGCGAACACCTAGCTTCAATTTCTAAATTGAATGATGAAGTGACTAGTCTTAATGCCCAACTTAAGACTAGCAAAAGTGAATTTGATAAGCTAAAATTTGCAAGGGATGCCTACACGATTGGTAGACACCCCTCAATTAAGGATGGTCTTGGCTTCAAGAGGGAAGTCAAGAACTTAACAAGCCATAAGGTTTCCATATCCGCCAAGGAGAAAGGGAAGGCCCCTATGGCTAGTAGTGCTCAAAAGAACCATGCTTTCATGTACCATGATAGGAGACACTCTAGGAATGCTTATAGAAGTTATGATAATTTTGATTCTCATGCCATGATTGCTTCTAGTTCTTCTATTATGCATGATAGAAATTTGGCTAGGAAAAATGCTATGCCTAGAAGAAATGTTGTTCATGTTCCTAGGAAAGTAAACAATGAACCTTCTATAATTTTTCATACTTGCAATGCTTCCTTTGCTATTTGTAGAAAGGATAAGAAGGTGATTGCTAGAAAGTTAGGGGCAAGATGCAAGGGAGATAAAACTTGCATTTGGGTCCCTAAGACCATTGTGACTAACCTTGTAGGACCCAACAAGAGTTGGGTACCTAAGACCCAAGCCTAAATTTGCCTTGCAGGTTTATGCATCCGGGGGATCAAGCTGGATTATCGACAGCGGATGTACAAACCACATGACGGGGGAGAAGAAGATGTTCTCTTCCTACGTCAAGAACAAAGATTCCCAAGACTCAATCATATTCGGTGACGGGAATCAAGGCAAGGTGAAAGGGTTAGGAAAGATTGCTATTTCATCCGAGCACTCCATTTCTAATGTATTTTGTTGGGGCGAAGGCAAAGGCGCCACCCTTCGCTCGAAGCCTTCGCTGCAGCAGCCGAACTGACAGAAACAAAACAGGCGGGGACACCCTTCGCTCCTTCCGTTCCAGGCGAAGACTGGCGACGAAGGGCATCCCACGGCGCGGCCTCGTCCAGCTCGGAGGCCCACGTGCAATCCGGCCCGTCGTAACGGGCCCCGCTTGGCCGCCCTGTGTTACGGGCCTATGTTGTAAAAGCATTCCTGTAATTACGGTCTGTAACCCCGCTTTATGGGAATATTCTTGGGATAACCTAGGTGCCTGAGGGCACATGCGTCCTTAGCTCGAGGTGCTGTGCGCTCAGGTGCCTATAAATACCCCTGTACAGTGCCCGTGAGAGGCCAGATTAACAGAGCTTTTGCCATCACACGCGAGTGCCCTGTTGTCATCACCGTTCACCCGTGTTGGATCCCCCTTGCAGTTGAGAGCAAGTTCAAGTTCCAACATTTGGCGCCCTATAAATACCCCTGTACAGTGCCCGTGAGAGGCCAGATTAACAGAGCTTTTGCCATCACACGCGAGTGCCCTGTTGTCATCACCGTTCACCCGTGTTGGATCCCCCTTGCAGTTGAGAGCAAGTTCCAACATTTGGCGCCCACCGTTCGTGCTACGAGAAAAACCACCCGCGATGGCACCCAAGAGAGCTAACCCGAAGGCTGACGAGGCTGTGAAGGCAGCACTGCTCGCCGCAAGAAAGGGCAAGGCCCTCGCCCTCACCCAATCCACCCACCAAGAGGCCACTGAAGACGACACCCTCCGCACCTGCGACCCTGAGGGACAACCGCAGCCACCCTCAGGCTTCGCACCACCAGAAGGCGCGGACCTCGCCGAGGACGGTGAGGTCCTCGGCGTCTCGGCAGAAGAACAGCTACAGCTGCGCGCCCTGCGCCTCAAGACCCGCAATCTCCAGAGGCAGAAGGAGATACTGGAGGCCAAGCGCCAACGCGTGTCCGCACTAGCCAAAGTGCGGCAAATGATACACGACGAAGAGCACAAGGCCCAGGAACTCGAGCGGGAGATTGCGCTGATGCAGCGCGAAGGCCACCTCGGCCTGCAGCACGAGTCACCCCTCCAGCAGCGCGCACTCGACGACGACACGCGCGAAGGCCACCCCGGCCTGCAGCATGAACCACCCCTGCAACACCGCGCGCAGCCAGAGGACCCGCGTTTCCCTCAACGCGACCACACCTTCCCGCACGCCGCGCCATTCCAGGGGGTCAACTATCTCGATGAGCGAAGTCCCCTGGCGCCTCACCTGCAAGTAACGCCGTGGCCAGCTAACTTCCGCGCAGGGACCTACCCCAAGTACAACGGCAGCACCGACCCGGCTCAATACATAATGAGTTACCAGGTCGCCGTCGCATCGTCCGGGGGGGACGACGCCACAATGGCGAAGTCTTTCATCATCGCACTCGAGGGCCCCGCACTCACCTGGTTCACCAGGTTGCCTCCGCTGTCCATCGATTCCTGGAGAAGTCTCCGGGACAAGTTCCTGCTCAACTTCCAAGGGTACCGCCCAGACACCGACGCCCTGGCCGAGCTCTCGCTCTGCAAGCAGCTAGAGAAGGAGACCCTAAGGGAATATTACCGCAAATTCCTGACACTCAAGTCACAGCTACCCTCAGTCGACGACCAGGTTGCCATCCACTATGCTATCAGTGGTCTTCGCGCCGGCGTACTTTACAGCCACTGCATCAGAGATCCGCCAAAGAACCTCCAAGAGTTATATCAGCTGTTTGAAAAGTACGCCAGATCCGAAGACCTCCACCAGTGCAAGATTGAGTCCCAGCGGAAGCCAAAAGATGCTCCACAGTCCAGCCGCACGTGGACAAGGACTCCGCAGCCAGACTCCGGTCGAGACGGAGGCCGCGGTCAGCAGCAGGTGCACAACATCGCCAACCAGCATCCCGCTGCCGACCCCCTCGTCGCCAGGACTATCCCCCCCAAGGCCGCGGAAACGGCACTCGTGGCAGGGGCCGAGGGCGTGCGCAGCAGCCGCGCCGATTCTACTGCCTTTTCCATGGCGAAGACTGCGCCCACCCAACCAAAGACTGCCCCGAAACAAAGGCTACCAGAGACAGAATGGCACGAGCGCAGCCAGCCGACAATCCCAGAATTGTCGCGCACAATTACCAGCAGCCCCCTCCGCCATATATCCACGCTCCTGCCCCGCATCCACCGCACCACGCTTACCAACACCATCAGGAAGTACAAATCGTACCTCCTCCACCCCCACCACCACACCAACACCACCAAAACATCCCTCATGCCCCAAAGCAGGAAGACTTCGCCGATCAACCATATCGCGGAGTCATCCACATGATAACTGGGGGGTCCAGCACCGACTTCGACACCAAGCGGCAGAAGCGGGACCACTACCGCAGCATCAACCATGTCGCCGTCACGGGCCCAGTTGTGCAGACAAAGTGGTCCCATATACCGCTAACCTTCGACGCACGGGACGTCGACTTGAGCAGCGCCCCCCATTGCGATGCCATGGTCATCAATTACAGCGTGGCAGGCTGGGACCTGCACAAGGTCCTCGTTGACAACGGCAGCCAGGCGGACATCATCTTCCTCCACGCCTTCGATCGCATGGGCATAAGCCACAGCCTTCTTAAGCCTTCGGACAACCCGTTGTATGGCTTCGGCGGCAAAGGCACCTTCCCCGTCGGCAAAATAGAGCTGCCTCTCTCCTTCGGTGTAGCACCCAATGCCCGAAGCAAGCAAATAACCTTTGACATTGTGGATATGGTGTACCCTTACAATGCCATCATGGGCCGGGGCTCCATTAATAAGTTCGAAGCAGCCATTCACGGACTGTATCTATGTATGAAGATACCAGGTCCGTTAGGCGTTATCACAGTCTTCGGCAATCAACAGACTGCGCGTAACATAGAGCGGGACTTCGTGCCCGGTCAAAGAAACGTGCACTGCCTCACGGCCCAACGCGAAGCCCCCGCGCCTACCAGCCCAACCAATAAGCAACATGACAAGGCGCAGCTGCAGAGCCACGACAGCACCAAGACTGTCCCCCTCGACCAGGCCACGCCCAGGCAGACAGTCACTATCAGCGAAGACCTTACTTCGCATGAAGAAGAAAAGCTCCTCTGCTGCCTGTCCAAGAACAAAGATGTCTTCGCCTGGTCGGCCCTCGATCTGGTCGGGGTCAGCCGTTCAATAATTGAGCATAGTCTGGGAATCGACCCTTCGGTACGGCCAAAAAAGCAGCGGCTTCGCAAGATGTCCGACGAAAAGACGGAGGCCGCCAAGGCAGAGGTGCACCGCCTCCTGGAGGCCAAATTCATCGAGCCGGTGGCTTACCCCACATGGCTCTCCAATGTCGTAATGGTGCAGAAAAAGAGCGGGAAGTGGCGAATGTGCATCGACTTCACCAGTCTCAATAAAGCCTGCCCAAAGGACAATTTCCCGTTGCCACGGATCGACAAAATAGTCGATAGCGCGGCCGGATGCGAGGTCATGTCCCTCCTCGATTGCTTCTCCGGTTACCACCAGATATACATGAAGGAAGAGGACAAGGCTAGCACCAGCTTCATAACACCCTTCGGCACATATTGCTTCATCAGAATGCCGGAGGGACTCAAGAATGCCGGGTCCACCTTCTCCAGGCTCACTAAAACAGTGCTCGAGGGGCAGGTTGGCAGGAATATATTCACATATGTAGACGACATTGTCGTCGCCAGCAAGAGCAAGGAGGACCACCTCGCCGACCTCGCCGAAACATTCGCAAATATGCGGGACGCACAACTCCGCCTAAACCCGGAAAAGTGTGTCTTCGGCGTTCGCCAGGGCAAAATATTGGGCTATCTGGTATCACACCGCGGCATCGAGGCCAACCCAACCAAGATTCAGGCTATCTTGGACATGACGCCTCCGCAGTCCATCAGGGACGTCCAGCGCCTGACAGGCAGATTGGCTGCTCTCAACAGATTCATATCCAGGTCCGCCGAGCGAAGTCTCCCTTTCCTCAAGACACTCCGCAGCGCAAAAGACTTCGCTTGGGGACCAGAGCAGGCGGCGGCCTTCGCCTCATTAAAGCAGTACCTGACAGAGTTGGCCGTCCTTACCAGCCCCGACCCCTCGCTCCCCTTGCTGCTCTACGTCGCGGCCTCGCCACATGCGGTCAGCGTGGCCCTAGTGCAGGAGCAGACTGTCGAGGGCGTGGTTCAGCAGTGCCCCGTGTATTATGTCTCTGAAGTGCTGACACCGTCCAAGTGTAACATGACAGAGCTGGAGAAGATTGCCTACGCAGTCGTCATGTCGTCGCGCAAACTGCGCCATTACTTCGAAGCATTCAAGGTCCGAGTCACCTCAAACAGGGGGCTCGGCGAATTATTCAGAAACCCGGAGGCGTCGGTAAGGATTGCCAAGTGGGCGGCCGAACTCTCCGGCTACCACATCTGCTTCGAGCCCAGGACAGCTATTAAGTCTCAAGTCCTGGCAGACTTCGTCGTCGACTGGACTGGGCCAACTACACAGCCGGATCCGTCCGCAGAGAAGACTTGGACGATCCATTGCGACGGCGCATGGTGCCATGCGGGGGCAGGCGTCGCTGCAATCATAACCTCACCAGTCGGGGTCAAGCACAGATATGCAGCACGACTCAGCTTCAATCTAGAATCCGACAGATGCACAAATAATATAGCAGAATACGAAGCAGTCATCCTCGGCCTCCGCAAGCTAAGGGCCCTCGGAGTCACCACTTGCATCATCAAAACAGACTCCAAGGTAGTTGCCGGCCAGGTCGAGAAAGACTATGCAGCCAAGGACCCCGCACTCATGCAGTACCTCGCGGCCATCTGAAGTCTCGAGAGGCAGTTCAAGGGGTTCACCGTGCAGCATGTGGACCGGGCCAAGAATGAGGAGGCCGACGCATTGGCCAAGGCCGCGGCCAGGGGCGAAACTCTGCCCTCCGACGTGTTCTTCCATGTCATCGGCACGCCAGCAGTCCGGAGCCCCGAAGGGCTCCAAATAACCAATGACAGTGAGGGCCACCGTACAGTCAACCTCATCATGACCGAAGACTGGCGAGCACCCATAACCCTGTTCCTGCAGGGGTATTATCATCCAGCCGACATCAGTGAGGCCAAGCGTCTCAGACATCGAAGCCGAGACTTCGCTCTGATTGAAGGCCAACTCTACAAAAAAGGGGTCAGTCAGCCAATGCTTAAGTGCGTCACTGAGGCCGAAGGCATGCAGATTCTACGTGAGGTCCACAGTGGCACGTGCGGCTCACACGCGGGGCCGAGGGCCCTAGCTGCTAAAGTGATCCGCCAGGGTTTTTACTGGCCCACAATGATCTGCGCCGCAAATCGGGTCACTCGATCCTGCGAAGCCTGCCAGAAGTTTTCCCCTCGGTCAGGCGGCCCTTCGCAGTATACAAAGCTGATCGCCCATACATGGCCTCTCCAGCGCTGGGGTCTCGACATCGTCGGACCCCTGCCCACCGCTCAGGGGAACCTTAAGTTCGCCTTCGTCGCGGTCGAGTACTTCACCAAATGGATCGAGGCACGGGCTGTCTCTACAATAACATCAAAGACTGCCCAAAAATTCTTCTGGCAGAACATCGTTTGCCGCTTCGGAGTACCGTCCGAATTAACAGTCGACAACGGCAAGCAGTTTGATAACCAAGACTTCAAGGATTTTTGTTTCTCCATTGGCACCAAGCTTGCCTTCGCCTCAGTCTATCATCCGCAGTCCAATGGGGTCGTGGAGCGCGCCAACGGGAAAATCTTCACAGCTATCAAAAAAATGCTCCTTGATGAAAAAAGGGCAGATGGACCGATTTCTTACCTGAGGCAGTCTGGGCACTAAACACGACTGAGTGCAGGGCGACCAGGTTCACTCCCTTCCATCTTCTATACGGATCGGAGGCCATGTCCCCGCAAGAAATAAAGCACGGGTCCCCGCGAACAGTTCCGTCAGCCGTCCCAGATGTGGACGAGCCAACTTCAAAGGATCTCATCAACGGAGACCGTGTCTTCGCCCTACAGGCCCTGAACAAGTATCAAGCCCAGACCAAAGCATGGCGCGACCATTCAGTCACCCCGAGGGAGTTCAGCGAGGGGGACCTCGTACTCATTTGAACAGCTCGGACGGAGTCCAAGGGCAAGCTGGAGCCCAGGTGGGAGGGCCCTTTCATCGTCAAGACAAAAGCTTCCCCCAGCGCTTACAGGCTCACAACGCCAAACGGCGAGGACCTGGAGCACTCCTGGAACATCGACAACCTCCGCAAATTTTTTGTTTGACTCCTCAGGGCTGTCTTCGCCCTTGTAATTCGCAAAAACAATCTTGCAGCAGCCCGCACTCTTTTCCTCCCGGGGGGTGAGGTTTTTAACGAGGCGGAGCCATGTAATATATGCGCGAAAAATCCCCCGCAAAGACATGCGTCGAAAAAGACCGCGATGACGGTCTTCGACATTCGACCACCACGAGGTCACCGCGAGGCTAAGCGCTAGCTACCCTCGCGTGCGACCAATCCGCGCAAAAGTCGCCTAAGCGTGCAGCCGGATTAGCACAACAAGTGCGAAAAAAAAATCTAAGTCTGTCGCGAAGACAATCCGCGCAAAAGTCGCCTAAGGGTGCAGCCGGATTAGCACAACAAGTGCGAAAAAAAAAATCTAAGTCTGTCGCGAAGACTATCCGCGCAGAAGTCGCCTAAGGGTGCAGCCGGATTAGCACAACAAGTGCGGAAAAAAATATAAGTTTATCGCGAAGACTATCCGCGCAAAAGTCGCCTAAGGGTGCAGCCGGATTAGCACAACAAGTGCGGAAAAAAAATCTAAGTCTGTCGCGAAGACAATCCGCGCAAAAGTCGCCTAAGGGTGCAGCCGGATTAGCACAACAAGTGCGGAAAAAAATCTAAGTCTGTCGCGAAGACTATCCGCGCAAAAGTCGCCTAAGGGTGCAGCCGGATTAGCACAACAAGTGCGGAAAAAAAAATCTAAGTCTGTCGCGAAGACTATCCGCGCAGAAGTCGCCAAAGGGTGCAGCCAAATCAGCACAACAAGTGCGGAAAAAAATCTAAGTCTGTCGCGAAGACTATCCGCGCAGAAGTCGCCTAAGGGCGCAGCTGGATTAGCACAACAAGCGCGAAAAAACCGAAGACTATCTGTGCAGAAGACCGGACTAGCTCAACAAAAGGCTGAAACGACAACATCAAGCCGCCCACGCCAAGACCAACTATAATCACGCCAACACAGCACAACAAAACAAACCAGACAAAGTACACAACGCCTTCGCACACACACATGCACGCGAGGGCACACAACTTCATCATACAAGCCTCTACATATACAAGCGAGGGCACCACACTCTACATCGGCTCAACCTTAGGAATAATTCCCATCTCCCTATAATTAAATAACATTATCCTGAGCTCCTCACCCGCAAAAAGACTTCGCAGTTCCCCTTCACCTACACCCTCGGCGGTCGGCAAAGATAACAGTTCCTGCCGACCAGCCCCACTTACGCCAAGCCAGGCCCCCTCCACCCCACTAACCATACGTTTCGCAACTGCCCTTCGCCGCCGTCGCCCGGTGCAAGGACCTCGCACATCTCCTGCATCCGTGGCGTGCGGCGAGGCCTCCGTCGCAGCCACATCCAAGGCCGCGAAGTAGTCCAAGTCCTCCAACGACTCCGTCCACTCAATCGAGCTCTCAGAGTCAGCACAGTCAAAAAACCCAGATGAGGAACCACCACAGTCATTACCATCTTCCGCGGTCGTAGCCGCCAAAAATTTAGTAGTAGAGGTTGCGTGCACAGGCCCAAAATCTTGAACCTGCGCAGCAACCAAAATTCAGTAACATGTACAAACTTCCCCAACCCTCTACACCTGCTACGCCACCTGCGTCGGCCCTGACGTTGCGGGTGCCTCCGCTGTTGGCTCTGCCGCTGCCTCCGTTGTTATCTCCACCGCTACTGCTGCGAGATCCTCAGCACTCGGCGCGGCAGCTGCAGACGCATCAGGCGCGCCTTCGGCGGCTTCTGGGGGCAGGCCTTCGCCGGCCGCAGCGGATGCGGCCGGGGTCGGCGCCAGGGCGACCTCGGACACAGCCTCCGCCGGGGCCGACTCCGGGTCAGCCAACATGCTGTTCAGCGCCCCGAAGTCGTCGACCCTCTCGCCACGCACCGCCTAAGCCAAAACACACAAGATTCATCAAACACGCACACAGCCCACGTCCAACAAATACCAAACAAGCGTAAACGTTACCTGAGCCCTCGCCGTCTGTCGGGGACCATAATTAGGGGTACCCTCAAGACGCCTAATTCTCAGCTGGTAACCCCCATCAGCATAAAGCTGCAGAGGCCTGATGGGTTTGATTAAGTCAGGGATCAGTCCATACGAGCGACTTGATCACGCCACGCCCGAGCCTAGCCTCGGGCGAGGGCAGCCGACCCTGAGATGTTTCCGTCTCGCCTGAGGCCTCCTCTTTCACGGCAGACGCATCTCCGGCTCGCCCGAGGCCATGCCTTCGATAAGAAGTAACCCTGACTAAATCACCGCACCGACCGACCAAATCACTGGGGCCTTTAACGCAAAAGGTAAGACTGACGGGCAGCCAGGCTTGGCCAAAAGCGCCAGAGGAAGCACCGCCCGACCCAGGGCTCGGACTCGGGCTAAGGCCCCGGAAGACGGCGAACTCCGCTCCGCCCGACCCAGGGCTCGGACTCGGGCTAAGGCCCCGGAAGACGGCGAACTCCGCTCCGCCCGACCCAGGGCTCGGACTCGGGCTAAGGCCCCGGAAGACGGCGAACTCCGCTCCGCCCGACCCAGGGCTCGGACTCGGGCTAAGGCCCCGGAAGACGGCGAACTCCGCTCCGCCCAGGGCTCGGACTCGGGCTAAGGCCTCGGAAGACGATGAACTCCGCTTCGCCCGACCCAGGGCTCGGACTCCACCCCGACCTCCGCCTCGCCCGACCCGGGTGCTCAGGTTCGGCCTCGGCCATGCAGGACAGACTCGACCTCGGCCTCGGAGGAGCCTCCACGTCGCCCGACCTAGGGCACAAGTCCGCCACGTCGACAGGAAGCGCCATCATCACCCTACCCCGAGCCGACTCGGGCCGCAGGGAACAGGACCGACGTCCCATCTGGCTAGCCCCGCCAGATAGGCAATGATGGCACCCCGCTGGACCCATGACGACGGCGGCTCTCAGCTCTCTTACGAAAGCAGGGGGACGTCAGCAAGGGCCCAACCACTCCGACAGCTGTCCCTCCGCCAAGCTCCATTGCTTCTCCGACAGCCACGACGCCACACTAGCCGGGCGCCAAGATCTCTCCGGCTGCCACCTTGGCGTGTACTTAGGGTACTAGCTCTCCCCCGCTAGACACGTAGCACCTTGCTACACCCCCATTTGTACACCTGGATCCTCTCCTTACGCCTATAAAAGGAAGGACCAGGGCCTTCTTAGAGAAGGTTGGCCTCGCGGGGACGAAGGGCAGGGGCAGGCGCTCTCTCGGGGCTGCTCGCTCCCCTCACCCGCGCGGACGCTTGTAACCCCCTACTGCAAGCGCACCCGACCTGGGCGCGGGACGAACACGAAGGCCGCGGGATTCTCCGACTCCCTCACGACCCGGCTCCAGCCACCTCGCTCTCGCTCTCTCCCCCCTTCGCGCTCGCCCACACGCTCGACCCATCTGGGCTGGGGCACGCGGCACACTCACTCGTCGGCCCGGGGACCCCCCGGTCTCGGAACGCCGACAGTTGGCGCGCCAGGTAGGGGCCTGCTGCGTGTTGACGAGTAGATTCCCGTCAAGCTCCAGATGGGCAGTCTCCAACGACCTCTTCAACCCGGAACGGTGCTCCGTTTCGGGAGTCTCGAGTTCATGTCCTTCGACGGCAGCTACGACATGATACTCCTTCCACCGCCGCGCGACAGCGACAATGGTGGCGGACAGCCCGCCCGCCGGCGGCGGAATCGACGACGTCTTTCCCGCGTGGGGGAAGGGCAACTTTCGAGCTCGCCCCATCCTCTCCCTCGCCATCGGAGGAGGAGGCGGGGCAACCAAGGCCGAACGGGAGGCTGCGCTCAGTCGACTGTCGAGCAAATCGACATCCCCAGCGCCCCAACGGAGGACGCGTCGGGCATCACCCGCGCGTTTGAGGCGAAGACGAGCGCCGCCCCCCCGCGTCACGCCGATCCCGAGCAAGTGGACGACGCCAGCACGCTCACGGAGGGCCTGCAGGACGTCGCCCTCGCACCCCGGACGACAGCACGATCAGCCCCCGATGCGACTTCGTCGCTCCTCGTCGACCAAAAGGTACGGGCTGATTCCCATCCTTTGTCATTTCGACTCGGCCTCAACCCGCCTAGCAACCTCGCTTTGGCGGGCGCTCACACTGAGGCGAGTGCAACCTCTCTGGGGTTTCGTGTGCGGTCGCCTTGGGACCGATTGACGGGTGTCTCGTCCTATGGACCCTCTGGGTCTGAGGAAGATGACGACCCCAGCATCTGCTGGGATTTCTCTGGATCTGGCAACCCCAGTGCCATGCGGGACTTCATGACCGCATGCAACTACTGCCTCTCCGACTGTTCCGACGGCAGCCGCAGCCTTGGCGACAAGGACTGCGGCCCGAGCCGCGAATGTTTCCATGTCGAGCTGGGGGATCCCTCCGGAGGCGGCTGTCTCGGCATGCCGGAGGATGGTGATCCCCCTAGGCCAGCGCCTCACGCCGACATCCCGCGGGAGCTAGCTGTGGTCCCCGTTCCGGTGGGGGGTCATGACCCACAGCTCGAGCAAGTCCGCGGGGCGCAGGCCGGGCTCGATGAGGGAGCAGGAGCGCTCGAGGCAATCCGCCAGAACATCGGGCAGGTATGGGCGAGCCAGCCCCCGGCCGGAGGAATACGTCACCTGCCCCAAGGTCTCCAGCACCGCATCGCCAACGATGCCGGGGACAGACCGCCACCCGCATCCGGCGGAACCGGTCAGGACCTGGCAGCCGCAGCGATGCTCCTCCGCGCGATGCCGGAGTCATCAACCACCGAGGGTCGGCGAATCCAGGGAGAGCTCAAGCATCTCCTGGAAGGCGCTGCGGCCCGACGGGCCGAGAGCTCTGCCTCCCGAAGGCAGGGGTACCCCTCGGAACCTCGTGCCGCGACTTCCCGACTCACGCGGGAAGCCTCGGTCTACACCGGGCGCACGCGCAACACCGCGCCTGCGGCCCCGGGCCACCTCGGCGACGAGCACCCTCATCGCGACCGTCGGGCCCGCCTCGACGAAAGGGTGCGCCGAGGTTATCACCCCAGGCGTGGGGGACGCTACGACAGCGGGGAGGATCGGAGTCCCTCGCCCGAACCACCCGGTCCGCAGGTCTTCAGCCGAGCCATTTGGCGGGCGCCGTTTCCGCCCCGATTCCGACCCCCGACTACTATCACGAAGTACTCGGGGGAAACGAGACCGGAATTGTGGCTTGCGGACTACCGCCTGGCCTGTCAACTGGATGGGACGGACGACGACAACCTCATCATCCGTAACCTCCCCCTGTTCCTCTCCGATACCGCTCGCGCTTGGTTGGAGCACCTGCCTCCGGGGCAGATTTCCAACTGGGAGGATCTGGTCCAGGCTTTTGTCGGCAACTTCCAGGGCACATACGTGCGCCCCGGGAATTCCTGGGACCTCCGAAGCTGTCGGCAGCAGCCAGGAGAGTCTCTTCGGGACTACATCCGGCGATTCTCGAAGCAGCGCACCGAGCTGCCCAACATCACCGACTCCGATGTCATCGGCGCGTTCCTTGCCGGCACCACCTGCCGTGACCTGGTGAGCAAGTTGGGTCGCAAGACCCCCACCAGGGCGAGCGAGCTGATGGACATCGCCACCAAGTTCGCCTCTGGTCAGGAGGCGGTCGAAGCCATCTTCCGAAAGGACAAGCAGCCCCAGGGCCGCCCGTCGGAAGATGCACCCGAGGCGTCTACTCCACTCGGCGCCAAGAAGAAAGGCAGGAGGAAGTCGCAAGCGAAACGCGACGCCGCCAGCACGGACCTTGTCGCCGCCGCCGAGTACAAGAACCCTCGGAAGCCCCCCGGAGGCGCCAACCCCTTCGACAAGGCACTCAAGGAGACGTGCCCCTACCATCAGGGGCCCGTCAAGCACACCCTCGAGGAGTGCGTCATGCTTCGGCGCCACTTCCACCGGGCTGGGCCGCCCGCAGAGGGCGACAGGGCCCGCGACGACGGCAAGAAGGAAGATCACCAAGCAGGAGAGTTCCCCGAGGTCCGCGACTGCTTCATGATCTACGGAGGGCATGCGGCAAATGCCTCGGCTCGGCATCGTAAGCAGGAGCGTCGGGAGGTCTGCTCGGTGAAGGTGGCGGCGCCAGTCTACCTAGACTGGTCCGACAAGCCCATCACCTTCGACCGGGATGACCACCCCGACCACGTGCCGAGCCCAGGGAAGTACCCGCTCGTCGTCGATCCCGTCATCGGTGACGTCAGGCTCACCAAGGTCCTGATGGATGGAGGCAGCTGCCTCAACATCATCTATGCTGAGACCCTCAGGCTCCTGCGCGTCGATCTGTCATCCGTCCGAGCAGGCGCTGCGCCCTTCCACGGGATCATTCCCGGGAAGCGCGTCCAGCCCCTCGGACAGCTCGACCTTCCTGTCTGCTTCGGAACACCCTCCAACTTCCGAAGGGAGACTTTGACGTTCGAGGTGGTCGGGTTCCGAGGAACCTACCACGCAGTGTTGGGAAGGCCATGCTACGCGAAGTTCATGGCCATCCCCAACTACACCTACCTAAAGCTCAAGATGCCGGGCCCCAACGGGGTCATCACCGTCGGCCCCACGTACAAACACGCATTCGAATGCGATGTGGAGTGCGTGGAGTACGCCGAGGCCCTCGCCGAGTCCGAGGCCCTCATTGCCGACCTGGAAAGCCTCTCCCGAGAGGTGCCGGACGTGAAGCGACATGCCGGCAACTTCGAGCCAGCAGAGACGGTTAAGGCCGTCCCTCTCGACCCCAGTGGCGACACCTCCAAGCAGATTCGGATCGGTTCCGGGCTCGACCCCAAATAGGAAGCAGTACTCGTCGACTTTCTCCGCGCAAACGCCGACGTCTTTGCGTGGAGTCCCTCGGACATGCCCGGCATACCGAGGGATGTCGCCGAGCACTCGCTGGATATTCGGGCCGGAGCCCGACCAGTCAGACAGCCTCGGCACCGATTCGACGAGGAAAGGCGCAGGGTGATAGGCGAGGAGATCCACAAGCTGATGGCAGCAGGGTTCATCAAAGAGGTATTCCATCCTGAATGGCTTGCCAACCCTGTACTTGTGAGGAAGAAAGGGGGGAAATGGCGGATGTGTGTAGACTACACTGGTCTCAACAAAGCATGTCCGAAAGTCCCCTACCCTCTACCTCGCATCGATCAAATCGTGGACTCCACTGCAGGGTGCGAAACCCTGTCTTTCCTCGATGCCTACTCAGGGTATCATCAAATCAAGATGAAAGAGTCCGACCAGCTCGCGACTTCTTTCATCACGCCCTTCGGCATGTACTGTTATGTCACAATGCCTTTCGGTCTGAGGAACGCAGGCGCGACGTACCAGCGGTGCATGAACCATGTGTTCGGCGAACACATCGGTCGCACGGTCGAGGCCTACGTCGATGACATCGTAGTCAAGACGAGGAAAGCCTCCGACCTTCTCTCCGACCTTGAACTGACATTCCGATGTCTCAAGGCGAATGGCGTCAAGCTCAATCCCGAGAAATGCGTCTTCGGAGTGCCCCGAGGCATGCTCTTGGGATTCATCGTCTCCGAGCGGGGCATCGAAGCCAACCCGGAGAAGATCGCAGCCATCACAAACATGGGGCCCATCAAGGACTTAAAAGGCGTACAGAGGGTCATGGGATGCCTCGCGGCCTTGAGCCGTTTCATCTCGCGCCTCGGCGAAAGAGGCCTGCCCCTGTACCGTCTCTTAAGGAAGGCCGAGTGCTTCACTTGGACTCCTGAGGCCGAGGAAGCCCTCGGGAACCTGAAGGCGCTCCTCACCCAGGCGCCCGTCTTGGTACCCCCAGCTGATGGAGAGGCCCTCTTGGTCTACGTCGCCGCTACCACTCAGGTGGTCAGCGCCGCGATCGTGGTCGAAAGGCAGGAAGAGGGGCATGCTTTGCCCGTTCAGAGGCCAGTTTACTTCGTCAGCGAAGTGCTGTCCGAGACCAAGATCCGCTACCCGCAAGTCCAGAAGCTGCTGTATGCAGTGATCCTGACGAGGCGAAAGCTGCGACATTACTTCGAGTCTCATCCGGTGACTGTGGTGTCATCCTTCCCCCTGGGGGAGATCATCCAGTGCCGGGAAGCCTCGGGTCGGATCGCGAAGTGGGCGGTGGAAATCATGGGCGAGGCAATCTCGTTCGCCCCTCGGAAGGCCATCAAGTCCCAGGTACTGGCGGACTTCATAGCCGAATGGGTCGACACCCAGTTGCCAACGGCTCTGATCCAACCAGAGCTCTGGACCATGTTTTTCGACGGGTCGCTGATGAAGACGGGAGCCGGCGCGGGCCTGCTCTTCGTCTCGCCCCTCGGGAAACACCTTCGCTACGTGCTCCGCCTCCATTTCCCGGCGTCCAACAATGTGGCTGAGTACGAGGCTCTGATCAACGGATTGCGAATCGCCATCGAGCTAGGGGTCCGACGCCTCGATGCACGCGACGACTCGCAGCTCGTCATCGACCAAGTCATGAAGAACTCCCACTGCCGCGACCCGAAGATGGAGGCCTACTGTGACGAAGTTCGACGCCTGGAAGACAAGTTCTACGGGCTCGAGCTTAACCACATCGCCCGACGCTACAACGAGACTGCGGACGAGCTGGCGAAGATAGCCTCGGGGCGAACGACGGTTCCCCCGGACGTCTTCTCCCGGGATCTGCACCAACCCTCCGTCAAGATGGGTGGCACGCCCGAGCCCGAGTTGCCCTCGGCCCCGTCCGAGGCAGCCTCGGCCCAGCCCGAGCCATCCTCGGCTCAGCCCGAGGAACCCTCGGCCCCCGAGGGCGAAGCACTGCACATCGAGGAGGAGCAGAGCGGGGTCATGCCAGAACAAGATTGGCAGACCCCGTACCTGCAATACCTCCGCCAAGGAGAGCTGCCCCTCGGCCGAGCCGAGGCTCGGCGGGTAGCGCGACGCGCCAAGTCGTTCGTCTTGCTGGGCGATGAGAAGGAGCTCTACCACCGTAGCCCCTCGGGCATCCTCCAGCGATGCATCTCCATCGCCGAGGGTCAGGAACTCCTGCAGGAAATACACTCGGGGGCTTGCGGCCATCATGCAGCACCTCGAACCCTCGTCGGGAACGCTTTCCGCCAAGGCTTCTACTGGCCGACGGCGGTGGCTGACGCCACTAGAATTGTCCGCGCCTGCGAAGGGTGCCAATTCTATGCGAAGCAGACCCACCTGCCCGCTCAGGCTCTGCAGACGATACCCATCACCTGGCCCTTCGCTGTGTGGGGTCTGGACCTCGTCGGCCCTCTGCAGAAGGCGCCCGGGGGCTACACGCACCTGCTGGTCGCCATCGACAAATTCTCCAAGTGGATCGAGGTCCGACCCCTGAACAGCATCAGATCCGAGCAGGCGGTGGCGTTCTTCACCAACATCGTCCATCGCTTCGGGGTCCCGAACTCCATCATCACCGACAACGGCACCCAGTTTACCGGCAAAAAATTCTTGGATTTTTGCGAGGATCACAACATCTGGGTAGACTGGGCCGCCGTAGCTCACCCCATGTCGAATGGGCAAGTAGAACGTGCCAATGGCATGATACTACAAGGGCTCAAGCCTCGGATTTACAATGATCTCAACAAGTTCGGCAAGCGATGGATAAAGGAACTCCCCTCGGTGGTCTGGAGCCTGAGGACGACGCCAAGTCGAGCCACAGGTTTCACGCCGTTCTTCCTGGTCTACGGGGCCGAGGCTGTCCTGCCCACTGACCTGGAATACGGCTCCCCGAGGACGAGGGCCTACAACGAAGAGAGCAACCAAGCTAGCCGAGAAGACTCGCTGGACCAGCTGGATGAGGCTCGGGACAGGGCCTTACTACACTCGGCGCGGTATCAGCAGTCCCTGCGACGCTACCACGCCCGAGGGGTCCGACCCCGAGACCTCCAGGTGGGCGATCTGGTGCTTCGGCTGCGGCAAGACACCCGAGGGAGGCACAAGCTCATGCCCCCCTGGGAGGGGCCGTTCGTCATCGCCAAAGTTCTGAAGCCCGGAACGTACAAGCTGGCCAACAGTCAAGGCGAGGTCTACGGCAACGCTTGGAACATCCAACAGCTACGTCGCTTCTACCCTTGAGATATTTCCAAATTGATTATATACCTCGCACCCACGCAAAGTTTAGTCAACAAGGAAGGGTCGGCCTCGCCTCGGCAAAGCCCGACCCTCCCTCGGGGGCTAAAAGGGGGGAAACCCCCTCTGCGTCAAAATTTTCCTCGAACAAAAAATCTCTTTCATCAGAATATCTTTCGTGCTTCTTGACTACTTCGAAAAGTGGGTCCTGGAAACGACGGAGTACACGTAAGCAGCCAAGGCTGACCGAGCCGAGGGACTCCTACGCCTTCGGGATACGGATACCTCACTCATCACCTTCTGCGATAAGTAACTCGCGCTCGGATAAGGTGACTCCACGGATCGAACAAGTCTCTACGTTCGGAAGCTCTTCTGTCGAGGCGATTCTTCGAGTTTTCTCGACTAAGTCGGTGATAGGGCCTCATGGACGAGTAAAAGTGCGCGTAAGCGGCAAGGCCGACCGAGCCGAGGGACTCCCACGCCTCCGGGATACGGATACCTCACTCCTCACCTTCCGCGAGAAGCAACTTTCGCTCGCACAAACATCCCTGTTACCGACAAAAAGTCCAGATGCTTGGAACAAGAGGAAAAGGGACGCAGCTTTACAACACAGCAAGGGTGTGTGTTCTGGCCTCGACGGCCGCACAAAGCACACGCTACAAGACAAGCTGATCCTGCAGGCTCAAGTCTTGGCGCTGGAAGGGGGCGGCGACACCCTCGGCATCGACAGCACCTTCGGCGAAGCCCGAACTAGCCTCGGACGGCGACGCGGTCCGAGGGCCTCCCCTCCAAAGGACGGCGTCATCACCACGCCCGGGCGATCGTTGTCAGGGACTTCTCCGGGAATCCGGCCCGAGCAGGCGGCCCGGCCAGCCACCTCCGGGGCCTTGGCCAACCACCTTCTGAGGGCACGAGCCTGGTCCGAAGCCTCGGCTGACCAACTCCGGTGTCGATCCTGCCAACGGACAACCCGGCTAGGCTCCGGCCAACCAGGTTTCATTTCCGAGCCAACTCTGCCTCTGCTCATGCTGATATCGCTACCCCCGGCCTCGGCTCGTCGAAGAGCGGCCGAGGGGTCTCTTTAACTAAGCTAGAGGAGCCTCGGACAACAGGGCCGACCGAGCCGAGGAACTCCTACGCCTCCGGGATACGGATACCTCACTCGTCACCTTGACACGGGGCGACTCATGCTTAGTGAAGCGGTTCAGACAATCAGCAGACGAGTCTTAGTGCTCGGAAATAAGGAAAAAACACGGCTCCGTGCCGTAGTTACATACATGTTCAGGCCCCGAAGGCCGAAAATGAACAAAAAACCCGGCACTCGAAGTGCCATTACAAACGGAACTCCGGTTCCCCCCCCCCCCCCGCAGGTACGAACAACCCCACTCGATAGGGGCAGGCCTGCGGGGCGGCGGAAAAACTCTCACCCCCCGAGGACGAGAGCCAGCCATTCAGGCCGGGAGACGGAGACCCAGGGCTACTGACGGAGTTGGCAATCTCGTCGGTGGAGAAGCCACTCCCGTCCGCCGACGCCTCGGAACGCGCCGGCAGGCCTTCGCCCATGCCGGGGCCGTCCAGGGCGTGGGCACTGCCCTCGCGGTGCGCGGCGCAATCGTCGTCCGGACGGAGGACGCGGCATGGCGCCCCGGCTGTGTGACGACGACCCGCCTCTCCCGGCATGGCTGGAGGAAGTCTCCGTGAAGCTGGAGGATGCCGTTCTCCCCCAGACGAACGGGGAAGAAGAGGGCAACCGACCCACGCGGAGGCAGCCCCCTGACTCGCCTCATCCTCCCTCTTGGCCTGGTGATGAAAATCCTTGAGGCTGAGGGAGGGGCAGAGGCCGCAGCCCGGCTCGCTTTCCCCCACCATCAAGCCGGAAGTCACCCTCTTGGGTGACCGCCGGTGGAGGGGTGCAGCCGGGCTGCATGATGAAAATCCTTGAAGCCGAACGATGGCCGAAAGGTACCCGCTCCCACGGAGTGGTGTCCCCCGACGATGAGGCACGGAGACGGCGGTTTCCCCCATCCGGGGGCTTGAAAGGTGGAAAAACACGACGCATAGGGAAGGAAGAAGACATGGTCGCCCTACGAAAGGGGTCGCCCTCCTTTTAAAGGCAACTCTCCATGCTTGCGCCCCCAACCGTCACGGGCTGAGTCTTCTCCAACACACCTCCAAAGCCCTCCCCTGTGGCGCGGGGGCTGGGACCCACCTGTCATGCGGACCGGCTCCGAGCAGAAGAAGCCGAACCGCCGCGCACGGCACGCGCAACCACCCAGCGGTTACAAGTGACCCTCCACTTTTGCCCCGACCAACGGGCGAAGGGGGTGGGCAGCCATGCGGGCGGCATGCAACCGCGCCAAGTGGACGCGCCTCTCCGACTCCTGACAGGCCAGCACGGAGGCTCAAGCCCACGCGTCGCGCAACCGGCGCGCCGGATGCTGCATGTAAGCCACTATGCCACTTGCGCCACCACCGCACCTCCTCGATTGCGGAACCAATACCGCGACCCGAGGCGGCCCAGCACGCGGCCTAGCTGCGCCAGCCTGATGCAGCGGTCAAACACGGTCAAAAGTGGGCCGGCAGTAATGACAGTGGCAGGCACGCAAGAGCAGCGGTCACACCACCAGCCAAGCTCACGTCCCATCCGGAGGCAGCAAGAGAACCCCCTCTCTCACGGTGTGAAGATGACACGCCCGTGACCCGTTCCTCGAACGGCTCGCGCACGCGCAACGGCAGCCTCGCCAACTACTCACCCCGGCGCATTAACTCCGCGGCTCGACGGGCAGCGCTACGGGCGGGAGCAGCTGGCGACGTTTCGCCTTCGCCAAAACGGCCACACCAAAAAAGGTACGCCACGACGTTCAGTTTCGTATCCTTTTTCCCTTTTCCTTCTTTCTCTATCTCTTGCAACAGGGACCGGGAAAGGGGGATAACCCCAAAGGGATCCTTCCCCGCGAAGGAACTAGGCTCCGAGCCTCCTTACTGATCAGGGGTTCGAAGGCTGGCCCCCCGAAGGGTTCAACAGCCGCCTCAGATCACGTGGGCCCGACACCCACTACTGGTCAGGGGTTCGAAGGTCGGCCCCCGAAAGGTCCCACGACCGCCTCAGGCTACTCGGGCTCCGTGCCCCTTACTGATCAGGGGTTCGAAGGCTGGCCCCCCGAAGGGTTCACAGTCGCCTCAGACACCGAGCGAGGGATGACCAGGGGTATGTTCGATACATAACCAAGGCTCGGGCTACGCTCCCGAGGTACCCTAGGACATTTCCGAGACCAGCGGGAACGACTCTGTAACGGAATCCCATCGGAGGGAGGCAACGAGCCCTCGAACCCCGTCGCCAGGGGACCGGGTCCGGCAGATCACCCGCAGGTACTTTTGGGCGTGCCTCCGGGCCCCTAGCCAACCCCCAACGAACGGGGCACGGACGTCCACTCGGATTACCCGATTGCAGCTCACCGGAGACACCATGTTCGGTGCCCATCGAGGGTAACATGGCGCTCTCCCCCCCTCCTCCTTGCGGAAAGGCGACGTAGGGGCGTATGTAAAAAAGCCGAGTCTGTCCCTGATCGTCCTCTCGCTCTGTGCGGAGGCTCGGGGGCTGCTCTCGCAAACCCGGCTCCGGCCAAACCGTTGACAGCGTCAACATACCAGCCCGAGAACTTGGGCCCCGACAGAGCACCTGGGCTACGGCCTGTTCGCATGAGGGAACCGCCAGACCAGCCGAAGCATTACGCAAGGCATTAAGACCTCGAAGGAGTGAAACCACTCCTCCGAGGCCTCGGGGGCTACACCCGGCGGGTGCGCTCGCGCGCACCCACCGGAACAAAGTACAACCGAGAAAGGCTGGTCCCCTTGCAAAAAAGTGCGACGAAAGCCTCCAAGCGAGTGTTAACACTCCCTTCGAGGCTCGGGGGCTACTGTCGGGGACCATAATTAGGGGTACCCTCAAGACGCCTATTTCTCAGCTGGTAACCCCCATCAGCATAAAGCTGCAGAGGCCTGATGGGTTTGATTAAGTCAGGGATCAGTCCATACGAGCGACTTGATCACGCCACGCCCGAGCCTAGCCTCGGGCGAGGGCAGCCGACCCTGAGATGTTTCCGTCTCGCCTGAGGCCTCCTCTTTCACGGCAGACGCATCTCCGGCTCGCCCGAGGCCATGCCTTCGATAAGAAGTAACCCTGACTAAATCACCGCACCGACCGACCAAATCACTGGGGCCTTTAACGCAAAAGGTAAGACTGACGGGCAGCCAGGCTTGGCCAAAAGCGCCAGAGGAAGCACCGCCCGACCCAGGGCTCAGACTCGGGCTAAGGCCCCGGAAGACGGTGAACTCCGCTCCGCCCGACCCAGGGCTCGGACTCGGGCTAAGGCCCCGGAAGACGGCGAACTCCGCTTCGCCCGACCCAGGGCTCGGACTCGGGCTAAGGCCCCGGAAGACAGCGAACTCCGCTCCGCCCAGGGCTCGGACTCGGGCTAAGGCCTCGGAAGACGATGAACTCCGCTTCGCCCGACCCAGGGCTCGGACTCCACCCCGACCTCCGCCTCGCCCGACCCGGGTGCTCAGGTTCGGCCTCGGCCATGCAGGACAGACTCGACCTCGGCCTCGGAGGAGCCTCCACGTCGCCCGACCTAGGGCACAAGTCCGCCACGTCGACAGGAAGCGCCATCATCACCCTACCCCGAGCCGACTCGGGCCGCAGGGAACAGGACCGACGTCCCATCTGGCTAGCCCCGCCAGATAGGCAATGATGGCACCCCGCTGGACCCATGACGATGGCGGCTCTCAGCTCTCTTACGAAAGCAGGGGGACGTCAGCAAGGGCCCAACCACTCCGATAGCTGTCCCTCCGCCAAGCTCCATTGCTTCTCCGACAGCCACGACGCCACACTAGCCGGGCGCCAAGATCTCTCCGGCTGCCACCTTGGCGTGTACTTAGGGTACTAGCTCTCCCCCGCTAGACACGTAGCACCTTGCTACACCCCCATTTGTACACCTGGATCCTCTCCTTACGCCTATAAAAGGAAGGACCAGGGCCTTCTTAGAGAAGGTTGGCCTCGCGGGGACGAAGGGCAGGGGCAGGCGCTCTCTCGGGGCCGCTCGCTCCCCTCACCCGCGCGGACGCTTGTAACCCCCTACTGCAAGCGCACCCGACCTGGGCGCGGGACGAACACGAAGGCCGCGGGATTCTCCGACTCCCTCACGACCCGGCTCCGGCCACCTCGCTCTCGCTCTCTCCCCCCTTCGCGCTCGCCCACGCGCTCGACCCATCTGGGCTGGGGCACGCGGCACACTCACTCGTCGGCCCGGGGACCCCCCGGTCTCGGAACGCCGACACCGTCGCGGCGTGCTCCCTGACCACATCGCTCCCGTATGGACCCCACAGCCGGTCGAAAATAGCCCCGGCAGAATCCTTCACTACGGGGTCCTCGACCTTGAAGATATCTCGCTCAAAGTCCTCTTCGATTTGGTCGAAGACCTCGAAGTGCCAGCACCCTTCCCGGGAGAGCGCGTTCATCGCCCCCTCGCAGGTGACCAGGGAGGCATACGCCATAAAACCCTCCACGACGGTGGGGAGCGCCTGCAGCTCCTCCTGCACCCACTCCAGGCACCGAAGTCCGGGCTCTCGGTCCGGTACTTCGAATTCACCGGTACCTGCGCCCAGGCCACGGTATGTGTCCACGAGCAGCTGGCGCGTCCGCTCTGCCTCCGCTCGTGCCGCGGCCTCGGCCCCCGTCACGCGGCTCTCCAGGGCGGTGAGCCGCTCCTACAGCTGCTCGGCGCGCTCCCTGGCAAGGTTGCCCTCCGCCCGTGCCAGGTTGGCCTCCGCCTGCGCAGCCTGCGCCTTGACAAGGGCTTCATTGGCCTCCCTCCTTTCCCCCGCCAGCTGGCGACGGAGGGCGGCCTTCTCGTCCTCCAGTGTGGCCACCTTCTCCGCCAGCTTGCGGCACTTGCTGTCGGCGGCCGATTTTTCGCGGATGGCGTCAGCATGTTGCGTCCGAAGCCTTTCGACTTCGGCAGCCACGGCTGCCGTGAGGGCCCCCGACGCAGTGCGGCTAGCGAAGTCAGCCACCTGCAGAACAATCACAAGACTGCGGTATAAAAAAAGGGGGGGGAGGGGGACGAGATCCAATTCAGCAGACCTGACGTAGCGCCTCCGTCACCTCCGCCAGCCGGCGGGACGCAGCGCCAGCCTCATCCATGACAACCGCGAGGGCCGACACCTCGCCACCGGCGCTCAGAACCCCGCCCTTCGCCTTCGGCGCTGCGGCGGCCGTCGTGGCCGCCGCGCCAGGCGCAACCACAGCAAGTTGGCCTTCGCCCAACCCTGCAGCGTACCGATGAACCGATTAAAAAAAAAGAGACTTACCACCGAGATAGTCGTCCACGCTAATATCGGTGGCGAAGTCGGCGACGCGTTTGCCCGCCAACGGCAACGCTCGAGCCGCCCTCGCGACCTCCGCCACTCCGCCAGTCGGCGGCGCCGCCTTCGCCGACTTTGAGCCTTCGGCGCCTGCCGTTGCCTCCGGCGCCTTGCTAGATGCAGGGACGCTTGACTTCGCCGCCTGCGGCGGCCGGCCTCCGCCGGACGCCGCAGCCTTCGCCGTCCCCCGCTGCCTTTTCGGCCTGGCTTCAACGAGCCTGATCGCCGCCGGGCGCTTTTGTGCAGCTCCCTGGCGATCCTTGTCCATCACTGCTGACACAACAGCAGCAATATTCTGCCCGTAAGGAAAAACCCTCCATTCACGAACCATACGAGATGTAAAAAGTCCTCGCCGGCCGCGCGGGGGACAGGAACATTCCTAGGCCAACAACCCCCGGTAACCCTCAGCATCCGAGCCGAAGACTCCCGGAGCTCGGGTGAAGACATCCTTTCCCCCGGGGCCGCGCACGTCTTCGTCAACTCTCTAGCAAAACGATCAGAAACCCCAAGTCCTCCCATAGCAGTACCTAATTTTCTCTTTTTAGAGGACGGGGCGGCCGCCGGCGCGGGGTCGTCTCCGGTCTCCACCGCCGGTCTCTTCCCACGGCGGTCCACATCGTCTTGACCAGGGTAGCCGTCAGACGGCAATTGATTTAATTCAAACACCCTGTTCAAGCGGTCATTTGACCCACGGATATCCCAGCTGCGCTGACCCTCTGTCCTCGGCACGTAGCGTCCAACAAGCCGCACCGCCCCATCCTCCGCCTCACGCACAACGGCGGCCGGATCGCGACTTTGCAGATTCAGGGCGAAGGCGGGACTCCGCACCACCCTTCCACCATGAAAAGGCATCTGGCGAGGGCATACTTTGCCCAACGCCCAGCCACGCGCCAATGGCCACACCCCATACGCCACAAACTCTTCAACCAAGTCGCGCCCACTGCTCAAACCGGCGGCGCACCGAAGAGCCCCTTCGTCCTCATCCTCCTCCGCCACTTCAAAGGGCGGATACGCTGAGTAAAAATGAGAACACATCGCGGACACGGGGAGTCCCTCATGGCCTTCGACAGTACCCTCAGTGACGTAAAACCAAAATTCGTTCCAGTTGCCCCACTTGTTGCGGGCGCAAGGAACCAACTCGACCACCTGCATCGTGGTTTTGCCGGTCTTCGGTGTGAATGTGCAGGATCCAAACTGAGCGACTTCACCTCCAATCACCCTCTTCTGCCAATGCAAACAATAATACTTCGCAAAAACTTCCACCGACGGCTGTCCGCCGTACGAAGTCGTCGCCCAGACATACTTCGACAGTGCCACTATGGCATTCGGTGTCAGCTGATGTATTTGAACGTTGAACCTGCGCAGGACTTCGCCAACAAACCGGTGCGCAGGCAGGCGGAGCCTGGCGGCGAAGAATGCCTCGAAAACGACCAACTCGCCCTCTGGCTCGGGGACTTCCTCCGCCCCCGGGACCCGACCAACTCCGCTGCCGAAGTAACCCAACCGCTGCATATCTTGCACGCGGGCCGACGAGATCCGCGACACGCCGAAATCAACAGAGTCGCCGGCGTGCAACTCCTCCACCATTAAGCTACTCGGCGTATCCTCAGACGAGGCGGCGGCCGGCGGCGAGGGAACGGCCGGCGGCGTAGCGGCAGCGGAAGAAGACGAGGACGGCATCGCAACGTACCGTCGGCGGCGGCGGGCGGTCTGCTTCACTCGAGCCAGATCTCCGGCGAACAAGACCGCGGCGGGCAGACGAGTAGCAACTCGGCGGAAAGGGCGGCTAGGGTTTTTTCGCGGAGCGCGGAAAGTGAATTTCAAAAAGCGCCGCCCCCGCCCCCTTTTATAGACAGGACGCGGCGCTTCGGGAAACCCGCAATCCAACAGTACGCCGTCAATCAACGGTCACATCAAAAACCCCCGCGGAACCACTTCGAGCGAGGGCAGCGTCTCCGCCATCTAACGACGTCTTCGGCACCAGGTGACTTTGTCGAACTGGTCCCTCGGAGGGCAAATGTTGGGGCGAAGGCAAAGGCGCCACCCTTCGCTCGAAGCCTTCGCTGCAGCAGCCGAACTGACAGAAACAAAACAGGCGGGGACACCCTTCGCTCCTTCCGTTCCAGGCGAAGACTGGCGACGAAGGGCATCCCACGGCGCGGCCTCGTCCAGCTCGGAGGCCCACGTGCAATCTGGCCCGTCGTAACGGGCCCCGCTTGGCCGCCCTGTGTTACGGGCCTATGTTGTAAAAGCATTCCTGTAATTACGGTCTGTAACCCCGCTTTATGGGAATATTCTTGGGATAACCTAGGTGCCTGAGGGCACATGCGTCCTTAGCTCGAGGTGCTGTGTGCTCAGGTGCCTATAAATACCCCTGTACAGTGCCCGTGAGAGGCCAGATTAACAGAGCTTTTGCCATCACACGCGAGTGCCCTGTTGTCATCACCGTTCACCCGTGTTGGATCCCCCTTGCAGTTGAGAGCAAGTTCCAACATATTTTTAGTTGAGTCGCTTGGATATAATTTGTTATCCGTTAGTCAATTATGCAATATGGGATATAATTGTTTGTTCACAAATGTAGATGTGTCTGTCTTTAGAAGAAGTGATGGTTCATTAGCTTTTAAGGGTGTATTAGACGACAAACTCTATTTAGTTGATTTTGCAAAAGAGGAGGCCGGTCTAGATGCATGCTTAATTGCTAAGACTAGCATGGGCTAGCTGTGGCATCGCCGTTTAGCTCATGTGGGGATGAAGAACCTTCACAAGCTTCTAAAGGGAGAACACGTGATAGGTCTAACTAATGTAACTTTCGAAAAAGATAGACCTTGTGCAGCTTGTCAAGCAGGTAAACAGGTGGGAAGCTCTCATCATAACAAAAATGTGATGACCACATCAAGACCTTTGGAGTTGCTTCATATGGACCTCTTCGGACCCGTCGCCTATCTAAGCATAGGAGGAAGTAAGTATGGTCTTGTTATAGTTGATGATTTTTCCCGCTTCACTTGGGTATTCTTTTTGCAGGATAAATCTGAAACCCAAGGGACCCTCAAGCGCTTCCTAAGAAGAGCTCAAAATGAGTTTGAGCTCAAGGTGAAGAAGATAAGGAGCGACAACGGGTCCGAGTTCAAGAACCTTCAAGTGGAGGAGTACCTTGAGGAGGAAGGGATCAAGCATGAGTTCTCCGCTCCCTACACACCACAGCAAAATGGTGTGGTAGAGAGGAAGAACAGGACGCTCATAGACATGGCGAGGACGATGCTTGGAGAGTTCAAGACCCCCGAGCGGTTTTGGTCGGAAGCCGTGAACACGGCTTGCCACGCCATCAACCGGGTCTACCTTCATCGCCTCCTCAAGAAGACGTCATACGAGCTACTAACCGGTAACAAACCCAATGTTTCGTATTTCCGAGTTTTTGGGAGTAAATGCTACATTCTAGTGAAGAAGGGTAGGAATTCCAAATTTGCTCCCAAAGCGATAGAAGGGTTTTTATTAGGTTATGACTCAAATACAAAGGCGTATATAGTCTTCAACAAATCATCGGGGTTGGTTGAAGTCTCTAGCGACGTTGTATTTGATGAGACTAATGGCTCTCCAAGAGAGCAAGTTGTTGATCTTGATGATGTAGATGAAGGAGATGTTCCAACGGCCGCAATACGCACCATGGCGATTGGCGATGTGCGACCACAGGAACTCGAGGAGCAAGATCAACCCTCTTCCTCAACAACGGTGCACCCCCCAACCCAAGATGACGAACAGGTACCTCAAGTGGAGGCGTGTGATCAAGGGGGAGCACAGGATGTCCAAGTTGAAGAGGAAGAAGCACCTCAGGCCCCTCCAACTCAAGTTCGAGCGATGATTCAAAGGAACCATCCCGTCGACCAAATTTTGGGTGACATCAGCAAGGGAGTAACCACTCGCTCTAGATTAGTTAATTTCTGTGAGCATTACTCTTTTGTCTCTTCTATTGAGCCTTTCAGGGTAGAAGAGGCCTTGCTAGATCCGGACTGGGTGTTGGCCATGCAGGAAGAGCTCAACAACTTCAAGCGTAATGAAGTTTGGACACTGGTGCCGCGTCCCAAGCAAAATGTTGTGGGAACCAAGTGGGTGTTCTGCAACAAACAGGACGAGCACGGGGTGGTGACGAGGAACAAGGCTCGACTTGTGGCAAAAGGTTATGCCCAAGTCGCAGGTTTGGACTTTGAGGAGACTTTTGCTCCTGTGGCTAGGCTAGAGTCTATTCGTATTTTGCTAGCATATGCCGCTCACCATTCTTTCAGGTTGTTCCAAATGGATGTGAAGAGTGCTTTCCTCAACGGGCCAATCAAGGAGGAGGTGTACGTGGAGCAACCCCCTGGCTTCGAGGATGAACAGTACCCCGACCACGTATGTAAGCTCTCTAAGGCGCTCTATGGACTTAAGCAAGCCCCAAGAGCATGGTATGAATGCCTTAGAGACTTTTTAATTGCTAATGCTTTCAAGGTTGGGAAAGCCGATCCAACTTTATTCACTAAGACTTGTGATGGTGACGTATTTGTGTGCCAAATTTATGTCGATGACATAATATTTGGTTCTACTAACCAAAAGTCTTGTGAAGAGTTTAGCAGGGTGATGACTCAAAAGTTTGAGATGTCGATGATGGGTGAGTTGAACTACTTCCTTGGGTTCCAAGTGAAGCAACTCAAGGACGACACTTTCATTTCCCAAACAAAGTATAGGCAAGACTTGCTAACGCGGTTTGGGATGAAGGACGCCAAGCCCGCAAAGACTCCGATGGGAACTGACGGACACGTCGACCTCAACAAAGGAGGTAAGTCCGTTGATCAAAAAGCATACCGGTCCATGATAGGTTCTTTGCTTTATTTATGCGCTAGTAGACCGGATATTATGCTTAGTGTATGCATGTGTGCTAGATTTCAATCCGATCCAAGGGAGTGTCACTTAGTGGCTGTGAAGCGAATTCATAGATATTTAGTCACTACGCCTTGCTTCGGGATCTGGTATCCAAAGGGGTCTACCTTTGATTTGATTGGATATTCAGACTCCGACTATGCTGGATGTAAGGTCGATAGGAAGAGTACATCGGGGACGTGCCAATTCTTAGGAAGGTCCCTGGTGTCGTGGAGTTCTAAGAAACAAACCTTCGTTGCCCTATCCACCGCTGAGGCCGAGTACGTTGCCGCAGGACAGTGTTGCGCGCAACTACTTTGGATGAGGCAAACCCTCCGGTACTTTGGCTACAATCTGAGCAAAGTCCCACTCCTATGTGATAATGAGAGTGCTATCCGCATAGCGAACAATCCTGTTGAGCACAGCCGCACAAAGCACATTGACATCCGGCATCACTTTTTGAGAGACCACCAACAAAAGGGAGATATCGAAGTGTTTTATATTAGCACCGAGAACCAGCTAGCCGATATCTTTACCAAGCCTTTAGATGAGAAGACCTTTTGCAGGCTGCGTAGTGAGCTAAATGTCTTAGATTCGTGGAACTTGGATTGATTTATAGCATACATGTGTTTATGCCTTTGATCATGTTCCTTACGCATTTTGTTGTTTATTTATGGTGCTCAAGTTGTACAAACACTCCCCGGACCTCAAAAGTCCATGTGTGATTGATGCACATATTTAGGGGGAGATGTGCTACAACTTGACCCTTTGAGACTAACCATGTGTTTTGAGCTTGCTTGATTTAGCCTCAAAGGTGGACTTGGACCATGCAAGACTTCCACTGCACTCCGATGAGAGGGTAACTTACTCCAAGTCCATCTCAATATCCTTATTGCCTTTGTACTCTTATTTGAAGATTTTGGTGAGGCAATGGGGTTCTAGGGCCAAGATTGATCCCGTTTTGGTGCTTGATGGCAAAGAGGGAGAAAATAAGGCTAAAGCAATAAATGGATCAACTACCACCTGAGAATTTTGAAAATAGTAGAATAGAGTTTTTGGTTTGTCAAAACTCTCTTGTTGTCTCTTTTGTCAAAAGTTGGCTTCTTGTGAGGAGAATAGTTGATTATGGGAAAAGGGGGAGTTTTTGAAATCTTTGATCAATTTCTCTTGGAACAACTCTATTTATGTATCAACAAGTGTGTTTGACTTAAAGATAGGAAATTGAGGTTGATTTGCAAAAATAAAACCAAGTGGTGGCAAAGAATGATCCAAATATGCCAAATTTGAATCAAAACAAATTTGTATTCTCATTTGCATTGATGTTGCACTTCTTTAGTTGCTTTTTGTTGTGTTGGCATAAATCACCAAAAAGGGGGAGATTGAAAGGGAAATGTGCCCTTGGGCCATTTCTAAGTATTTTGGTGATTGAGTGCCAACACAAGTGCTTAAGTGTTAATCTATGCCAATTGATGGACAAAGTGCAAATCAAGAGTAAAGGTATGTTTCTAAGACTTAGTACATTATTTTGGAGACTAATGTATTGTGTCTAAGTGCTAGAAACAGGAAAAGACCAATTTGGAAAAGACTTGGCTAAGCAGCCAAGACTCTGCGCAGTCTGGGTGCACCGGACTGTCCGGTGGTGCACCGGACAGTGTCCGGTGCGCCAGGCTGGCGACTGTCAACTGGCTGCTCTCGGGAAGCGATTAACGGCGTACGGCTATAAATCACCGGACTGTCCGGTGAGCCGTTCACAGGCGAAGTCGTCGCTCTCGGGAAGCAATTAACGGCGTACGACAATAAATCACCAGACTGTCCGGTGGTGCACCGGACTGTCCGGTGAGCCAACGGTCAGCCGGGCCAACAGTCGGCCGAGTAATCCGCGCGCGACGCGTGGCGAGCCAACGGTCAGAAGGGGGCACCGGACTGTCCGGTGTGCACCGGACAGTGTCCGGTGCGCCAACGGCTCTGGATCTTCAACGGTCGGCTGCGCCACAGAAGGAAAGAAATCTGCACCAGACAGTGTCCGGTGGTGCACCGGACTGTCCGGTGCGCCAGTCGACAGAAGGCAAGATTTGCCTTCCTGGAATGCTCTCAATGGCTCCTAGCTGCCTTGGGGCTATAAAAGGGACCCCTAGGCGCATGGAGGAGTACACCAAGCATTCTCTAAGCATTCCTAAGCACCAAGACTTCAATTCCGCGCATTCGATTCTTTGTGATAGCAACTAGAGCTCCATTTGAGTAGTGTACTCTTCGGGTTGTGTTGAGAGCTCGTGTTGTGACTTGTGTGCGTGTTGTTGCTCTGATTTTGTGTCTTGTGTGCGTTGCTCATCCCAACCTTACTTCCGTGATTCTTTGTGAACATCTTTGTAAGGGCGAGAGGCTCCAAGTTGTGGAGATTCCTCGCAAGCGGGATATAGTAAAGCAAAGCAAAATACCGTGGTATTCAAGTGGGTCGTTGGACCGCTTGAAAGGGGTTGATTGTAACCCTCGTCCGTTGGGACGCCACAACGTGGAGTAGGCAAGTGTTGGACTTGGCCGAACCACGGGTTAAACCACTGTGCCATCTTCGTGTTGATCTCTTTGTGGTTATTGTGTTTTGCAAGAACTCCTCTCTAGCTACTTGGCTTTATTGTGCTAACTCCTAATCAAGCGTTGTGGGATTAAGTTTCAAGTTTTTACAGGATCACCTATTCACCCCCCCTCTAGGTGCTCTCAACCCCCTGCTTTGGCCGCAGCGTGGCTTGGCCTCGCCGGCCCTGGCGCGTCCGCGCCCCTCCTCCCCCGGCGTCCCACCCGCCCAACGTGGCCCAGCCGCCCCTACCCCCTCCTCGCGCACGGCCCCGGCCCCGGCTCCGCCTCCCTCGCGCCTTGTTCCCGGCGCAGCCGTGGCGCAGCTCCCCGCCTCGCCCCGTTCGGCCGCCATCCCCGGCGCAGCCTCGGTGACGCGCTCGCGCGGCCCCGACCACGGCGCGGCTCGCCCCTATCCCGGCGCTGCTCCCCAACCACGGCCACTGTCCCGGCGTGGCATGCGCGGCACGGCCCCGGCCTGACGCGGCTTCGGCTCGCGTGGCCGCGGTGCCCCCGCATAGCGTGGCGCTTGCACAGCTCGGCTCCGACGTGTGCACGGCTAGTTTGAGGCGCGTTAGCGCAGCCTTGCGCGCGTGCGTGCTCGCGTGGTGCGCGCGATGCTTTGGCACGACTCGCCGTGCCCTCAGCGCTCTCGTCTACCCCTAGACATGCCCGTCTACCCCCCCTGTATTTTATGCGCGCTAATCACGTTGACCATATCAATAAATGGAAACTCAATTTAGAAATTGGTTACGTTAGTTATTTCATGTAGTTAATCTTTGACCTTGTTTAATGTTGATCAATTGAAAATAGTTATAATTCTACTAGTGCATGTGATTAATACCTGTTAGTGTAACTGGGTAGAACTAGATCACGTAATGATTAGTATGCATCTATTCGTAATACGCTTCGAGTATAGCTTTAACCACTGCGAGACCTTCTTTCTTCTCTTTGTAGCCATGGCGAATGCAATATCGTATGTCATACTCGATGCATATTCAATTTGTCTGTCCTCTTGTATTGTGTACTGTTTATTTCCTAATTCGAATGGATGGATGTATGTATGTTTGCGCTCGCATAGAGAACGATCCGGTTGAAGAGCCCGAGGAACTCGCAGGAGAAGCCCCTGAGCAGCAGTTGGTTGGTGGAGGCAAGTGTCCCTTGACCTATCTTTGTCCTATACATTCTTAATTCACTTCCCGCATTTACACAGTTATAGTTAAGGATTGACTAGCTTTTGTTATCCATGTCCTTGCTTACCTATTCGGGTTGGATTATTATTGTTTAGCTTTATGCTATTTCTCAACACTAATCAATGAACATGATGAGATTTATCAATGATACGTTGTTTCCCTTCTTTATCATGATGTTATACTTGTGGCATTCAAGAGGGCTCGAGCGGTTTCTCGAGTGCCTCTCCATAAGGACATGTTCGTTGGATGACCGCCCGGGAAAACAGTGCAACCATGAGGGTGGAGTGGGACGCCCTTAGCTGAATAATTAGAGGAACCGGGGTGTAGTTCACTTCGCCGTCGTGCCATTAATGGGGCTCGGTGTATGCGCCTCGCTCTACCAAGGTTGGTTTGCCCCTTGGGGAGGAGTGTGGTGCATTTAGGAAACCTAACGGGCGGCTACAGCCTCAGGGAATCTTTGTAAAGGCTACATAGTGATACCCTGCTAGGCCACCTAGGTAGTGGTCAATGGGGAGTAGCTCTCTCCGGACAGAAAGGGAATCACGACTTGTGGGTAAAGTGCACAACCTCTGCAGAGTGTTATGAAACTGATATATCAGCCATGCTCGCGGTTATGAGCGGCCAAGGGAGCTCCATTGATTAGTGATATTTGATCAGAGATGTTCGGATTACAGGTGGCAATGAGAAAGATGGTTTTGGTATTGACTCTGGTGATGGTAAGTGGTATTCTTTTCGTTTGGAAAGGGTACTTTTGGGTTAATAACGAGGGTTAATTCTAAAACTTGGCTTTCTCTACTAGTTATAATAATCTGACCAACTAAAAGCAACTGCTTGACTTCCCCCCCCCCATAAAGCTAGTCCACTACAGCCAAACAGGATACTTGCTGAGTATGTTGACGTGTACTCACCCTTGCTCTACACACCAACCCCTCCTTTCCCAGGTTGTCCGCATTGCAACCACTGCTCAGGAGAAGATGTAGCCGTGGAAGGAGACTTCCAGGAGTTCCAAGATTATGACGAGTTTTAGGCGTGGGTTAGCGGCAACCCCCAGTTGGCTGCCTGTGAAGGCCGCGTGTATCTACGTTTCGTTTTTGCACTTTGATTATTCTAAAGACTATGTGGATGTCTCAGACATATGATGTAATCGACTATTATTACCCTTTTATGTCATTATTTGAGCATTGTGTGATGATGTCCAGTTATGTAACTGCTGTGTATGTGAATTGCTGATCCTGGCACGTACATGGTTCACATTCGGTTTGCCTTCTAAAACCGGGTGTGACAGGGTGAATAGGTGATCCTGTAAAATTCAACACTAATAGCACAAACTTGGTTCATAAAATGTTAGTTAGATTAAACCAAGTTGCTATAGAGCGAGCTCTTGAGAAGAAATCAATCACAGAGAAAAGCAACACAAGAGACACGGTGTTTTATCCCATGGTTTGGCCAAGTAACACTTGCCTACTTCCATGTTGTGGTGTCCCAATGGGCAAGGGTTGCACTCAACCCCTTTCAAATGATCCAATGATCAACTTGAATACCACGGTCTTTTTCTTTAGAGTTCTTTTCCCGTTTGCGAGGAATCTCCACAAGTTAGAGCCTCTCGCCCTTACAATTTTGATCACAAGAGAAGCACAAGAGTAAGGGAGGGAAAGCAACACACGCAAGATTTAATTCGTAGCAAACACACGCACACAAGCCAAGACGTGAGCACAAAACATGGCGCAGGGAGTTTACAACTCAAACGGTGCTCAAATCTCTAACACGATGAACCGATTGCATGATTGCGGAGTCTAGGCGTCTTAGGATGTTTAGTGAATGCTTGGTGTACTGCTCCATGCACCTAGAGGTCCCTTTTATAGCCCCAAGGCAGCTAGGAGCCGTTGGAGATCCCCTGGGAAGGCAATTCTTGCCTTCTGTCGGGTGGCACACCAGATCGTCCGGTGCACCACCGGACATGAACAGTAGTTGTCCGGTGCCCGATCTCCTTCCTTATAGGGCGCAACCGTCCGTTGGACCTTCGGTCCCGTTGGCGCACCGGACACTGTCCGGTGCACACCGAACAGTCCGGTGTGACCAACCGACCGTTGGCGTGGGCCACGCGTCCTCGCTGATTGCGCTGCCTACCGTTGGCCGCGGGCGCCGTTGGCTCACTGGACAGTCCGGTGAATTTTAGCCGCAGTGCCTTCGCTTTTTCCCGAGAGCGAAGAGTTCATCACCGGGCCAGCCTGGGCACCGGACACTGTCCGGTGCACCACAGGCTGGTGCTGGTTTGGCTGAACTTAGCCAACACTTCTCTTGTTCGATTCCAGTTTTCTTGGCTATGTTTCTAGCACCTAGAGAGATGTGTTAGTATTCAAAAACAATTTACTAAGTCTAGAAATATACCTTGATTCTTGATTTTGCATCTTAGCACTTATGAACTAACGTATTTTTTGTTGGGCATCTAATCACCAAAACATTTATAGAAGTGGCCTAAGGCCACATTTCCCTTTCAATCTCCCCCTTTTTGGTGATTTATGCCAACACATTAAAAAGCAACCAAAAGTGCAACTTTATTCTCATAAGTGCAAATTTGAAGACCAAATTTTCTTACTCGGTATTTGGCATATTTGGATCACTTTTGCCACCACTTGGTTTATTTTCACAAAACAAATTCTTTTTCCTATTTCTAAGTCAAACACACTTGATTGAGCAAATAGAGAGATATTTCAAGAGTAAATTTGATCAAGTGCCAAAAACTCCCCTTTTTCTCATAATTAAAATTCTCCCCCATAAGAGACCAAATTTTGCAATAAGAGGATTTTGGTCGAAATACAAATTATTCTAATTCTACAATTTTCGAAATTCACAAGTGGTTTGGCTGATCCATTTGCTTTGGCCTTAATTTCTCTCCCTTCGGCATTAAGCTCCAAAACGGGCAAACTTTTGGTCCCTTTAACCTCATTGCCTCACCAAGATGTCAAATAAGAGCAAAAGGCAATGAGAGCATTAGTATGAACTTGGAATAAGATACACGTATACCGGAGTGCAGTGGAAGTCCTTTCTTCGTCCAAGTTCACTTTTCCCTTTCAATGTTCCTTCGAGACTACCTCAAGTGCACTCATACAAACAAGTTAGTCTCAAAGGAGTCAAGTTGTAGCACATCTCCCCCTAAACATTTGCATCATTTGCATAAAGACTTGTGAGGTCCGGGGATGATTTGTACAACTTGAGCACCACAAATAAGCAATAAATGATGTAAATGCTCAAAGTAACATGATCAAAGGCATAGAACACATGTATGCTATAGATCAATCCAAGTTACACAAATCTAAGACATTTAGTTCATCTAAAGGCTCGGTGAAGATATCGGCTAGCTGGTTCTCAGTGCTAGTGTGGTAAATATTGATATCTCCCCTTTGCTGGTGGTCTCTCAGGAAGTGATGCCGGATGTCTATGTGATTAGTGCGGCTGTGTTCAACAGGATTATCCGCCAAGCAGATTGCACTCTCATTGTCACATAGGAGTGGGACTTTGCTCAGATTGTAGCCAAAGTCCCGAAGGGTTTGCCTCATCCAATGTAGTTGCGCGCAACACTGTCCTGCAGCAACGTACTCAACCTCAGTGGTGGATAGGGCAACAAATGTTTGTCTCTTAGAGCTCCAAGACACCAATGACCTTCCTAGAAACTAGCACGTCCCTGATGTGCTCTTCCTATCAACCTTGCACCCGGCATAGTCGAAATCTGAGTATCCGATTAAGTCAAAGGTAGACCACTTTGGATACCAGATCCCGAAGCAAGGCGTAGAGACTAAATATCTAAGAATTTGCTTAACCACCATAAGGTGACACTCCTTGGGGTCGGATTGAAATCTAGCACACATGCATACACTAAGCATAATGTCTGGTCTACTAGCACAAAGATAAAGTAATGAACCTATCATTGACCGGTATGCCTTTTGATCAACTGACTTACCTCCTTTGTTGAAGTCTAGATGTCCGTCAGTTCCCATCGGTGTCTTTGCGGGCTTAGCATCCTTCATCCCAAACCTCTTGAGAAGATCTTGAGTATACTTCGTTTGGGAGATGAAGGTGCCTTCCTTGAGTTGCTTCACTTGAAATCCAAGGAAGTAGTTCAACTCGCCCATCATCGACATCTCAAATTTCTACATCATTACCCTGCTAAACTCCTCACAAGACTTTTGGTTAGTAGAATCAAATATAATGAAATCGACATATATTTGGTAGACAAAAAGATCACCATCACAAGTCTTTGTGAAAAGAGTTGGATCAGCTTTCCCAACCTTGAAAGCATTAGCAATATGAAAATCTCTAAGGCATTCATAACATGCTCTTGGTGCTTGCTTAAGTCCATAGAGCGCCTTAGAGAGTTTGTACACATGGTCGGGATACCTATCATCCTCAAAGCCAGGGGGTTGTTCCACGTATACCTCCTCCTTGATTGATCCATTTAGGAAAGCGCTCTTTACGTCCATTTGGAACAACTTAAAGGAATGGTGAGCATCATAGGCCAATAAAATCCGAATTGATTCTAACCTAGCTACAGGAGCAAAAGTCTCCTCAAAATCCAAACCTGGACTTGGGCATAACCTTTTGCTACAAGGTGAGCTTTGTTCCTTATTACCACTCCGTGTTCGTCTTGCTTGTTGTGGAACACCCACTTGGTTCCCACAACATTTTGCTTTGGACGTGGCACCAGGCTCTAGACTTCATTTCTTTTGAAGTTGTTGAGCTCTTCCTGCATGGCCAACACCCAGTCCGGATCCTGCAAGGCTTCTTCTACCCTGAAAGGCTCAATAGAAGAAACAAATGAGTAGTGCTCACAAAAATTAGCTAATCGTGAGTGAGTTGTTACTCCCTTGTTGATGTCACCCAGAATCTGATCCATTGGGTGATTTCTTTGGATCGTCGCTCGGACTTGAGTTGGAGGAGCCCGTGCTGCTTCTTCCTCCATAACCTGTTCTTCCTATGCTCCCCCTTGATCCTGCCTCTCTTCTTGAGGTACCTATTCATCGTCTTGAGTTGGGGGATGCACCATCGTGGAGGAAGAGGGTTGATCTTGTTCCTGTAATTCCTGTGGTTGCACATCACCTATTGCCATCAACGCATGGTGGCCGTTAGAATCTCATCTTCATCTACATCATCAAGATCAACTTGCTCTCTTGGAGAGCCATTAGTCTCATCAAATACAACATCGCTAGAGACTTCAACTAATCGTGATGATTTGTTGAAGACCCTATATGCCTTTGTATTTGAGTCATATCAAAGTAAAAACCCTTCTACGACCTTGGGAGCAAATTTTGAATGTCTACCTTTCTTTACCAGAATGTAGCATTTGCTCCCAAATACACGAAAATAAGAAACATTGGGTTTGTTACCAGTTAGGAGTTCGTAGGAGGTCTTCTTGAGGAGACGGTGCAGATAGAGCCGGTTTATGGCTTGGCAGGCTGTGTTCACAGCTTCCGACCAAAACCGCTCAGGCGTCTTGTACTCTCCAAGCATTGTTCTCGCCATGTCGATTAGCATCCTGTTCTTCCTCTCCACCACACCATTTTGCTGTGGTGTGTAGGGAGCGGAGAACTCGTGTTTGATTCCTTCCTCCTCAAGATATTCTTCAACCTATAGATTCTTGAACTTAGACCCATTGTCACTTCTTATCTTCTTTACCTTTAGCTCAAACTCATTTTGAGCTCTTCTTAAGAAGCGTTTTAGGGTTCCTTGGGTTTCGGATTTGTCCTGCAAAAAGAATACCCAAGTGAAGTGGGAAAAATCATCAACTATAACAAGACCATACTTACTTCCCCCGATGCTGAGATATGCAATGGGGCCGAAGAGATCCATGTGTAGGAGTTCCATGGTCTTGATGTCGTCATCACGTTCTTGCTGTGATGAGTGCTTCCCACTTGTTTCCCTGCTTGACACGCTGCACAAGGTCTGTCTTTCTCAAAATAGACATCGGTTAGTCCTAACACATGATCTCCTTTAGAAGTTTATGAAGGTTCTTCATCCCAACATGTGCTAGACGGCGATGCCAAAGCCAACACATATTAGTCTTAGCGATTAAGCATGCATCTAGATCGACATTCTCCTTTGAGAAATCAACTAAATAGAACTTACTGTCGAATACACCCTGTTGGGGGCTTGTTCTCAAATGCTAAGAGTTAAGAACAAGGCAACATAGAAAATGTTAAGTGTTAAAGTCCTTCGTCCTCCAAAACATTATACCCCTTCAGGATATAATGAATTTCGGACGAAGGTTACGAAAGACGTACCTTCGTGAGTATAACATTAAACAACAAAGTATCCATACAAATCATGAGATATAAAACAAACATCTAAATATTATCACAAAATCATATCTATTTTTATTATCATGGATGAATATAAATGACTCTAAATTATAAATGTACCTTCGGTTCTGAGGAAGGCAGAAATACAAGTGTGATGCAAAAGCAAATGACAGGTTCGCGTGAACAGTATGGGGGTACTGTTCACTTATTTATAGACACAGGACACAGCCTGTGACGAATTACAATTATGCCCCTTACAAAAGTTTACAACATTGACTCAGACCACTATGGATAAAAAGGTCATTCTATCTCTATGTCGGTTTGTAATGCCGAACCTCCATAAAAAGGAACCTTCGGCCATCTCCTGGGGACAACTTCAGCCGAAGCTGCTTCTTCGTGTAAGACCTTCGGCGCAACGAAGCATGGCCCCAACAGTAGCCCCTTTCGCGGCGCTAGATCGTTTTTCGTAACGAGCTTGATCCGTGAAAAAAGCCTCTTAAGCTTCGGGAAGCCGAAGGTCCAAAAAACACCTTCCCTGAGCTCGTTGCCGAGAAACGATTCAATTTCCGAGCTCGTGTCGGACCCACCTTGCAGAGTTACTGTTTGATCTTTGCGGTCCACTGTGCAGCGAGTACAAGTGACTGCCCGCCTGGTGTAAAAATCCTGCCGCTTCGCCTTCTTACCTGCAGCACTATATAAGCAGACGAGTAGGTGTGAAGTTACCACAGCATTCATTGCTATTTGCACTGTTTTGCTGCCAAAATTTTTAACTATAGCCGAAGCTTGATTCTCATAATCGAACGAAGGTCCATCTCGAAGTCTGCTTCGTCAGAAAGAAAGGCTTTGGGAGAAAAGGAAAAAGAAAAAAGTGTTTAACTTCCCCAAACTCAGAATCAAATGGCCAGAGTGCGATCTACTGCCAGAGTTGAACGTGAAGGAGACGAAGCTGAAGGTTCGGAGACTGTGCCCATCTCCGAAGCAATGCAACGTTCCAGACTGGTGACTGCGGAAGAAATGCCCGCTGCTGAAGCAGACCCGACAACCGCCGAAGGAGAAGAAGAAAACATTGAAGAAACTGACTCCGAAGATGACTATCGCATTGCCATGCCCAGCAAGCCCAGCCACCTAGATTTCGGAAAGTCGACTGTTTCAAAGGCTGATCTCGCCAAGATGGTGAAGGCAGGTTATTTCAGTGAAAATCAGAAGAAGCTACTTTGCTTCGGGGGAGAAGAAACTACCCCGAAGCCAGAGAAGGACGAGATAGTCATTTTCAAGAGCTTTTTAAAGGCTGGGCTGAGATTCCCTCTTCATGGAATTATTGCAGATGTATTGAAGAAGTTTGGTATTTACTTTCATCAATTGACTCCTAACGCTATCGTTAGGCTTAATGTTTATATCTGGGCCCTCCGAAGCCAGGCGGTGGAGCCGTTTGCCGACAGTTTTTGTCGAGTTCATGAGTTACATTACCAAACAAAGGCCAGAAAAGATGGATTACATGATAACTTCGGTTGCTACAATTTTGCCTACCGGAAAACAACAAAGTTTCCTGTTATTAGCTACCGAAGCAAATGGCCGGCGGGCTGGAAGTCAGAGTGGTTTTATGTGAAAGTTGACGAAGACGAAGAAAAGTTGGTACAAAGCCCACTTGAATTAATCTTCGGAGAAATAAGGCCGCGATGCCACATGACATTGGAAGGTCCCACCTGGGCTGCACTGGGTGAGTTTGAAATTATTTCAGAGCATATCGGTACCAGGGATCTGGTTCAAGAATTCTTGGCATTCAGAGTCTTCCCTACTCTGAAAGAATGGGAAATGCCAAAGCTAGAGGGGGAGAAGAAGAAGGGGGAACTGGTCCGGCTTCCTTATCACTTCAAATTCAAGAAATACTTTAAGAAGCCCTGCCAAGAGTGGCTGGACACAGTTGAGGTGATGTGTAATGAAATTCTTGGGAATTATTCCAAAAAAGAAGATCAACTGATGACCGCGGCCTTCGGCACCCGTCCGAAGCGAAGGCTGAACCGAGTGCTTGATGCCCTGGGCTTCGAGTACCCTGACTATGAACGACTGAACAAGGGTGCTGAGGGCCAAAAAAGGAAAAGAGTGGCCGAAACTTTGAACAAGGATGAAGAAAAACCACCAAAAGAGAAGAAAATTCCCAAGAAGAGAAAAATATCAACTCCAAAACGAAAATTATCCGATGAAGAGGGGACTCCTGCACCACCTTCTACCGGCGACGTGGAGGAAATCTTAAAGGTAATGACTGAACCCATGCCCACGAAGCTAAGTCCATTAGGGCCTCAACTGACGAAGCTTTTTCGAAAGGTGGAGGAGCCGGAAAAAACGAAGATAACCAAAGCAAAAAGGCAAAGAATTATTGCAGTAACCGAAGTTATTGACAAGACGCCACCGAGGGCGTCAATTCGGAAAACGCCAGCTGTTGAGGGCAAAACAAATGTCGAAGTCGCACCTTCGGAGGTCGCGGCTACCGAAGCCGCTTCAGCCGAAGATGTGAACTTAGAAACTACCATTGAAGATATCGACAAAATTTTGCTAGACATGGCTGCAGAAGAGGCTGCCACTGCTGGTGAAGAAACCATGGCCACAGTGCCTGGAAAGGGAAAAGAAATAGCCGAAGACACTTCGGAAGACGAAGCCTACATATTTCAAAATTTAGTTGGGCAAAAACTGTCGAAGGCCGAAATAGAAGAGCTTAAGGAATATGCCAAATCTTGCGGATACAAGCCAGGAGCTCTTCTATTTGGAGGCATTGATGATAAAAAATTAGGCTGCATCCGAGACCAAACTGGAGCTAAGGTCATCGGTACTCTATCAAAGAGTATCGGTTTTCCGAAGCTAGAAACAGATATCAGCCGCTACCGACGACAACATATCGTCGGTAGCTTATTTTATTCCAATTTCAAGGTAATCAACCTTTTCTCTGGCTTTTATTGCTTTTTAATAATGGAAATATTCCTAACGAAGGTTGTTTATTTGCAGAGCATGCTTCTAAGCTAAGCTTTGAGGATGCAGCAAGATCTAGAGGATAAGAAACACGAAGCTATAATCGAAAATCTAGAGAGCAAGATAAAAGAGCAATCAGCTATTCTTGAAAAGAAAGACTTTGAACTCCAAACGACTGAAGGCTTGCTGGCAGAGACTGAAGCTAAAGTATCAGAATTGAATTCGAAGCTTATCTGCCAATCAAAACAATTTGAACAAGAGAAGCTAGAGCTTAATTCAAAACTTGAAGCCGAAGTCCAAACCAACTCAGATTTGAAGAAATCATTAACAAGCCTTCAGGATAAATGTTTGAAATTTAGTACCAGCTGCATTCAACAATTAAAGAAGATCTTTTACTCAGTTGGAGCCAGCAGTGGGAAGTTTACCCCTTCAGCTGAAAATTTACCAAAAACCTTTGATCATATTGAAGCTGAAATTGATGAGCTTGACGAAGTTATAGCCGGGCACGGTGACTTCTGTGCCTGGGTAGCTTCTCGGGGTACCGCTGCAGCGTTCCTGAAGGCCGGCTGCGAGCATGGAAAAATCCTCAACAGGCCCAACTTCACCCTGTCTCCATCAATTCTAGACGATATTCCTGACCTCGCCCGAAGCATCTCAAATAGATTTATAAAAATGATATGGACCAAAGGCGGGCGAGAGAAGGCTGGAGACGAAGCTCGAAGTCATCTTGAACCAGTAAGAAATCATACTTTGTGCTTACCTTCTCCTTCACACTTGATTTTTACTCGCGATACCTTGATTCATGCAGGATGACGAAGCTGAAGATGATGCTTAAAATATGTCGCCGAAGCTGAAACTCAGTGAAGATTAGCAGGAGTATACTATAGAAAAAACTCAGGAGACTTTTGTAACAACTTTTGTAAATACAATTAAACTGTTCTCAAGGAACTTTGTGCATACCTTGTAATATATTCTTACCCTTCTATTGAGGCGCTTTGATGTGGACGAAATTAGTATTTTGAGCCGAAGGCGAAAAAACACCTTCCCTTCTTTTCGTACACAACGAAGCATAAAAGACCGCTTCTTCCTTTTGCCGAAGCTTTTCTTTTTTGTACACAACGAAGCATCAAAGACCGCTTCTTCCTTTTGCCGAAGCTTTTCTTTTTTGTACACAACGAAGCATAAAAGACCGCTTCTTCCTTTTGCCGAAACAACCACTTAGGAACGCAAATGCTATGAATGAATGCTTATGAATGCAAATGCTATGATGTAATGTAATGTGCGAATGAATGTCCAAAACATATATCCGAAGCCACACTCTCAGGCATTATTTTCTTAGAAACAACCACACATCAGCTCTGCATTCCCTTAGGAACGACTTTGGAGCTTCTTCGCCTTTTACTTAGGCGGTATCAGCGTTGACTTTTCGCTGTAAGCTCTGCATCCCCTTAGGGACGTCTTTGGAGCTTCTTCGCCTTTTACTTTCGGCGGAATCAGCGTTGACTTTTCGCTGTGAGCTCTGCATCCCCTTAGGGACGTCTTTGGAGCTTCTTCGCCTTTTACTTTCGGCGGAATCAGTGTTGACTTTTCGCTGTGAGCTCTGCATCCCCTTAGGGACGTCTTTGGAGCTTCTTCGCCTTTTACTTTCGGCGGAATCAGCGTTGACTTTTCGCTGTGAGCTCTGCATCCCCTTAGGGACGTCTTTGGAGCTTCTTCGCTTTTTCAGTTTCGGCACTCGATGGTGCGTTCTCAGTTTTTACATTTACATTTTTTGGGGGATTTTGCTCTTATAAGACTAAAAAAGGAAATTACACATGATGGCCCCATTAAAAACCTTTCTCCCCCTTTAGAAAGGAAAAGGATGCCATGAAAAAGAAAAGAAAAAACATAAAAAGTTACATCAAGCTATACATAATATCGCCGAAGCTCATCCGCATTCCAAGATCTTGGAATTTCGTTGCCATCCATGTCCTTCAATCTGTACGAACCAGGCCTTGACGAAGATACTACTAAGAAAGGTCCTTCCCATTTCAACTGTAGCTTGCCTACTGTGTCTGGGTTGGCTACTCTCCGAAGCACCAAGTGTCCCGGCTCAATATTTTTTAACCGGACCTTTCTATCTCGCCACTTAACTGTTTCAGCTTGGTATTTATTGATATTCTCCACGGCCTGAAGCCTGATCCCCTCTAAGGCATCTTTTTCCACAAGGCAAGCATCTTCAGGACCTGATTCTGCCGAAGCTACTACTCTTATTGATCCAGCCTTAGCTTCTTCTGGAGTTACTGCTTCGTCACCGAATAATAATTTGAATGGAGTAAAGCCTGTAGACCTTGATGTTGTTGTATTGTGGCTCCACACCACTTTGGTCAACTGATCTGGCCACTTTCCCCTGGGTTGATTGAAGATTAACTTCATTATTCCTGTCATTATAATGCCGTTGGCCCTTTCAACGAACCCATTTGACTCCGGATGCCTGACTGATGCAAAGTGGATCTTCGTACCGATTTGATCACAAAAATTTCTGAAAGCTTCAGAGTCGAACTGTGTTCCGTTATCTACAGTGATGGCCTTCGGTACCCCGAAGCGACAGACAATATTCTGCCAGAAAAACTTTTGGACAGTGGCCGAAGTTATTGTGGCTAATGGCTTCGCCTCAATCCATTTAGAAAAATACTCCACAGCTACTATAACATATTTTAGATTCCCTTGAGCCGGTGGTAATGGACCTAACAAGTCGAGGCCCCACCTTTGTAATGGCCAAATGGGTTGTATCAGCTGTGTCAAAGACGAAGGTTGCTTTTGATCTCTTGCACATTTCTGACAACCTTCGCACTTTTGAACTAACTCCGCTGCATCCGAAGCTGCCTTCGGCCAATAAAACCCTTGGCGGAAGACTTTTCCAAGTAACGGCCTAGATCCAATGTGGGACCCACACAGGCCTGCATGTATTTCTTTCATCAACTCTATACCTTCGGTTCTAGATAAGCACTTGAGCAGCGGAGCGCAAACTCCATATTTGTATAACTCCCCTTCTATCATGACATACGGACGAGCTCTTGCCTCTATCCTTTTATTATAAGCTTCGTCATCTGAAAGGAACTTACCCTGAAGGTAAGAGATGATTTCAGTTCTCCAATCTTCGCTGTAAACAGGAGATATGTTGAGGACTGCTCTTTCCAGGAGGTCCACTGAAGGTGCCTTTATTGTTTCGAAAAACACATCCGAAGGTAACGGCAGCCCCTGTGCTGCGGACTTGGCTAGCAAATCAGCATGCTCATTTTGTCCTCGAGGGATATTCTTGACAGAAAATCCTTCGAAGGAGGCTTCGATCCTTCGGACCGTGTCTAGATATTTTTCAAGCTTCGGATCTTTAGCCTTGCAACTTTTGTCAATATGACCCGAAACAACCTGGGAATCAGTTTTAAGAATCGCCCTTCTGATTCCCATTGCCTTTAATTTCCGAAGGCCCAGGAGCAGGGCTTCGTACTCAGTAATATTGTTTGTACAGCTGAAATCAAGTCTTGCTGCATAACAAGTTTTAACCTTGGATGGTGAGACCAACACAGCGGCTGCACCTGCTCCGAAGGTTCCCCAAGAGCCATCACAAAACACTGTCCACACTTCGGCATCTTTATTTGCTTCTTCATCCTGAGCCCCTGGCGTCCAGTCGGCAATGAAATCTGCCAATGCTTGAGACTGGATCGAGGATCTATGCACATAATCAATGTAAAATTCATTGAGCTCTGCAGCCCATTTTCCAATCCGCCCAGTAGCTTCTCTATTTCTCATGATATCCTTCAACGGCTGCGAAGAAGGAACAATAATATTGTATGCCTGAAAATAATGCCGAAGCTTCCTGGATGCCATTAAAACGGCATATAATACCTTCTCCAGCTCTGTATAATTTTTCTTTGATATACTAAGGACTTCAGATACAAAATATACTGGGACCTGCTTCTTGACTTGGCCATCAAACTTCTCCTGGACAAGTGCCGCACTTACTGCTGAGTGCGAAGCTGCCACATATAACAACAGAGGAGCCCCTGGCGTTGGTGGAGTTAATGTTGTTAAATCTATCAAATATTGCTTCAGCTCTTCGAAAGCTTTTTGTTGACTTGGTCCCCATTGAAAGACTTCAGCTGACTTCAGCACCTCGAAGAAGGGTAAATTTCTTTCTGCTGATCTGGATATGAATCTGTTGAGAGATGCCAGCCTTCCTGTCAATCTTTGGGCCCCCTTTCTTGTGGTTGGTGGCTCCATTCGAAGTATAGCTTCGATTTTATTTGGATTAGCTTCGATTCCCTTTGTTGAAACCAAGCATCCAAGAAATTTCCCTTTCTTTACCCCGAAGACACATTTTTCTGGGTTCAGCTTCAAACCAGCTTGCCTGAAACTGGCGAAGGTCTCCTGCAAATCAGCAATATGATTTTCCTGCTTCGTGCTTTTTACAATGATGTCATCGACATAAGTCAACACATTTCTGCCTATCTGAGACTGGAGGACCTTCGCAGTCATTCTGCTGAAACTTCCTCCAGCATTTTTGAGCCCCTCAGGCATCCGAAGATAGCAATATGTGCCACTTGGGGTTATGAAGCTAGTCTTCGGCTCATCTTCCTTCTTCATCCAGATTTGATGATAGCCTGAGTAGCAGTCCAGGAGACTCATGAGTTCTGAAGAAGCTGCTGCATCGACTAAAGAGTCTATCCTTGGCAGCGGGAATTCGTCCTTCGGACAAGCCTTGTTAAGATCTGTGAAATCGATACACATTCTCCACTTGCCATTGGCCTTCTTCACCATAACAGTGTTAGCTAGCCACTCTGGATACTTTACTTCTCTGATAACTCCTGCACTGAGGAGTCTTTTTACTTCATTGCGAGCCCCTTCGGCCTTGTCATCCGACATCTTCCGAAGCCTCTGCTTTCGGGGTCTGAAGGATGGGTCAACATTGAGCGAATGTTCAATAACATCCCGATTTACTCCACAGAGATCATTAGCTGACCATGCAAAAACATCTTTGTTGTTGAATAAAAACCTTATCAAGGTTTGCTCCTGGTCTTCAGATAATTGCGAACCCAACAGCACCTTCTGCTCTGCTATGTCCTCACACAATAGCATGGGCTTCGGCTGATCTGCTGAAGCTGCTTTCTCCCTTCTGAATTTGTACTGTTCACAAGCTTCAGCTCCATCTATGTTATGGATTGCTTTGGAGTCAGTCCAGCTTCCTTCGGCCCTTCTAGTAGCTTCCTGGCTTCCATGAATAGCAATAGGCCCTTGGTCCGAAGGTATCTTCATGCAGAGATAAGCTGGGTGAAGAATTGCTTCGAAGGCATTAAGAGTACCACGGCCAATGATAGCATTGTAAGGATACTCCATGTCAACAATATCAAACACAATTTGCTCAGTCCTTGTGTTGTTAACAAATCCGAAGGTTACCGGCATGGTAATCTTCCCAAGTGCTACAATCTGCCGCCCTCCGAAGCCACAAAGAGGGTGCGTAGCATCATGAATCTTGTCTTCGGGCTCTTGCATTTGTCTGAAGGCTTTAGCAAATATAATATCAGCTGCACTGCCTGTATCAACTAAGACATTGTGGACCAGAAATCCTTTGATCACGCAAGAGATAACCATGGCATCATTGTGAGGATAATCCTTAAGCTGAAGGTCTTCCTGAGAGAAAGTAATTGGAATGTGGGACCATTTTGACTTGATGAAAGGTCCCTGCACTCCAACATGCTGCACCCTTCTCTGAGCCTCCTTCTTCTGCTTCTTGTTAACCGGCTCTGAGCAAGAACCACCTGTTATCGGGAGCACCAGCTTCGAAGCCGAAGCAGCTCCAGCTTGATTGTTGAACGAAGCCATCAGCTCAGAAAAGTGGAAGTGAGTTCACCGGAGGTGGGCGCCAATGTTGGGGGCTTGTTCTCAAATGCTAAGAGTTAAGAACAAGGCAACATAGAAAATGTTAAGTGTTAAAGTCCTTCGTCCTCCAAAACATTATACCCCTTCAGGATATAATGAATTTCGGACGAAGGTTACGAAAGACGTACCTTCGTGAGTATAACATTAAACAACGAAGTATCCATACAAATCATGAGATATAAAACAAACATCTAAATATTATCACAAAATCATATCTATTTTTATTATCATGGATGAATATAAATGACTCTAAATTATAAATGTACCTTCGGTTCTGAGGAAGGCAGAAATACAAGTGTGATGCGAAAGCAAATGACAGGTTCGCGTGAACAGTATGGGGGTACTGTTCACTTATTTATAGACACAGGACACAGCCTGTGACGAATTACAATTATGCCCCTTACAAAAGTTTACAACATTGACTCAGACCACTATGGATAAAAAGGTCATTCTATCTCTATGTCGGTTTGTAATGCCGAAGCTCCATAAAAAGGAACCTTCGGCCATCTCCTGGGGACAACTTCAGCCGAAGCTGCTTCTTCGTGTAAGACCTTCGGCGCAACGAAGCATGGCCCCAACACACCCTTAAAAGCTAATGAACCATCACTCCTTCTAAATACAGATACATCAATATTTGTAAATAAACAATTGTAGCCCATATGACACAATTGACTTACAGACAAGAAATTATACCCAAGTGACTCTACTAAAAACACATTTGATATTAAGTGCTCGATCATGATGGCTATCTTGCCCAATCCTTTAACCTTGCCTTGATTCCCATCTCTAAAAATAATGGTGTCTTGGGAATCCCTGTTCTTGACGTAGGGAGGTGAACATTTTCTTATCCCCCGTCATGTGGTTTGTGCATCTGCTGTCGATAATCCAGCTTGAGCCCCCAGATGCATAAACCTGCAAGGCAATTAAGCTTGGGTTTTAGGTACCCAACTCTTGTTGGGTCCTACAAGGTTAGTTACAATAACTTTTGGAACCCAAATGCAAGTCTTGTCTCCCTTGCATTTAGATCCCAAATTTCTAGCAACTACTTTGGCATTTTTGCTTGAAAGTACAAAAGAAGTATTACACGTTCGATACATAGCAGTTGGACCAGTGTAAACTTTCCTAGGTGCACGAGAAATAGTATGATTGCGCCTAGGCCTACTCCTATCATGAACATATGTGGAGCTCGATGCAAACATAGCATGTGAATCATGATAAGTAGGTAAAGCAGTATGATTATAACATTTATCATGATGAGAAACTTTCTTGACATGAGCATAAAGATAGGCATGGTTCTTTTGATCATGTGAAGAATACAAGCTACTAGCCATAGGGGCCTTCCCTTTCTCCTTGTTGAGACTAGAAGTCCTTTGGTTTGTTAAGTTCTTGGTTTCCTTTCGAAAACCAAGTCCACCCTTAATTGAGGGGTGTCTACCAACAGTGCAGGCATCCCTAGCAAATTTAAGTTTCTCATAATTATCCATGCAAGTCTTAAGTTGAGTATTAAGACTTGCAACCTCATTATTTAACTTAGCAATAATAGAGGCATGTTCATTACAAGCATCAACATCGAAGTATTTACATCTATTGCAATTAACAATATGCTCTACACATGAACTAGTTGCATTTACTTCCTCTAGCTTAGTATTCAAATCATCATTTAAATTCTTTAAGCTAGAAATAGATTCATGACAGGAAGACAATTCAGATGACAGTATTTCATTTTTCTTAACTTGTAGAGCAAGAGATTTTTGAACACTAATGAATTTATCATGTTCCTCATATAAAATATCTTCTTGCTTTTCTAGCAGTCTATCCTTTTCATTAAGAGCATCAATTAATTCATTTATTTTGTCTACTTTAGCTCTATCTAAACCTTTAAATAAATCAGTGTAATCTACTTCATTGTCAGAGGATTCCTCATCGCTAGAAGAAGAATACTTAGGAGTATCTCGAATACGTACCTTCTTCTCCTTAGCCATAAGGCACGTGTGTCGTTCGTTGGGGAAGAGTGACGATTTGTTAAAGGCCGAGGCAGCTAGTCCTTCATCTTCGGAGTCGGATGAGGAACAGTCGGAGTCTCATTCCTTCCCGATGTGTGCCTCGCCCTTGGCCTTCCTGTAGTTCTTTTTCTCTTCCCTCTTCCCATGCTTTTCTTGTGCCTAGTCATTATCATTATCGGGGCATTGAGCTATAAAATGACCAGTCTTACCGCATTTGAAGCAGGAGCATTTTCCCCTTGACTTGTTCTTGTTGGGGGTACTCCTTGCGTCCTTTCAGTGCAGTCTTGAAGCGTTTGATGATTAGGGCCATCTCATCTTCATTAAGCCCGATAGCCTCCACTTGTGCTACTTTGCTAGGTAGAGCTTCCTTGCTGCTGGTCGCTTTGAGGGTAACAGGCTGTGACTCGTAGACGGGTAGTGGACCGTTCAAGGCATCGTCCACGTATCGTGCTTCTTTCACCATCATACGCCCGCTTACGAATTTTCCAGGGATTTCCTCGAGCGTCGTCTTGGTGTACTTGGGGTTCTCACGAATAAGATTTATAAGATGGGGGTCAATAACTGTAAATGACCTGAGCATGAGTCGGACGACATCATGATCCATCCATCTTGTACTCTAGTAGCTTCAGATTTTATTGACGAGGGTCTTGAGCCTATTGTAGGTCTGTGTTGGCTCCTCTCCCCTGATCATCACGAACCTCCCTAGCTCACCTTCCACCAGTTCCATCTTAGTAATCATGGTGGCGTCATTACCCTCGTGAGATATTTTGAGGGTGTCCCAAATCTGTTTGGCGTTGTCCAAGCCGCTGACCTTGTTATATTCAACCCTACATAGAGATGCTAGCAATATAGTAGTGGCTTGGGCATTTTTATGAATTTGTTCATTGATAAACATAGGGTTATCGGTACTATCAAAGTGCATTCCATTTTCTACAATTTCCCAAATGCTAGGATGGAGAGAAAATAGGTGACTACGCATTTTATGGCTCCAAAATGAGTAATCCTCTCCATCGAACCGTGGAGGTTTTCCAAGTGGAATAGAAAGTAAATGTGCATTTGAATTGTACGAAATGCGGGAATAATCAAAGGAGTAGTTTTGATTAACCATTTTCCTTTTGGACGAGGAGTCGTCGTCGTCGTAATCCCTTGGTGAAGAAGAGGAGGTGTTGCTGTCGTAGTAGATAAACTTCTTGATGCACCTCTTCTTCTTCTCATCGCTCTTCTTGTGACTCGAGACTAAGTCAGTGGGCTTGTCCTATTTTGGCTTGTTGAGGAGGGACTCCTTCTCCTTGTCGTTGATCACCATCCCCTTGCCCTTAGGATCCATCTCTTCGGGCGGTTAGTCCCTTAGATGAAGAGTACAGCTCTGATACCAATTGAGAGCACCTAGAGGGAGGGGTGAATAGGTGATCCTGCAAAATTCAACTCTAATAGCACAAACTTGGTTTAGAAAATGTTAGTTAGATTAAACCAAGTTGCTATAGAGTGAGCTCTTGAGAAGAAATCAATCAAAGAGGAAAGCAACACAAGAGACATGGTATTTTATCCCGTGGTTCGGCCAAGTAACACTTGCCTACTTCCATGTTGTGGCGTCCCAATGGACGAGGGTTGCACTCAACCCCTTTCAAGTGATCCAATGATCAACTTGAATACCACGATCTTTTTCTTTAGAGTTCTTTTCCCATTTGCGAGGAATCTCCACAAGTTGGAGCCTCTCACCCTTATAATGTTGATCACAAGAGAAGCACAAGAGTAAGGGAGGGAAAGCAACACACGCAAGACTCAATTCATAGAAAACACACGCACACAAGCCAAGACGTGAGCACAAAACACGACGTAGGGAGTTTAGAACTCAAATGGTGCTCAAATCTCTAACACGATAAACCGATTGCGTGATTGCGGAGTCTAGGCATCTTAGAATGTTTAGTGAATGCTAGGTGTATTGCTCCATGCACCTAGAGGTCCCTTTTATAGCTCCAAGGCAGCTAGGAGCCGTTGGAGATCCAATTGGAAGGCAATTCTTGCCTTCTGTCGGGTGGCGCACCGGACAGTCCGGTGCACCACCGGACATGAACAGTAGCTGTCCGGTGCCCGATCTCCTTCCTTATCAGGCGCAGCCGACCATTGAACCTTTGGTCCCGTTGGCGCACTAGACACTGTCTAGTGCACACCAGACAGTCCGGTGTGACCAACCGTCCGTTGGCGCGGGCCACGCGTCACCCGCTGATTGTGCTGCCGACCGTTGGCCGCGGGCGCCGTTGGCTCACCGGACAGTCCGGTGCACACCAGACAGTCCGATAAATTTTAGCCGCGGCGCCTTTGGTTTTGTTTTGAGAGCAATGAGTTCATCGCCGGGCCAGCCTGGGCACCAGACACTGTTCGGTGCACCACCAGACAGTCCGGCGCACCAGAGGCTGGTGCTGGTTTGGCTGAACTTAGCCAACACTTCTCTTGTTCGATTCTAGTTTTCTTGGCTATGTTTCTAGCACTTAGAGAGATGTGTTAGTATCCAAAAACAATTTACTAAGTCCAGAAACATACCTTTATTCTTGATTTTGCATCTTAACACTTATGAACCAACGTATTTTGTGTTGGGCATCTAATCACCAAAACATTTATAGAAATGGCCTAAGGCCACATTTCCCTTTCAGCTATCCTTGGCCATGAGACATTTGTGACCGACATTGGGGAAGAGAAGACCTTTGTTGATGGCGACGTTGGCGGCGTCCTCGTCGGAGGAGGATTCGGTGGAGCTCTCGTCGGAGTCCCATTCCTGTCCTATGTGCGCCTCGTCACCCTTCTTCTTGTTGTAGTACTTCTTCTTCTCCATCTTCTTCTTCCCTTTCTTGTCGTCATCCCTATCACTATGACTTGTATATGGACATTTAGAAATATAGTGACCAGACTTACCACACCAGTAGCAAACCCTCTTGGAGCGGGGTTTGTAGTCCTTCCCCTTCCTTTGCTTGAGGATTTGCCAGAAGCTCTTATAATAAGAGGCATTTCGTCATTGTCAAGCTTGGAGGCATCAATTGGGAGCCTATTTGTTGGTGTAGGCTCTTCTGTCTTTTCTTCTGTTGTCTTGAATCCAAAGGGTTGCACCTCGGGTGTGGAGGTGGCACCTTGCTCCAAGTTGACAATGTGTTTGGAGTCTTTGACCATAAGTTAAAAGCTTACAAACTTACCAATCACCTCCTCAGGAGATATTTGCTTATACCTAGGATTCTCACGAATTAATTGTACTTAAGTGGGATTACGAAAAACAAGAGATCTTAGAATAACCTTGACCATTTCATGGCCATCCCACTTGGTGCTCCCGAGGTTGCGGACTTGGTTCACCATTGTTTTGAGCCAGTTGTACATGGCTTGTGGCTCTTCTCCTTTGTTCAGGATGAACCGACCAAGTTCTCCCTCGATCGTTTCGCTCATGGTGATCTTGGTCACTTCGTCACCTTCATGCATCGTTTTGAGGACGTCCCAAATTTCTTTGGCATTTTCAACCCTTGCACCATGTTGTACTCCTCCCTACACAAGGAAGCGAGGAGTATGGAGGTGGCTTGGGAGTTGAAGTGCCTCACTTAGGTGGCCTCATCGGAGTCGTAGTCCTCCTCGCTCACTTGTGGTGCCTACGCTCCAAACTCAACAATATCCCAAATGCTTTCGTGGAGTGAGGTTAGATGGTGCCTCATTTTATCACTCCACATACAATAATCTTCACCATCAAAATATGGTGGTTTGCCTAAGGGAACGAAAAGTAAAGGAGCACGTTTAGAAATACGAGGATAGCGAAGAGGGATCTTAATATACTTCTTAAGCTCTTGGCGCTTTGAAGATGTTGACTTGGCACTGGAGGTTGAGGGCGTGGAAGAGTCAGTCTCATAGTAGACCACCTTCTTCATCTTCTTTTTCTTCTTGTCACCCTTCTTGTGTGAGTTGTGGAGCCGGCAGATTCATCCTTAGCCTCCTTGTGCTTGTCGCCGGCCTCCTTTCACAGAGTCTTGCCTTCATTTTTCTTCCCCGAAGATTAGGGCTTTTCCCTGATCATCAACTCCTTTTTGGCATGTTCTCCCGACATTACTTCGAGTTGTTAGACTCTAATGAAGTACCGGGCTCCAATACCAATTGTAAATCGTCTAGAGGGGGTGAATAGGCGAAACTTGTAAATTATAAACCTTGAACATGAACATCACGTAGGGTTAGGATTAGAAACAAATAATAATGAATACGAAGTGTGGAAGATAGTTCTTCTTGCTATTAGTTGCTCAATCAACGCGGATAACTTTGGGAGCTAACTCAAAGGATTGTGAGCAAGAGAACTTTTAGAGAGAGGGGAGATGGAGAGTCAAATCACAAGTTAATGATCAACACAAATGAACACAAAGATTTGTTTCCCGAGGTTCAGTTCCAATGAACCTACTCCCCGTTGAGGAGGCCACGAAGACCGGGTCTTTTTCAACCCTTTCCCTCTCTCAATCGATCACTTATATCGATTGAGTGCTTCTTCTTAATCTCAAGGATCACAAAGACCCCACAAGGATCACCACACATTTAGGTGTCTCTTGCTAGCTTTACAAGTCACGTAGAGAGTTTATAAGGAGATAAAGAAAGCACAATTAAAAAGCCAAGCAACAAGAGCAACAAATGAAACACAAATCACAATCTCTCAAGTCACTAATCACTTGTCTTAATTGTGGCACTAGAGAGGATTGGAAGCTTTGAATGTGTCTTGGAATGAATTCCCTGCTCTTGTATTGAATGTGGACGTATTGAATGCTTGGGTGTGCTGAATGGAGGTGGTTGGGGGTGTATTTATAGCCCCCACCACAATTATAGACGTTGGACATAAAGTAGCAGCTTTCTGTCAACGGGTGCACCGGACAGTCCGGTGTCCATCAGACATGGCACTATTTATTGTCTGGTGCCTGCCACATTAGCCAACTGTTGGGGTCTGTAGCAGTCGACCGTTGGATCCGTCTGCCCCTGTGGCACACCGGACAGCCCGGTGGCATAACGGATAGTCCGGTGCGACCTGACCGTCGTTGACCGTTTCTGACTTATGACGCTTCTGATCTGGTGGCAGTCGACCGTTGGCCGAGCGAGAGAGGCGATTTGGCGTTCTCATGAAACGAGCACGAGATCTAGAATGAGCTCAACTAGGGAAAGAGAGACATATACATATACTATCGAGTTTTCGGAATAATCCAGTTTCCGCAAATACTGAATTTTAGAGACAAATAATATTAGAAATTCTAGAATTCATATTTAATACTCAAAAATGTTTCGAAGGTTCCATACATTCCTAAAAACATTATCGAGATATTTTAACTTGTTTCGAAAACCTTTTGCACGCATAAACATTATGCAACGACATGAATGCAACAATCAAAGCACCTCTAGGGCTCACTTCACTAGTCTTACACACACACACACACATATATATATATAATAAAATAACTCTCCATTATTTATGAAAAAGAGAAGAAAAGTAAGAAAGTAAGGAAAAGAGAGCGTAACACCTGAATTTCATGAACATTAGAAAAGAAATTTTATACCCCCAAAATTTAGGGTGTTACACAAACTTTGGTGTTCAACACAGACTTTGTTTCTTCTAGAAATGTTCCATCTAGGAACTATAATCTCAACTAGGAGATATTCTCTCACACAGGAGAGTGATCATTCATTAGAAATGTATTATCTAGTATGAGATTTATATGTTGCATATTTATAATTCAAAGATATGAGTCCTCCTAAGATCTCATGATGGGTCTTCAGAATCCTATTAACTGCATATTTTAATTCATGCCATTTGCTAGATTATATCATATAGTGGAATGTTGGGGTGAAGGCGCAACGCTCCCTCGCTCGCTCGTCTCCACAACAGAAGCGGAACGTGTTGGAGGGAAGGCAAAAGCAAGCAAAGACTAAAGAGCGAGAGCCTCATGACGGAGGGAGCGTGCGGAACGGGCGAAGGCTTTGGCATTTCCAGTCGCAGCCGGGAATAGCGAAGGCCTCCACGACTACCGAAGGCTGGGCGCATGGAGCGCGAAGACTACATGTCATTACCCGCACGTTTTTGTAATGGGGGCCCCCATGTAAAACCACCCCGTGCCATAGGGTCCCACTTGTAAGCCACTATGCGGGCAGAGTTGATAGTGTGTCCGTTCATATATGTACATAATCACGCTGTAATGACCCGCGATAACCCCTGGGAGGGGAATATTCCAGGGAAAACGTAGGTAACCATGGTCATAACCGTATTTGACAGGGTGGAATTGTTCCTTGGTTATAAATACCCTCGTACAACACCATTGCGGGGGACGGAAAAACACAGTTGCTCTAATACATTGTGTTAGCCGACATCAAACTGTTTTCATTCTCCCACTGTTTGAGCTAGCTTGACCACGTCTCTACAAGTTCCAACATGGAACAATATTAATTCAACACATATGTGGGACGTGTCTCTCACAAGACCACTTGAACCATCACATTCACCACACTTATTTCAATAGTGCCCATAAATGTCCGAACTTCAAGCTCGCGACTTTCACTTTGCGATTCTTGGTTCAACCTCGATTGCATTTATCAATGACCCGATAATAGAGCTTCAAGCACTCATGCCTAGGACTTTGTTTTGGATCCCTTTGCAATCTAGAGAGGCAATATAGGTGTCGACACATTTGTCTCCCACATTTAATCATGATCTTTGTCATTTCCCAAAACGAAAGATTCATTGTTCCGTATTCCCAACACAATGATATTGCACACATGGCTAGGAATTTCATCATCAAGATCAACCTCTTTGTGAGGCAAATCACCATCATAGTGAATTAATCGAAGGAGAGTTATCACATACCATGTGAATCTGTAATTAGAACTTATGCTTTGACTAAGGTTGATGGATCATATTCACAGGCGTTCCCAAGAATAGATCAAATACCAATAAGTCAAATGTGGAAATGATATTAATCCCGGGTATATCCACATCTACATCAGGTAGAAGCATTCAAACCAGTATGGTTACTCCTCAATGATTTCTGGCAAACTCCATATACATTGGAGTACACACCGAACGACAGGTTCAATTTGGCTTTTGTGCGTTTAATAGAATATTGAGGCATTACACTAGATGGACATTCCTCCCCCTAATGCCAAGATGTTTTAGAAGCATACAAATAAAAATCCCCAACCACAATCATCTAGTTGTGGCCATTATATGCTATTTGTGTTGATTTATTTGGCAAATCTTACGCACATTACAGATAGAGGTTTTATGCAGTGAGCTTTGGACTTAGATTAATGTAGTGGCATGAATACTACATATTTTCCTTCAACATAAAGGGTTAGTCTCAACATCCAGCGAGACACGCTAAGTTCCTTCATGGTTACAATTATGCAAACTTACTGTTATTATTACCAAATACACAGTCCATGATTAAGATTTATACTGATATGTGCAACACTATGTTAGCCATAAGGGTCCTTCAGGGGCTCATGCATACCATTCGTCGTTTGGAGCCAGTAGTTGACTTCAGATGAACAAGTAAAATGACCATCAGGGTCTAGCGCTCACAAGGACATTTACTGGTTGCATTGTGCTTTTAAGCACATAGGAGAATATGTGCGTAGATAATGGTGGTAAAGTGCATGACATCAGGCCAATGCTGCCAAGCAGAGATTTTTATGTGCAGAGATGTATAGTCCAACTCATTTGATTATTGTCCATGGTTTACCCAATTACTCATATCGTTCTGAAATTGGGTATTGATTTATGCATCATTTTTAGGTATAATAATTTTGAGAGAACTTATAACAACAGTTAATTATTTGTGGTGCTGCCAGCAGGGCAAACATTTCTCCTCATATTATACACCAAGTTGTTCTATATAGCATTATTTGGATCTCTCCATTGTTCAGCAAAATGAGAAGCTTTGGAGTAGAATAGACAAGGCCAATAATTCCTTTTATCTAGGAAAATCACATGATTGCTAAGCTTTTGATTAAGCAAATGGTGATAACTGTAATACCTCTGGTGTTACAAGAACTAAAACTTTGGTATGACATCATATGCACTGGCATTACATTGTGTATGATACACCTAGAATGCATCCACTAGGCTAAAATTTCAAAACTAAACATGTGATGCGATGCTTGTGGGGTGGTATGATCTGGTAAAGAAGATTCTTAACCCTAGGTTGGAGTACCTCTCTCCAAGGACTAGAAGCATGTGACTTTATGTGGTAAACACTAAGGAGTGATCTTACTAAGTTGGTAGATATGTTCAAGAAATAATGGCTTAGAGAGATTAAACACTTAATGTACCCTAGGACACTCAAAACCCTAATTGGAGCCCCTAAAGCCTTAATTAGTGCCCTACAATGTGATTCCAAATTCTATGCACTTTTTGTCAAAAGTGTATATATCAAAATGGTAGAGTAACAAAAACTAAGCAACTTTTATATTTGGATATTTCCAAGTTTTGTGGTAAGACTTGGAGTAATTTGCAAAAGTGCATAAGCAACCCTACCCTTGGACTCTGAAAACAGTGGTGATGAGCCAACTTTGGGCTTTTATATCTCCTAATCCATAAGGGGTTTGCTATAAGTTATTATGGCAAAGTTGTAGAGCTACTATAGTAGTACAAATTTGATTAAGTGCCTTAACCCAAGAACTGTAAGAAATTTGGAGAAAAATGCCCTAGAAGTTGGCTTGTCAGTCGAAGGGAAGTTCTGAATCTAGACTGACAATGGCATGAGTTTAACTTTGGAGCCATTTTGTGCCTTATCCATTAAGCAAATGCCTAGGATCCTTATGACAAAGTTGAAGCTAGTATATAGAAGAACAACTTTGATGCAGTCGGGTTGGTAATTCATTGCATGGAAATAGAAGTAAAAAGACCTCAAAGTTGCTCTATCAGGCACTCTGAATTCAGTATGGCATTGAACAGTGCACTGAACGAGATCAACATGACCGTAGGTTGCCATTGGTGATCTTGCATTGCGATTCGAGCTTGCCGTAGAGATGCGTGTAGGGCTTGGAGTAGATATTACCGAGGGATGAAAAGATCACTAGGAGGGGGTGAACTTGGGCCCTGTGCGTTGTACCCACTTGCATGGCGACATGGCCGAGCGACTAACGTCGTGGTGGCCGCCGTCTTGCGCCATGCCGTGGCCGTTATACCATGTATCTATAACCGTGGCATGCGTGGAGTTAGTATCTTTGAGCCTTTGTACTAACAGGCGCCACGGCGAACTCGCCTAGTGAAACATCTCACCACCTCCGTGAGCATACTTATCCCAAATTCGTGAACTACACGTTCGATTCCTTTAAATTGACCACTCCCCTCGCTCTGCCTCTCTGTTACGCGCTCACCCCACTCTCAGCCAGCCTTTTTCATCAATCGTAGCCCAAGTTCTTTGAAATCTCCCAAAACTAGTCACCATCGCCGCCGTGAGGTGCTTCACCGTGGCTGGAGCCCCTTAGATCAGCTCAACCCTCTCTGACTCGTGTCTAAGTATCTCTAGTATCCCTGATTGCTTGTAAACTCAACCAATTGAACTCTACCGTAGTCTATTGATGAGAACACTGCCTCGCCGTCCTTACGCGCCGCTGTGGCCCTTCTTAGCGTGGCCGACTAATTCTACCTTCTTTCTGGCCCTTCCGACCATTGTTATAGTAGTCCTACGAGCTACTGAGGCTTGTCATGCTATGTGATTGAATGCTTCCACAATGTGTCAACGGGAACAGCTTCGCCGATCCTCGGTATCCGCCGTAGTCGCGGGCAGAGGGTATCCTGAGCCTAATTAGTTCAATTGATACATGGAATAGAGTTGCCTTGACTCAGGTATGGTGGGCAGGTGCTCGGGCTCGCCGGTCATCGTCGTTTGTAGCAAGTTCCGATGAGGGATGGTCGACAGATAAGCGCACCGTCGTCGGGGACGTAGAGTTGTGAAGGCAAAAGAAAGAGAGGGCTTAAGTGAAGTTGTCAGCGACACAGTGAAACAATATTGTGGACTTTCGCCTAGTTATTTGAATGGCCAAGGGCCTTTGCGCAAAAATCGTGAGCACAGACATGGGCCTTTCCCCTGTCCGTGGCTAGTTCTGGCTAGATTCAGCCCAACCCTCTTCATTGTTTTTCTTTTTCCTTTTCTTGATAGCTTGGGAAGTCCATTAGAAATAGTGGAAAATTGATAAAACATGGGACCAATTTTACTATACTCCTAAAATCAAGTAGTATTTAATAAAAAATAATTTCTTGTTTTTTTATTTCAAACCCTAAATTATGTAGCATTTAAAGGTAATTAGATGAAGCCTTTCAGAATTTTAGAAATAGTTTAATAATCCCAAAAATCATAAAACTTTTTGGGTAGACTTAATATGTTTGTTATAGACTTTGAGTGAAGTTTGAACTTGTTTGGACACTTTTTAATTAGAAAATCAGTAATAAGTCCAAAGGATTAACCATTTTAATACCAATTAAGTTAGAGGTAGCTTTGTAAATAAAACTGAACTTAGTAAACTTACCTTCAATTGTTAGCCTAAGCAGGCTAATAAGTTAGTCTTAAAGAGGTATCTAGCTCAAAAATCTTTACGGCTGATAAGCACCGTGAAGGAAAGTTGTATTCAAAACACAACTTACTGTCTTTTGTTATAAGTTGCATATCCATGACATAGCATAAGAATTCATATACATGTGTTGTCACATATAGAACACGAAGAAAAATCCATAGTAGAAGAAGTGGTTGTCCCTTAGACCGTGAATCCTCCAGTGGAAAATAACTTTTACTTTGACATCTGTGGTGAGGAAGCAGAAACTCCTACAACACATGGCAAGCCCCGGTGCATTTACCTTTCCTTGTATTTTAAAGTTTTACCAACTTTGAATGCTGCATTAGGTGATAGGAATTGTGTGATAAACTATTGATGCATTTCCTTCCTTGAGAAATTGAATACCATTCCTTGTTACCTGGTTTATTCAAACAAGTTTTACAATGCTTAGCCTTGCTTTAGAAAACAAAATGTTTTGCTTTTAAAAAGGTGATGCTTCACATTGGGTGGGAACTTTTACAAAGAAAAGACTTATTATTGTGGATCCATCATGACCATGATGGGTTCAACATCTGAAAGGAGTACCTCTGTCGGGTACCAACTTTGGGTTATAAATGATAAAGATGAGACCGACGAGTGACTTGCACGAGAAGGAAGTATCGGTGTAGTTTGTCCGCCTGAGTCATTTAAGGACCGAGCCGATGTAGGCTTGATGATCGAGGACCTTTTAACTGACCACATGCCTCATCATGGGTAAGCTTTGCCTCGATCGGACCAATACCAGAACAGCTTGCCCGCACTAGGCGTGGGAGATGGTGAGAGTAGTGTGTACCCTCCATGGCAAGAGGCTGGACGGTGGAGGAACTGTACTCTCAGGTAGCGGGAACCCGTTATGGTCTTAAAAAACCCGGGTGCAAGTTGACATATGCAAGGGTTAAGTGCTACATATGTCATATGGTTGGAGATCCCTAGCTGGGTATTAATCGATTCGGATCGCCAGATATAAAGACTTGGTCATTGCCAGTGACTAGGACATGGCAAAAATACCCAAGACCGAGAACTGAACCCGATCAGACCAAACACGAAACCAAACTGACCGAAATATCGGTTCTCGGGTTCATGTTCGGGTACTAGTTCATAGAAACCGATATGATGTCTGGTTATTCGGTTACATTATTCGATCACTCGATCAAACCGAACAGCCCAACAAGACACTGATTCAACCCATATCCGTCTTGTGTCTCGGCATCTGATGTCTCAAGTCTCCACTGAACACCGTAAGTCTGTAACCCTAGCTTCTCAAGTCTCAATACTCTGTCCTCTTCACCTCCACTATCTATTCTTTAGCCCCTAGAAGTAGCGACGACATATCGCCGCTAAGCTTCACCACTGTCACCGTTAGAGCCCTAGAGGACATTCCCTCGCAGTCGCCGACTCGTCGGCTCACTGTCACTGGCTCACTGCATCCACAGATAGCAGCTCACGATGCCAGCTCAAGAGCTCACGGCGTGCCCCCACCTCCTGGTTACATGTTTACATAGCGCTCAAAAGCTAAAAGGCCCCAGTTCGGCAGTTCGCAACGAAGTCTTTTGAGTCTTGCAACGTAAGTATGCACTTGTCCCTAGTTGTTTCTTAGTTTACTAGTAGTCATACGATTGTTGGAGGTGGATCAAAAAATGTGTTTCGTTGCTTGCAAACAGTTAGGTGCTGCTCAAGTATCCAAGTGTGATCACACATTATAGGTTCTATTTCCCAAAATTAGGACTAGGCAAACACACCTAATTATTGCTTGTTAGATTCTATGTGCAAGTCAGATTCTATTGTTTCAGCATGGTGTGTATTTTTTGTCCCTTGTGACTGATGAGCTGGAAACCATGTCAGTCGTAGCCGATAGAAATAGTAATATGACTAACATCTAAACCTATTGTAGTAGTGTTAGGCTATTAGCTATCATGTAGGAGTAAAGTAACTTTGATGCTCAATTTCATCTCACTATTAACTCACATAGTCATGTTTTTTCTAGATTAAAGTGATTTTTATTACCATTTTATTTTGTAGATGTCCTCTAAACCTGCAGAAGAGGACATGAACTCAAACTGAAAATGCAATCATGGAATGTGCAAAGGTAAGGGTTGATGGAAATGTGAGCATCCAAGGTAACAAAAAAGGGCAAAAAGTAACTGAAGGGGAGGATGAAGTTGAAAAGGAAAAACAATCCAGAAAACCAATGTCACCAAGATCTAAAATGTGGGAGCACTTCATTAAGATTAAGGATGACCAAGGTGTGGTGAAGAAGGGAAAGTGCAAGTACTACAACCTTGTCATTAGAGCTGATTCTTATGTCAATGGCACTACTGCAATGTGGAGGCATTTTAATATCTGCAAGCGCAATCCCTATAAGAACAATAAGGATCCAACACAAACCAATCTTAAAGTGAGCCAAGGAGAAGGTGTTAGTACTTGGAGGTATGATCATAAGGCAATAAGGCAAGCTTTTGTTGAAATGGTCATAGAGGATGAGCTCCCTTTTATGTTTGGTGAGAAGTCAGGATTTAGAAATTTTTTGAAGTTAGCTGTCCCACATTGGACTCCACCATCTCGAAGGACATGCACAAGGGACATAGTTAGAACTTATTTCGAAGAGAAAGCGAAGTTGAAACTTTTCTTTAAGTCAAATTGTGAGAGAGTTTACCTAACCACAGATTGTTGGACTTCTCAACAACAATACAACTACATGACAATAACTGCACACTTCATTGACAAGGATTGGAAACTTCATAAGAATGTCATTAACTTCTTTAAGGTGAAGGGGCATAAAGGAGATGACATTGGGAAAAGCCTACAAACATGTTTGGCTGAATGGGGTTTTGAAAAGGTTATGTGTGTCATAGTTGACAATGCTAGTTCTAATGACAGTGGTGTTAGTTACTTAAGGAGGATAACGAATAGTGCAAAGACAATAGCTAAAGGCAAGTTTCTTCATATGAGATGTGCTGCAGATATTGTCAATCTTATTGTACAAGATGGCCTCAGACTAGTAGATATTTTAGTGAAGCGTGTCTGTGCTGCTGTTAGATACATTAAAAATAGCACTTCTTGCTTGGCTAAATTCAAGGAGATCACCGAGGAAGAGAAGGTTGGGACCAAGGCATTCTTGAACCTAGACATATGCACTAGGTGTAACTCAATGCATCTTATGTTGAAAGCAGCTATTTCCTATGAGAAGGTGTTTGCAAGGTATTTGGATGAAGATCTAATGTATGCTTTTGACTTATCACCAGAGAAAGGAGGACCTAGGTATCCTGATGAACAAGATTGGGAGAATGCAAAGAATATGGCTGAGTTCCTTAGCCATTTTTTATCTCACTGAACGTATTTATAGTTCTTTGCATGTCACTTCACACAACTTCTTTTTTGAGATTGGTGAAGTCCACTTCTTAATTAACAATTGGATGAATAATGATGATTTTTTGTGATAAGAAATGGGCCAAAAAAAATGAAAGACAAGTATGATAAGTACATGGGAAACTGGCATGAACCTCTTGTTGCTACAACATGCAGAAATGTGAATGAGAGAGGGAAGGGAAAGGAGAAAGAAAAAGAGAATATGAACTTGCTGATTTTTGTTGCTGCAGCTTTGGATCCAAGATATAAACTATCAGAATACACAAAGTTGGCCATCGAAGAGATGTTTAGTGAGGAACATAGACACAAGGTTTGGGCTACTGTTAGATCATGTGTTCAAGAATTGTTTGAAGAATATAGGAGATTGTATGCTCCACCTGATGCAACAACACCGACCAATGATCCTCAAGAAGACAAACCCAAGGTGGAAGGATGAAGTCCTTAATTGCACAAACATTAAAACAACACAATAAATGGAGGTGCCAACAACAAATCTGAACTTGAAAAATACCTTGCCGAAGATACTGAACTAGAAGACAATAAGTTTGAAATTTTAGGATGGTGGAAGGTGAATTCCTCAAGATTCCCGATATTAACACACTTGGCTCGTGATGTACTAGTTATTCTGGTGTTAACCGTTGCTTCAGAATTAGTTTTTAGCACAAATGGATGAATCCTTGATGACTTCAGGACCTCTCTTACTCCATTCATGGTGGAAGCACTTGTTTGTACTTAGGATTGGCTACGAAGGACCACTCCAATTAATGTCCAAGAGGACATGGAGCAATTGGTTGAATTAGAAAAAGGTAATCATTACATGTGATGAAGAAGAGCCATAAGAAGTTCCTTTAGAGGTAGGGATGCATGATGAATTAGGATTAAGGGATGAGGATGAAAGGGAAGCAATATGAAGGGAAGAAGCTTGTACATGAAGATTATCCATTGTTGATCAAAATGAATATGTTGATGATGTTTTCGCAATGCCTTGCGAAGACCACCTACTAGAAGAGAGAGTTTTAATATGTGGTAGGAGGAATCCTATAATGAAGATTGGTAGTTTGTAAAAGGATATAAAAGAACCTACGATTGCTATGAGGCAGTGTGCAATAAACAATGAATTCAAGTTAGGCATCGAATCAATTGGTCCTTTTAGGTATAGAGGGTACTACAAATGTGGTGATTGTCCCTAGCAAATTCATGCAACGACAGAAATACTAGGATCACCAATGGTCATTATAAGTACTTATTTAGGTTTGGATCGATAACTTATAAATTGTTAATTTGATGATGTATGAACGAATAGTTTTGGTGCAAGTGACAACAATGGTTCATCACAGTTGTACCTCCAGTGGTCCAAGGAAGACCACAACACCAACAAGTAGTTGGGTTGCATCCTCAACACTTCCTATCCTTTTGAAGAAACCACAGATGAGTGCTAAAGAATTGCAGACAATCTTGCAAGACATGAACAACTATACCATTGCTTACGATATCGCATGGAAGGAAAAAGAGAAAGCTTTGGCTGAGTTGTATGGATGATGGGAGGACAACTTCCAACTTTTATTTAGATGGAAATAAGTTGTCTTGGAGAAAATGCCACTTCAGCCATTGAGATTGATGTCCACGTAGAGGATGGCAAGCCGTTTTCAGCTGGTTCTTTTATGCTTTTGGCCCATGTCTTCAAGGATTTTATGAGGGATGTAGACCATACATTAGTTTGGACTCGACTACATTGAACGATCGACGGAATGATCATTTACCTTTAGCTACTAGCGTTGATGGCCACAACTGGATATTTCTGATTGCATTCTTTTTTAATCTCAAACAAAAGAAATTTGGACTTGGTTCATGGAACAACTACACAAAGCTATTGGAGACCCTTCTCTACTTGTAGTGCGTTCTGATGCTTGCAAAGGGTTGACTGCATCTATGGAAGTTGTGTGAAAGCATTTAGGCCCTAGTTAGTTTTTGGTAATTAATGAAAACATAAGATAATTGTGACTAATGTATGTTTTGCTGTTGTATGGTAAGTTAAGTCACGATACAGGAAAATGGACTCAAAAGGTGAAAATACCACAACCGGTGGAAATCAATGATTCAGCTAAGAAGGAATACATGAAAAAGTTAAGGACTATTAGTTCTAAGTGTCAAAGGAGTTGTTGGACACGTCTAGTAGAGTGTGGTATTGGATGGGTAACTTGCCCTAGACATGTATAGTAGAGTATGGTGGTGTACGCTTGCATAAAGCTAGTGCTAGGAAACCTATAAGAGATCAAAAAAGTTTGGAGAGAAAACCAAATCAAAACACACAAAAATGTCTGAGTTCAACTTTTTCTGCATGCACTTGACATGTTTGGTGTGACATTGGTGTCACACTAGACGTGTCCTGCAAAACTATGCTCTGCTTGATTTTTCACAAATAGTGACATATTCGATGTGACATCGGATGTCACACTAGACATGGCTTGCAGAGAGCCTATTTTTGTGCACCATCTGACACAACAATCATCGGACCTATCCAATGCGCCACTGAACGTGGCATCAGACAAGTCACCAGGAGAGTGTGTTTTCTATGCACTTCAGCCGAGCACTCACCAAAATTGTTCGGTGTGCCACCATACATGGAATCCAAAGATGGTATTTTCCCGCACTAGCCAAACATTGAGCACCAGACCTCTATATAGTAATGGCTAGTGTGGCGGAACTAGCCGTTAGTGACATCGTCTGACACCAAACATTGGTTTTGTTGTTAAGTCAAACTAACTTTACACATTTTATAGCATTCATTGGTCAAAGAGAACTGTGGGTTCACTCGGTGGGTAGATCCTCATCCTATTTTTCCACATGCGCAATATGTATCCTACTTACAGTTTAGGATATTCGATCTAGAGAGGGAAGTTAGTAGCAGAAACAAGGAGAAGGAGAGGGAGACAACAACAATGAAGGTGATTCACTAGTGCCACTATGCCCTGATCCATATTGCTCCTTCCCTTGTCACAACAAGAATGGTGGTCCACCACCACCTCCACGATAGTCACAGCAGCCATTGGGAGGATATTATGGAGAAGGCTCCACACAATTTGAAATGTGGAAGCACTAGGAAGGAACAATGTTATTTAGTTTAGACAAGTATTATGTACCAATGTTTGGTACTAGTCCTCACATTTTGTTTGTTCTAAGTGTTTATGTGTTCCCTCTGTGTCAACTGCTTTAAGTCTTATGTATCAATTCCTTCAAGTCAGCAACTTGTTATTTCGAGTGGCAAAATATAATATGAGTACACACGAAAATATAACCATAAAATTGAGTTCTTATGGAGTCCACAATAAAAAGTTCATTGCTACTTACATTATTCGAAACTTAAACATTATAGAAGCACCTAGACTACTGAGTGCAACGGGGCCACTTTCCCTTCCAGAAAGCATCGAGATTCTCCTCTATTACTCCTTTACATGACGTGCACGCTCAATCTTCTTCTCCCTCTCCTCTTTGTAATCAGCAACATGCCTCATTTCCTCCTCTTCTACCCATTGTTGCTCCGACGCAAGCTCCTCTCGTCTCTTGTCTATCCTATGCATCCCACTTCTTAAGATTCTCCAACCACTGCTTGTCTTTCAAAGATATTTCTGTATCAATCCACTGCTCAAAATCACATAGAGTGTAACAACCCTGGTGTTACTGGTACTAAAACTTGAGCATAACATCATGTGCATTAACATTTCATGTTGATTGTTACATCTAGAATGCATTCACTTGGTAAAATTTTCAAACAAAGTTGTTATGAGGTGGCTTGATGTGTGGTTAACCCTAGGGTAGGGTACTCAACCCTGAATTAAGGATAATGTATGAAAGTGGAGCAAAAATCTTAAAAGACATTAGAAATGTTCACAAGGTATCATATTTGATGGATTTTAGTGGCACCAAAACCCTAATGTGCCTAAAACCATAGAAACAAACCCTAGAAACCCTAATTAAAACCCTAGGGGTAGATGTAAATTTTGTGCACTTTTGGACCAAAGTGCAAATACCAAAGTAATAGAACACCACAAATCATGTGTTTTTCACATTTGAGGATTTGCATGTTAAATAGTGGGATTTGGACTTATTTGCAAAAAGCACCCCATGCACCCCATATGGTTAAGTCTGATTTCAGTTGAATAAGGTCAACTTTGGTGCTCCATATCTTAGAATTCTTGAGGATTTTGCTCTTGGTCAACATAGCAAACTTGTAGAGCTATGTTAGGAGTAAAAGTTTTATTAAGTGACTAAGCATTGGTGTTGTATAGAAATTGGAGTAAAATGGACCAAAAGATGGGCTGTCAGTCTAGACAGAAAACTGAATGGTGACTGACAGTGAACATTGAAGAACTTTGGGGTGGATTTGTGCTTAATCCAGTAAGCAAATGACTAGGGTTTCTATAGTCGAATTGTAGCTAGATTATAGGACAAGAACTTTGTTATAGAGGGATTAACGAGTTGCCACATAAAAATCGGAGATTAATGCCATGCAAATTGCTCTGTCAGACCGATTGAATGGAGTTGTGATTGTACAGTAACTGAAGAAGATCTTAGGTACGTTGCACCTTGCCACCGGTGACCCCCGCGCCTGGATTCACTCTAGTGATGCGATTCGTGCCCGTTGGCGCACGGATAACGCCTAGGGGTGAAAAGATCTTCCCTACAGATGAGATCGGGAGCTGGCCATCGTACCCACTTGCCTTATCACCGGTCCAGATTGCCTCGCCGGAGTTTGTCGCCCGCCACTCGGGTGCCACGTGCTTGTGTGGGTTAACACGTCGCGGTAAACCTATGTAGCAAGCCCGTCCATCGCCAAGAGCCATGCCACGGTGAAAGCCACGAATCACTTGCACCAGTGATCTCCCCTCTCTCCGGCCGCCAGCATGCCATCGCAAAATTGGACGTCACCGGTTATGAAACCTATAAATTACCGCCCCAGTGAGCTCTGCTAGGTAGTCATGCATCCAGCGCACCTGCCCGTGTCTCGGATTGTCCACCAGAGAGCACTAATTTAGAGTTTCCCCCAAATCAGTCAAGAACACCGCCGTATGTGAGCTCGCCGTGACCAGCTCTCTACACGTCCGTTCATGCCCTCCTCGCTCTCGTTTCAATACCCCTGTGTGTTGTAGATGCTCATCGGCCCAGCCAATTGGACTAGACCTGGGTAGATCACCGGGAACACCTCGGTTTGTCCTCATTTCGCGCCATCACCGTGGATAGAGAGTTTTTGAGCTTGAACTTCAAAATTGCTTGAGGGATTAGTGTTATTGAGGGTGGAATTAGGTGTCGGCCACACTTGAGCGCTGGCCGTTGCGTTTTTTGGCCGGTATAGGCTCGCCGGAGCCGTTGCTCCGCCGTCCATGGTCGGGGATCTCAACTTGCGAAGGAATAGAAAGGGAGGGGCCTTGACCCATGTGAATAGTGCGTGGGATTCCTTACTAGTTATTTGAAAGGCTAAGGTCCTCTGCGCAAAGTATACATCATGAACGTGCGCGCTGGCGTGTTTTCGCCTGTCGTGGGCCGGCTCGGGCTAGATTGAGTCCATTACTGTTTATGCTTTCTCTTTTTCTTTTTCTGCCAGACTTAGGAAATTGATAGGAAATTATGGAAAATGATAAAAACATGAGACCAATTTTGTTGGACTCCTAAATTTCTCTAGTATTTAATAAAAATAGTTCCAGGATTTTTAGTCTAAACCAGGAATTATGTGCTATTTAAGAAGGCCAAAACCTAGACCTTTGGAATTTTAGAAATTGTTTGATAACCCCAAAAATCACAAAACTTTTTAGGAAAGCCTAACATGGTACTTAGAACCCTTGGGTGAAATTTGGTATGTTTTGAACATTGTTTGATCCCAAAACCCTAGTTCCTTAGAATAGAAATCCCTAACCGTACTAAGGTGTTAACCTAGGAGACCCTAGTTTTCCCTGATGTACCATGAAGGAAATTTGTATTCAAAATACAACTTGATATATCTCTATTATCATTACATTTTCATAAGCATCACATGAGCATTCATGGTTATATATGGTTATGTATAGAAAACAAGGAAGAAGTAACTGTTGGAGAAGAGACTGCACCACCAATTGAGAATCCACCTGTTGGAATTGAAACTGTTTTTATTTCGATATCTGTGGAACAGAGACCAACTCCCCTACAACACAAGGCAAGCCCCAGTGCATTTGCCACCTCCTTGCTGTTTTAAAATCTTTATCACTTTGTTTGATGCATTAGGTGATAGGAGTTGTGTGCCAAACTATTGTTGCATTTCCTTCCTTGAAATTGTTTATCACCCCTTGATTACCTGTTTTATTAAAAGGTTTTCTGATGCTTAGTCTTGCTTTAGAAAACAAAAAGGTTTTGTTTTAAACCAAAGGTGATGCTTCAAAGGGACGGTGATGTTTTCAAAAATAAAACTTGATGGTGGATCCATCATGGCCGTGATGGGTTCAACATCGGACAAGATGTACCTCTGCCAGGCACCAAACTTTGGGTTTAAATGATAAAGCTGAGACCGGACGGGTGACTTGCACGAGAAGAGAGTCTCGATGTAGTGTCTCTGTTTGAGTTGATTAAGGATCATACCGATGTGGGCCTGATGATCGAGGACCTTTTAACTGGTCACATGCCTCATCATGGGTAAGCTTTGCCTCGGGCAGACTAATACCAAAAAGGCCAACACGCAATGGGAGTGGAGAGATGGCGAGAGTAGCGTGTACCCTCCGTGGCAAGAGGCTGGACGGTGGTGTATCTGTGCTCTCGGTTGGCGTGAACCCGGTCTGGTCTTAAGAAACCCGGTGGCGAGTTGACATATGCAAGGGTTAAGTTCTACATATGTCATGTGATTGGAAATCCTCAGTTGAGTATTAATCGATTCGGATCGCCGTTACTTCTCGGACATGAAGACTTGATCACTGACTTACACGTAGCATTCCAGTGAACTGAAAGGGCTTATAAAAGACGGCTAGTATAGGACAAGTGCTTGAACTAGGGTAGAAAGAACTCTAGTTATAGGTAATGACTTAACATGCTAATAAAACTGGATTTTTAAGGATCCACTATTAGTAAGCATTTTCGCAAACAGTCTTGATTCTTGATTAAGCCTTACCTTGACTCCCTCAAGCCAGCATATCCTTGAGAGTCTTTTCTTTTGACGGGTAAGACTTTTGCTATTTTTGTTCTAAGGTGGTGCCCAAGAAAGAGCCCTAGCAGTGAAGGCGCGGGAGGATTTGGCCTCCCACTTTAAAAACAATATACTTTTGTACGGGAGGGGTTTTTGCTTTCCAGGTCTGTAATAATAATATTTTATGCACTCATAGTACCCTGGTTTTGTAATAACTATAATACTATTTCTCTATATTTGAATAAATGTAAATTAAGTTATTGTAATTGCTTCCGCTATTCTTTCCTCCGATGTGATGTAATATCTGCATGACGGGTGAAGCTGTTGGGGCGAAGGCGTAGACTCTACCCTCCGCTCGATGCCTTCGCCAGTCTCCCTGCACCAACGGAGACGACGACTGACGGACTGCACCCTTCGTCCGACGCAACTAAAGGACGAAGACCCATGGCGAGGCCGCTCCATCCCGCGGGGTCGCCCAGCGTGAGAGCCCACGTACAATCCGGCCCGTCATAACGGGCCCCGCGCCGTTGTTGCGCATTACGGGCCTAAATTGTAAAGGTTTTTCTATTATTACAGTCTGTAACCCTGCTTTAATGGGAATATTCCGGGAGAACCTGGGCTCCTGAGGGCACATGCGTCCTTAATCCTTGACGCTGGGCACTTAGGCACCTATAAATACCCCCGAACAGTGCCCTTGAGGGGCTAGGTTAACAAAGCTATTGCCATCTCGAGTTGTAGCCCCGTTTACACCACTTTTACTCCCCAGTTGGATCAACTCGCTTAGGAGAGCAAGTTCCAACATTTGGCGCCCACCGTTCGTGCTACGAAAACACCACCCGCGATGGCACCCAAGAGAACCTCATTGAAGGCTGACGAAGCCGCGAAGGCGGCACTGCTGGCCGAGAAAAAGGGCAAGGCCCTCGTCGACAACACTCTCCAAGAGCCCTGCGAAGACGACACAAACAGCAAGAAGCAGCGCAATGAACAACCCACTACCGAAGGCAGCCTCCGCACCTGCAGCTCCAGGGACCACAGCAGCCTCCCCCAGGCTTCGCTCCACCAAAGGGCGCGGACGCCACCGAGGACGGCGAAGTCATCGGTGTTTTGGCCGAAGAGCAGCTACAGTTGCGCGCCCTGCGCATCAAGAACCGCAACCTCCAAAAGCAAAAAGAGATCCTCGAGGCCAAGCGCCAACGTGTGTCTGCACAGGCCAAGGTGCGACATATGATACGCGACGAAGAGCAGAAGGCACAGGAGCTTGAATAAGAGATCACACTCATGCAGAGCAAAAGCCAACTCGGCCTACAACACGGCCCACCCCTCCAGCAGCGCGCACAAATCGAAGACCTGTTCGTCCCTCAGCGCGGACACACCATCCCTCACGCCACGGCTTTCCAAGGCGTCAACTACCTTGACGAGTGAAGTCCCCTGGCACCTCACCTGCAAGTGACACCATGGCCCGCCAACTTCAGGGCAGGGACCTATCCCAAGTACAACGGTAACACTGATCCAGCACAGTACATCATGAGCTATCAAGTCGCCGTCGCATCATCCGGAGGGGACGATGCCACGATGGCCAAGTCGTTCATCATTGCCCTCGAAGGCCCAGCCCTCACCTGGTACACCAGGTTGCCCCCATTGTCCATCGACTCCTGGAGAAGTCTCTGGGACAAATTCTTGCTTAACTTCCAAGGGTACCGCCCAGACACCGACGCCTTGGCTGAACTCTCACTCTGCAAGCAGCTGGAACGAGAGACTCTGTGGGAGTATTACCGCAAGTTCCTGACCCTCAAGTCACAACTGCCTTCGGTCGATGACCAGATCGCCATCCACTATGCCATTAGTGGCCTTCGGGCCGGTGTCCTCTACAGCCACTGCATCAGGGACCCGCCCAGGAACCTCCAGGAGCTGTATCAGTTGTTTGAGAAATATGCTAGATCCGAAGAGCTCCACCAGCGCAAAGTCGAGTCTCAGAGGAAGCCCAAAGACCCTCCGCAGTCTAGCCGCACTTGGACGAGGCCCTCGCAGATAGACTCCGGCCCGTACGGCCGCAATCAGCAGCAGGTGCACAACATCGCCAACCAGCACCCGTTGGTGAGGCCCCTCGCCGCCAGGAGTATCCCCCCAGGGCCGAGGAAATGGAACTCGCGGTCGAGGACGGGGGCGTGCGCAGCAGCCACGCAGATTTTACTGCCTGTTCCACAACGAAGACTGCGCACATCCCACAAGGGATTGCCCAGAGGCGAAGGCCACCAGAGACAGAATGGCACGGGCAAAACTAGCCGACAACCCTAGAATTGTCGCGCACGCATACCAGCAACCCCCTCAGCCATACAACCACGGCCCCGCTCCGCCTCCACCGCACCACGCATACCAACACCACCAGGAGGTACAAATCGTACCTCCCCCACCCCCACCCCCACACCATCAATAGCAAAACATCCACCACCCCAACCACCCCCAAGCCCCAAAGCAAGAGGACTTCGCCGATCAACCGTATCGCGGAGTCATCCATATGATTACCTGGGGGTCCAGCACCGATTTCAACACAAAGCGGCAAAAGAGGGACCATTACCGCAGCATCAACCACGTCGCCGTCACCGGCCCGGTCGTGCAGACAAAGTGGTCCCACGTGCCATTGACCTTCGACGCCCGAGATGTCGATCTGCGCAGCGCCCCCCACATCGATGCCATGGTCATTAACTGCAGCGTGGCAGGCTGGGACTTGCACAAAGTCTTGGTCGACAATGGCAGCCAGGCGGACATCATTTTCCTCCATGCCTTCGATCGCATGGGCATAAGCCACAGCCTGCTCAAGCCCTCGGACAACCCCCTGTACGGCTTCGGTGGCAAGGGCACCTTTCCTGTCGGTAAAATAGAGTTGCCCCTCTCCTTCGGTGTAGCACCCAATGCCTGAAGTGAGCAAGTCATGTTCGACATCGTCGACATGGTGTACCCATACAACGCCATAATGGGCCGGGGCTCCATCAACAAGTTTGAGGCAGCTATCCACGGACTTTACCTGTGCACGAAGATCCCAGGTCCGCAAGGCGCCATCACAATTTACAGCAACCAGCAGGTTGCGCGTAACATAGAAAGAGACTTCGTCCCCGAGCAAAGAAACGTACACTGCCTCATGGCCCAACGCGAAGTCCCTGGGTCTGCCAATTCAACCGCCAAAGAGCATGAAAAAGCACAGCTGCAGAGCAACGACGGGACCAAGACTGTCCCCCTCGACCAGGCTACGCCCCAACAGATGGTTACCATCAGCGAAGACCTCACTTCGCACGACGAAGAGCGGCTCCTCTGCTGTCTATCCAAGAATAAAGACGTCTTCGCCTGGTCCGCCCTCGACCTGGTCGGAGTCAGTCGCTCTATCATCGAGAACGGCTTAGGAATCGACCCTTCGGTGAGGCCGAAGAAACAACGGCTGCGCAAGATGTCTGACGAGAAGACAGAAGCCGCCAAGGCCGAGGTGCATCGCCTGCTCGAAGCCAAGTTCATCGAGCCAATCGCCTACCCCACATGGCTCGCCAATGTAGTGATGGTGCGGAAGAAGAGCGGCAAATGGCGGATGTGCATAAACTTCACCAGTATTAACAAGGCCTGCCCCAAGGACAATTTCCCGCTGCCTCAAATCGACAAAATCGTCGATAGCGCGGCCGGGTGCGAAGTCATGTCACTCCTTGACTGCTTCTCCAGCTACCACCAAATATATATGAAGGAGGAGGACAAGGCAAGCACCAGCTTCATAACACCCTTCGGCACGTATTGTTTCATCAGAATGCCAGAGGGACTCAAGAATGTCGGGTCCACTTTCTCTCGACTCACCAAAACGGTGCTCGAGAGCCAGGTCGGCAGAAATATATTCACATATGTGGACGACATCGTCGTTGCCAGCAGAAGCAAGGAAGACCACCTGGCCGACCTCGCCGAAACGTTCGCGAATATGCGGACCGCACGACTTTGCCTCAACCCTGAAAAGTGTGTCTTCAGAGTCCGCCAGGGGAAAATCTTGGGCTACCTGGTATCACACCGCGGAATTGAGGCCAATCCAACCAAAATCCAGGCTATCATCAATATGACGCCCCCGCAGTCAGCCAGAGAAGTGCAACGACTGACAGGCAGGTTGGCCGCCCTCAACAGATTCATCTCCAAGTCCATGGAGCAGAGTCTCCCCTTCCTCAAAACACTCCGCGGCGCAAAAGACTTTGCATGGGGGCCAGAGCAGGCGGCGGCCTTCGCTTCACTAAAACAGTACTTGTCGGAATTGGCGATTCTTACAAGCCCCAACCCTTCGCTACCCCTATTGCTCTATGTCGCGGCTTCGCCACATGCGGTCAGCGTAGCACTGGTTCAAGAGCAGACCAGAGAGGGCACGACCAAGCAATTTCTAGTTTATTACGTCTCTGAAGTACTCACAACATCAAAATGTAATATGACGGAACTAGAAAAGATCGCATATGCAGTCGTGATGGCCTCGCTCAAATTGCGCCATTATTTCGAGGCATTCAAGGTCCGAGTTAACTCAGACAGAGGACTCAGCGAGCTGTTTAGAAACCCGGAGGCGTCAGTACGGATTGCCAAGTGGGCAGCCGAACTCTCCGGCTACCACATCACATTTGAACCCAGGACAGCCATCAAATCACACGTCTTGGTAGACTTCGTCGTCGATTGGACTGGGCCAATGACACAGCCGGACCCGACCACAGAAAAAGTGTGGACAATCCATTGCGACGGCGCCTGGTGCCATGCGGGGGCAGGCGTCGCTGCAGTCATTACTTCGCCCACCGGGATCAAACACAGATACGCAGCGCGCCTCAGCTTTGCTTTGGAGTCTGATAGATGCACCAACAACATAGCAGAATACGAGGCTGTCATCCTTGGCCTTCGCAAGCTAAGGGCACTCGGTGTCACTGCCTGCATCATCAGAACAGACTCCAAGGTAGTCGCCGGCCAGGTCGAGAAAGACTATGCAGCGAAGGACCCCGCACTCATGCAGTACCTCGCGGCCATCCGCAGCCTCGAAAGACAATTCAAGGGTTTCACGTTGCAGCACGTGGACCGAGCCAAGAATGAGGAGGCCGATGCGTTGGCCAAGGCAGCCACCAGGGGCGAGGCCCTACCCTCCGACGTGTTCTACCACGTCATCGGCACGCCCGCCGTCTGCAGCCCTAAGGGGCTCCAAATAACCAATGACAGCGAGGGCCACCGCATAGTCAACCTCATCATGACCGAAGACTGGCGGGCACCAATAACCCTGTTCCTGCAGGGGTACTACCATCCAACCGACATCAACGAGGCCAAGCGCCTCAAACACCGAAGCTGGCACTTCGCGTTGATCGAAGGCCAACTTTACAAGAAGGGGGTCAGCCAACCGATGCTTAAGTGCGTCACCGAGACCGAAGGTGTCCAAATTCTACGCGAGGTCCACAGCGGGACTTGCGGCTCTCACGCAGGGACTAGGGCCCTAGCGGCAAAGGTGATTCGTCAAGGTTTTTACTGGCCCGCCATGATTTGCGCCGCAAATCGGGTCACAAGGTCCAGCGAAGCCTGTCAGAAATTTTCTCCACGCTCTGGACGCCCTTCGAAGTTCATGAAGCTAATCGCCCACACGTGGCCCCTTCAGCGCTGGGGCCTGGACATTGTCGGGCCACTGCCCACGGCTCAGGGGAACCTCAAGTTCACCTTCGTCGCCGTTGAGTATTTCACCAAATGTACTGAGGCGAGGGCAGTATCCACTATAACATCGAAGACAACCCAGAAATTCTTTTGGCAAAACATTGTTTGCCGCTTTGGAGTCCCGTCCGAACTCACAGTCGATAACAGCAAGCAATTCGACAACCAAGACTTCAAGGATTTCTGCTTCTCCATCGGCACCAAGCTTGCCTTCGCCTCAGTGTACCACCCCCAATCCAACGGAGTCGTGGAACGCGCCAACGGAAAAATTTTCACAGCCGTCAAGAAAATGCTCCTCGACGACAAAAAAGGCAAGTGGCCCGACCTGTTACCCGAAGTGGTCTGGGCGCTGAACACAACTGAGTGCAGGGCGACTGGGTTCACCCCTTTCCGCCTTCTGTACGGATCGGAGGCTATGACTCCGCAAGAAATAAAGCACGGGTCACCTCGGACAGTTGCGTCGGCCGTCCCCGACGTAGACGAGCCTACTTCGAAGGACCTCATCGACGGAGACCGCGTCTTCGCCCTACAGGCTCTAAACAAATACCAAGCTCAGACAAAAGCATGGCGCGACCACACAGTCATCCAGAGGGAGTTCAACGAAGGAGACCTCGTACTCGTCCGGACAGCTCGGACAGAGTCCCGGGGCAAGTTGGAGCCGAAATGGGAAGGCCCCTTCATCGTCAAGACGAAGGCGTCCCCCAGCGCGTACAGGCTCACAACGCCATCCGGCGAAGACTTAGAACATTCTTGGAACATTGATAATCTTCGCAAATTTTTTATTTAACTCTTCAGCGCCACCTCGCCCTTGTAATCCGCAGAACAAGTTTTAAGCCGGCCCGCACTCTTTTGCTCCCGGGGGGTGAGGTTTTTAACGAGGCGGAGCCATGTAATATACACGCGAAAAATCCCCCGCAAAAACTACGTCAAAAAAGACCGCATCAACGGTCTTCGACATTCGACCGACACAAAAGTCACCGTGAGGGGCAGCGATGGCTACCCTCGCGTGCGACAGTCCGTGCAAAAGTCGCCTAAGGGTGCAGCCGGACTAGCACAACAAGTGCGCAAATTCGAAGTCTTTTCAAAAAGACTATCCGTGCAAAAGTCGCCTAAGGGTGCAGCCAGACTAGCACAACAAGTGCGCAAATTCGAAGTCTTCTCAAAAAGACTATCCGTGCAAAAGTCGCCTAAGGGTGCAGCCAGACTAGCACAACAAGTGCGTAAATTCGAGGTCTTCTCAAAAAGACTATCCGTGCAAAAGTCGCCTAAGGGTGCAGCCGGACTAGCACAACAAGTGTGTGAATCGAAGTCTTCTCCACAAGACAATCCGCGCAAAAGTCGCCTAAGGGTGCAGCCGGACTAGCATAACGAGAGTAAAAATCGAAGGCGCATTACATCAGTCCGAAAGTCTACAGGCGCAGCCGGACCGACACAATAATATACTAGACCGGGTGCGCAACACCTTACGAACACACCCAGATGCGCGAAGGCAGTCAACCTTATCATACAAACTACAGTTACACGCGTTCAGCGAGGGCATCACACCTTACATAGGTTCAACCTTCGGAATGATCCCCATCTCCCTATAGTTAAATAGCATTATCCTCAGCTCCTCACCCTCAAAAAGCCTTCGCAACTCACCCTCACCCATACTCGCCCCAACCGGCGAGGACAACAATTCCTGCCTACCAGCCCTGCCCACACGAAGACGACCACCATCAAACCCGCCCACTCTACGCTTCGCCACCGCCCTTCGCCGCCTACGCCCAACACTCGGACCAGGCAAAATTTCAGCATCCGTAACACGCGGAGAAGCCTCTGCCTCAGCCACATCCAAGGCCGCAAAATAATCTAAGCCTTCATCCGAAGACTCTTCCGTCCACAAAACCGAACTCCCAGAGTCGTCAAACTCAGAAAACTTAGACGTAGACCCATCCGATTCATTTCCAGCGACCACGGTCGAAGCCGCCACAAAATTAGCAGTACCGGTTGCATGCGCAGGCCCAAAATCCTGAACCTGCGCAGCAACCAAGGTTCAGTAACACAGACAAAATTCCCTAACTACCCCATACACACTAAGCCACCTGCAAAGACCCAGCAGCCGCGATGGAATCTTCCGCCGCTGGCTCCGTCGCCGCCTTCGGGGCATCCTCCGCCATCGGTACGGTGGCGGCCGGCGAGCCTCCACCAGACACAGTAGACGCAGGAGCAGTGTGGGAGCCTTCACCGGTTTCCGGGGGCGGCGCTGGGTAGACCTCAGCCTCGGCCATCACCGGGTCGGCCTCCGCTTCGGGCAGCGCGCTGTTCAGACGCCCGAAGTCCTCCACCTCCTCAGCACGCGCCATCTGCAGCGCAGCACACCGATTCAGCACACCAGCGCACACCCACATTCCACAACACAAAACGAAACACAAACTTTACCTGATCCCTTGCCCGGTCAGCCCGTTCCCTAACCGCCTCCCGACCGTGGGGGCCCCACATCCGGTCGAAGAGGGCCCCCCAGCGTCCTTCACCACAGGGTCTTCGACCTTAAAAATATCACGCCCAAAATCTTCATCGGATCGGTCGAAGACCTCATAGTGACTGCACCCTTCGCGGGACAGCGCGTTCATAGCCCCCTCGCAGGTGACGAGGGAGGCATACGACATGAAGCCCGCCACGATGGTCGGGAGCGCTTGCAACTCCTCTTGCAGGCATTCGAGGCACCGAAGGCCCGCCTCTCGGTCGGGCACCTCGAAGTCAGCAGTCTGCGCACCCAGCTCGCGGTACGAGTCCATGAGCTGTTTGCGCGTCCGCTCAACCTCCACGCGAGTAGAAGCCTCGGCCCTGTCCACGCGGGCGTGCAGAGCGTTGAACCGTGCCTCCCACTCCCCAGCGCGCTGGCTGGCGAGACTCTCCTCCGCCCTCGCCAATTTGGCCTCCGCCTGCGCCGTCTGTGCCTTGGTGATGGCCTGATTGGCCTCCTTCCTTTCCTCCACCAGCTGGCGCCGGAGGTCAGTCCTCTCGCTCTCCAGGGCGGCCACCTTTTTCGCCAGCCGGCGGTTTTTGCTCTCCGCAGCCGATTTTTCCCGGACGGCGTCCGCGTGCTGCGCCCGAAGTCTCTCAACTTCGGCATCCACGCCCACCGTAAGGGCGCCCGACGCCACGCGGTCAGCGAAGTCGGCCGCCTAACAGACGCGCATCAGTACACAATCACCATGAAAGCGGCCCACAACGAGGCCTGCCTCAACTTACTTGATTCAGCTGCAGTGACGCTCCCCGCAGCCGGTGGGACACAGTGCCCGCTTCATCCTTGACGGCAGTGGCCGCCGACACCTCGTCGCCAGCGCTGAAAGCGCCACCCTTCACCCCAAAAACTGCGGCAGACACCGTGGCCGCCACCACAGGCGATACGGCAATAAGTTGCCCTTCGCCCGACCCTGCAACATATCACCGGTCAAAAAAAAAACTTACCGGCGAGATAGTCGTCCACGCAAATGTCTGTGCCGAAGTCGGCAAGACGCTTCCCCAGCGAAGGCAGCTCCTGGACCTTCGCAGCTCCCTCCGGGGCGGACTTGGTCCCGCCAGCGCTGGCCGCCTTCGCGCTCTCTGGCAACTTGCCAGATCCAGGCGCGGCCGCCTTCGCAGCCAGCGAAGGCTGGCTACCGCCGGGGACGGCAGCCTTCGTGCCCCCCCCCCCCCCCCCGCGCCCTCTTCGGCCTGGCCTCAGGGAGCCGGACGACCGCCCGGCGTTTCTGCGCAGCCTCCTGCCGATCCTTGTTCATCGCTGCCGACACAACAGCAGCAATATTCCATCCGTAAGGGAAAATCTTCAATCCACGAGCTATACGAGACGTAGACATGTCTTCGCCCTCTGCCCAGGGGATCAGAAGATTCTTTGGCCACCGACCCCCGGTAACCTCCAGCATTCGCGCCGAAGACTCCCGGAGCTCGTGCGAAGACATCCTCCCCCCGGGGGCCGCGCATGTCTCCATCAACTCCACAACAAAATTATCAGACACCCTCTTTTTTCCCACCACAGTACCTAATTTTCTCTTCTTAATCACCGGGGCGGCCTCCTGTGATGGCCCTTCCTCGGCACCGCCCATCGGTTTCTTCCCGCGGCGGTCGGCGGCGTCTTCCCCGAGGTAACCGCCGTAAGGCAAGCGGTTCAACTCGAAGACCCGATTCAACCTGTCGTTGGCCCCGCGGATACCCCAGCTCCGCAGACCCTCCGTCTTCGGCACGTACCTCCCCACAATCCTCGCCACGCCGTCCTCCGCTTCACGCACGAATGCGGCGGGATCTCGGCCCTGCAGATCCAGTGCGAAGGCAGGACTCCGCACTAACATCCCGCCACGGGAGGGCATATGGCGAGGGCACACTTCGCCCAGTGCCCAGCCATGCGCCAAGGGCCATACCCCATACCCGACAAATTCCTCAACGAGGTCGCGCCCGCTAATCATGCGGGCCGCACACCGAAGGGCCCCCTCGTTTTCATCCTCCTCCACTACCTCAAACTGCGGATACGCCGCGTAACAATGCGAACACATAACGGCCACAGGAAGCCCTGGTTGGCCTTCGACTGTGCCTTCGGCAACGTAGAACCAAAATTCCCACCAGTTGCCCCACTTATTGCGGGCGCAGGGAACCAACTCCACGACTTCCATCGAAGTCTTGCCGGTCTTCGGCATAAATGTGCAAGATCCAAATTGAGCAATCTTATTTGAGAGCACCTAGAGGGGGGTGAATAGGTGATCCTGTAACACTTGAAACTTAAGCCACAAACACTTGGTTAAGTGTTAGCACAATAATCGCCAAGTGGCTAGAGAGGAGTCTCAACAAAACACAATAACCACAAAGATATCAATCACAGAGATGGCACGATGGTTATCCCGTGGTTCGGCCAAGACCAACGCTTTCCTACTCCACGTTGTGGCGTCCCAACGGACGAGGGTTGCAATCAACCCCTCTCAAGCGGTCCAAAGACCCACTTGAATACCACGGTGTTTTGCTTGCTTTTCTTAATCCCGTTTGCGAGGAATCTCCACAACTTGGAGCCTCTCGCCCTTACACTTGAAGTTCACAAAGAAGCGCGGAGCAAGGGAGGGATTAGCAACTCACACAAGACACTAAGATCACAGCAAATACACACACACAAGACCCAGACTTAAGCTCAAAAGACTAGCACACTAGAACGGAGCTCAAATCACTAGAATGTCGAACAAGTGCGCAAGAATGGAGTGTGAGTGATCAAGAGTGCTCAAGGAATGCTTGGTATACTCCTCCATGTGCCTAGGGGTCCCTTTTATAGCCGCAAGGCAGCTAGGAGCCGTTGAGAGCAATCCTGGAAGGCAGATCTTGCCTTCTGTCGACTGGCGCACCGGACAGTCCGGTGCACCACCGGACACTGTCCGGTGTAGATATCCTTCCTTATTTGGCGAAGCCGACCGTTGGAGTCTGAGAGCCGTTGGCGCACCGGACACTGTCCGGTGCACACCGGACAGTCCGGTGCACCAATGTGACCGTTGGCTCGGCCACGCGTCACGCGCGGAATCCTCGGCCGACCGTTGCCCCGGCTGACTGTTGACTCACCGGACAGTCCGGTGCATCACCTGACAGACCGGTGAATTTTAGCCGTATGCCATTAATCATCTCCCGAGAGCGACGAGTTCGCCTGTGAACGGCTCACCAGACAGTCCGGTGCATCACCGGACAGACTGGTGAATTTTAGCCGTACACCGCCGTCGAAGTCCCGAGAGCAGCCTGTTCGCCAGAGCCAGCCTGGCGCACCGAACACTGTCCGGTGCACCACCGGACAGTCCGGTGCACCCAGACTGAGCAAACTTTGGCTGAACAAAGCCATCTCATTTCCAATTCAATCTTTCCTGTTTCCAGCACTTAGACACAATACATTAGTCCATAAAACAATGTACTAAGTCTAGAAACATACCTTTTGACTTGATTTGCACTTTGTTCACCACATTGCATAGATCAACACAAAAGCACTTGCGTTGGCACTCAATCACCAAAATACTTAGAAATGGCCCAAGGGCACATTTCCCTTTCAATCTCCCCCTTTTTGGTGATTTATGCCAACACAACATACAGCAACTAGAACAAGTGCAATATCAATGCAAATGAAAACCAAAAGTTGTTTTGAATCAATTTTGGCATATATGGATCACTCTTTGCCACCACTTGGTTTGTTTTTGCAAATTAAACTCAAATTCCTATCTCTAAGTCAAATCCACTTGTAGAGACATAAAGAGAGGTATTCCAAAGGAAATTGATCAAGGATTTCAAAAACTCCCCCTTTTCCCATAATCAACACTTCTCCCCACAAGAGGCCAACTTTTGACAAAAGAGACAATAAAAGAGTTTTGACAAACCAAAAGCTCTAATCTACTATTTTCAAAATTTCTCAAGTGGTAGCTGATCCATCTATTGCTTTGGCCTTTATTTTCTCCCCCTTTGGCATCAAGCACCAAAACGGGATCAATCTTGGCCCTTTAACCCCATTGCCTCACCAAAATCTTCAAATAAGAATACAAAGGCAATGAGATGAACTTGGAATAAGTTACCCTCTCATCGGAGTGCAGTGGAAGTCTTTCATGGTCCAAGTCCACCTTTTCCCTTTCAAACCTCCTTTGAGACTAAAACAAGCAAACTCAAGCACACGGTTAGTCTCTAAGGGTCAAGTTGTAGCACAGCTCCCCCTAAATATGTGCATCACTTGCAAAAAGGACTTGTGAGGTCCAGGGAGTGTTTGTACAACTTGAGCACCACAAGTAAGCAACAAAATGCATAAGGAACATGATCAAAGGTATAAACACATGTATGCTATAAATCAATCCAAGTTCCGCGAATCTAGGACATTTAGCTCACTACGCAGCCTGCAAAAGGTCTTCTCATCTAAAGGCTTGGTAAAGATATCGGCTAGCTGGTTCTCAGTGCTAACATAAAACACTTCGATATCTCCCTTTTGCTGGCGGTCTCTCAAAAAGTGATGCCGGATGTCAATGTGCTTTGTGTGGCTGTGCTCAACAGGATTTTCCGCTATTCGGATAGCACTCTCATTGTCACATAGGAGTGGGAGGGACTTTGCTCAGATTGTAGCCAAAGTCCCGGAGGGTTTGCCTCATCCAAAGTAGTTGCGCACAACACTATCCTGCGGCAACGTACTCGGCCTCAGCGGTGGATAGGGCAAAGGAAGTTTGTTTCTTAGAGTTCCACGACACCAGGGACCTTCCTAAGAATTGGCACGTCCCCGATGTACTTTTCCTATCGACCTTACATCCAGCATAGTCGGAATCTGAATATCCAATCAAGTCAAAGTTAGACCCCTTTGGATAACAGATCCCGAAGCAAGGCGTAGCGACTAAATATCTAAGAATTCGCTTCACGGCCACTAAGTGACACTCCCTTGGATCGGATTGAAATCTAGCACACATGCATACGCTAAGCATAATATCCGGTCTACTAGCACACAAATAAAGTAAAGACCCTATCATAGACCGGTATGCCTTTTGATCAACGGACTTACCTCCTTTGTTGAGGTCGGTGTGTCCGTCGGTTCCCATCGGTGTCTTTGTGGGCTTGGCGTCCTTCATCCCAAACCGCTTTAGCAAGTCTTGTGTGTACTTCATTTGAGAGATGAAGGTATCATCCTTGAGTTGCTTCACTTGGAACCCAAGGAAGTAGTTCAACTCGCCCATCATCGACATCTCAAATTTCTGCGTCATTACCCTGCTAAACTCTTCACAAGACTTTTGATTAGTAGAACCAAATATTATGTCATCGACATAAATTTGGCACACAAAAAGATCACCATCGCAAGTCTTAGTAAAAAGAGTTGGATCGGCTTTCCCAACCTTGAAAGCATTAGCAATTAGAAAGTCTCTAAGGCATTCATACCATACTCTTGGGGCTTGCTTAAGTCCATAGAGCGCCTTAGAGAGCTTACACACGTGGTCGGGGTACCGTTCATCCTCGAAGCCAGGGGGTTGCTCCACGTACACCTCCTCCTTGATCGGCCCGTTGAGGAAAGCGCTCTTCATATCCATTTGGTACAACCTGAAAGAATGGTGAGCGGCATATGCTAGCAAAATATGAATTGATTATAGCCTAGCCACAGGAGCAAAAGTCTCCTCAAAGTCCAAACCTGCGACTTGGGCATAACCTTTTGCCACAAGTCGAGCCTTGTTCCTTGTCACCAACCCGTGCTCATCCTGTTTGTTGCGGAACACCCACTTGGTTCCCACAACATTTTGCTTGGGACGAGGCACCAGTGTCCAAACTTCATTGCGCTTGAAGTTGTTGAGTTCCTCCTGCATGGCCAACACCCAGTCCGGATCTAGCAGGGCCTCTTCTACCCTGAAAGGCTCAATAGAAGAGACAAAGGAGTAATGCTCACAAAAATTAACTAATCTTGAACGAGTAGTTACTCCCTTGCTAATATCACCCAAAATTTGGTCGACGGGATGATTCCTTTGAATCATCGCTCGAACTTGGGTTGGAGGTGCCTGAGGTGCTTCTTCCTCTTCAACTTGAACATCCTGTGCTCCCCCTTGATCATGCGCCTCCACTTGAGGTACCTGTTCTTCATCTTGGGTTGGGGGATGCACCATAGTTGAGGAAGAAGGTTGATCTTGCTCCAATTGTTCCTGTGGTCGCACATCTCCAATCGCCATGGTGCGTATCGCGGCCGTTGGAACGTCTTCTTCATCTACATCATCAAGATCAACAACTTGCTCTCTTGGAGAGCCGTTAGTCTCATCAAATACAACGTCGCTAGAGACTTCAACCAAACCCGATGATTTGTTGAAGACCCTATACGCCTTTGTATTTGAGTCATAACCTAATAAAAACCCTTCTACAGCTTTGGGAGCAAATTTAGAAGCTCTACCTTTCTTCACAAGAATATAACACTTGCTCCCAAATACACGAAAATAAGACACATTGGGTTTGTTACCAGTTAGCAGCTCATATGAAGTCTTCTTGAGGAGGCGGTGAAGATAGACCCTATTGATGGCGTGGCAAGCCGTGTTCACGGCTTCCGACCAAAAACGCTTGGGGGTCTTGAACTCTCCAAGCATAGTCCTCGCCATATCGATGAGCGTCCTGTTCTTCCTCTCTACCACACCATTTTGCTGAGGTGTGTAGGGAGCGGAGAACTCGTGCTTGATCCCCTCCTCCTCAAGGAACTCCTTTACTTGAAGATTCTTGAATTCGGACCCGTTGTCGCTCCTTATCTTCTTCACCTTGAGCTCAAACTCATTTTGAGCTCTCCTGAGGAAGCGCTTGAGGGTCCCTTGGGTTTCAGATTTATCCTGCAAAAAGAATACCCAAGTGAAGCGAGAAAAATCATCAACTATAACAAGACCATACTTACTTCCTCCTATACTTAGATAGGCGACGGGTCCGAAGAGGTCCATATGAAGCATCTCCAAGGGTCTTGATGTGGTCATCACATTTTTGGTGTGATGAGAGCCTCCCACCTGTTTCCCTGCTTGACAAGCTGCACAAGGTCTATCTTTTTCGAAATGTACATTAGTTAGACCTATCACGTGTTCTCCCTTTAGAAGCTTGTGGAGGTTCTTCATCCCCACATGTGCTAAGCGGCGATGCCACAGCCAGCCCATGCAAGTCTTAGCAATTAAGAATGCATCTAGACCGGCTTCTTCTTTTGCAAAATCAACCAAATAAAGTTTGCCGTCTAGTACACCCTTAAAAGTTAGTGAACCATCACATCTTCTAAAGACAGACACATCTACATTTGTGAAAAGGCAATTATATCCCATTTTGCATAATTGACTAACAGATCACAAATTATATCCAAGCGACTCAACTAAAAACACATTAGAAATAGAGTGCTCAGATGAAATAGCAATTTTACCTAACCCTTTTACCTTGCCTTGGTTCCCATCACCGAATATTATTGAATCTTGGGGATCCTTGTTTTTGACGTAGGAAGAGAACATCCTCTTTTCCCCCGTCATGTGGTTTGTGCATCTGCTGTCGATAATCCAGCTTGAACCCCCGGATGCATAAACCTGCAAGGCAAATTTAGGCTTGGGTCTTAGGTACCCAACTCTTGTTGGGTCCTATAAGGTTAGTCAAAATTGTCTTAGGGACCCAAATGCAAGTTTTATCTCCCTTGCATCTTGCCCCTAACTTCCTAGCAATCACCTTCTTATTCTTCCTATAAATGGCAAAAGAAGCATTGCAAGCATGATATATTGTAGAAGGTTCACTAACTTTCCTAGGAACATTAACAACATTTCTCCTAGGCATATTATGAACAACATTTCTCTTACCAACATTTCTATCATGCACATAGGAAGAACTAGAAGCAAACATGGCATGAGAATCAAAAGCATCATATGCATTACTACTCCTATAAGTATTTCTAGATTGTCTCCTATTATGGTACATAAAAGCATGGTTCTTTTGCACACTACTAGCCATAGGGGCCTTCCCTTTCTCCTTGGCGGAGATGGGAGCCTTATGGCTTGTTAAGTTCTTGACTTCCCTCTTGAAGCCAAGACCATCCTTAATTGAGGGGTGTCTACCAATTGTGTAGGCATCCCTTGCAAATTTTAGTTTGTCAAATTCACTCTTGCTAGTCTTAAGTTGGGCATTAAGACTAGCTACTTCATCATTTAATTTAGAAATGCACTCTAGGTGTTCACTACAAGTATCAACATTAAGATCTTTACACCTAGTGCAAACATGTTCTACACAAGAGTTAGATTTACTAGCTACTTCTAGTTTAGCATTTAAATCATTATTAACACCTTTTAAAGTAGCAATGGTTTCATGACAAGTAGATAGTTCATAAGAAAGCATTTCATTTCTTTTAACTTCTAAAGCATGAGCTTTTTGTGCCTCTACAAATTTATCATGTTCTTCATACAACAAATCCTCTTGCTTTTCTAAAAGTCTATCCTTTTCATTCAAGGCATCAATTAACTCATTAATTTTGCCAATTTTAATTCTATCCAAACCTTTAAATAAACTAGAATAGTCTATCTCATCGTCATCACTAGAATCATCACTTGAAGAAGCATAAGTGGTATCCTGAGTACATACCTTCTTCTCCTTCGCCATGAGGCATGTGTGATGCTCGTTGGGGAAGAGGGATGACTTGTTGAAGGCAGTGGCGGTGAGTCCTTCATTGTCGGAGTCGGAGGAGGAGCAATCCGAATCCCACTCCTTTCCGATATGTGCCTCGCCCTTGGCCTTCTTGTAATTCTTCTTCTTTTCCCTCTTGTTTCCTTTTTCCTGGTCACTATCATTATCGGGACAATTAGCAATAAAATGACCAAGCTTACCACATTTGAAGCATGAGCGCTTCCCCTTTGACTTGGTCTTGCTTGGCTGTCCCTTGCGACCTTTAAGCGCCGTCTTAAAGCGCTTGATGATGAGGGCCATCTCTTCATCATTGAGCCCTGCCGCCTCAACTTGCGCCACCTTGCTAGGTAACGCCTCCTTGCTTCTCGTTGCCTTGAGAGCAACGGGTTGAGGCTCATTGATTGGACCATTCAGTGCGTCGTCCACGTACCTCGCCTCCTTGATCATCATTCGCCCGCTTACGAATTTTCCAAGGACTTCTTCGGGCGACATTTTGGTGTACCTGGGATTCTCACGAATATTATTCACCAAATGTGGATCAAGAACGGTAAAGGACCTTAGCATTAGTCGGACGACATCGTGGTCCGTCCATCGCGTGCTTCCGTAGCTCCTTATTTTGTTGATAAGGGTCTTGAGCCGGTTGTATGTTTGGGTTGGCTCCTTGCCCCTTATCATCGTGAATCGTCCAAGCTCGCCCTCCACCAACTCCATCTTGGTGAGCAAGGTGACGTCGTTCCCCTCATGAGAGATCTTGAGGGTGTCCCAGATCTGCTTGGCATTGTCCAAGCCGCTCACTTTATGGTACTCGTCCCTGCACAAGGAGGCTAACAACACAGTAGTAGCTTGTGCATTTCTATGAATCTGTTCATTAATAAAAATAGGACTATCCGAGCTATCAAACTTCATTCCATTCTCAACAATCTCCCATATGCTTGGACGGAGAGAGAACAGGTGACTACGCATTTTGTGGCTCCAAAATCCGTAGTCCTCCCCATCAAAGTGTGGAGGCTTGCCGAGAGGAATGGAGAGCAAATGTGAATTTGAACTTTGAGGAATACGCGAATAATCGAAAGAAAAGTTTGAGTTAACCATCTTTCGTTTGTCGTAGTCATTGTCGTCGTTGTCCTTATGGGAAGAAGTGGACTCATCACTGTCGTCGTAGTAGACGATCTCCTTGATGCGTCTCGTCTTCTTCTTCTTTCCATCTTTGCGTCTGTGGCCCGAGCCCGAGTCGGTAGGCTTGTCATCCTTAGGCTCGTTGATGAAGGACTCCTTCTCTTTATCGTTGATCACGATTCCCTTCCCCTTAGGATCCATCTCTTCGGGCGATTAGTCCCTTCGTGAAGAGAACGGCTCTGATACCAATTGAGAGCACCTAGAGGGGGGTGAATAGGTGATCCTGTAACACTTGAAACTTAAGCCACAAACACTTGGTTAAGTGTTAGCACAATAATCGCCAAGTGGCTAGAGAGGAGTCTCAACAAAACACAATAACCACAAAGATATCAATCACAGAGATGGCACGGTGGTTATCTCGTGGTTCGGCCAAGACCAACGCTTGCCTACTCCACGTTGTGGCGTCCCAACGGACGAGGGTTGCAATCAACCCCTCTCAAGCGGTCCAAAGACCCACTTGAATACCACGGTGTTTTGCTTGCTTTTCTTAATCCCGTTTGCGAGGAATCTCCACAACTTGGAGCCTCTCGCCCTTACACTTGAAGTTCACAAAGAAGCGCGGAGCAAGGGAGGGATTAGCAACTCACACAAGACACTAAGATCACAGCAAATACACACACACAAGACCCAGACTTAAGCTCAAAAGACTAGCACACTAGAACGGAGCTCAAATCACTAGAATGTCGAACAAGTGCGCAAGAATGGAGTGTGAGTGATCAAGAGTGCTCAAGGAATGCTTGGTATACTCCTCCATGCAGCTAGGGGTCCCTTTTATAGCCCCAAGGCAGCTAGGAGCCGTTGAGAGCAATCCTGGAAGGCAGATCTTGCCTTCTGTTGACTAGCGCACCGGACAGTCCGGTGCACCACCGGACACTGTCCGGTGCAGATATCCTTCCTTATTTGGCGAAGCCGACCGTTGGAGTCTGAGAGCCGTTGGCGCACCGGACACTGTCCGGTGCACCAATGTGACCGTTGGCTCGGCCACGCGTCACGCGCAAAATCCTCGGCCGACCATTGCCCCGGCTGACTGTTGACTCACCGGACAGTCCGGTGCATCACCGGACAGACCAGTGAATTTTAGCTGTACGCCGTTAATCATCTCCCGAGAGCGACGAGTTCGCCTGTGAACGGCTCACCGGACAGTTGGTGCACCACCGGACAGACCGGTGAATTTTAGCCGTACACCGTCGTCGAAGTCCCGAGAGCAGCCTGTTCGCCAGAGCCAGCCTGGCGCACCGGACACTGTCTGGTGCGCCACCGGACACTGTCCAGTGCGCCACCGGACACTGTCCGGTGCACCACCGGACAGTCCGGTGCACCCAGACTGAGCAAACTTTGGCTGAACAAAGCCATCTCATTTCCAATTCAATCTTTCCTGTTTCCAGCACTTAGACACAATACATTAGTCCATAAAACAATGTACTAAGTCTAGAAACATACCTTTTGACTTGATTTGCACTTTGTTCACCACATTGCATAGATCAACACAAAAGCACTTGCGTTGGCACTCAATCACCAAAATACTTAGAAATGGCCCAAGGGCACATTTCCCTTTCATTATTTCCAATTTTCCTTTTCTGCCAATGCAGACAATAGTGCTTCGCGAAGACTTCGACCGATGGCTGCCCGCCGTACGAAGTCGTCGCCCAGACATACTTTGCCAAGGCCACCACGGCATTTGGTGTTAACTGGTGGACTTGGACTTCGAATTTGCGTAGAACTTCTCCAACAAATCGATGCGCGGGCAGACGAAGGCCAGCGGCGAAGAAAGCCTCGAAGACGACCAGCTCGCCTTCCGGCTCAGGGATCTCCTCCGCCCCCGGCACACGCGCCACTCCGCCGCCAAAATACCCAAGCTGTTGCATGTCATGCACGCGGACCGAGGACATCCGCGACATGCCGAATTCCACTGTGTCGCCAGGACGCAACTCCTCCGCCGCCATATTGCTCAGCGTCTCCTCGGACGATTCGCCGTCCGGCGGCATATCAGCAGCAGAAGAGGAAGAGGACGGCATGGCTACATACCATCGATGGCGGCGAGCGGTCTGCTTGACACGGGCCAGATCTCCGGCAAGCAGGAGCAAGGAGGGCAGACGAGCGAGCGGGCGGTTTGAAAAGGAGGTTAGGGTTTTCGCGGCGCGCATAGAGATAAAGTTCAAAAGGCGCCGTCTCCCGCCCCCTTTTATACACAGGGCGCGACGCTTCGGGAAACCCGCAATCCAACAGTGCGGTGTCAATCAACGGTCATGTCAAAAACCCCCGAGGAACCACTTCGAGCGAGGGTAGCGTCTCCACCATCTAGCGACGTCTTCGGCACCAGATGACTTGGTCGAACTGGTCCCTCGGAGGGCAAATGTTGGGGCGAAGGCGTAGACGCTACCCTCCGCTCGATGCCTTCGCCAGTCTCGCTGCACCAACGGACACGACGACTGACGGACTGCACCCTTCGTCCGACGCAACTAAAGGACGAAGACCCATGGCGAGGCCGCTCCGTCCCGCGGGGTCGCCCAGCGTGAGATCCCACGTACAATCCGGCCCGTCATAACTGGCCCCGCGCCGTTGTTGCGCATTACAGGCCTAAATTGTAAAGGTTTTTCCATTATTACAGTCTGTAACCCTGCTTTAATGGGAATATTCCGGGAGAACCTGGGCTCCTGAGGGCACATGCGTCCTTAATCCTTGACGCTGGGCACTCAGGCACCTATAAATACCCCTGAAAAGTGCCCTTGAGGGGCTAGGTTAACAGAGCTATTGCCATCTCGAGTTGTAGCCCCGTTTACACCACTTTTACTCCCCAGTTGGATCAACTCGCTCAGGAGAGCAAGTTCCAACAGAAGCGCTCTTGGGCGAGGATTTGAGGATACAGGTACCGAACTTGTCAAGTGATTATGTGCATCTACACGGTTGTCCAAAGTCTGTTGGACAAGGACAACTGTAGATGGGCCTAATAACTTGGGAGGTTCCGTCACAGCTGGTATCGGAGCGAAGCCTATCTCTTCAGATATTATGAAGCACTTCAAAACGAATTTTCAAATACTTATCCAGAAATATTCTTCCATTCTTACCTTGCCACTCTCTGGAAGTTCTTATCTTGTAAGACCAGGTAATAGAGTGCAATATAGAGGAAGTTGGGGATCAACGGAGGTTGATTCCGTAATTATCGAGTTATGCATGCATCATGTTTAAAAATTATACTAATAAATCTTCCCCTCTTATGGAGATATAGCATGTACAAGGAAAACTGCACGCAAATCTACTGGACCTTTGGGCATGCCTCATCATCAGTTAGCCCCTAGACATGAAGGGAGTAGTAGTGGCTCCAACGATCCAATTGGAGACCTGGAAGCTAAAGTGGAGCAACTCCGGTCGGAGCTACATCACCGGAATAGGGCGCGGGAGCAGGATAGCCAGCGTATTGTTGAACTGTTAGCTGAAGTCAGCCGCTTGCGGTTTGAGATCTCGGAGCAGGATTCGACCATTGATTGGGTCGTTAACTCGCGTTCGATCGCTTGGCACCGCGAAGCAAAAGCCCAAGCTCGAGTGGATGAGCTTAGCGCGGCTCTCGATAACCTGCAAGCGTATTGTAATACTTTACATGAAGAAGTCCATGTATTGTATGCTCGACTGCATCCGGACGTGCCTTTCGACGCTGCTGTAATGGAAGCCAGACCCTCGAGGACAACAAATGAAGGACCTGATGGGGAGTTGGACCTTTTTAAGCCCCCTCCTTCTATGAATCTGGCTGACGAGCGATTTCCTGCAGCAGACAGTGAAGCAACAAAAGACGATGAAGACTAGAATAGTATAGTTTAGATGTTATACTTATGTAAAATGAGTAATGTAATTAAGTTGTACGTCGGAGTCTGTATAATTACTACATGTTGGTAATGTAGTATGATGGTATATGTTGGCATGTTATATTTTTGCCAAATGTTTCTTTGCCTCAGATGCCATCACGGACTCGCGCACACGATGGTGCAGGAACTTCCCGTGGTCGGGAAGCTACTTCTAACCCGCCACCAGTACCACCAACGTTGGCCGAGGCTATCGTTGCCTTGATCAATGCCACTACAGATAATACCCGCTTCTTGCGTGAAATGGCAGGTAATCAGTTTCAACAACACGGAGGTAGAGCTCCTCCACAAGGACCTCGTGAAACTACATACCAGGAATTCTCGAAGACTCGTCCCCTGCTCTTTATTAAAGCAGAAGACCCTCTAGAAGCCGATGAGTGGATAAGAGTGATGGAGCAGAAGTTCGGATTGATTCATTGCACGGAAATCTAGAAGACACTATTTGCTGCCCAACAACTGAGAGGACCTGCCAGTACTTGGTGGGCAAATTTTGTAGCAGTTCAACCGGCTGGACATCAGATCACCTGGGAAGAATTCAAGATAGCATTCCACGAACACTATGTTCTAGAAGGAGTGCTTCACATGAAACAAGAGGAGTTCGACTAAAGCAAGGGGGAGATACTGTAATGCAGTATCTCAATAAGTTTAACCATTTGTCCCAGTATACCATCGACCAAGTGAATACTGATCTAAAGAAAAAGAATTGTTTCATGAGGGGACTCAACGATAGGCTTCAGAGGAAAATGGCCACTTGCCTGGACCTTACTTACAGTAGAGCTGTCAGCACTGCGCTGGCAGTAGAAGCCAAGAACACAGGCCATGGAAAATCCAAGGGATTTGGAGGTGACAGGTCTAATCAGGGACCTGAGAAGCGAACCAGGTTGGTGATCCGACCTTTTAATCAGAATCATTCTTCGTCTCGCCCAACCTCCTATCCGTTCAAGCAGCCTGTTTTCATTCGTCCTACCACTGCCCCACTTCCACAAATCAGCCGAGTGCCCCTAGTACTCGTTTCCCCGCTCTCCCTAGTTCTTCTACTGGTTGCTTCAACTGTGGAAAGTCTGGTCAATTTATAAAGGACTGTCCATACCCGAAGCAGAATAAATTCAACACTCAGCAGAACTCTGGGAGCTCCAATCAGGGAAAGGGAAACACAGCTAGTACTTCATCGAGCAAAAATATCAAGAAGACGGGATGAATCTATTATACTCAAGTAGCCACTACACCGGAGGGCGAGCAAGTAATGATGGGTACGCTCCTTGTGGCCAATTACCCAGCAGTTATTCTCTTTGATTCTGGTGCTTCACATACTTTTATAAGCAAGAATTTCGTGGAAAAGCGTTGCATTCCTTGCACGGAATTAAGGGAGGGATTTATATCCATTCACCTAGGGTACAAATATTTACTAAGGAAGTAGCCTTCCATGTGCCAGTAACATTGGCTGAATGGGAATTTCCCACCAACATGATTGTTTTAAAAGGCCAAGACATAGATGTAATTCTGGGCATGAATTGGTTAGCCCAGCATAAACCTATCCTCAACACCGACTTAAGGACCACCAAGTTGAGCCATGATCAGGAAGAAGTTCTCTTGTCCATCCCTGTAGCCATTCCAGCTAAACCATTTGGTCGAGTCTATGAAGCTATCGTGCAAGAAATTCAAGATATTCTAGTGGTGTGTGAATTTCCAAATGTCTTCCCTGAAGATTTGCCTGGATTGCCTCCAGAAAGGGATGTAGAATTTGTGATTGTACTAAAGCCCGGTACAGCTCCTATTTCTAGAAGATCGTACCAGATGCCACCTAATGTATTGATAGAACTCTAGATTCAATTACAAGACCTGCTGGAAAAGGGATTCATTAGGCCTAGTTCATCACCTTGGGGATGTCCCGCAATTTTCATCAAAAAGAAGGATCAAACGCTTCGAATGTGCGTGGACTATAGACCCCTTAATGAGGTCACTATCAAGAACAAGTACCCTCTTCCCCGAATCGATATCTTATTCGATCAACTTACTGGAGCTCAGATATTTTCTAAGATTGACCTCAGATTAGGATATCATCATATCCGTATTCGACTCGAAGATATACCTAAGACCGCATTCACAACGTGGTATGGATTGTTTGAATATTTGGTTATGTCCTTCGGATTGACAAATGCTCCAGCCCACTTCACGTATCTAATGAACTCGGTGTTTATGGCCAAGTTGGATAAATTTGTGGTGGTCTTCATTGATGACATCTTGATTTATTCTAAAAATGAAGAGGAGCATGCTAAGCATTTACGGGTCGTATTAACACGCTTAAGGGAACACCAATTATATGCTAAGTTCAGTAAATGCACGTTTTGGTTGGAGGAAATCCAATTTTTGGGACATGTATTGTCTGCAAATGGGATTACGGTTGACCCTAGCAAAGTCAAGGATATTCTAGAGTGGAAATCGCCAACTACAGTACATCAAGTTTGAAGCTTCCTTGGATTGGTTGGCTATTACCGCAGATTTATTCTAGATTTCTCCAAGATTGTGAAACCAATCACAAGTTTGTTGAGGAATGAGACAAAATTTGACTGGTCCTCAAAGTGCAATGAAGCCTTCGAGCAGCTGAAGGTATTATTGACTACTGCTCCGGTATTGGCTCAACCGGATATAGAGAAGCCTTTTGATGTGTATTGTGACGCATTAGGCAGTGGGCTTGGGTGTGTCCTAATGCAAGAGGGCCGAGTCATAGCCTATGCTTCAAGACAGCTACGCCGGCATGAGGAGCACTATCCAACTCATGACTTGGAGTTAGCTGCAGTAGTTCATGCCCTCAAGATATGGCATCATTATCTGCTAGGAAATACCTGCCACTTATATACCGATCATAAAAGTCTGAAGTATATTTTTACCCAGTCAGAACTAAACATGAGGCAGAGGAGATGGCTTGAGCTGATTAAGGATTATGATTTAGAAATCCACTATAACCCAGGAAAAGCCAATGTGGTGGCAGATGCACTAAGTCGCAAGGCTTCCTGCCATTGTCTTACAATGAGGATCCTTGACACCACACTATGTCAAGAAATGGAAAAGTTAAATCTGGGAATGATACAACATGGAACTCTGACCCAATTAAAGCTTGAGTCGGTTCTTCTGCAAAAGATTATTGATGCCCAAAGAAATGACAAGGGTATGAAACATATTCATGAGAAAATAGAAGCCGACAAATCTAAGTGCTTTAGAAAGGATGATCTAGGGACAGTATGGTTTAATAATCGCATAGTTGTGCCTAAGAATATGGGAGTCCGCCAACAAATTTTGGATGAAGCTCATCTTAGTCGATATTCCATTCAACCTGAAAGTACTAAGTTGTATCAAGACTTAAAACAACACTATTGGTGGGCAAAAATGAAGATTGAGATTGCACGCTATGTGGTAGAATGTGACACCTGTAGACGTGTCAAGGCAGTACATATGAAGACAGCTGGACCATTGCAATCTTTACCCATCCCAACTTGGAAATGGAAGGACATTAGCATGGACTTCATTGTGGGACTACCCAGGATGGCTAAAGGTTTTGATTCTATCTGGGTTATAATTGATCAACTTACAAAAATAGCCCATTTTCTACCGATCAAGACATCCTATCCGATCCTCACCCATGCCTAGATATATATTGCCCGTATTCTCAGTTTGCACGGAATTCCAAAAAAAATTGTGTCAGATCGCGGACCACAATTTGTATCCAAATTCTGGGAAGAACTCCATAAGTCTTTGAGTACTAAGCTGCTCCACAGTTCGGCATATCATCCTCAAATGAGTGGGCAAACTGAGAGAGTAAATCAAATACTTGAAGACATGTTACGAGCATGTGTTTTGGAATTTCCACATAAATGGGATGATTGTCTGCCCTTGGCAGAATTTTCGTATAATAACAGCTATCAAGAGAGCATCAAGATGGCACCGTTTAAAGCACTGTATGGACGACGGTGTCGTACCCCCTTAAATTGGTCTGAACCTAGAGAAAGGTGGTTCTTTAGGCCTGACCTGGTTAAAGAAATAGAAGAAAAAGTCCAGCGGATCATACAAAACTTGAAAGAGGCACAAGCTCGGCAAAAGAATTATGCGGATAAGAGACGTTAGCCTTTAGTTTTTCAAGTTAATGACCATGTGTATCTGAAAGTGTCACCAATGAAGGGTGTGAACTGTTTTGGGGTAAAAGGGAAGTTGGCACCCCCAGTATATTGGCCCGTTCCTTATTCTTGAATGATACAGACCAGTGTCATACCGACTCCAATTGCTAGAAGCATTATCTGCAGTGCACAATGTGTTCCATGTATCTCTATTGAAGAAATGCCTTCGGGTTCTAGATCGAACCATTAATGTAGAGGATGTTGTCTTAGAACCAGAATTGACCTATTCAGAACATCCTATTCGAGTCTTGGACCAGAAGGACAGGATCACCTGAAAAAGGACTCTTAAATTCTATAAGGTACAATGGAACCAACATACTGAAGATGAAGCTACCTGGGAGACTCAAGACTTCTTGGAAAAGAATTTTAAAGGAGAAATAAACCCCCATACCACCCTCTGCCTTGTAAAACAATTAAGGAAATAAAGATGTGACATGTTTCCTTTTCCATTACTTACCCTAGGACCTTAAATCTCGGGACGAGATTCTTTTATGGGGGGAAGCATGTAACACCCCTAGTGTTACTGGTACTAAAACTTGAGCATAACATCATGTGCATTAACATTTCATGTTGATTGTTACATCTAGAATGCATTCACTAGGTAAAATTTTCAAACAAAGTTGTGATGAGGTGGCTTGATGTGTGGTTAACCCTAGGGTAGGGCACTCAACCCTGAATTAATGATAATGGATGAAAGTGGAGCCAAAATAAGCAAAAATCTTAAAAGACATTAGAAATGTTCACAAGGTATCACATTTGATGGATTTTAGTGGCACCAAAACCCTAATGTGCCTAAAACCCTAAAAACAAACCCTAGAAACCCTAATTAAAACCCTAGGGGGGTAGATGTAAATTTTGTGCACTTTTGGACCAAAGTGCAAATACCAAAGTAATAGAACACCACAAATCATGTGTTCTTCACATTTGAGGATTTGCAAGTTAAATAGTGGGATTTGGACTTATTTGCAAAAAGCACCCCATGCACCCCATATGGTAAAGTCTGAATTCAGTTGAATAAGGTCAACTTTGGTGCTCCATATCTCAGAATTCTTGAGGATTTTGCTCTTGGTCAACATAGCAAACTTGTAGAGCTATGTTAGGAGTACAAGTTTTATTAAGTGACTAAGCATTGGTGTTGTATAGAAATTGGAGTAAAATGGACCAAAAGATTGGCTGTCAGTCAAGACAGAAAACTGAATGGTGACTGATAGTGAACACTGAAGAACTTTGGGGTGGATTTGTGCTTAATCCAGTAAGCAAATGACCAGGGTTTCTATAGTTTAATTGTAGCTGGATTATAGGACAAGAACTTTGTTACAGAGAGATTAACGAGTTGCCACATAAAAATCGGAGATTAATGCCCTGCAAATTGCTCTGTCAGACCAACTGAATGGAGTTGTGATTGTACAGTAACTGAAGAAGATCTTAGGTACATTGCACCTTGCCACCGGCGACCCCACGCTTGGATTCGCGCCGACGATGTGATTTGTGCCCGTTGGCGCACGGATAATGCCTCGGGGTGAAAAGATCTTCCCCGTAGATGAGATCGGGAGCTGGCCGTCGTACCCACTTGCCTTATCGCCGGTCCAGATTGCCTCGCCGGAGTTTGCCGCCCGCAATTCGGGTGCCACGTGCCTGTGTGGGTTAACATGTCGTGGTAAACCTGTGTAGCAAGCCCGTCCATCGCCAGGAACCATGCCACGGTGAAAGCCACGAATCACTTGTGCTAGTGATCTCCCCTCTCTCCAGCCGCTAGCACGCCATCGCAAAATTGGACATCACCGCAGATAAAACCTATAAATTACCGCCCCAGTGAGCTCCGCTAGGTAGTCACACATCCAGCACACCTGCCCGTGTCTCGGATTGTCCACCAGAGAGCTCTAATTTAGAGTTGCCCCCAAATCAGTCAAGAACACCACCGTATGTGAGCTCGTCGTGGCTAGCTCTCTACAGGTCCGTTCACGCCCTCCTCGCTCTCGTTTCAATACCCATGTGTGCTGTAGATGCTCATCGGCCCAGCCAATTGAACTAGACCTAGGTAGATCACCGAGAACACCTCGATTTGTCCTCAGTTCGCGCCATCACCGTGCACAGAGAGTTTTTGAGCTTGAACTTCGAAATTGCTTAAGGGATTAGTGTAATTGAGGGTGGAATTAGGTGTCGGCCACACTTGAGCGCTGGCTGTTGCGTTTTTTGGTCGGTACAGGCTCGCCGGAGCCGCTGCTCCGTCGTCCGTGGTCGGGGATCTCAACTTGCGAAGGAATAGAAAGGGAGGGGCCTCGGCGCAATTGTCAGTGACCCGTGTGAATAGTGCGTGGGATTCCTTGCTAGTTATTTGAAAGGCTAAGGTCCTCTGCGCAAAGTATACCGCACGGGCACGTTTTCGCCTGTCGTGGGCCGGCTCGGGCTAGATTGAGTCCATTACTGTTTATGCTTTCTCTTTTTCTTTTTCTGCCAGACATAGGAAATTCATAGAAAATTATGGAAACATGGTAAAAATATGATACCAATTTTGTTGGACTCCTAAATTTCTCTATATAATAAAAATAGTTCCAGGATTTTTAGTCCAAACAAGGAATTATGTGCTATTTAAGAAGGCCACAACCTAGACCTTTGGAATTTTAGAAATTGTTTGATAACCCCAAAAATCACAAAACTTTTTAGGAAATCCTAACATGATACTTAGAACCCTTGGGTGAAATTTGGTATGTTTTGAACATTGTTTGATCCCAAAACCCCAAAACCCTAGTTCCTTAGAATAGAAATCACTAACCCTACTAAGGTGTTAACCTAGAAGACCCTAGTTTTCCCTGATGTACCGTGAAGGAAAGTTGTATTCAAAATACAACTTGATATATCTCTATTATCATTTCATTTTCATAAGCATCACATGAGCATTCATGGTTATATATGGTTATGTATAGAAAACGAGGAAGAAGTAACTGTTGAAGAAGAAGAGACTGCACCACCAATTGAGAATCCACTTGTTGGAAACTGTTTTTATTTTGATATCTGTGGAACATAGCCCGACTCCCCTACAACACAAGGCAAGCCCCGATGCATTTGCCACCTCCTTGCTGTTTTAAAATCTTTATCACTTTGTTTGATGCATTAGGTGATAGGAGTTGTGTGCCAAACTATTGTTGCATTTCCTTCCTTGAAATTGTTTACCACCCCTTGATTACCTGTTTTATTAAAAGGTTTTCTGATTCTTAGTCTTGCTTTAGAAAACAAAAGGTTTTGTTTTAAACCAAAGGTGATGCTTCAAAGGGAAGGGGATGTTTTCAAAAATAAAACTTGATGGTGGATCCATCAAGGCCGTGACAGGTTCAACGTCGAACAATATGTACCTCTGCCAGGCACCAAACTTTGGGTTTAAATGATAAAGCTGAGACCAAGCGGGTGACTTGCACGAAAAGAGAGTCTTGGTGTAGTGTCTCCGTCTGAGTCGATTAAGGACTGTACCGATGTGGGCCTGATGATCGAGGACCTTTTAACTGGTCACATGCCTCATCATGGGTAAGCTTTGCCTTGAGTAGACTAATACTAGAAAGGCCAACACGCAATGGGAGTGGAGAGATGGCTAGAGTAGAGTGTACCCTCTGTGGCAAGAGGCTGGACGGTGGTGTATCTGTGCTCTCAGTTGGCGTGAACCCGGTCTGGTCTTAAGAAACCCGGTGGTGAGTTGACATATGCAAGGGTTAAGTGCTACATATGTCGTGTGATTGGAAATCCTCAGCTGAGTATTAATCGATTTGGATCACCGTTACTTCTCGGACATGAAGACTTGATCACTGACTTACACGTAGCATTCCAGTCAACTAAAAGGGCTTATAAAAGACGGCTAGTATAGGCCAAGTGCTTGAACTAGGGCAGAAAGAACTCTAGTTACAGGTAATGACTTAACATGCTAATAAAACTGGATTTTTAAGGATCCACTATTAGTAAGTATTTTCACAAACAGAGTCTTGATTCTTGATTAAGCCTTACCTTGACTCCCTCAAGCCAGCATATCCTTGAGAGTCTTTTCTTTTGACGGGTAAGACTTGCGAAAGTACACTTCATACTCAGGGTTTTCGAACCCATGTTGTTGTAGGTGAGGGAACAACAGACTTTTGTTGTTTTTGTTCTAAGGTGGTGCCCAAGGAAGAGCCCCAGCAGTGAAGGCGCGATAGGATGTTGGCCTCCCACTTTAAAAACAATATACTTTTGTGCGGGAGGGGTTTTTGCCTCTCAGGTCTGTAATATTAATATTTTATGCACTCATAGTACCCTGGTTTTGTAATAACTATAATACTCTTTCTCTATATTTGAATAAATGTAAATTAAGTTATTGTAATTGCTTTCGCTATTCTTTCCTCCGATGTGATATAATATCTGCGTGACGGGTGAAGCGCTCTTGGGCGAGGATTTGAGGATACAGGTACCGAACTTGTCGAGTGATTATGTGCATCTATAGGGTTGTCCAAATTCCGTTAGACAAGGATAACTGTAGGTGGGCCTAATAACTTGGGAGGTTCCATCACATAGAGGTGGAGGAGTCTACAAATGATTCAATGGTTAATAGCCTAAAAACATGCATCACTTTGTGTGAAAAGCGATAAACGTTTGGCAAAATATTCTCACCATTAAGTTCATGTGGCGCTGAGCAATCATCGGCTCAAAAGCATAGTTAGCACACATCCAATACCTCTGCCAATAAGTGTCTTCTTCCTCGGACTGGCATCCTTCCAAGGATCACCGCAAAAATAAATAGGGACTAGAACACCCCTTGGCAAAGGCAGCGGGTTAGAGGTAGTTCCAGTCAAAAGACCCTTTCGAAAATTCAATATGTATTGTTATAATAACCGCAAATATCATATAATACATTCTACAAAACAATAATATGAATATTACAAATGATTCAAAAACCCTAACCATAATAGTAAAAGAACAATGAATATACAAAAAAGGGGGGAATGGAGTCAGATTACCATGCCACCGAGGACTAATGGATCAAATGCAAGTCCAAGTTAACTATTTTGGGGAATGTTTATCATATGGGAGATGGAAAAAAACTAGATGAAGAAGATTCAAAGAACTGGAGGAGGCAGGAGTGTGGTATTTATATAAAGGAAGTCGACGCCATTACTATTGGCGCCTTGCTCGGCGCCAAGATCCACAATGCCGAGTTAGGCACCAATAGCAATGGCGTCTTCCACTACCCTATCACCAGCCACACGAGGCCATGTCGAAGTCCATGGAGGTGACCTAGGTGCTAGAGCAATTAGCACCAACACAAGAAAGGTTGACACCAATTGCGATAGCACCGACCTTAGGGTCCATTTCCTAAATTCAAACTACAAAGGACATATTTGTGAAAAACCTGAAAAGGACCAAAATATAAGAAAGATGGTAGTTTCATCACAATAGTACTTTGAATCTGTGTCTCTATAAAATAGTATTGCATTCGTTTTGACTTTGGACTCTTCTATTTTAGTAACGAATTGATGTTGGTGGCATTCGGTGCCTTGAAGGATTATAATTTTTATGCTCTTGCCCTCTCCTCTCTCCCATGTCCGGCTCGTTCAAAACCCTCATCGCTTGCCGCTAGATGCTATAGCCCTCGCTGCTGCCGTGATCACCCATGGTCGGCGCCTCGCTCCAACCGGTGCTTGAACCCCATGGTTTAACGTGTGAACCCCTACTCCCACTGGCACAACGCTCGGTCCTACCCCCTGCCCCGCACATGCTCTAAGTTCCGCTCGTCCTCCTACTCCCACTCATGTCCATATCGTCGCCTCCTCCTGCACAACCTCTTCGTCTGCCCCCGAAGCCCCTACATCCAGTATCGTCACGTTCGACCTCTCCCCTACCCACGACAAAATTGGGAATCTAACGATTCTGGTAATGGATGTTAAAATATAGCTCTCTTACGTTTTCACTATTATAGTAGTTCTCTCAACAAAAATCTAATTTGTTGTTGTGGTATTTTTGGAGGTTCAGAGTTGTTAACATGGTCTTGATTTGTCAATTATGGACATGCAACACAGCGCTATAGAGATGAGGAAGATGGTTGGTTATAAGGGTTATAAAGAGTTGAATGAAGAATCATCAAGAATTGAAGAGCTATTAGTGTCAATTGAAAAGCTTATGTTCATGGTTATGGATGAGTCAAATCCACCTAGTTATGACTAGAAGGACAATTGATTTGAAGGTTTAACTATACCATAGTAGGCCACATACGTGGTCAATGGGTCGTGTTGGGCCAGCACGGCCCAAACCGCCATGGGCCGAGACGATTTAGTCAGGGCGAGGCATGGCACAGATAGATGCTGAGTCGTGCCCTGTCCTCTTGTGGATCAAAGTCTAAGCCCAAGCATGGCCCAACTGATTTTAAACATATTGTCAAGGCCATCGTTGTGCTACTGTGTTGGGCATTCTAGGACCCACCTTGTAATAGAGCTCAAAAACAACTTATTTTTCTCTATTTCTGTAGCTCATTTTTACATTTTTGTATTAGAGCTCGAAAATAGCTCAAAAATGGGGGTCATCGATCATCGATGTATATACGGTGGGCTAGATTGGGGCGAGTAAGGTCGGGCCACAAACGGGGCATGTCGGGCTGTGCTCAACCTTATGGGCTATCCATGTCTGACATTAGGCTAAATGGGTTGACAGTAAACGAGCAGTGTCTATGCCACCTGATGGGCATGTTCGCATGCCCAAGCATGACCCATGGTGGGCCTCGGGCTGACCTGGGCATGGTTACTATCGTGACATGCCCGTCCTAGGCCAAAATGGTCGTGCCTCATGATAGTCCATCTAGCTCGATCCATCTAGTCAGCTATAGCAGGCCATGCCACTCTTATAGCCACTTCACCACTCTAGAATTGTGAATCACTAGCAACCGTGTACAACGCCTGAGCCAAGTCACCCACAAGCACTCTAGGTGATCACTGCACTCCAATCTCCATCGAGGTGTCTAAGTGATGTCGACCACCAAGAGTAACAAGCAATAGACTCTCACTTGACCATGACAACCTAATATGAGTGGTGGATGCACATAGTGCCTCTCTTTTCACTAATGAGTTTCCTAATCGTGAGATTATGGCTCAACTAATCACCTCACCATGCAATGGGTCTCCTCAACTCTCACAATGAATGCTCTACTTGTTGGAGGAGGCAAGACAATTAATGGGATAGGTGGGAGGGGGTATAAATACCCAACAACCTGAACTACTTGTTACTATTCCATTCTTATTTTGGGTACACCGGACATGTCAATTGGTGCACACTTGGCATGTCTAGTAGATGTGGTGGTGCACACTTGCATAAAACTAGTGCTAGGAATGAAAGTCCACAAAAAGTTTGGAGAGAAAACCAAATAAAAAACACGCTTAGCCAAAACTTAGGTTTTTGTGTGCACCGAACCTAGCACTAGACTCGGCACACAGAGAGATAGTGTTTATGCACAAATTAGCACAACACACACCGGACTGGTCTGGTGCATCATCGGACCTATCTTTGGACTTGGCACTCCGAGCGGGTGTTTTGTGCACTGTTGTCGAGTGTGCATTTGACTCGGTACTATGTGCCATCGAGCTTGACTCTATACTTGGCACATAAAGAGTGTGTAAGTTCGACCAACTTAGTTGTGCTCACCTAGACGGGTTTGGTGTGCACCTATGGTGCACCAGACCTCTATATTGTAACAACTTCAGAGCTAGCCATTAGGTAACATCACTTAGAGGTCCGGTGGTGCACCTATGGTGCATCGGACCTATTCGGTGCACACAAAATTTGAATGGAACGGTAATGGCTAGTTTTTGGATTGTTGGGTATTTATACCCCCTTCCACAAGTGACATTCAATGTCTTGCTTTCTCTAATAGCCATAACATTCATTAAGAGAGTTTGGGAGACCAATTGCATAATGAGGTGATTAGCAAAACCATAATCCCATGATTAGGAGCCTCATTAGTGCAAAAGAGAGCCACCATTGCATCCACCACTCACATTAGGCTTGTCATGGTCAAGTGAGAGTCTATAGCCTATTACTCTTGGTGATCAGCATCACCTAAACGGCTCGATGATGATTGGAGAGCGATGATCACCCCTATGGACATGTTGGTGGCCCGACTTTGAGTTATACATGTTTGTGAGCTATTCATCATGCTAGAGTGACAAAGAATCAACTCGTAGTGAGCATTTAGTTCATGCGATGACTAAGGGGGAGTTATACCCTTGTGCAGGTGCTCCAACAAGGACTAGTGAAGAGTGCTGAATCTTTGATACCTCAGGAAAAAAATCAGATTCATCTTAACCCTTGCTTTACATTCTACACTTACTTTGAGCATCTATGTTTCAATTAATTTCCATGGTAACTTTGGGTTATTGTAATGTGCTTATCTTGTTGTAATCTTGCTAGAATTGTTGGGTGAAATTGGCTTGACGTTAGGGTTTAATCTTTGCAAGAATTTTTAGAGAAGCCTAATTCACCCCCCTTTGGGCATCGTGATCCTTTCAATTGATAACGAAGCCATGTTGCTCTTTGTTTAGCTTAACTGTTGGAGTTTAAGATGTACGGTGGGGATGGACATCCTCCTATTTTTAGGGTGATGATTTTCCTAACTAAAAAAATTGTATTTCCAAACTATCTGGCATGGAAGGTGCCACTCAATGCACCAGAATCAAATAAGAGGACACCTCATCCTATAAAGTCCCCGTCTAATCTGCAAAGGCCACTGAACGACGATACATCCAGCTCTGTTGCGTGGTATGGCTCCCATATGACCTGTAGAAATGTTGAATAACATGTCATTTTGCAATAAAACAAATAATATTAGTATGCAATGAAATTGTTAAGCACTTCCATTGGATGTCGAGAGTGTGTCTAGCTCGTTGACGTACTCCAAGTACGCTAGCTTCACTCTGCCATAAGGAGTCACATACATAGGTCGTTGACGAGGAGGAACACCATGCAACCACGGGTGAGGAGGGAACTTTTACAGATGGCCCACCAATATGCAAAACCACATCAAGAGCTATAGGAGGTAGGCACACTCGTCGACAAAGGATGAGGTTGAGGTCTGACGAAATGCCTCACAGAGCTTGCGGTAGATACACGATAGAACCAAGTAGTCAAGTGGAGGATCCGTGATGCGCTGTTATTGAGGCAAGGAATCCACGATGTGTTGTCCCCCGTTGCGTCTAGGAAGAGGACACCGGAGAAAAAGTGGAGGATCCATGCTCGACAATAGTACTAAACTGTGTCCTCGTCAGCATCTTAGGGACAACCAACTGATCTAGACCCTAGCAATACAGTCTGCACCACCATCTTCAAGGACAGTTGGGATGTCTCTACCAAGGAATGCCTCAACTCAAGCCCTCCAACTACCCGACTCGCATGAGTCTATGACTGTGTTGCCTTAGATACGCAATCCCAATAAGTTTTGTGCATCCTAGAGGGTGACAGTCATCTCTCCGAAAGGAAGGTGGAAGCTGTGAGTCTCTGGCCTCCACCTACATGAAACAAATAACCAAATAAGTATCACATCTCTTTTGAAGCAGCAAAAAATGATATAAGGATAAAACAATACCTATCAATGAGTGCACTGATAGCCAGCGAGTCGATGGTGGGCAACCCTCGATGAACCTGGTATGAGACAGCGTCTAGGCTTGCTCTCTCGAGGTACGATGTGTACCTCTCATCGTACGTCATGTCCATGAAACCATGGTGAGTTATAGAACATAGAGTGGGAGGGTCCTTGTAACGCCCTAAATTTGGGGGTAGAACTTTTTCATCTTCGATACTCACCAAATTCAGGCGTTACTCTCTTTTGTCTTCCCGTTTCACTCCTTCTTCCCATTTTCAAAGCAGTATAACGACTGATGTCCGTCTCGCGTGTAAACAAAAAAACCTAAGTTGACATCAGTGTTGCATCATGTCGAGGCATATTTCTTTTGTCTGATGTTGTGTTTAATCGCACATCCATCTCGCCTCGGATGATGCAGAAAATCACAGGTAATTGCATTAGTCATGATTTAAAGTCTGCTAAATTCCCTAAACCATCTGATTTTATATGTACATCATGTGCAACGGGAAAGCTAATCTTAAGACCATCTCCTCTTAAGATTCATGCTGAACCACTCAAGTTCCTTGAACAAATTCAAGGTGACATTTGTGGGCCCATACAACCATTATCTGGACCATTCAGATACTTCATGGTATTAATAGACGCATCTACACGATGGTCACACGTGTGCCTTCTATCTACACGTAACCATGCTTTTGCTAAAATCATGACGCAAGTCATTTGATTGAAAGCACATTATCCTGAACATCAAATCCAGAAAATCCGCCTAGATAATGCGGCTAAATTCTCTTCTAGAGCATTCAATGATTATTGTATGGCCTAGGGAATAAACATTGAACATTCTATGCCTTATGTACATACTCAAAATGGTTTAGCTGAATCTCTTATTAAGAGGATCAAACTTATCGCAAGACCTTTACTTCATGAATGCAATTTACCTACTTCTTGTTGGGATCATGTCGTTTTACACGCTGCTGATCTTATTCAACTTCGCCCAATAGCATATCATACCACATCTCTGTCACACCCGGTTTTAGAAGGCAAACCAAATGCGAACCATGTACGTGCTAGGATCAGCAATTCACGTACACAGTAGTTACATAACTAGACATCATCACACGATGCTCAAAAAGTAACATAAAAGAAGGTATAATAGTCGATTACATCATGATGTCTGAGACATCCACATAGTCTTTAACGATTATCAAAGTGCGAAAAAGAAACGTAGATACACACGGCCTTCACAGGCAACCGACTAGGGGTTTGCCGCTAACCCACGCCTAGAACTCATCGTACTCTTAGAACTCCTGGAAGTCCTCCTCCACGACTTCATCTTCTTTTGAGCAGTGGTTGCAACATGGACAACCTGGGGGGTTTGGTGTGTAAAGCAAGGGTGAGTACACATCATACTCAGCAATTGTCCCGTTTGGCTATATTGGACTAGCTTTATGTGGGGTTAAGTCAAGTAGTTGCTTTTAGTTAGTCAGGTTATTATTACTAATAGAAAGCCAGGTTTTAGCATTAACCCAAGTTGTTAATCCCATAGTACCCTTTCCAAACGAAAAGAATACCACTTACCATTACCATAAGAATAATCATAACTATCATCCTTGTCATCACCTGTAAACCAAACATCTCTGATCAAAGTATCTCTAATCAGTGGACCTCCCTTGGCCGCTCATAACCGTGAGCACGGCTGATATATCAGTTTCATAACACTCTGCAGAGGTTGCGCACTTTACCCACAAGTCGTGATTCCCTTTTGCCTTGGGCTGATCAAACCCTTAAACACTACCAAGGTGAACAGGCAGGGTTTCACTACGTAGCATTTACAAAGATTCCCTGAGGCTGTAGCCACCCGTTAGGTTTCCTAAATATACCGCACTCCTCCCCAAGGGGCAAACCACCCATGGCAGAGCGAGCTGCATACACTGAGCCCTATTGATGGCACGACGGTAAAGCGAACTACACCTCAGTTCCTCTAATTATTCAGCTAAGGGCGTCCCATTCCACCCTCATGGTTGCACTGTTTTCCCGGGTGATCATCCAACGAACCAGTCCTTACAGAGAGGCACTCGAGAAACATCTCGAGTCCCCTTAAATGTCACAGTACCATCATCATAATCAAAAGGGAAAATAGCGTATCATAGATAATCTCATCATGTTCATTGATTAATGTGAAGCACTAGAATATAGCTAAACCAAAATAACCCAACCAAAATAGGTAAACAAGGACAAGATAAACCAAAAGCTAGTCAATCCTTAGGTATAAATTGTGTAAATGTGGGGAGTGAATTATAAGAATGAGTAGGACATGGATGGGTCAAGGGACACCTGCCTTCACCAACCAGCTGCTGCTCAGGGTCTTCACCTATAACTCCTTCGGACTCCACCAACTGACCGTTATCTATACGAGTTCAAACATACATTCCATTTAATATAAAATAACAGTACACCATGCAATAAAATATCATAAATAAACATACGCTCGGTACAGGGCTCACACCTACGACTAAGCGAGAAAGAGAGAGTAACGATCGAGGCTATGGTCGAAGAGCGTTACGCGATTATAAATCAAATTACTCGTCTAAACAGAATGGTAATAATTTGGCAAACGCGCTATGCATAGGATAAAGTCATGCTCCGTGTTTAATTATTATAAACATACCAAAGTAAATTTAAAAGGATTGTCGCGCGGCGAAACGTACGACACAACACTTAGACTAAATTGAGAACAAGACGACTCGTCGCGTGACGGAGCGTGCCACGAGACACTTAAATTATTATGAACATAACGCCAAGCGTCGCGCGACGAAGTGCACAATAGCATACGTCATCTAAACTAAATTTAAAATAAAATATTGCGCGACCAGACACGCGACGCCACACATTAAATAACCTGAAATTAAGATGAATCGTCACGTGACGAAGCGTGCGACGCAGCACACTAATAAATGTGAATTTAAATAAATCGTTGTGTGACGAAGCGCGCGACGCAGCACATTAATATAATCTGAAATCAAACTAATTCGCTGCGCGACGAAGCACGCGACACAGCATGTTAATTAAACAAAGTTTAAAATTAATTAAAACCAAAAATCAACCACTGCGCGCGTGGGGCTGCGCGCGCCGGGGGCCACGCGAGCCGCGCCAGGGGCCACACAGCCACGCCGGGGGCAGGGCGGGCGCCGCCGAGGAGGGGCCGAGCGGGGGCGTGAGCGGGGGGCCGCGTCGGGGCCGAGCAGGGGGCACCGCCAGGGGGGCGGGCAGGGGTGTCGCCGGGGCCAAGCGGGGCTGCGCCGGAGGGCGCGAGCGGGGCCACCGCCAGGGGCCGGGCAGGGGCGCCGCCGGGGCCGAGCGAGGCTGCGCCAGGGGGGCGAGCGGGGGCGCGCGCGGGGCCGAGCAGGGGCACACGCGGGGCTGTGCGGGGGCGCGCTAGTGGAGCAGGGGGTGTCGTGCGGGGAAGAAGGAAGGGGAGGGGGAGGGAGAGAGAGAGGGAGAGGGGAGGGGAGCTCACCTTGGGGATCCAAATCTGGCGATAACTGTCACAAATCACCTAGGGCACAACGGGGAAGAGAGAGAGGTGGAGGAGAGGGGGAGGAGGTTGTTGCGCGGGAAAAATCAAATGAGAGAGATAGAGAGGAGGGGGCACGGGCTAGGGCCGGGCCAAGCTGGGTAGCGTCGCGGGTCGAAATCCCACGACACACACAACCACTGATCGGAACCCAATCGCGAATCGAAATCCGAAACAAGATGAGGCAATCACGCGATTAAACACGACATCAGACAAAAGAAATATGCTTCGGCATGATGCAACACCCATGACAACTTAGGTTTTTGTTTACACGCAATACGGACACCAGTCGCTATACTGCTTTGAAACTAGAAGGAGCAAAACGGGAAGACAAAAGAGAGTAACGCCTGAATTTGGTGAGTATTAAAGAAGAAAAATTATACCCCCAAATTCAGGGCGTTACAAACCTATCCCCCTCAAAAGAATCTCGCCCTCGAGATTCAAGGTTGGCCAGCAAAGAGCTCAGGATACTTAGCCATCAGATCATCTTCACGCTCCCAGGTTGCTTCTTCCTCAGAGTGGTGACCCCCATCTGACTTTGCACATTCTGATAGTTTTCCTCCGGGTGACTCTGTCTGCAGTCTCAAGAATCTGCACTGGCTTCTCAATGTAGGTCAAGTCTTCTTAGACTTCCAGACCTTCCACTGGCAACTGCTCTTCTGGCACACGCAGACATTTCTTTAATTGAGACACATGGAAGACAACATGCACTGCTGACAAACCTTCAGGCAGACTAAGTTGATAGGCCACTTCTCCATGCTTTGCGAGAATCTGATACGAACCAACATATCGGGGTGCTAGCTCGCCTTTGACTACGAACCTTCTGACTCCTCTGATAGGCGATACTTTCAAGTAGACAAAGTCTTTGACTTTGAAACTTAGCTCTCTCCTTCTTGTGTCTGTGTAGCTTCGCTGCCTTGATTGTGCTATCTTCAGGTTGTCCCGAACCATCTTGATGTTCTCTTCAGCTTCGAGCAAAATGTCTGGCCCAAACACTTGCTTTTCTCTAGGCTGATCCCATTGCAACGGAGTTCTACAACTCCTTCCATAAAGCGCCTGAAATGGTGACATCTTCACGCTGGCCTGGTAACTGTTGTTATAGGAGAATTCTGCGTAAGGCAATCTCTTGTCCCATCCAGACTAATCTTGCAGCGCACAGGCTCTCAACATATCTTCAAGGATTTGATTAGTTATTTTAGTCTGACCGTTTGTCTGCGGACGATAAGCTGAACTGAAATTCAGATGTGTACCAAAGGCTTCATGCAACTGCTGCTAGAAATGAGAGGTGAACTGTGTTCCTTTGTCTGACACTATCTTCTTTGGCACACCATGAAGACAATCGATCCAGGACATGTACAGCTCCGCCAATACTGCACTGCTGTAGCTAGTCTTGACAGGTATGAAGTGGGCTGACTTGGTTAAGCGGTCCACCACTACCCAAATGGAATCGTAGCCGGCTCGAGTGCGAGGCAATCCGACTATGAAGCCCATCCCGATTTCATCCCATTTCCACTAAGGAATTTGCAATGGCCGCAACAACCCAGCTGGCTTCTGATGCTCTACCTTGATCCTTTGACAACTATCACATACGGCCACATGCTCTGCGATCTCCCTTTTCATTCCTTACCACCAGAATTTCTTCTTCAGATCCTGATACATCTTCTCACTTCCGGGGTGTATGGAATAAGCTGTCTCATGAGCTTCCTTGAGGATCAACTCCCGAATGGACTGGACATTGGGAACGCACAAACGGTCCTTGAACCATACCACACCTTCTGCATCCTCCTGAAAGTCTTTGCCTTTTCCTTCTAAAATCAGTTGCCGGATTTCATTGATCTTCTCATCATTCTTTTGTGCCTCTTTGATTTCCCGCTCTAAGGTGGGTTCTAACTCGACTGTTACTCCACGCATGCTGTTCAGAAATCCGAGACTCAACTTGTCAAACTCTTTGGCCAACTCATAAGGCATCGAATGAGCGACCATCATATTGACTTGACTTTTCCTGCTCAAAGCATCTGCCACTATGTTCGCTTTGCCTGGATGGTAATGAATCTCCAATTCATAGTCTTTGATCAACTCTAACCATCTTCGTTGCCTCATATTTAGCTTCGACTGAGTGAATATGTACTTCAGACTCTTGTGGTCTGTGTAAGCATCACATTTCTGCCCGTACAAATAGTGTCTCCATGTCTTCAATGCATGAACCACTGCTGCCAACTCTAGGTCATGGATTGGGTAATTCTTCTCATGAACCTTTAGCTGTCGGGACGAGTAAGCTACAACTCTTCCCTCTTGCATCAATATGCATCCCAAGCCAGTGTAACAAGCATCGCAATACACTGAGAAGGGCTTGTGCACATCAGGCAAGACTAAGATAGGCTCTATAGTCAACTTCCCTTTTAGTGATTCAAAGGCTTCTTGGCACTTCTGGGTCCACTTGAACTCCACTTTGTTGGCTAGCAAAGCTGTCATAGGTTTCGCAATCTTCGAAAACTCTTCAATGAATCGTCGATAATATCCGGCCATTCCAATGAAGCTCTTGATTCCTCGAGCATCTGTTGGCGCTTTCCAGTTCAGAATGTCTGCCACTTTCTTCAGATCCATAGCCAATCCATCTTTGTTTATTATGTGACCCAAGAATAGGACTTCATTGATCCAGAACTCGCACTTGCTCAACTTTGCATACATCTGGTGCTCTCGCAATCTCTGCAATACCATCTTCAAATGATACACAGGCTCCTCCTCACTTTGAGAATATATAAGAATATCATCAATAAATACCACCACAAACTTGTCAAGATAATCTATGAATACACTGTTCATCAGATTCATGAAAAAGGCTGGTGCATTCGTTAGACCAAAGGACATAACAGTGAACTCATACAACCCATACTTGGTAATGAATGTCGTCTTTTGAATGTCTGAAGGTCGAATCCTGAGCTGGTGATAACCTAACCTTAGATCTATCTTTGAGAACACGCTGGCTCCTCTTAGCTGGTCGAACAGATCTTCTATTCTGGGCAAGGGGTACTTATTCTTGATTGTGACCTCATTCAGAGCTTGATAATCGATGCACATCCTCCTGGTGCCATCTTTCTTCTCCACGAACAGGACAGGGGTGGCCCAAGGCGAGGTGCTTGGCCTGATGTAACCTTTCTCTGAAGCTCATTGATCTGCTTCTTAAGTTCAACCAACTCTTGTCCAGATACCCTGTAAGCTCTTTTAGAAATGGGGGCGGTTCCAGGAAGAAGCTCTATGGAAAACTCAACTTTTCGCTCAGGTGGCATACCTGGTAAATCTTTTGGGAACACCTCCAGAAACTCTGACACAACCTTGATAGTCTCGAGTGAATCTGCCTCCTTGCTATCAATAGCCATCTGATGACAACCTCCTTTCCTTGGCTCAGGTGAGACTAACTCAGCTACCACTTCTTCTCCTAGTGGGGACACCAACTTAATTGTCCTCTTATCACAACTGATAATTGCTTGGTACTTATCTAGCCAATTCATCCCTAGGATGACATCTATTCCCTGAGTACCCATGACTATGAGATTAGTGGGAAACTCTATCCCCCTTATTTCCACACCTACATTCAAGCAAATACTATCGGCTCGAACTTTACCACCGGCTGAATCAATTTGAATGGGTGTTGACATGGTAGTTATTGGAAGATTATGTGCTTCTACCCATGATGCAGTAATAAACGAATGTGTTGCTCCAGTATCAAATAACACTTCTGCAATATGGGAGTCAACTAGAAACATACCTACTATCATGCTAGGTGTCTCCTGGACTGCTTCAGCCTCCAAATGGTTTAGTCTCCCATGGTTGTAGCGCGTCTGGACGCGGTTGCCTACTCCTGGCTGAGACACATTCTACTTCGCTGGCACTAGGGCCTGATTGCTGTTGAGCTGCCTTCTTTGGACAATTCATCACCCAATGGCCTTGCTCTCCACAATGGAAACATGCTCTGCTTCTGTCTTGCACTGGGGCTGCTTGACAGCTCTGGTTGGTTGCTGAGGCATGGAGGCAAGGTGCCTGCTGATTCTACCTCTGGAACTGACTTCCTCCTGACTGATTGTTCTGGCGATTCTGCTGCTAGTGCTGAGGGTACTGCCTCTGAAACTACTGCTGAGGCAGGCGCTGATTCTACTTGAACTGCTGTGGTGAGTTGCCTGAGAAACGAGGGCGATTGCTGCTTCCAGGCGGAGGTCCACCAATCTTGCGCTTGCAATCCTCCATCTCCTTAGCTTCTTCTCTGTCATGATTGCTCTGTCAGTTAGGTGCTGAAAGGTTGGGAAGGTATGATTCATCAGCTGATAATGCAGAGGATCAACTAAGCCTCTCAAGAAACGATACTGCCTCTTGGCATCTGTGTTGACATCTTCAGGAGCATAGTGGGACAGCTGCAGAAACCTGTCTCGGTACTCACTGACAGACATGGGCCCTTGCTTGAGCACCAGGAACTCCTCCTTCTTCACTGTCATCAGACCTGCTGGAACATGATACTGACGGAAATTGTCTCTGAATTCCTCCCAAGTGATAGTGTCACGGTTGGCGTGGGTGGCGAGGTAGGACTCCCACCAAGACTGAGCTGCTCCTCTCAACAAATGGGGACCATACAGAACTTTCTCCCTATCGTCACACTGAGCGGTGTGCAACTCCCGCTCCATGGTACGTAGCCAATCTTCAGCATCCATGGGGTCAACAGAGTGAGCGAACACTGGTGGACGACCTCTCATGAATTCAGCACGCTTGTCTCTAAGCATCTGAGGCATCTGAGGCTGAGGTGGGGGCTGATGCTGCTGCTGCAGAGCGGCCAGAGTCTGACCAATGGCTTGGACTGCCTGAATCTGCATCAAGAACATCTGCTCTATCGTCATCGGGGGCGGTGGGGGCAACTGCTGCTGGGGTGCCTCATCTTGCGGTGCTGCCTACTCCTGCTGAGCACGCCTTCCTCCTCTGCGCATGTTGTCTGACATCTGCAGAATGCAATCACACATCAGAGCTGATCTTGCAAACCTTGCAGCATAAGAAAAGAGTATAGAATTCTTCCACAATACTGAACAGATAAGCATCTTCACTAACTCCGAGCACAGGCCAACACAGCTTCTTAGATAAAAAAGGAAAGTAGAGTGGAAGGGCTTCCCAACTAGATAACTAATTTTATTAACATTAACAAGTAAACCAAAGTGCAGGGGATACCCACACTCTGGCGACAGTCATTACAAAGATCCAAATTCATCATAGTTCATCATGACAAACATAAAAACACAGGATAAGCAAACTACCCTGTCTAACTAAAACTAACTGAGAGTAAGACTAATGCTAAGACTATAACTTCTATTTTTAAGCATTAATTACAAGATCCAATGCTGACGATCTATGGTTCTAAATTTATCTTGGTCCTGTAGTCGGGGTTACCATAAGCATGGTGTCCACGCTGAGGTAAGTGGTACGGGTGCCGAGTCTCGACGGGGGCGGGAGAACCATCCACTAGGTGACGGCGCTCCACGCGCTTAGCCCACAACTGGGCGATCTCAGCACGAGCCCTACTCAGCTCATCTAAGGCATGGTCCAGCTCCATGTTTAGCACGACGGCTAGTTGACTGTGTTGCTCAACCTAAGATTGTCCTCACCGACAGGTGACACAACCATGCCTCCTGTGCTGCCAGATGGATGGCGGGGGTAATACCTCAGGTTAAGACCATCGGCCACCCCACCGAGCACTGAGCAGTAGTGCGAAAGCGCACGCCGTGTGGCATCTTGCATGGCCGCCTCTGCTAAGTCCCACTTAGAGATAGAGTAGTGCTCTGAGCAAACCTCCGCACCCCAGAGACTGTTCTCCGGACGGTGCACCAAGCAAGTCACCTCCCAGCGGTCTGGGTAAACCCCGCGATTGTGCTGGAAGACAACACAGAGATACTCGATAGACCAGGTACGCCGGTCAAGTGTCTGGTGTAGCAAGGTGTTGAGCGCATCGTGGAAGTGACACCCGCGAGCGGCGTCACGAGTGATGGGTCGAGCAACCCATCCCTCCGGCTCCTGTTCCTCTGAAAGGTCGGTGCTGTGGCTCGAGCTGCTGTCGTCACCTCCATCGTCGGGGTCTCCTCCAACAGCTACTCTAGTGGTCAGGACGCCTAGTGGTGGTGTAGGGGGCGCCTCCAGTGGGGGCACAGGAGAGCAGCTCCTCATAGACTCTACCTCCTGCTGAAGCAAGGAAGAAGAGCCCTGCTGCTCCAACTCCTATCGTCTACGCTCCTGTTCCTCGTGCAAGCGGTAGTGCAACCTCTCCAAATGGCTAGACTGACCAGTCACCGGACGACGAAGCGGACACTCCGCAAGGCGAGAAGGCAAGAAAGGAATGACTAACTTCTGTGTAGTGTGTCTAAGATGAGCCATCTACAAAAGACACCATAAGCATAAGAGTGAGAGCAGAGCTAATATGACCAGCAAGTAAACCAAAAAAATTAGGAATTAGAATAAAACCAATTTTTCAGCAAGGTATATAGGTTTGGTCGATATGACCAACTTTTGAAGGGGATACCAAAGTCAAGGTGATAATAGGGGTCTATAATCCTTAGAACGACCATTCTACTCTAGGTTAGCGGTCCTACAGTCAGCACGGCTTTGATACTACCTATGTCACACCCGGTTTTAGAAGGCAAACCGAATGTGAACCATGTACGTGCCAGGATCAGCAATTCACGTACACAGCAGTTACATAACTGGACATCATCACACAGTGCTCAAATAGTAACATAAAAGAAGGTATAATAGTTGATTACATCATGATGTCCGACACATCCACATAGTCTTTAACGATTACCAAAGTGCGGAAAAGAAACGTATATACACACAGCCTTCACAGGCAGCTGACTGGGGTTTGCCGCTAACCCACGTCTAGAACTCATCGTACTCTTGGAACTCCTAGAAGTCCTCCTCCACGACTTCATCTTCTTCTGAGCAGTGGTTCCAACGTGGACAACCTGGGGGGTTTGGTGTGTAAAGCAAGGGTGAGTACACATCAACATACTCAGCAATTGTCCTGTTTGGCTGTAGTGGACTAGCTTTATGTGGGGTTAAGTCAAGCAGTTGCTTTTAGTTGGTCAGGTTACTATTACTAGTAGAAAGCTAGGTTTTAGCATTAACCCAAGTTGTTAATCCCATAGTACCCTTTCCAAACGAAAAGAATACCACTTACCATTACCATAAGCATAATCATAACCATCATCCTCGTCATCACATGTAAACCAAACATCTTTGATTAAAGTATCTCTAATCAATGGAGCTCCCTTGGCCGCTCATAACCGCGAGCACGGCTGATGTATCAGTTTCATAACAATCTGCAGAGGTTGCGCACTTTACCCACAAGTCGTGATTCCCTTTTGCCTCGGGCTGATCAAACCCTTAAACACTACCAAGGTGAACAGGCAGGGTTTCACTACGTAGCCTTTACAAAGATTCCTTGAGGCTGTAGCCGCCCGTTAGGTTTCCTAAATGTACCGCACTCCTCCCCAAGGGGCAAACCACCCATGGCAGAGCGAGCCGCATACACCGAGCCCCATTGACGGCATGACGGCGAAGCGAACTACACCTCAGTTCCTCTAATTATTCAGCTAAGGGCGTCCCATTCCACCCTCATGGTTGCACTGTTTTCCCGGGCGGTCATCCAATGAACCAGTCCTTACAGAGAGGCACTCGAGAAATAGCTCGAGTCCCCTTAAATGTCACAGTACCATCATCATAATCAAAGGGGAAAACATCGTATCATAGATAATCTCATCATGTTCATTGATTAATGTGAAGCACTAGCATATAGCTAAACCAAAATAACCCAACCAAAATAGGTAAACAAGGACAAGATAAACCAAAAGCTAGACAATCCTTAGGTATAAATTGTGTAAATGCGGGGAGTGAATTATAAGAATGAGTAGGACATGGATGGGTCAAGGGACACTTGCCTTCACCAACCAGCTGCTGCTTAGGGTCTTCACCTGCAACTCCTTCGGACTCCATCTACTAACCGTTATATATACGAGTTCAAATATACATTCCACAAATTTAATACAAAAGAATAGTACACCATGCAATAAAATATCATAAATAAACAGACGCTCGGTGCAGGGCTCACACCTACGACTAAGCGAGAAAGAGAGAGTAACAGTCGAGGCTATGGTCGAAGAGCGATCACGTTACACGATTATAAATCAAAGTACTTGTCTAAACAGAATGGTAATAATTTGGCAAACGCGCTATGCATAAGATAAAGTCATGCTCCGTGTTTAATTATTATAAACATACCAAAGTAAATTTAAAAAGATCGTCGCGCGGCGAAGCGCACGACACAACACTTAGACTGAATTTAGAATAAGACGACTCGTCACGCGACGGAGCGTGCCACGAGACACTTGAATTATTATGAACATAACGTCAAGTGTCGCGCGACGAAGCGCACAACGGCATACGTCATCTAAACTAAATTTAAAACGAAACGTCGCGCGACTGGACACGCGACGCCACACATTAAATAACCTGAAATTAAGATGAATCGCCGTGCGACGAAGCACGCAACGCAGCACACTAATAAATGTTAATTTAAAATAAATCGTCGCGCGATGAAGCGTGTGACGCAGCACGTTAATAGAATCTAAAATCAAAATAATTCACCGTGCGACGAAGCGCGCAACGCAACATGTTAATTAAACAAAGTTTAAAATTAATTAAAACCAAAAACCAACCACTGCGCGCATGGGGCTACACGCGCGGGAACGCGTTGCGCGTGCCAGGGGTGCGTGCGGCCGCGCCAGGGGCCACACAGCCATGCCGAGGGTAGGGCGGGCGCCGTCGGGAAGGGGGCCGAGCAGGGGGCCGCCACCGGGGCCGAGCTAGGGCGCACGGGGGCGCGAGCGAGGGGGCCGCACCGGGGCCGAGCAGAGACGCCGCTGGGGGGCCGGGCAGGGGCGCCGCCAGGGCCAAGCGGGGCCGCACCGGGGGGCGCGAGCAGGGCCGCCGCTGGGGGCCGGGCAGGGGCGCCGCCGAGGCCGAGCAGGGCCACGCCGGGGGGCAAGCGGGGGCGCACGCGGGGCCGTGCCAGGGGCTGCGCGGGGGCGCGCAAGGGGAGCAGGGGGCGCCGTGTAGGGAAGAAGGAAGGGGAGTGGTAGGGAGAGAGAGAGGGAGAGGGGAGAGGAGCTTACCTCGGGGATCCAAATCCGGCGATAACCGTCACCAAATCACCTAGGGCACAACGGGGAAGAGAGAGAGGTGGAGGAGGTTGCTGCGCGTGAAAATCAAATGAGAGAGATAGAGAGGAGGGGCGCATGGGGAGAGGAGGGGCGCGCAGCTAGGGGCGCGCGGGCCAGGACCAGGCCGAGCTGGGTCGCGTCACGGGTCGAAATCCCACGACACGCACAACCACTGGGCGGAACCCAATCGCGAATCAAAATCCCAAACGAGACAAGGCAAACACGTGATTAAACACGACATTAGACAGAAGAAATATGCCTCGGCATGATGCAACACCCATGACAACTTACGTTTTTGTTTACACGCAATACGGACACCAGTCGTTATACTGCTTTGAAACTAGGAAGAAGGAGCGAAACGGGAAGAGAAAAGAGAGTAACGCCTGAATTTGGTGAGTATTAAAGAAGAAAAAATTCTACCCCCAAATTTAGGGCGTTACAATCTCTGTTGCACCTAGTACAAGGAAATCCTCCAAATATATCCCATCTACGAAAATTTGGATGTGCGGTATACACCCCTGTATCACCGCCTCAATGAACAGCTGTGGGACCTCATAGGAAATTGGGTATCTATGTGGGATATCGATCCCCATCGATCATCAAATACCTAGAGCCCCTTACAGGGGATTTGTACACAACTCGTTTCGCTGATTGCATCTTTAACGAGGACCATTTCTCAGCATTAGGGGGAGAATTCAAGTATCCTAATGAATGCCAGGAAATCAATTGGGATGAAAAATTCATCCTGTCCTCAGATCCTCGAACCCAGGAATCTGAACTTCAAGTTCAGAAAATTATAGAATTGCAATATTTTGCTAATAATCTGTCTGATGCGTTTACTGACTACAATGGTGTCACAAAATCCTTGAATCCTACTGTTAATGCGCCTAGTCGAGTGGAGGTACCAAGAAAAACCATTCAACCATCTTCTCAATCGAAGAGGGGGAGGGCTGCTAAGCAGGATAATGCTTCTACTAAGCGTCAAAGGAAAGAGAGGAACATACGATCCTCCAAATCAGTAAATGAAAGTCAACCACCAGTTGATGGACACCAAGTGGATATTGTACATCCACAAACCAGCACTCATGTGCACAATTCAGATGGTGCTGGTACATCGGAACACCCCGTATCTACTTTTCCTGTGAATCAAGAAGATTTTCATGGGGTACAGGAGATTTCTATTAATTATACTAGTTCTGGAGAATTGTATGATCGTAGAAATACGGTCGTCAATTCATGTTTCTCATTAATCATAGCTAGTAACCTTCTATCTGACCCAGACCCTAAATCCATGGCAGAGTGTCAACAACGCTCAGACTGGACCAAATGGAAAGAAGCAATTAACTCTGAATTATCCTCACTAGCAAAAAGAAAGGTATTCACCTCTGTGATACTTACACCTCCCAGAATCCATCCTGTTGGATTCAAATGGGTTTTCACCCGAAAACGGAATGAGAACAATGAGGTTGTGAGATATAAAGCGAGATTAGTTGCTCAAGGGTTTACCCAGAGACCAGGAATTGACTACAATGAGACATATTCTCCTGTTATGAATGGAATAACCTTCCGGTATTTGATTTCATTGGCAGTACAAAAATGTCTACTTCTATAGTTGATGGACGTCATGACCGCATATCTTTATGGGTCACTAGATTCGGACATATACATGAAAGTTCCTGATGGAATACCTGTACCGAATAATGGCAAAAATTGTAACATGTTTTGTGTCAAACTCACCAAATCTCTATATGGCTTAAAATAGTTAGGGAGAATGTGGTACAACCGACTGAAGGAATTCCTTATGAATAAGGGTTATTCTAACAGTGATGATTGCCCATGTGTCTTTATAAAGAAATCTTCTGCAGGTTTCTGCTTCATATCAGTATATGTGGATGACTTGAACATCATCGGCCATAAACGTGATATTGATGAGGCACACAATCTTTTAAAGACAGAATTCGAGATGAAGGATTTGGGTAAAAACCAAATTTTGCTTGGGTTTGCAACTTGAGCACCTTCCCATGGGCATTCTCATTCATCAGTTTGCTTATGCGCAGAAAGTATTGAGTAAATTCAATATGGATAAAGCATATCCGTCTAAGACTCCTATGATCGTCCGTACCCTAGAAAGGGATAAGGATCCTTTTAGACCACGAGACAAAGGAGAAGAGATTTTGGGTCCTGAGTACCCATATCTTAGTGCAATTGGAGCACTTATGTATCTAGTAAACAATACAAGACCCAATATTGCTTTTGCGGTAAATTTACTTGCTAGATATATTGCATCCCCTACCAAACATCATTGGACTGGAATAAAAAATGTTCTTTGATACCTCCATGGCACGGCAGATCTCGGTCTATTCTACGGAAGAAATCAAGATCCTAGCCTCGTAGGGTACACAGATGCTGGTTATCTTTCAGACCCCCACAATGGAAGGTCTCAAACTGGGTTTGTATTTCTGAATGGTGGAACTGCTATTTCTTGGAAGTCATCCAAGCAAACTCTAGTAACAACATCCACTAATCACTCAGAGATTATTGCCTTGTACGAAGCCTCACGTGAATGTGTATGGCTTCAAAGGGTGATTAATCACATTCAATCATCATGTGGGATTCATTCCATTGAATCACCCACCATTATCTATGAAGATAATGCAGCTTGTGTTGCTCAGATGCAACAAGGTTATATCAAGAGCAATGTTACCAAACATATCTCCCCCAAGTTATTCTATCCTCATCAACTTCAACAGAGTGTTGAGATTAAGGTCATGCAAACTAAGTCTTGTGACAATCTCGTAGACTTGTTCACTAAGTCGCTACCTGAAAGGGAATTAGGCTTACACCTAGTCCCTAATTAATTTTGGTGGTTGAATTGCCCAACACAAATATTGGACTAACTAGTTTGCTCTAGTGTATAAGTTATACAGGTGCAAAAGGTTCACAACAAGCCAATTAAAAAGACCGAAGTTGGGTTCAAATTAGAAAGCTAAAGGCATCCCGAAAGGCTCCCTGGTCTGGCGCACCGGACTGTCCGGTGGCGCACCGGACAGTGTCCGGTGCACCAGGGAAACGCGCACAGAACTCCTCAGCCTCGGGAATTTCTGGAGCCAGCGCGCTATAATTCACCGGACTGTCCGGTGTACACCGGACAGTGTCCGGTGCTCCAAAGGGACGCGGCTCTGGAACTTGGCAGCCTCGGGATTTTGCAGTGGGCGCTTCGCTATAATTCACCGGACATGTCCGGTGTACACCGGACTGTCCGGTGTAACAGCGGGGCAACGGCTACTTCGCGCCAACGGTCACCTGCAGGCGCATTCAATGCACGCCAGAAGCGCGCAGAAGTCAGGCACGCCCATTCTGGTGCACCGGACATTGAACAGTACATGTCCGGTGTGCACCGGACATCCAGGCGGGCCCAGAAGTCAGAACTCCAACGGTCAAATTGCAACGGCTTTGGTGACATGGCTGTCGCACCGGACATGTCCGGTGTGCACCGGACTGTCCGGTGCGCCATCGAACAGACAGCCTCACCAAACGGCTAGTTTGGTGGTTGGGGCTATAAATACCCCCAACCACCCACCATTCATTGCATCCAAGTTTTCCATCTTCCAACCACTATACAAGAGCTAGCATTCATTACAAAGCACACCAAAAGAGATCAAATCCTCTCCCAACTCCACACAAAGCCTTAGTGACTAGAGAGAGTGATTTGTAGTGTTCATTTGAGCTCTTGCGCTTGGATCGCTTCCTTTTCTTTGCCATTCCTTCTTGTGATCAAACACTCACTTGTAATTGAGGCAAGAGACACCAATTGTGTGGTGGTCCTTGCGGGAAGTTTGATTCCCAAGTGATTTGAGAAAGAGAAGCTCACTCGGTCCGAGGGACCGTTTGAGAGAGGGTAAGGGTTGAAAGAGACCCGGCCTTTGTGGCCTCCTCAACGGGGAGTAGGTTTGAGAGAACTGAACCTCGGTAAAACAAATCCGCGTGTCTAACTTCATTATTCGCTTGCGATTTGTTTTGCGCCCTCTCTCGCGGACTCGATTATATTTCTAACGCTAACCCGGCTTGTAGTTGTGATTATTTTTGAGAATTTCAGTTTCGCCCTATTCACCCCCCCCTCTAGGCGACTTTCAATTGGTATCAGAGCCCGGTGCTTCATTAGAGCCTAACCGCTCGAAGTGATGTTGGGAGATCACACCAAGAGGGAGATGGAGACCGGCGACAAGCCCACTACAAGCCAAGGGAGCACTTCATCGGAAGAGTCCCGCACCAAGAGGAAGGAGAAGAAGGACTCCTCCAAACGGAAGGAGAAAAGATCTTCTTCCTCACACCACAAAGAGAAGAAGGAAAAATCTTCTTCCCACAAGTCGCATCGGAAAGGCGACAAGCACAAGAGGATGAGGAAGGTGGTCTACTACGAGACCGACACTTCATCAACATCAACCTCCGACTCCGATGCGCCGTCCGTAACTTCTAAGCGCCAAGAGCGCAAGAAGTTTAGTAAGATCCCCTTACACTATCCTCGTACACCTAGACATACTCCATTACTTTCTGTTCCATTAGGCAAACCGCCAACTTTTGATAGCGAAGATTATGCTAGGTGGAGTGATTTAATGAAATTTCATCTAACCTCACTCCACAAAAGTATATGGAATGTTGTTGAGTTTGGAGCACAGGTACCATCCATAGGGGATGAGGATTATGATACGAACGAGGTGGCCCAAATCGAGCACTTCAACTCTCAAGCTACAACCATACTCCTCGCCTCTCTAAGCAAGGAGGAATACAACAAGGTGCAAGGGTTGAAGAATGCAAAGGAGATTTGGGACCTACTCAAGACCGCGCACGAGGGTGATGAACTCACCAAGATCACAAAGCGGGAAACGATCGAGGGGGAGCTCGGTCGCTTCCGTCTTCGCCAAGGGGAGGAGCCACAAGATATGTACAACCGGCTCAAAACCTTGGTAAATCAAGTGCGCAACCTCGGGAGCAAAAAGTGGGACGACCACGAGGTGGTTAAGGTTATTCTAAGAGCTCTCATTTTCCTTAACCCCACTCAAGTTCAATTAATTCGTGGTAATCCTAGATACCCACTAATGACTCCCGAGGAAGTTATCGGGAATTTCGTGAGCTTTGAATGTATGATTAAAGGATCAAAGAAGATCAACGAGCTTGACGAACCCTCCACATCCGAGGCGCAACCGGTGGCCTTCAAGGCGACGGAGGAGAAGAAGGAGGAGTCTACACCGAGTAGACAACCAATTGACGCCTCCAAGCTCGACAATGAGGAGATGGCTTTAATTATCAAAAGCTTTCGCCAAATCCTCAAGCAACGGAGGGGGAAGGACTACAAACCCCGCTCCAAGAAAGTGTGCTACAAATGTGGTAAGCCCGGTCATTTTATTGCAAAATGTTCTATGTCTAGTGACAGTGACAGGGGCGACGACAAGAAGGGAAAGAGGAGAGAAAAGAAGAAGTACTAAAAGAAGAAGGGCGGCGATGCCCATGTTTGCCGGGAGTGGAACTCCGATGAGAGCTCCACCGACTCCTCCTCCGACGACGAGGACGCCGCCAACATCGCCGTCACCAAGGGACTCCTCTTCCCCAACGTCGGCCACAAGTGCCTCATGGCAAAGGACGGCAAAAGGAAGAAGGTTAAATCTAAATCCTCTGCTAAATATGAATCCTCTAGTGATGATAATGCTAGTGATGAGGAAAATAATTTGCGTACCCTTTTTGCCGATCTTAACATGCAACAAAAGGAAAAATTAAATGAATTGATTAGTGCTATTCATGAGAAGGATGATCTCTTGGACTCTCAAGAGGACTTCCTTATTAAGGAAAACAAAAAGCATGTTAAGGTTAAAAATGCTTATGCTCTAGAGGTAAAAAAATGTGAAAAATTGTCTAGTGAGCTAAGCACTTGCCATGAGACCATTAACAACCTTAGAAATGAAAATGCTAGATTAATTGCTAAGGTTGATTCTCATATTTGTATTGATTCAACTTCCAATCCTAGAAATGATAATGTTGAATTACTTGCTAGGATTGATGAATTGAATGATTCTCTTGCTAGCCTTAGAATAGAAAATGAAAATTTGATTGCTAAGGCTAAAGATTTTGATATTTGCAATACTACTATTTCCGACCTTAGAACTAAGAATGATATGTTGCATGCTAAGGTTGTAGAACTAAAATCTTGCAAACCCTCTACATCTAACGTTGAGCATGTTTCTATTTGTACTAGATGTAGAGATGTTGATATCAATGCTATTCATGATCACATGGCTTTAATTAAACAACAAAATGATCATATAGAAATATTAGATGCTAAGATTGCTGAGCATAACTTAGAAAATGAAAAGTTTAAATTTGCTAGAAGTATGCTCTATAATGGGAGACGCCCTGGCATCAAGGATGGCATTGGCTTCCAAAGGGGAGACAATGTCAAACTTAATGCCCCTCCAAAGAATTTATCTAACTTTGTTAAGGGCAAGGCTCCCATGCCTCAGGATAATGAGGGTTACATTTTGTACCCTGCCGGCTATCCTGAGAGCAAAATTAGGAGAACTCATTCTAGGAAGTCTCACTCTGGCCCTAATCATGCTTTTATGTATAAGGGTGAGACATCTAGTTCTAGGCAACCAACCCGTGCTAAGTTGCCTAAAAGGAAAACTCCTATTGCATCAAATGATCATACCATTTCATTTAAGACTTTTGATGCATCTTATGTTCTGACTAACAAATCTGGCAAGGTAGTTGCCAAGTTTGTTGGGGGCAAACACAAGGGCTCCAAGACTTGTGTTTGGGTACCCAAAGTTCTTGTTTCTAATGCCAAAGGACCCAAAACCGTTTGGGTACCTAAAGTCAAGAACTAAAATTGTTTTGTAGGTTTATGCATCCGGGGGCTCAAGCTGGATACTCGACAGCGGGTGCACAAACCATATGACAGGGGAGAAAAAGATGTTCTCCTCATATGAGAAAAACCAAGATCCCCAACGAGCTATCACATTCAGGGATGGAAATCAAGGTTTGGTCAAAGGATTGGGTAAAATTGCTATATCACCTGACCATACTATTTCCAATGTTTTTCTTGTAGATTCTTTAGATTACAATTTGCTTTCCATATCCCAATTATGTCAAATGGGCTACAACTGTCTATTTACTAATGTAGGTGTTACTGTCTTTAGAAGAAGTGATGATTCAATAGCATTTAAGGGAGTGTTAGAGGGTCAGCTATACTTGGTAGATTTTGATAGAGCTGAACTCGACACTTGCTTGGTTGCTAAGACTAACTTGGGTTGGCTCTGGCACCGCCGACTAGCCCATGTTGGAATGAAGAATCTTCATAAGCTTCTAAAGGGGGAACACATTTTAGGACTAACCAATGTTCATTTTGAGAAAGACAGGATTTGTAGCGCATGCCAAGCCGGGAAGCAAGTTGGCACTCATCATCCACACAAGATCAACCATCCTCCTCCACGCAAGCATCTCCACCAACCCAAAATGAGGATGAGGCTCAAGTTGATAAAGATGAAGAACACAATGATGAGTCACCTCAAGACGACAACAATGATCAAGGGGGAGACGCAAATGATGAAGACAAGGAGGATGAACAACCAAGGCCGCCACACCCAAGAGTCCACCAAGCAATACAACGAGATCACCCCGTCGACACCATCCTCGGCGACATTCATAAGGGGGTAACCACTCGATCTCGTGTTGCACATTTTTGTGAGCATTACTCTTTTGTTTCCTCTATTGAGCCACACAGGGTAGAGGAAGCACTACAAGATTCGGATTGGGTGATGGCGATGCAAGAGGAGCTCAACAATTTCACAAGGAATGAGGTATGGCACTTAGTTCCACGTCCTAACCAAAATGTTGTAGGAACCAAGTGGGTCTTCCGCAACAAGCAAGATGAGCATGGTGTGGTGACTAGGAACAAAGCTCGACTCGTGGCCAAGGGGTATTCACAAGTCGAAGGTTTGGATTTCGGTGAAACCTATGCACCCGTAGCTACGCTTGAGTCAATTCGCATATTATTAGCCTATGCTACTTACCATGGCTTCAAGCTTTATCAAATGGACGTGAAGAGTGCCTTCCTCAATGGACCGATCAAGGAGGAGGTCTATGTTGAGCAACCTCCCGGCTTTGAAGACAGTGAGTACCCTAACCATGTTTATAGGCTCTCTAAGGCGCTTTATGGGCTCAAGCAAGCCCCAAGAGCGTGGTATGAATGCCTTAGAGATTTCCTTATTGCAAATGGCTTCAAAGTCGGCAGGGCCGATCCTACTTTGTTCACTAAAACTCTTGACAATGATTTGTTTGTATGCCAAATTTATGTTGATGATATCATATTTGGGTCTACTAACGAATCTACTTGTGAAGAATTTAGTAGGATCATGACACAAAAATTCGAGATGTCTATGATGGGGGAGTTGAAATATTTTCTAGGATTCCAAGTCAAGCAACTCCAAGAGGGCACTTTCATTAGCCAAACGAAGTATACTCAAGACATTCTAAGCAAGTTTGGAATGAAGGATGCCAAGCCCATCAAGACTCCCATGGGAACAAATGGGCATCTCGACCTCGACACGGGAGGTAAGTCCGTGGATCAAAAGGTATACCGGTCGATGATTGGTTCATTGCTTTATTTATGTGCATCTCGACCGGACATTATGCTTTCCGTTTGCATGTGTGCAAGATTCCAAGCCGACCCTAAGGAATCACACCTTACGGCCGTAAAACGAATCTTGAGATACTTGGCTTATACTCCTAAGTTTGGGCTTTGGTACCCTCGGGGATCCACATTTGATTTGATTGGTTATTCGGATGCCGATTGGGCAGGGTGTAAGATTAATAGGAAGAGCACATCGGGGACTTGCCAGTTCTTGGGAAGATCCTTGGTGTCTTGGGCTTCAAAGAAGCAAAATTCGGTCGCTCTTTCTACCGCCGAAGCCGAGTACATTGCCGCAGGCCATTGTTGCGCGCAATTGCTTTGGATGAGGCAAACCCTGCGGGACTACGGTTACAAACTAACCAAAGTTCCCCTTCTATGTGATAATGAGAGTGCAATCCGCATGGCGGATAATCCCGTTGAGCATAGCCGCACTAAACACATAGCCATTCGGTATCATTTTCTTAGGGATCACCAACAAAAGGGGGATATCGAGATTTCTTACACTAACACTAAAGATCAATTAGCCGATATCTTTACCAAGCCTCTTGATGAACAATCTTTTACCAAACTTAGGCATGAGCTAAATATTCTTGATTCCAGGAATTTCTTTTGCTAATTTGCACACATAGCACACAAGTATACCTTTGATCACATCTCTTTTATATATGCTATGACTAATGTGTTTTCAAGTGTATTTCAAACCAAGTCATAGGTATATTGAAAGGGAATTGGAGTCTTCGGCGAAGACAAAGGCTTCCACTCCACTCTACTACTCATCCTTCGCCGTCACTCCGAGCATCTCTCCAACTTTGGTATAATCTTCACTCATTTATTTTATGACCAAAGGAGGAGAAAGTACTTCGTTGGGCTCTAATGATTCCGTTTTTGGCGATTCATGCCAAAGGGGAAGAAAATATGAGCCCAAAGCAAAAGGACCGCACCACCACCTAATTTTAAAATTTAATGTTTTTTCAATTGGAAAATTTCAAATTAGTATCTCTTTGTGTTCTAAAGGGGGAGCAAGTAGTATTTTCAAAACTTGACATCTTAAAACCCTCTTGAACACTAAGAGGAGAATTTATTTGAGGGGGAGTTTTGTTTAGTCAAAGGAAAAGCTTTGGGATTAAAGGGAGTAAATTTCAAAACTTAAAAAAAGCTTCTCAAAATCTTATTTATTTACCTTTGACTATCTTGCAAAAGGACTTTGAAAAGAATTTACAAAAGGATTTGCAAAAACAAAACATGTGGTGCAAATGTGGTCCAATATGTTAAACAAAGAAACAATCCATGCACATCATGTAAGTATTTATATTGGCTCAATTCCAAGCAACCTTTGCACTTACATTATGCAAACTAGTTCAATTTATGCACATTTATATTTGCTTTGGTTTGTGTTGGCATCAATCACCAAAAAGGGGGAGATTGAAAGGGAATTAGGCTTACACCTAGTCCCTAATTAATTTTGGTGGTTGAATTGCCCAACACAAATATTGGACTAACTAGTTTGCTCTAGTGTATAAGTTATACAGGTGCAAAAGGTTCACAACAAGCCAATTAAAAAGACCAAAGTTGGGTTCAAATTAGAAAGCTAAAGGCATCCCGAAAGGCTCCCTGGTCTGGCGCACCGGACTGTCCGGTGGCGCACCGGACAGTGTCCGGTGCACCAGGGAAACGCGCACAGAACTCCTCAGCCTCGGGAATTTCTGGGAGCCGGCGCGCTATAATTCACCGGACTGTCCGGTGTACACCGGACAGTGTCCGGTGCTCCAAAGGGACGCGGCTCTGGAACTTGGCAGCCTCGGGATTTTGCAGTGGGCGCTTCGCTATAATTCACCGGACATGTCCGGTGTACACCGGACTGTCCGGTGTAACAGCGGGGCAACAGCTACTTCGCGCCAACGGTCACCTGCAGGCGCATTCAATGCGCGCCAGAAGCGCGCAGAAGTCAGGCACGCCCATTCTGGTGCACCGAACATTGAACAGTATATGTCCGGTGTGCACCGGACATCCAGGCGGGCCCAGAAGTCAGAACTCCAACGGTCAAATTGCAACGGCTTTGGTGACGTGGCTGTCGCACCGGACATGTCCGGTGTGCACCGGACTGTCCGGTGCGCCATCGAACAGACAGCCTCACCAAACGGCTAGTTTGGTGGTTGGGGCTATAAATACCCCCAACCACCCACCATTCATTGCATCCAAGTTTTCCAGCTTCCAACCACTATACAAGAGCTAGCATTCATTACAAAGCACACCAAAAGAGATCAAATCCTCTCCCAACTCCACACAAAGCCTTAGTGACTAGAGAGAGTGATTTGTAGTGTTCATTTGAGCTCTTGCGCTTGGATCGCTTCCTTTTCTTTGCCATTCCTTCTTGTGATCAAACACTCACTTGTAATTGAGGCAAGAGACACCAATTGTGTGGTGGTCCTTGCGGGAAGTTTGATTCCCAAGTGATTTGAGAAATAGAAGCTCACTCGGTCCGAGGGACCGTTTGAGAGAGGGTAAGGGTTAAAAGAGACCCGGCCTTTGTGGCCTCCTCAACGGGGAGTAGGTTTGAGAGAACCGAACCTCGGTAAAACAAATCCGCGTGTCTAACTTCATTATTCGCTTGCGATTTGTTTTGCGCCCTCTCTCGCGGACTCGATTATATTTCTAACGCTAACCCGGCTTGTAGTTGTGATTATTTTTGAGAATTTCAGTTTCGCCCTATTCACCCCCCCTCTAGGCGACTTTCACTACCTTATTCCACATTTCGGATACGTGTTAAGGGTATTGGTATGCGTCGACTTAGAGATTTGCTTGTATCAGGGGGAGTATCTCTTTGATCAACCTAAAACTAACATCACATTGTACTCTTTTCCTATATGAGTTTCACTATCATGTTTTCTCATGTTAGGTTTTTAATGAGGCAATTCAACACAAGCATATGTCAGTCTCTTGATTTTTTTCCCATCAGGGTTTTTGATAGAGACACCAAAGACATATCATATACTGTTGATTTTCTCCAAATTTTTCCCACTGGATTTTTCTGGAGTGTTACACAGTATATTATTGCAAACCACCTTTTACTTATAGGTTTCAAGGGAGGATATACATAATGGACAACTGCTTAAGGGGAGTGTTATGAAAGATAAGCAGTTGTTGACTGCTTCCAACCGACGTTCTCCAAGGGATGTGCCCCTTGCACGATCTCCACATAGAACATGGCCAACAGACGTGCACCAGTTGTACAGACGTGACCCATTGGCCTCCTCCTCTCAGTGTCTCCTTCACTTGTATAAATACTGTTGCAATAAAGAATAAAGAACACAGGGATTTCGTTCACTGTTCATTCTTGCACACTAGTTTTACTTTTCATCATTGATAAACCTTACCTTGACTCCTAATTAATGCCAGCATATCCTTGAGAGTCTTTTCTTTTAGTCAGATAAGACTTGCGAAAGTACACTCTGTACTCATGGTTTTCGAACCCATGTTGTTGTAGGTGAAGAGACTACAGAGTTTTGTTGCTTCTGTTCCAAGATCATCCCCAAGCAAGAGGATGAAAATTAAGTATAAACTTATGGAAGGTGTCTACCTTGCAGTGATGTAATAAGTAGAAGCACTCATACCCTTATATTGTAATAAGCACTCTTTCTATATTATTACTTTAACTTATCTATGTAAAATTAAGTTATTGTAACTATTTCTGCTTTTACTCTGATATGTGTAATGTCTGTGAAATGGGATATGCGCTCTTGTGAGATGTTGAAGAAGATACAAGGACCAGGTCGTATGAAGCTGTTAGGTGCATCTGTATGGCTGTCTAAGGTCCTTGGGACGAGGATAGGTGTAGGTGGATCTAATATCTTGGAAGGTTATGTCACAATCTCCTCTCTATAAACAAGCACATAGTAGCAAGTAAAAATTTCAACAACACCTCCCCTGCACAGGAGGTTTGTAAAACCTGCAAATACAAATTCATTTGACATTCATCACATTTATCCACATGAAACACATTCATTAAATTCAAAGCATCACTTTCATCATGTTCACTATCATCACATTGACGATCGTCCCTTAACATTAACAAAATCAACATCGAATTCAAAGCATCACTTTCATCACATTGACGATCATCCCTTAACATTAACAAAATCAACAACTAAATATCTAGCTACATTTATAACTAAATTAAATTAATAACAAACTACCAAATGTACTAGCTAGATACTAATTTTCCGAACTAGAAAATTTTGCTAATTTTTAACTAAATTACCTCGTGCAGTGAGAGCTCGAGAGTCGGCGGCGAAGTCGAGGCAGAGGTCAGCGGCGATGATGCGGGCATGGGGAGCTGAGGGAGGCAAGATGGCGGAGCGGTGGCGTGTCAGCGTGGTGCCGTGCAGGCGTCGGCCTCGGCGGCTCGCCGACGTGGGGCCGCACGCCGACGCCTTTGCGCGTGGGTGTGCGTCGGGGCGACGGCGTGGGGCAGTGCGGCGGTGCGACGACGATTGGAGGTGGAGGGTGAGAGGAAGCGACGAATAGGCGTGAGCGAGAAAAGAGAAACCCGATGGACATGTATTAAGGGGTTGCCACCACAGATCTTTGCGCCGGCCCCCGCCACGTCGGCGCCAAGATCTCTGGCGTCGACCCACCACGTCACCAACCATAGGGAGCGTTCTGGCCACGTCAACGAGATCTAGACGTCAGAGCAATTGGTGCCAACACGTGTAAAGTCGCGTACCAATTGCGACGACGCCAACCTAAGGACTCATTTCCTAAATTCAAACTAGAAAGAACATATTTGTGAAAAAACCTAACAAGGGTTAAAATAGAAAGAAATCAGACGAAACTACATGTTAGGAGTATCATAATCATAGAATTCTCAATCTCCATGAGACGAAGCGCAACATTAGAGCATGTACATTCCTATTTAATATAAGATCCCTATAAATTAATTGAAAAAAGAGATAGACTTTTCACAAAGAATCCGTCTTTACACAATTCTCCATTTATATTTTTTAATTGCATTTATGATCTAGGAGCTTAAAGTTAGATAATGCTGTTTTTATATTTGAAAAACCGATCCCATTGTTCAGGGATGGAAATGTTCCGTCCCGGGGTTAGTTGCAACCGCGGGACAGCAACAGCAGCAACACGATTGCTTGCTTTGTTTTAGCGATTTTTTTTCTGTGGCGTTCCAATTCCATCGAAGACAGAGACGGAGGCGTTTCTTGTTGTGGCTCCCCTCTCCTTTCCTCGTGTTCCTCGCGGCAGGAACAGGAACACAAGGACCTCCAGGCCAAGGAGATTAGAGGAAGGCGAGAGCATTATTCTCATATCATTTGTAAAATAAATAAATGTACTTACTTCGACCACGTTGGTTCATCTTCATTGTTGTTATCATCATCATCCTCTGTTCCTGTGATGGACTGCATTCTCACTCACTCTCTCTCGTCTGCACCCATCCCGCCATCATTATTGTTCCCCACCCAACCAAAACAGCACAGGGACGGGAGGAGAGGAGAGGAAGGCAGCAGCTGCCTGAGCCAGCCATTTCTCTCTCTTGTCTAGTACTTCCTGCCACTGCTAGTAGCACAGTACTACCTCTCTCTCTCTCATCAGTCAAATCAATCAGAGTCGGAATCGAGTTGTGTAGTTGGAAACGAAAAAGAAACAACAAGACAAGCATCTGCTGCCTCGTCTCCTCGGGCTCCGGCCGGCGACCCGCCATCGCCCGTCGCCCCGCCGAGGAAGCATCGCATCGTACAGCAGCAGTACATGCGACCTAGAGAGAGAGAGAACGAGGTGCGGCAATGGCATACTCAACTCTTTTTACATGCATCTGTCTGTGACTGTGTTCTTCCCCTGCTTGCTCTCTTTCTCTAAAAAAACTCTCTCATCAGTCTCAGATAGTCCAGAGGAAGCAAGGAAGGAGTATGTCGTCGACGTCGATCTATTCCTCCTCCTCCTCCGATCCGTGAATCCAAAGTCCAGTAAGCAACTCCACTTAACTTGCTGTATGCGTAATGGCGGGCGTGTTGGCTGGCGTTGCGTGCGGCGGCAAGCCATCTGTTGCTTCCCCAATCCCATCCCCCCCAAGCGAAGGTGAAGGCGGCGGAAGGTGATTTGGACCGGCTCGCGTCGCGGAAACGTGGTCGGAATTGGAATCGCGTACGCGTGCTGCGTAGCTTATCCTTCCGCGCACTCCCGTTTCCATCTTCCAGCATTCCCTCGCCTCCGCATCCTCTCTCGCTTCTCCAACACCGCACTCCACTCCAATGGAGCCCCTCCACTTGCCGCCTCAAGCAATAATGCCTTCTCCACTTCTAATCCCCTTCTTTCCCTCCCCTCTCTTCTCTACTTCTCTTCTCCGAGAGGGCAGGGCCAGGGCGTGCTTGCCGCTGCGACACGATCACCAAGCAAGCGCTAGATAGAGGACCCAGCCTGCCTCGCTCTGCCATTACTGCTGCTTACAAATCGCTCTGCTATACTGCAGGCACAGCAGCCCGCTGATTAATCTTGGGGGGCTGCCGGTCCACATACCTCATAAGCCAATAGCAAGCAAAGCATTCAAGAACCGGATTTCGCTTGTTGTTTCGGTCAGTTCCGATTTCCCCCTTTCTTCCTCCTCCTCCCCCCCCTCTAACATAAATAAATAAATAAATAAATAGGTAGATACCGTGAATCCTTTCCATGGCCACGATCATGAAAACCTGTCTTCGTCGCCTGCTGTCTATTCGTCAATGACGATCGGATAACTACCTGCAGTGAATGAACCAACGAGACTTTCTCCTCATCCATCCTTTCGATGTTTCTTAAGCAGGAAGCAGTTAATGGTCGAGAGGGGCCACAACCTCCAGCCGTTGCAGTTCTTGCGTTGAGTTGGATTGGGTTGCCAAGCCCCGCCAAATAAAACAAAAGGGCTTCCTGTAATCCTGCGCTGCACCGATGGTGATAGCGTCGGGAGCCGTTGACAGGGGCCACCTGTCCCCGATTGCTCCCCTGTCAGAGTCGCCGTCGTCCTCATCATTCTTCTCCCAGGATCTCGTCCCCACTGAGGTTAGCAAGCTTGTTTCTTCTTTTCTTTTCTTTTCCCTTCTCTTGTCAGATTAATCAGGCAAAAATCAGTCGTGCCTTTCTTACACAGAGGCAAGTTGGATTCTGGAAATCGTCAGAGTCAATGGTCGATCACAAAGGTGCGCAACATGCTTCATTTCTTTAGGGAAAAAAAAGAACTTGCGGCTGCTGTTTCATATGATTGTTTCTTCTTGCATGATGCAAACTGTCAGTTAGGCCTTTCTTTCTTTCTTTTCACCCCCTCTCTCATTCCCTCGTGTATTGACACCCTTGCAGAATGTATGGACCTTTCTATACTTGCTGTTGCCTGTTGGTAGTTAGTGGGGTTATTGTACCTTCAATAAATAAATTATCCTAAAATGATACATGCCTAACTTGCCTTAGTCCAACTCGTCCTCCAGATACCAACTGATAACCTCGTGATTCATGTTTACAAATTGTGCAGGGATGGGGAGATATCCTGTCCTGATTTTCCTTTATACCTTATTATTAACAACTAACTGGCCAAAACCAGAAAATTAGTTCACTCTTTCTCTTGCCAGGACTGCTACATACATGCCACCTAGGTTTCCTAATCCATCGGCGTCCAACTTTTAAGTAAGCATTTTGGATGCAGTTGGGCACGGAATGAGCCTGGCCATCCCTTATTCCTTGAATGTTTATACAGCCTCTGCTCAAGACCATTAGGTAGGAATTAGTTGGATGGTTCACTGAGCACAGTTAGCGATTAAATGCCCTTGATCAACGTATCATCAGACTCATTTGTTGAAGGCTGTAACATGACAATAGACTCAACAGCTCTTCAGGAACTGAGTGTATTTGTTCATGTTCGTTGATGTCAGGGAGCAAGCCTATTTTCACTTCTCCACTCGATAAGGCCCATCCCATAGGCTCAAGTCCTGCAGGTGGTCTGGAACATCAACGAGGTCAAGCCTTCAAGGGGAAGCTGGGCATGCTTAACCTTGGTAATTTGGTGGACCAACAAGAAAATGCTCCTGGCAAACCTTCGATTTCTTGGGGTGATGTCCTCAGTACCTCCAGGTCCAGTCTTGGCTTGTCTACAGGAGGGACGGCTTTTGTTGAACCACCCAGTGCTGATCAACATGTGCAAGACTATGGAGACTGCTTTTCATCCAGCTCCTTCACTGAAGTCTTCGGTAGAAAATGTGAGTTCCTCTTGCATTTTTTTCAAGAAACTAATACTTACTAGGGATTGGAGAGCTGGTACCACCATTATTTCGTCCAAAATGTGCTGTTAACCAGTTTATTTACCTTAACAATGTTTTCCCCTTGCCTCAACCCCGCAGCAGCAAGATTGATGGCAAGTGGCGTTTATGGCCAATCAGCTGGTGCAAATGATTCCGGTTATGACGGAGATGAACCTCTAGGGTCCATGAAAGAAATGGAAGCTCAAACTATTGGTGATCTCCTTCCTGATGACGATGACCTGATGTCGGGAATTATTGATGGCTTTGAATACACCGGCTTGTCTAACCAGGATGATGCCGATGAAGATATATTCTACACTGGAGGAGGTTTGGAGCTAGAGCATGATGATTCCAACAACGTCGACAAATTTCGTGATGTGTCCTTCAAGATTCAACTTTCTGAGAAGCACTCTATCGATAAACACCATTCCAGAGCTCTTATTGTAAAAAATATTAATCCAGGCATCGAGGGTTCTGATTTAAGGGCTCTGTTTCAGGTTTCATTTTTTTTCTCATTCTCTCTTGATATTGATTTTCTCTTAGTAAATACTGTCCTTCCAGACCCAAATTCGTAATATGTTCTTCGTTTGGACCTCCAGCAATATGGGGACGTACAGACATTCGACACATCCTGCAAGAGCCATGGAATTGTTACAGTGTCTTACTATGACATTAGAGCTGCACAGGACGCAGTGAGAGCAGTCCATAACAAACCTCTGGGGCTGATGAAACTTGATGTTCAATTTTCCCTTCCTAAGGTAGACACACTAGCACTTTTCTTGCAGTGGAAATGTTTAGTAACCTGTCCCCTGTTTAATCTGTTAAATTAATTTGTCATTATACAACTGGTTTATGCCTTAATAAGAAAGACAGAAGAAAACATTATTTTGCTATGTGTCAAAAGGTGGCATGATTACATGAGCAATTTGAGGATCATGTACTTGGCACCCAGTGAAAACTGCCAATAATTAACGTATAACAACTTAATTTATACTCTATAAACCTCTTGACTCTTTCACCTCTACTCTGTGGAATTTCCATATGTGTTAGGCTGAAAAAAGGAACAAAAATGCAGTTCAGACAGAGTCCTCTTAGTAGACTAATATGGCTAGCTTAATGCTGCAAATATGTAACATGTGTTGATGGCAAGGTTCAAGAAAGCGCGATTAGGCGTGCGATTAGGCGCGGTTAAGCGCTGAGCAGAGGGTCAACACATCGCTTACCTACTAAGCGGGCAATTAAGCGCTGGCCCTGCTTAATCGTGCCCATCCGGCATGTTTAAGGGAGAAGAGGAGGGAGAGGAAGAGGAGAGGAACACCTCCGGCGTCAATCCAGCAGGCAGCAAATCGACGGATCGTAATCGACGGATCGACGAGAGAGAAGAGGAGAGACTTCAAGAGACAGGTAGAGAGAGAGAGAGAGAGCGGACGGACCTGCGATGGCTGCAGGCAGCAGATTGGTGAGAGAGAGGCGGAGCGGCTTCGCGGTAGAGGTGAAGATCGCACGAGGGAGGAAAGGCTTTGGGAGAGGGAACCGGAGAGCGTACGGCACGGGGAAGGATAGGCTTCGGGAGAGGGAGGTGGAGAGCACAGGGCGGCGGCGTGGGGCGTGGAAGGAGGCAGCAGAGTACTACGTCATCACGGGAGAGGGGTTTTGCGTTGAGCCTCCTGGCAGGTGGGCCTAGTGGGCTGCAGACTCATGAAGAGAGGAGGGGGGGTTAAGGGCTGCTGTAGGGTGGCCCAATATCATGTCTTTTTTTCTCTTTTTAACAAAAACGCTTAAGCACGCTTAAGCACGATTAATCACGCTTAAGCTTTTTCACCACCATACCGCTCACTCAGCGCTTAGTGCTTTCTTGAACCTTGGTTGATGGTATCATTGTGTGATGCTTCGCTAGGAAAATGTTCCAAACAAAGATCCCAACAATGGAACACTGGTGGTATCTCTTATTGACTCTTCCATCTCCAGCCATGATCTTCTCCAAAAATTTAGTGTTTATGGCGATGTCAAGGAGGTAATATTGCTTCTGAACTTTCTTTGTGAAATTCGAATTCCAAACAATTATGACAATCTTCTTTGTCTTTCGGGTTCTAGATTTACAAGTCTCCTACAAGCTGCAATAAGAAATTTGTAGAATTCTATGATATCAGAGCAGCACAAGAAGCACTGAATGACCTCAACAAGGGTGAAATATCATGCTCACAAATCAAAGTTGAGCATAGCTTTTCTGGAGGAGCAGGATCTTGGTAATTAACTTGGCTGGCATTGTTTCACCATTTCCAGTACTATCTCATAACAACCAATTATCTTGCCAAACATACACTGTATACTATCATCTTTCTTCATTACATGGGGTTAGTACTAGTACGCTAGCAGATTTTCCAAAGATATTGCAAGTAGAAATATATGGGTAGTGGGACAAAACAAGTTACCAAATGCTTATAGGTGTAACGGAAACAAATGTTGCTTCGCATTTTCACAGTTTCTCTTGTAGCCTTTTTTGTGCTTCCATCACGGTAATTGGAGACCAACTTGCACAAATCCTTCTAGCTATAGGATTTGCATGAGAACCCTACAGATACCCAATAACTTAGTACTTTTATCATGTCTAATGGTTGAGTGACGTACAACTTCAACTGAATTTTAAACTCCCATTCTCATGCATTCTGGTTGGCAAGTTATATTATGTAGCCACCTAACCCTATCAGTTTATGTGGTGGAGTAACATGCTTTCTCTGTGGTTACCAGCTTCGCAGAGCAATATTCAGGAGAACAGAAGCAAAATGCCGTAGCTCACCAACTTAAGAACTCTCCACCTGGGACCATTGGTATGTAACATATGATTTGAAACGGTATTCACCCCTTCCTAGTATTCATACATTTTGAGACTGCACTTTCTTTTCACATGTCAAACAGGGAAGTTAGATACTAAGAGTTGGGACAGCAGTACTGTTCATAATTTATATTCTCCAGTTAGACCGCAACACGATAAATCACAACATGGCTTCTCTGTGAATCCTCCTCAGAAGTTGTCATCGCCTATCAGAATTGAATCTACACAGCAGCATAGTAATCAAACTGCTTTTGGTGAACATAGTGGATCTCTTGGTCATGGCAACTTTGGAGGTGGGCTGCAAGCCTTCCACCCGCACTCACTGCCAGAGTGTCACAATGGTATTTGCAATGGCTATAACTCCATGACATTAAATGCAAGGAATTCTAACTTCAGATTTACTGAAGGAATAGACTACAATAATCACAAAGTTGACCACAGTGACCTTCATGGTCATTCCTCTGATCAAAATGAAGGTAAAATTTCTTCAGCAAACTGCTTATAATTTGTCTTTTCGATGCTTTGTTTAACTGCTTTATCTGTTTGGGCATGGATTTTAAAAATTGCTTCCTCTTTTTTCCACTGGATTTAATATGGGTACAAACGTTGATGTGTTAGCTGATGTTATACTTGTAGGTTATTGCTGATTAGATTGTGTCATGCTCCTTTCTTTTATTCTGTTTAAAGTTCATTGTTTTTTTTGGCAGCAATTAGAGTTGCTGGAATTGGAAGTTGCCCCCTTCATGGACATCACTATACCTGGAGTAACTCAAATGGTTTTCCTCAAAGCCCCTCTGCTCCAATGATGTGGCCTAACTTTCAGCAACCAGTGCATATGCATTGCTACCCTGCTATGCCTCCTCACATCCGGCGCAGTGCTGCCCATCCTATGGACCAACATCACTTGGGTTCAGCTCCAAACAGTGTTGGTGGTTTTGCAAATGCACACTCTTTTCATCCAGGATCCCTTGAAAGCGTAGGGTTTCCTGGCAGCCCTCAGCTGTATCCATCAGATCTCTCTGTATTTGCATCTGCCAGAGGAAATTACAGGGAGACCATGTTCTCTGCCATAAGTGCCGGGTTTCCATCAATTCAGCAAATTCTTCATGCGACCAACGGAAGGAATCCTATGATGCACGTCTCCACCTCATATGACGTCACTAATGATCGCATAAGGAGCCGCAGGCATGATGGAAATGCTGCCCAGTCTGAAAACAAGAAGCAGTTTGAGCTGGACCTTGACCGCATAGCTAAGGGTGAAGACTCGCGCACCACACTGATGATAAAAAACATTCCTAACAAGTACGTCTACGCCTTATGCCAACTTTTGATTCCATACACCCAGGCTATTGTTTCAGGCTGGCGTTTTTTTTTGCTTTGTAGACTTATAGTTGATGCCATCAACAGGTACACCAGTAAGCTGCTTTTGGCTGTCATTGATGAGAATCACCGAGGAACTTATGATTTCATCTACCTTCCAATTGATTTTAAGGTATGTCATTATGTGTGTGAAGGTTGGAACTTGTAGTGAGATTAATAGGGTCTGACTCTTGTGGTGTTTGCTTTCCTCAGAATAAATGTAACGTGGGATATGCATTCATCAATATGACGGATCCACAGCAGATAGTTCCATTTTACAAGGTATGTTCCTGTGCCCATACCTTGATACCTGACAGTAAGGGAAAATATATCTAGTTTAACTCCAGAATTGGATGTGAGAAGATTAACTATAGCTGATACTTCTGTGCAGACATTCAACGGCAAGAAATGGGAGAAGTTCAATAGTGAGAAAGTGGCATCACTTGCGTACGCCAGAATCCAGGGAAGGAACGCTTTGATTGCTCATTTCCAGAATTCTAGCCTGATGAATGAAGAGAAATGGTGCCGTCCTATGCTTTTCCACAAAGATGGCCCGAACGCAGGAGACCAGGTACGGGTAATTATCTTGTTGTCGGCGCTCGCTGTACCTCCATGTTTGTGCAATGACTGACGCAGAGTTGCATCCGTTCTTATCAGGAACCATTCCCTGTGGGTAACAATGTTCGTTCTCGGTCCGGGAGGAACAGACCACTTAGCAGTGGTTCGGAGACTACCAAAGAGGCAAGTCCATCAACCTCTCCTAACTGAAGAGAAGCCGGCTCCCGATATTCCAACTCAGGACAGGCAGGCGGTATTTGCTCACTAACTGGAGGCTGAAGGGCATGTAATAAATCATCCCCAGTTTTGCTGCTTCTTTTTCTTTTGGTCCTCGTCAGCAAGGTGACCTGACTTGCTGAGTGTGACTAGCTAACGAGAATTCTGCACTGCATGAGCCTGCTGAAGATTCACCTTAAAGTAACTATGCCTTGGTTTTGCCATACCATTGACGTCAACGGCTACAGGTAATGGAGAAGACCTGGAGTGGTAGAGGGAGAGGTGTGTTTCAGGCGGGTGAAAATTCAAGTTGTACAGTTGAACTCACCAGGATTGGAAAATGGTCATCAATTCAAATTTGAGTTGTTTTTCTTAGGGTTCTTGCTATGTTTGATCTCGTTTATGTGCGTGTCATGTGTCCACGGTGTGAGCCCAAATGTTTGAATGCCTTGTCTTTGTGCAATTTCCCTCAAACCTCAGATTCTGGTGTGCTGGTTCATTCCATGTCCTCTTTTGTTTTTCAAATTCAAGATTTATTACATCATAAACATGTTACAGAGATGGGGGGTCATGTTGCCCCGAACAATCCAAGTTTCAAAACACATGCTAGATATTACAGGTTGGAGAATGAAGCCCCTAGAGAAAAGGCATGGATTTGGGGTAGTTGCCCGTCTTGCATTTTTTTTTGCAAGAACATCAGCTATCTTGTTTCTCTCTAGGAACCTGTTGTGCCAAAATCATGGCGTAAGCCAACACCTGGCTGCCAGTTAACAAAATTGCATCTCGCAGATCGAGTGCAGCAGCTACCTTGAAATTAAATAGGAATTGCATCCTGGAAGAAAGAAGCATGGGGAATACCTGTAGCAGGTCGGTCTCCCCCAAACCAAAAGAAATGGCTGCAACACTGCGCACAGCAAAGGTTCCACACCCAAAAAAGAGGGCGCCCAGCACCCACTACCTTCAGCATGCTCTGCCACGGCTTCTGGTCCTCCTCGCTGGACTGTCATCAGCTCCCGTGGCATTCACACTGCTCCGAGTCACCCTGCGGCCGCTGCTCACAGCAGGGCTGCCGTTGCCGTCATCATGCATATCACCACTCTTCCTGGTCCGTTTCATAGGAGTGACGCACACATCAACCTCTTCCACTGCAGCACTGCTCTTCACCCTCTTGCCACCAGTCTCAGCATCAGCCTTGTGCTTCGTCTGTTTCGCAGCAGCATCTTCATCAGCCGTGCGCTTCTTCGGCTGTTTCGCAGCAGCATCTTCAACTAACACATCCACCACTTCAGCCGCGCCCATCTTTGACTTTTTATCATCTTTTGCACCCTCCATTTCAACCACAATCTTCACAGAACCATCAGCGTCTACACCGTCTTGACCTTCCTCGTTCAAATTGCTATCATCTTCTCCCTTCACCAAAGCACCACCATTTTCCTCCGAGTCACCATCACCAGATTCCTCGGCATCACCTGCAGCCATCTTGCCTTCTTCAACAGCCTTGCGTTGCAAGGACTCAATCAACTCCATCATTTCTCGGTTGATCTGAAACAAAACACATAACAAAAGGGTATCATGTGACCAACTATGCACTCTAAAGTACATATGCTTCAAACAAACTCAGTACCTCAACACACCTGGGGATTTTCTAAGAAGTCGCAGATGTCAGTAGGGCAGGAAGGGCACGTCTTCACAATCTTCTGTGCCCTTAGAGTCCGACCACCACGGCTTCTTTCCCTCATAGAGGACTGACTATCATATGCACCAAGCAAACAAGTCTTGCAGAAGTTGTGAGCACATGGTGTTGTAAGTGGCTCTTTAATCACCGCCCGGCAGATAGAACAACCAAACTCTGCAGGATCAGGAAACACAAACAAATCCTAAGACCATGCTTTTTACAGCAACTCCATAAAAGGAAACTAAGAAGTAACAGATCAAACAGAAGAGCAAGAACCTTTAAGCAGCCTTTCAGCAACAGATAAATGAGCACGCTTTGTTGCTTTCCGGATTAGCTTGTCGGTCTCAGGATCACCAGAGAGAACAGGCCTCTTGCTGACTGGCGGAGGCACCATCCATTTCCAGCCATCTTTCTCCTATCACAGTGAATACAAACCATCCATAACACAGTACAGTAACACTGAAAAAAGAAAACAGATGTACATACATCATAATCCCATGAAGGACGCCCTTTCCTCTCTGTTATATCAGTTGCACCTTGTAGCTCCTTTATCTTTGGCAAGGGTCTCGGACGGTCACCATGATCATCGCTAAAAAACAGAGCAAAGATGTCAGCAGGAATACTCACGCATTTTTTCCTTAAGGTCAGGAACTAGTCTAGTAGTGATGAAGCAAATAGTTTTGTCCAACCTGGTCCAAGGAGCTGGTTCATTGTCACAGCGTACAAAGAGGTACCTGCAGACCTTGAACTTACCCTATGGCAAAAAAAGACAGAAGAGTAGATACATTTCCACATGTTTATACACTTTGTCATCTACATCTGCATAGCACGAAAGTATAGCAACATCTGCAATCTGTATAGAGGAGAACTAAGTTACCTGAATACCAATCTTCCTCCAACACTTCTCAATTCTGTAAACCCCATCATACCTCACACCAGATTCAGGAGCATACGAGGATCGCTTCTCTTTGTGCGACCTATTAAGACAATATAGTGAGACAAAGTTCAGACGATCAGGAAACAGAGAAATAGACAAGGAAAGACAATACAGGAAAAATCATTAACATTATCAAGCACAGACAGGGCCCCAATCATAAAAACAAAGAACCACAGAAGATCGCATGAAACTTGAAGAACAAACATTGCAGTTTTATGTATAAATATGGCAAAAGAAAGCATACCGTACAACCCTAACAGGGTAGCCCTTCAAGCAACTAATGCGTAAAGCAGCATTCAGCTTCTCAAATTTCTGATCAGATGACTGCTCCTTGTTTGTTCGCTTGTTACCACTTAGATCCCTCCCGCCGCTGCATTAATAGATATAGTTTTGAAGACATTTCAATAAGTTGAATACATGTAGGATGAATATGAAAAGTAAGCAGGATAGCAAGTTATTAAATTAGCAAACCTTCCAGTGTAAAGAAACCACTCCCCATGGTCTTCATCATCTTCATACCCTCCGGAGAGGGCTACTGATTGGGCCCCATGCGTAGACTGGCCGGCAATACCAGCTACATGAGGAAAGTGAGCACCCCATTGCCTGCACTCAAGCCTGTCCTCCCACGTTTCCCCGACTCGAACACCCATATTCCTGCGGGGGTCATTTTCTGCAAGTATAGGGCCAAAATGATCAGGTGCAATGGTCACAAAGATCTGGCCACTCGATGCGTTTGCTTTTCCAGCCTTCTTAGCTCTGTCAGTTGTAAATGCCTTATCAGGCCTATCATCATTTCGCATATAGTGGTATGGAACAGCTGAGCCAGCAGAGTTATGATTCTTTGAAATCTTAGCCATCCTGATAACTTCAACTAGCGCAGAGTTGATTCTTGGCTGCTCGGCCATTTTGGCAGGGATCGGTGCCCGACATTTCCCACAGGTTCTCTTCTTGTTTTGAATCCACTTCTGGAAGCATTTCAAGCAGAAGTTATGCCCACATGGTGTCTGCAAAAAAGAAAAGGTACATATAGATTAGAATTGGCAGTTTGGCACAAGCAATTATTGAGTGAAATGGTAAACCATCTCCAAAAGAGACTAACAATATGTTACCAATTAAAGAACAGCAAAACAATAAACAGTTTTGCTGAAGACATACAGACAATGCATGATCCGTGATATCTGGTAAGTTTCAGTAAATTAACACTTAACGATGAAGAAACATGACAAATAAACATTATGCAGGTATCCCGAAAGTTAAAAAATCTGATAGGTAAACAAGGATACACATACATGCGGAATAAAAGTGTAGTGATATCAGTTTATATCTGAACAAATAAAAAAACGGAGAAAATATTCTAAAATATACATGAGGAGGCTTGTTTTTTTATTTCGTTTTGTTTTATTTAAAAAGACAGCAGAAGCACGGGGACACTCTGCAAGACGGATCGGCGTCTGATGTAAAATGGGGAGAGAGGAATCGTTACGGTGACGGGTCGTTCAGGGAGCTTCATGCAGAAAACGCAGCTGAAGTTTTTGCCGACGATTTCGAGGGTATCGTCGGCCGCGTCGTCGTCGTCCGCGACGTCGGGGGCGTCGCCGGCGAGGAGGGCCTGGCGGCGGCGCGCCTTCTCCTGGTCGGAGAGGGTGTTGTCGGACTCGATGGCGCGGATGGCGGCAACGAGGGTGTTAGCAGGGGCCGAGGGAGCGGCGACGGTGGCGGAGTCCAGGGAGCAGTCGGGGCAGCTCCAGCTGGCGGCGTCGGCCAGGGCGGGAGCCTTGGAGAGGCACGGGGAGTGCCAGGGCGTGGCGCAGGTGGAGCAATGGAGGAGGTCGACCTCCGGCGGGGAGGTGACGCGGCAGACCATGCAGACGCCATCGCCGTCGCAGGGGAGGTCCGGCATGGCGGCGGAGGGAGTGGTCTCAGGGTACGGTTTCGCGGGCCGAGCGGGGGAATGATGGCGGAGTGGTGGGGAGAGGAAATGGAGCGGGAGGCGGAGGTGGGGTAGTAGTAGTGGTAGTGGGGCGGGGTTCAAAATTTTGGGTTTGCCGTTGGGCGCGCGAACGCGAACACCTCCGCTCCAATTTTCCCGTTTCCCTCCCAATTTCCCCCCTCTGCCTGGCGCGGTGGCGCCCGGGGTCGCCTGGGAAGAGTCCCACCCCGAACCCGGCGGTGCATGCGGGTTTCTGTGTGCCGCCGCCACCGGGTCCCTCTTCCGGCTGGGGCCCAAAGGTCGGTGAATTAAAGAGTCGCAGCCGTGGCCGCGAATCAAGGCTTTCAGTTTCGTGTCGAATTGAGGCCTCCACGTTCTCACCACCGTCGATGAGCAGCCACGTCATCAGCAATCAACCATGAGTTGAGTAGAGAGGAAGGAATTGATAGCCCAAAACGAACTTGCGGCCCAACTACGAATCGGCAGCCCAGCCCAGGTTCACCTGGCTTCCGTTTCTTCTCGCCTTGCTTTTCTTCCTCGAGGTAATCTTCACCCCCCCCCCTCCCTCGACCTCTCTTTCTTGTTGCACGCCTGCCTGGGCGAACCGTCGCCGCTCTACACCAGGCGCCCAGGGCTTCGCCGGAGCCGAGTAGCCACCAGGTATGCGTATGCCCACCCGCCCCTTCTGTTCCCTTCGCTTCCCTTGACTTCCCTCCCCTTCCTGCCGTGTGGAACCGAGTTCCCAAACCCTAACTTAAGCTATTTGCCTGTCCCTGTTCGGATCTGATCCAACTGCTACTCTGTGCAGTATACATGTAGCGTCACTGCTACTGTTAACTTAAACTTCTTCTGCAAAAAAAAAATATATCGGCTGTGCGCCCATGTCCTTCACTGGATCCGCAGTATGCACCTTGTTTACATGACTACAGACCACCGATGAATGTCCGCCTATCTGATCTTGTGTTATCAAATACTTTTACAGTCTCGTCATGTGTAGATATATGGATCCGGTATTTAAGTTTGTATTGGAAGATTTTTTTTTTTCATAAACGTCTTTTGCATATTGTGAGATGATGACTTGTGCAAACTAGGACCAGTAAGAGGTAGCTGATGACTTCTGCATATTAGTTAGTGCTGTTTCCATCAAATCAAAGAGGAAGACATGTATTTTTGTTAGACACAACCTGTTGTTTTGGGCCCACAGCCACACCATGGAGGTTCAAGAAGTCTGTAGCGCTAGGCTAGTACAAGTCTATGCTAGTTTCCGTAATTTCATCTGCAAAACAATCGGTTCTGTCTGATTGAATTGATACCTCATCTGTGCTTTCGTCTGTTCCTCCCTGAAAATTTGAGATTTGTTGTCAATCCAGCTGCAGCTCAACATTCACCTCTGCCAAGGGCATGGACCACATGACGATGCTCGGCGCCGGAGCCCCCCACCAGCTCTCCAGGGCTGAACCAATGCCTGACCGAAGATCAAGGTTCTGGCAGACGGATGTGCAGCCTGTGCCTCGGATAGACATCATCTGTCCTCTGCCTTGCCGCCCTTCCCGCTCACTGCTCCTCAATAGGCCCAGCCCCAAGCCTAATGGGTTAGTTCTTTCTTCACTCTCCTCTTTACACCACGGACTTCCATGCAACATACTAATGTTGAATAAAAAATTGTTGAACCGGCCTCATAGGTTGCATACTTTCAGCGTTAACTGGTCAGCCATAGGTTTTCGTGTTTTTGTATGCCTGCATCCTTGCTAGATTTTGAGCGCCAACTGGTAGTCAATATGTTGCATGTTTGTATTTACTTTATTTCCATCCATGCTAGATTTTTGAGCGATAATTGGTAGTTTGCATATCTTTGAATGCATGCATACATGCTAGATCTGGAAGGCCAATCGGTATGCGTATGCTCCAAGTAAGGTCAGCAGGTATAGTATTATTGGTTCGCTCCAAATTTTCCATGCAATGTAACGCCATATGTTTCAAGAGATTCGTTCACGTAAGCTTGGGGTCCGCAAGCTAACGGACGAAGCAGATCGCGTTACATAAGGCGACAAAACAGAAGTACTTATGGGGCAGGATTTCGTGCATGACTTTTATAAGCTTCCGTCAGCAACATGTGCATATAGCAGGCGAAAAAGGCGGCAATAGACGTTACTTATTGTTACATGTGTTGTCCAATAAATTTGTGGATAGGCAGATATCCGTTGCCAACTTGCTTTGTAATGGTTTTTCTGTGAATGCTAAATTTACTTGATAATTGCTGTAACCAAGCACAAGACTGGCCCTTTTGCTGAAACTGTGTTCTGCGGTTGCAGGGCACTCCCATTGTATGGAGCAAACCCTACTTATGACATCGTTGATCTCATCCTTAGCAAGGTATGCTGCCATATCAATGTCTTTTTTTTTGTGTGTTTACGTAGGTTATATGTGTGCATTATTGCAGCACAACATGTTGTTCTTCTGGGTACCTGATGGCCAACTCTGTCTCCTCTTTCAGAATGACCCTGATGTGGATACTGATTCAAGCAGCCAGGCGGCCTTTTTCTGTGGCTCGCCTCCTGCCCGCACTAACAACCCTGTTATCCATGACCCACAGTTTGGAAAGAAAGCACCATCCTTTTCTCCTCTAGGAAGCTCTTCTGGAAAAATGGCAGCTGGAAGAGCTGAAGTAGGTTCTCCGTCCTGCAGGTCGAGCAGCCCAAAAATGAGAATCGAAGGTTTTGCTTGCGGGAACAAAGAGCCCCCTCACTGCTTTGCCTGATGATCCCCATTGACCCTGCCTAACCCTGTTTTGCTACCCTGCAACCTGTACATTTTCGCTGCCCAGCTGAGAGTTCATTTCGTTATAAGCTGTTAAACTAGCTGAGAGTCCCATGTGATTGTGGCTTTTGAAAATTGCATGATCCAAGGGGACGGATGTAAATAGGTCGAGTTGTCCGGTGTATGTACTAGATGTTGTATGCGTCTGGTAAATGTAGTCATGCTGGGTGGGTCCATGTGTCGGCGTCTGTAAATACAGCCATGCATTTGGATGTGAAATTTAAATGCGTCTTCAGTTATGTTGCCATGCTGTTCATTGTCAGGTCACTTCTTCTGTTCTGAGGTTTTTTTCAGCAAGAATCATACTGATCATTTGCTGTGCAACCGAGAACAGATAATTTGCAACAAGTGTTTCCAAAACCTGGAATCACACTTGACGTATGTGCAACCGAGAAGAGTGATTGATACGAATGAACAGTTTATTCAGAGTAATTTACAACACCAAACTATATATCTACACCAGTTGAGCTAGGGAAAGACATGTTTGAGCCGAAGCAAATTAAATAAGAATCTTCTTCTCACCCATTGTCATGGATCATCCAAAGAAGAAAGAAAGAAAGATGGATCATCTGAGGATGGCCCTTGAGTGCCTGAGGATCATGTGGAAGGGCGTGGTCGCCGTCACGGGGCGCCTGTTTGTGCTTGTGCTATTACTGCTACTCAATGGAGCAGTGGTCGCCGTCACGGCCCTCGACACCACCTTGCCCAGGCTATTCCTCTTGCCGCATGGAGTGGTGGGGGTGGGGGTGGCCGCATGTGCAGGTGCAGCTGTAGCTGTAGCTGCTCGGTCGTGCACAGGGGTAAACGGCGGCAGCTTGGTCAAGACGCCGGGCCGGTGTTGGTGTACTTCATGTTTAGGCGGAGGCGTCTGCTGCGCCGCCATCCTCCTGGTGGTGACCACGGCGCCGTCGGCTTGGCGAGACTGGTGCCTGCCGCAGAGGACGTGTGGCAGGCTGGACTCGAGCAGCAGGACGGTGGCACAGTGCTTGAGCACCTCCAGGTTCATGCGCGCGTCGTCGAGGCTCCTGTGCTTCTGCTTGCCGATGCCGAAGTAGGTGGCGAGCGTTGCCATCTTGAGGTCCCCGGCGCGGCGGCCGAACTCCGCGGCCAGGACGTTGAGGGAGTCGATGACGCCGGCGGGCTCCGGGGCGGGGCGGCCGATGTCGGCGAAGGCCTCGCGGATGCGGGGGCAGTCGAAGCGCTGGATGTTGTGGCCAGCCCATACGCGGCCTGCATTTAATTTGCATGATTATAATCCATCGTCACCGATCGATGCATGGGGCGGGGGACAAGCAAGAAACTATCTAGCTAGCGTATATACACACCGTCCAGGATGCCGAATATCTTGTCGGCCACGTCCTTGAAAGGTGGCGCCGACGCGATGGCCTCGACGCCGTCCGTGAACCGCCTGGAGACGGCGGAGATGTCGCCCGGGCGGATGAGGGTGTCGTAGCTGCCCACCTCCACCAGCTTCCTGGGGCACACCAGGATGGCGCCAAACTCTAGCAGCCACCACCGTCCCGCCGACGTCGGAGCCGTCGTCTCCACGTCCAAGAAGACTATCTCATCTCTCGACGTCGTCGTCATTTCGTCGGTGGAGCTATATATAGATCGATGGATGATGGTTGGAATGACTGGATGGATGGATCGATGGGACTAGCGCCTCTTTTTTTTTTTCCCTCTTATCTCTTCTTCCTCCTCGTCCTGGCTATGAACGCAAGCAGCAAGCAAAAGAAGAAGATCGAGGAAGAAGAAGCTACCGTACAACGTCCGATGCTCATGTAGTAGAACACCTAGCAGATGGATCTATATATCATGTGCATGTAATGGTTGCCGTTAATGGACGGAAACACACAGGTAGATAGGCAGAACGACAAGCAAGCATCTGTATATATAAATATTTATTCCTTGCGGAGCTGTTCGGAATATATCGATGGCTTCATATGTTGGGGATCGGAAAAGGAACGAAGGCGTGTGCATGCGTACGATCGGCGGCGGACTAACTCTTCTCTCCATGCAAAGCAAAGCACTGCAATTTAAATGTGTGACGCAAAAGCGTCGTAGCTAGCTGGCGGCTGTGCTTCTCTTCTCTCGCATGCATTTTCTTGTTCTAGGTCAATTAGTGCTTCCCTGCGTGCATGGCTCGCCATTCTACACAAGCACCAACTTACCCTGACCTGGATCGCCATCCAGAACGCTGATGCATGCCTTGCTCGCTCGGACATTAGCAGGGAGGAAGCTATAGCTAAGGCTGGCTCCAACAAAGTCCCCTAAAGGGTTCTCTACTCTAAATATAGAGGACCAAACGATCATCTACGCTCTCCAGCAACGTTCTCTAAACGGTCCTTTAAATTTAGAGGACGCTGCTGGATTCTCTATATATAGAGTTTCTCTAAACGATCCTCTATTCATTTGACTACTTTAAATAATCGGTTTAGCAAAACTAAAATATGTACAATATATTTGAGAGTATGATAAACACGTATGTACAAAAAATAAAATTAAAAAATGTCTTTAATATGAGTATTTGAGTATAGAGAACGTGATTTAGAGGACGTTGTTGGAGAGAAATGAGATATAGAGGATAAAATCTTTTAGAGGAGACTGTAAAGGACAGATATAAAGGATGAATATAGAGGACGTTGCTGGAGACAGCCTAGAGGCGACATACAAGATGCAGGTGGGAAGATCCAAGCTAGCGGGCGATCGACCTCTCTAACTATTAGCTAGTGCGCTCTATATCATGTGCACAAGCCTAATCCGGTGCACAAATACACAAACAAAATAGTGGCCGTTGCACAAATTGTAAAATAGTCATCCCGCACTCCTCACATGCAACAGTTCATCCTTCTGAAAAACCCCTCCCGACCCTTTTCTTCCCCACGTTGAACATAGCCAGTTGGGCTTCTCGCGTACACATACATGAATGCCGCCGCCGCTGTCCCTTGTCGCCACCCCGCGCTCGACGAGCTAGTCATGAACGCGGCCATAACCTACTACCACCGTCATTGGCCCCTACCTACGCCGATCTCGTCACGAATGCCACCATCACCTATTGTCGCGGGTGTTCCATGCTAATGTCACGAATGTCGCCGTCCCCTACCAACGCCACGAGTCGCCACCCCCGACCTAGGGTTTCGAGGCCGCTTGCAAAACAACAACAAGCTCGGCCGCGACGGTGTTCCCCACGACACGACATTCATCCTCTCTCCCTCGTGACATGATGTCGTGGCTATGCAACATGACGACGAGATGCTCCCTAGATGCAAGAAGGCCGAGCTACAGAGAACTAATGTTGAGCTACTCGAAGCCTTCATAATGATGTCTAATGTTTGTAAACATTGTGTTGATGCTTGTAAACAAAAATTGGGTGATGTTTGTAAACAAAATTTCACATGATTATGCTTAGAGTCACTTGATGTCAATTATAACGGATTCATCGACATAGAGGGTCACACGTGCACCATATATTGTTTTTCACCAATGCTTGAAGCCTAGACTAAAAATCTGAGATGTAGAAATCAACTGCATGACACTGCTATAGATGTAGGAGGAACGTCAGATGTCAAGGTCCGGTAAAGCTTAACAACAACTGCAGTAGATATTCACTATTCCATGTGATGAAAATGCTCACCTCCATTGAACGAAACTCCATGTAAAACATTGATGCTCGGTATTCGCAGCTTTATAATCCCAACCCCCTATACTAACCAGTAAAATGTCGTGCTAATGCCATATATGCAAGGGTAAACAATTAGATTCCTAGTGTCATACACGAGAATACTATACAAAATATACAAGAATTAAAACATATGAAGTTACCAAGAGTAATCTCATGAGACCATCAGGCATCAAGACAATTGCGTTTTTAAGTTGTAACAAGAATATAAAAGGTCTATAGAGAAAATCTCATATTGTGCTTCCATTAAGAAACAAAAAAATTAAGAACATTGGGGAAAAATTCTACACGGTCTCATCACATTTGCTACAAATTTTGTGCAAGTGACGTCATCGCTCAAATGACAAAGAGCATGTGACATGCCTCGGATTGAGCATCACACACTTATTTTAGTGCCTCTTGGAGGATGGAGGTCTCGAGTACCATTGTCAATCATATCTCTAGTCTCTACTCCATTAAAAGGAGAGTTTCGTGCGTCCTACTTCTTTTCTTTTTCGTGCGTCGTCCTTATACGCAAGCTATCCTCCTCCCGACCGCGTGTGTCATCCTCGGCCTCATTGTCGCCCGTGCATGTCACCTGGCCAGTGTTCATCATCGCGCCTGCACCTCCTGCTCCCCAGCGAGATAGTGCCGTCCCTATCACCCCGTGCGCACCGCCACCCACGCACATCGTCGCATGATGCTCACGAGGTCCACACCCGTCCCTCCCCCCACCCCTCGACGAGACACTACCCCAGCGCGCCCGCTGCACGATGCATTCCTATCTATTGGAAGTATGTCACTTGTATTCGTGCTTATCATGTGTAAAGAATAGATTAGCATCACATTGTGTATATCCTGTGCATGCCTCATCTGTTGTTAACAGGTCCCTTCGGTTATTTAGCCTAGCATGCACAACCTTTGTAACTGATTCCTCGGCCTTTGTATAGGCCACATGTTAATGAATGTGTTCAGGAGTTTTCAGTTCATCTCTCATGGTAATCAGAGGCAGGTTGACATCATCAATCTTCTTCTTCCCAGCCCTCCCTCCCAATGTCGACCTCTGAAAACACCAACTCCGACTCCATCAGTAATACTCCTCCTGCTGTGATAGAACCTCCCAAGTCATTAGGCCCACCTACAGTTGTCCTTGTCCCACAGACCTTAGACAACCCTGCAGGTGCACCTGATCACTTGACAAGTTCGGTATCTGAATTCCTTACCTTTCCCAAGAGCATTTCACCCGTCACGTAGACATTACAATACATCGGAGGTAACGAAAATGCGGAAAACAGTTACAATAACTTAACTTATTTCAAAGTAAGACAGAGTTATATAGTTACAGACCAGAACAAAATATATGAGTGCTGAGTATTATTATTACATAACCTGGGAGGCAAAAACCCCTCCCGAATAAACAGTAAAAAGTTTTTCTTAACGGAGGACCCTTCCTCTCGCAACTTTAGTCTTGATTTTCTTCTTTGGGCACCACCTTGGAACAGAAACAATAAAAATTTGCTGCTTCTTCACCTAAAACAACATGGGACAAAGCCTTGAGTACGAAGTGTACTTTCGTAAGTCTTACCCATCAAAATAAAAGACTCTCAAGGATATGCTGGCCTTTGGGAGTCAAGGTATGGCTTAGCAATGATCAAAGACTCTCTTTGCATAAATGCTTACTAATAGTGGATCCTTAAAAATCCAGTTTTATTTGTCAGGTTAAGTAAAGTTACCTGTATCTAGGGTTCTTTCTACCCTAGTTCAATCACTTGACCTATACTAGCCAATTTCTTTTCAACCCCTCTTATTCACTAGAATGCTACGTGTAAGTCAGTGACCAAGTCTTCATGTCCACGAAGTTACGGCGATCTGAATCGATTATACTCAGCTGAGGATCTCCAATCACACGACATATGTAGCACTTAACCCTTGCAAATGTCAACTCACCACCGGGGTTCTTAAGGACCAGATCAGGTTCACGCCAACCGAGAGCACAGATACACCACCGTCCAGCCTCTTGCCACGGAGGGTACACGCTACTCTCGTCATCTCTCCACTCCCATCGCGTGTTATCTTATTCTGGTATTAGTCTGCCCGAGGCAAAGCTTACCCATGATGAGGCATGTGACCAGTTAAAGGGTCCTCGGTCAGCAGGCCTACATCGACAAGGTCCTTAATCGACTCAGACGGAAACACTACACTGAGACTCTCTTCTCGTGCAAGTCACCCGCCCGATCTCAGCTTTATCATTTCAAACCCAAAGTTTGGTACCTGACAAAGGTACATCTTTTCCGATGTTGAACCCATGATGGCCATGATGGATCCACCATCAAGTTTTATTTTTGAAAACATCCCACCCACTTTGAAGCATCATCTTTTGTCAAAACAAAACATTTTGTTTTTCTAGAGCAAAGCTAAGCATCAGAAAAACCTTTTTGTAAATCAGGGGATTAAGGAGTAGTAATTAAATCCAAGGAAGGAAGTGCAACAATTGGTTTAGCACACAACTCCTATACCTAATGCATCAAGTAAGTGAGAAAGATTTCAAAATAATAAGGAGGTGACAAATGCACCGGGGCTTGCCTTGTGTAATAGGTGAATCAGGCTCTGTTCCGCAGATATCAAAGTAAAAGCAGTTGCCTGCCTGAGGTTCTTCAGGTGGTGGTGGTGAAGTCCTCGCTTCTTCAACTTCTATTTCCTCTTCGTTTTCTAGATATAGCCATATATAATCATGAATGCTCATGTAATGCTCATGAAGATGCAAAGATAATAAAGTTTATTATCTAATGTTTTGAATATAACTTTCCTTCACGGATCTCCGAGAAATTAGGGTTTTCGGAGTCTATAGTGAAGTTCATAGGGCAGGGGGCTAGGGTTTTGGGTTCTAAGTATTAAACATGGTCCAAATCATACCAAACTTTACCAAGGCTTTTGAATATTATTTAAAGTCTATCTAAAAACTTTGGTGAATTTTGGAATTATTAAGTATTCCCTAAAATTCCAGAAGTATGGATTTTGGCTGTTCCCAAAATTCCCTATTTGAACTAAAAATCCATAAAATATTTTATTAAATACTATAAGAAATTAGAAAATCTAGCAAATTGGTCTGGTATTTTTAGCATTTTTCTTGAATTCTTTATGGATTTCTAAACTTTCCGAGAAAAGAAAAGAAAAAGTCATCAATAGGACTGGGCTGACATCGGCCCACCTAGCCCAAACCTGTGCAGAATCCGGGCGTGCCCACGACCGTGCGGTGGTTTTTACGCATAGGCCCCTAATGGTTCAAAAATCTAAGAAGAAGTCCTTGACTGGTTTTAATGAGTCACTGACATTATACAAAGACGCCCCTCAAGTTCTATTTCTTCTCCATTCTAGACCCATGGCGGAGCCGCGGCGAGCAGCAAATCGGAGCCACGATTCTACGGCGAGGGTGGCCCGAACCCGAGGTAATAAGTACATAAACATGGTGTGCCAACCTATTCGGTCAAAAACCCTCGCTCAATTTGAGGGATTCAACCCATATTGGAGCTCGTTCACGGCCACGGCGGCGAGACGGTGGCGAGACGACCCTGGTAATTGCGTTCCGAACAATTAACGACATGGATGCTAAAATTGAAGCTCGAGGAAGCTTCATGGGTTCACCAGAGGTCATGCACAAGCTTTAATTTGGACTAAACAAGAATAGAAGAGCGGGTCGACGGAGAGGGTGTCTGCGGCGGCGTTCTACAGGACGACTGGGTGTTCCGGAGTGTGGACTTCGGCAAAGTTCAATTGTCCAGCTCCGAGAGCAATAGAAGGCCAAAGTCAAGCTAGAACAGGAAGTAATTTGGTATGTACTGACCCGGGGAGTGCTGGCCATGGAGGGGTCCTTCACAGCGGCGGAAGAGACCAATTTTAGGGAATTCTGATGATCTCTGAGGATGGTGGATAGAATAGGGTGGCTAGTGATTCGTTGGCTTCGCAACTAAGGGACGAAGAGCTGTGCTTGGTTGATTTGGGTGAAGGGGGTGAGAGCACGGTGAATTTATAGGCCCAGTGAGCCACCGCGACGGCCATGGTGATAACCATCACCGGACTTTGCTAGCGAGCAACGACGACGTCGAGCGCTGCCCTTTTCTAAGGGTTTTCCACGTTCCGCTATGACAGTAATACGGTCAAATCGGCGATGGCGTGGATGGATGGAGAGGAGCGGCACCGGTGACCAGGCACGGCCGGAAGGATCAGTGGCCACGTGGCGGCCCGAATAATTATCCTCCACCGCAACGATCTTACCCGTTTCAAGCTCAATCCACCCGCCAGTGGCACGAATCGTGACGGACAGCACGAATCCGGGTGCAAAGATCGCCGGCGGCGAGGGGCTGAACCCTGAGATATTTAGTGCACTGTACCATCAGAGTTCCCATCAGAATGCCTGACAGTGCTACTTGTAGAGCCCCGATCTCAAATTTTTATGTGACAACCTGCTAATCTCTCTTTAGCAAAGTTGTTCTCCCACAATATAGCTTTAATTTTACTATATTCACCATGCTTCAATTCTTATTAGATCATGCTCGAAATGGCTCTCAAACCTGGTTCTAGGCCGCTGTCAGTCTAGTTTCAGGGTCATGCTCGACTGACAGACCATCTTTAGGTCTGTTTTCTCTTACTTTCATGTAGCACTAGGGCTTACTTACTCAACAAAAATTGTTCTCCTTACATAGCTCTATAGGTTTGATGTGTTGACCCTAGGAAAATTCTCAATATTTTTGGATCTACAGAGCCCTAAAGTCAGCCCTATTTCACTGTTTTAAGACTTAACTAATTGAGCACAAGGGTGGCCTTTTTGCAAATAAGCCCAAAACTTAGGGTTTCATTTGCAAATCTCCAAATATGTGAACCATATGACCAAAGGTACCCTAATTTCATGATTTTTTCACTTAGGTCCAAAAATGTGCACATTTTGCATACAACACCTAGGGTTTCAATCTAGGGTTTTCCAGGGGTCTACTTAGGGTTTCTGGCACTTCTAGGGTTTGGATGCCACTTAAGTCTATTCATGGTGACATTTTATGACTATTTCTAATGAGTTTTGAAGTTTCCTCTTATTAGGCTTTGTTTACTCTTCTGAGTCCAGTTTAGGGTTAAGTACCCTGTTCTAGGGTTTTACCCATGAAATGTCACATCAATACGACTTTGTTTGATTTTTTTGTCTAGTGAATGCAGTCTAGGTGTGACAAACACATGATATGCCAATGCTTATGATGTCATGCTCAAGTTTTAGTGGTAGTAGCACCAGGGGTGTTACATCCTTCCCCCCATAAAAGAATCTTGTCCCGAGATTAAAAGTCTAGGGTAAGTAATGGAAAAGGAAACATGCCATACTTTTATTTCCTTATTTTTAGTACAAGACAGGGGTGGTATGGGGTTCATTCCTCTTATTACAACAAATGTTCATATCTTTACAATTTACACGAAGCTAAAAAGCCTGGGAAATTCTTATCTAAAAAGTCTTGAGTTTCCCAAGTAGCTTCATCTTTCGTGTGTTGGTTCCACAGTATCTTGTAAAACTTGAGAGTTTTCCTTCGGGTAATTCTGTCCTTTTGATCCAAGACTCGAATAGGGTGCTCTGAATATGTCAAGTCTAGTTCTAAGGCAACATCCGTTACTTCAATGGTTCGATCGGGAACCCGAAGACACTTCTTCAATTGAGATACATGGAACACATTATGTACTGCAGACAAGGTTTCGGGTAACTGGAGTCGGTATGCCACTGGTCCACATTGTTCAATAACAGGGAAATGACCAATGTACCGGGGTGCAAGCTTCCCTTTTACCCCGAAACATGATATACCCTTCATCGGTGAGACTTTGAGGTAGACATAATCCCCAACTAGAAAGTACATGGGTTTTCGTCGCTTGTCTACATAACTCTTCTGTCGAGCTTGAGCTTCTTTCAAATTATGAATTATTCGTTGAACTGTCTCTTCTGTCTCCTTTACCATATCTGGCCTGAAGAAACTTCTTTCACCTGGTTCAGACCAGTTTAATGGAGTACGACACCGTCGCCCGTACAAAGCTTCAAAGGGTGCCATTTTGATGCTTTCTTAATAACTATTATTGTACGAGAACTCCGCCAATGGAAAGCATTCATCCCATTTATGTGGAAATTCCAAAACACATGCTCGCAACATATCTTCAAGTATCTGATTTACCCTCTCAGTCTGCCCACTGGTTTGGGGATGGTAGGCCGAACTGTGAAGCAATTTAGTACCCAGGGATTTATGAAGTGCTTCCCAAAACATGGCTACAAATTGCGGTCCATGATCCGACACTATAGTCTATGGAACTCCATGCAGACTAAGAATACGAGCAATGTATAATTGGGCATAGACAACAACCGGGTGACCTGTCTTGACTGGCAGAAAATGGGCTATCTTGGTAAGTCGATCAACTATAACCCAAATAGAATCATACCCTTTTGCTGTCCTGGGCAACCCCATAATAAAGTCCATGCTTATATCCTCCCATTTCCATGTTGGTATAGGTAACGATTGCAATGGACCAGCAACTTTCAAGTGTATGGCCTTGACACGTCTACAAGTGTCACATCTTGCCACATAGCGTGCGATCTCAATCTTCATCTTTGTCCACCAATAATGCTGTTTTAGATCATGATACATCTTAGTGCTTCCGGGATGAATAGAATAGCGACTAAGATGGGCTTCATCTAAAATTTGCTGGCGGATCTCATTATTCTTAGGCACAACTATGCGGTGGTTAAACCATACAACACCTTGATCATCTCTTCTGAAGCAGTTGGCTTTACCGGCCGCTATTTTCTCATGAATGTGTTTCATTCCCTCATCATTTCTTTGTGCGTTAATTATTCTTTGCAGGAGGACTAACTCAAGCTTCAAGTAACTTGAAGTTCCATGTTGTATCATTTCCAGATTCAACCTCTCCATCTCTTGGCATAATGTAATGTCAGAAGTCTTCATCGTCAGACAATGGCAGGAAGCCTTGCGACTTAACACATCTGCCACTACATTAGCCTTGCCTAGGTGATAATGAATCTCCAGTTCATAATCCTTTATTAGCTCGAGCCATCTCCTTTGTTTCATATTAAGCTTTGACTGGGTAAAGATATACTTCAAGCTTTTATGATCTGTATAAATGTGACAGATATTCCCGAGCAGATAATGATGCCATATTTTTAGGGCATGAACCATAGCAGCTAACTCCAGGTCATGAGTTGGATAATGTTCCTCATGCCGGCGCAACTGCCTTGAAGCGTAGGCTATCACTCGGCCTTCTTGCATTAGGACACAGCCGAGACCACTGCCTGATGCGTCACAATACACATCAAAGGGCTTCTCAATGTCCGGTTGAGCCAATACCGGAGCAGTGGTCAATAATATCTTTAGCTGCTCAAAGGCTTCGTTACACCTTGAAGACCAATTAAATTTAGTATCAATCTTTAATAAACTTGTGATTGGTTTCACAACCTTGGAAAAATCTGGAATGAATCGACGGTAATAACCAGCCAGTCCAAGGAAACTTTGGACTTGATGTACAGTGGTTGGGGGTTTCCACTCCAAAATATCCTTGACTTTGCTGGGATCCACCGCAATCCCCTTGGCAGATAATACATGTCCCAGAAATTGGATCTCCTGTAGCCAGAACGCGCATTTACTGAACTTAGCATATAATTGGTGCTCCCTTAAGCGCGTTAATACGATCCGCAAATGCCGAGCATGCTCCTCTTCATTCTTAGAATATATCAAGATATCATCGATGAATACCACCATGAATTTATCCAACTCGGGCATGAATACCGAGTTCATAAGATATGTAAAGTGGGCAGGAGCATTTGTTAGTTCGAAAGATATAACCAAATATTCAAATAATCCATACCGCGTAGTGAATGCAGTCTTGGGTATATCTTCGGGTCGGATACGGATCTGATGGTAACCCGACCTGAGGTCAATCTTGGAAATACCCGGGCTCCGGTAAGTTGATCAAATAGGATGTCAATTCGGGGAAGAGGGTACTTATTCTTGATGGTGACCTCATTAAGGGGTCTATAATCCACGCACATCAGAAGTGTTTGGTCCTTCTTCTTGACAAAGATGGCTGGACAACCCCAAGGTGATGAGCTTGGTCGGATAAATCCCTTATCTAGTAGATCTTGTAATTGGGTCTTGAGTTCTGCCAGTTCATTCGGAGGCATTCGGTACGACCTTCTAGAAATAGGAGCCGTACCGGGCTTCAACTCAATCACAAATTCTACATCTCTTTCTGGAGGCAATCCAGGCAGACCTTCCGGGAAGACGTCCAGGAATTCACATACTACCGGAATATCTTGGATCTCCGGTATGATGGCTTCAAATACTCTGCCAAATGGTTTAGCTGGGATAGCTACGAGGATGGACAAAAGAACCTCTTCTTGGCCATAACTCAACCTGATGGTTCTCATATCAGTGTTGAGGATAGCTTTATGTTGGGCTAACCAATTCATGCGCAGAATTACATCTATATCTTGGCCTTTTAGAACAATCATGTTGGTAGGAAAGTCCCGTTCAGCCAAAGTTATAGGCACATGGAAAGCCACTTCTTTAGTAAATATTTGTCCCCCAGGCGAATGAATTATAAACCCTTCCCTTGATTCATTGTATGGAATGCAATGTTGCTCCACAAACTTCTTGCTTATTGTTGGGGACTTGTTCTCAAATGCTATAAGTTAAGAACAAGGCAACACAAAATGTTAAACGTTAAAGACCTTCGTCCTCCGAAGCATTATTTCCCTTGGGACATAATGATTTTCGGACGAAGGTTATGAAAGACAGACCTTCATCAATACAACGTATAATAATGAAGAAGGAATCATATGAAATATGAAGGATAACGTAAACAATTATGTATCATTGCCAACTCCTTTCTATATTATTATTATGGAAAAATAAAAATGATATCAAGTTACAAATGTACCTTCGGCTTGAGAGAAGGTAAAAATACAGGCGTGACGCAAAAGTAAATGCCAAGTTAGCGTGAACAGTACGGGGGCACTGTTCACCTATTTATAGGCACGTGACACAACCCATGTAAAATTACATCCATGCCCTTTACATTTGGTAGTGATTCTATAGTAATCCACCGAGGCCTAAATAGCATTTTCATCTTTAAGTCGGTTTCCTTTTCTGCTATCATGCTGAAGCTTTCCTGCTCGCAGCTTCGGCGCTGTATCAACCTTCGTATTCTTCTCCCACTGTGGTGCTGATTCGAGTCCGAAGATACCTGTTCACACATTATACTCCAGAAACACTGTTAAATCATATTTTTGAGGACCTTCGGAAGCCGAAGGCCCCCAACAGTAGCCCCTCGCAATATTAATTTGTTAGAATGATAAATTTAGATTGCGACATGGACGAAGGCCTTAAGCCGAAGGTCCGAAAAAACACCTTCCCTTTGCTAGAATAGCAACATTCACTGACAAGTAGGGTCTCCCAATTTTCAATGCACTGGGCATATAAATAAGAGCATACCACGAACTTATTTGGTACGCTTTCTTGCCGTCTGCTCTTGCTTACTCAATTTTTTAGCTCTTGCGCACCAACTGCTTAGCTTTTTAAGTTTTTAAGCTTCGGCTTTGAAAACAGTTTTTAGCATTTTCGAAGATGTCCGAAGATAAAAAGGCTGCTGCCGAGATGAAGCTAAGTCTTTCTGAAGAGAAAAACCTGGGGTTTCTTGAAGCAATGTCGAAGACCAATACAGAAAAGATCACCAAAGAGATTTTAGAAGGTTTATCTGAAGATACTGATGACAGCGACAGCTATGATGTGGATAGTGGTGGTGAAGACCGAAGATCGCCCTTGGCGACCAAGCCATGCGGTTTTCGGCAAATCAAGTATCAAAGAAAATCATCTTGTCAATATGAGGGGAAGGTATTTCCGGGACTTGTCCGTTGTGAGGGCCGACAAAGGAGAGAAGACTTGTTCGACCCCTGAGGAAAATGAAGTCGTAGTGTTCCGAAGCTTTTTGAAAGCTGGACTACGATTTCCCCTGAGCAGCTTTGTCGTAGAGGTGCTGAAAATATTTGAAATCTACCTTCACCAACTTACCCCCGAAGCAATCATAAGGATGAATATCTTCGTGTGGGCCGTGAGAAGCCAAGGTCTGGAACCTGATGCGAAAAGTTTCTGCAACATACACGAATTGTTATACGAGACAAAACCCTGGGGTAAGGAGCAGTATCATAATAATTTCGGCTGCTACAGCTTCGTCGCTCGGACTGGGTCAAGCTGACCCGTGCCAACCTTTCGGAAGAAATGGCCCGGCGACTGGATGAAAATGGTTTTATGTGAAGAATGACCTGAAAACACGGGAAGATATTAAAGGTACAATTATGCGCCCTATTTGGCAACGCTTCGGCCTGCGGAAGCCAAAGGTTGAAATGAATGAAGCTGCCGAAGAATGTCAGAGAGCCTTCGGAGTTATTTGCTCTTTTATTGGAACGAGGGATTTGGTCCAAGAGCATATTGCCTTCAGAGTATGGCCGCTTGCGGAAAAATGGGAAATGCCACAAGAGACCATAAAGGAGGCTGACGAAGGTGGCCTTATTAGGCTGAAGTATACTTTCAAGTTTGGAGATAAATTCGTTGAGCCAGATGATGACTGGCTAAAAAGCATTGAAAATTTAAGTGATGAACTACTTGGGGTTTATTCAAAGGCCGAAGATACTGCATTGTCAGCAGCCTTCGGAGGCCGGAAAAAGAAAAGACTGAACCGAGTTTTTGACGCAATTGGGTTCGTGTACCCCGACTACCACTATCCAGCGCGGGGCCAAAAAAGAAAAAGCGCAACTTCTGCATAAGAAACTGCTTCAGCCACTCCCAGCGAGCCAACGCCAAAGAGACGAAGGGTAAATGTTCTCACACACCGGCCACGCTACATTGAACCAGCTACAGTACCTGAATTCACCGGTGAAACCTCTTCGGCCACTGAAAAAGAACCAACTTCAGTGTCGAAGATCGAAGAAAAAACTGAAGCACCCTCAGCAGAGAAAGCAGAAAAACCGAGAACTGAAGGAACGAAAAATTGGAAATTTTAAGTCCTTCAGCAAGTGTTGAGACAATAAAAAACCAAAAAGGCCCAGCAGTGACCCCGAAAAGAAAAAGAATGGTCAATGTGCTAGATGTACTGGAGACAATTAAGTCTTCAAGCACGACTCCGAAGAAGACTGTTGAAACTTCCAAAGCGGAAACTGAAATCTTTGACACTAAAACTCCAAAGCAAGAAACTAAGACTGAGGCTGGGCCTTCAGAGCCCACAAAGGTAAAATCCTTGGAAACCGAGGAAGAAAAAATGACGGAGCCAATTCTTGTTGAAGAAGTCAGTGCTGTCCCGAAGCATCCTCCAAAGTCCTTGATTATATTGTTCGGCACACTTCGGGGAAAAAGTTACCAGAAGAAGAAGTTTTTGAAGCTAATCACTATGCCAAAGAATTGAAATATCCGAAGGGGGCGCTAGTGTTCAATGGTACAGATGAAGAAGATTTCCTATACTGCCTCCCAGATAACAAAGAATTACTCGTCTGCCGGGAAATGGCCCGAAGCATGGGGTTTCCTAAGCTGGAGGCTGGCCTCTGCGCGATGACAAAGGACGATCTTGCGGACAGCCTTGCGTATAATAGCCTGAAGGTACGAGATCTGCGCATTTTGAAACTTTATAATTTGAAATATTGTTTTATTTCTTATACTAACTCCTTTACATATAGGGTTTAATACTAAGCAACGCGCTGAGAGCGCAAAAGAATGCCGAAGACGAGAGCTACGAAATTGCTTTCAACAACCTTCGAACAGAGGTTATCAAAACTAAGGAACGAAGCCTTGGAAAAGGACAAAATTCTAGTTACATTGGTGGATAAAATAAAGGAGGACGAAGCTGCATCTAAAGCACAAGCTGCAGCTCAAAGCACGAGATTGACGATCTTCGGAAGCAATTAGCCCGGGCTAAAGAAGAACGCATACTTGAAGAAACGAAGCGAGAACTTAGCGACCAATGGGCAAATCATTTAGAAGGAACTGTTGAAGAGCTTCATTCGTCCAAGAAAAGATGCTATGACAAATCTATGGAGTGTGTTAAGAAAATGAAAGGTAGCTTCGCCAGCGTTGGCGCATTCTCGAGTGAAGAAAACTTTACAAGAGGCAACCGAAGGTCCCATTGAATGGATTAATCACGAAGCTGAGGCCTTTGAGGAAATTTTAAATAGCCGCGGAGACATATGCGCTTTTTCGGGTGCCAGGGGGATTGCCACCATTTTGGAGAGAAAGGGCTGCGAGGATATAAAGATTTTAGCGCAATCCGAAGCTACCTTGTCCTTCGAAGATGCAAAAGATCCTTCAGCTGAAGCTAGTATGGTCGGTGGAAAATTTTTCACCGATATCTGGGACAATGGTGGTCGAGAAATGGCTCGAGAAATTATCCAAAAAAGCGAAAAAGGCATCCACGAAGCTAGAAAAGTAGCAGAGGCTGTTGAGAAAAGCGCAGAGCCCGAAGGGCAAATAGGTATTAACTAATGGTTTTTATTGTGTTGTAATTTTTGATTTTAAACTTCGTTCGTAATTTGTAATAGCAATGTAGCCGTATCCTGTCCTCCCTCAGATCCTACTAAAGCGCCTCCGGGCCCTCACCCGAAAGATGACGATGAGATCAAAAGATGGCCGAAGCTATCATGGATCAAGTTGTCAGTCAACTCCTGAACGAAGCTGCAGAAGAAGTACTTAGGGAAGACTAGGTGCTATTGTAAAAACATCTGAAATGTAATATGTGCAATATCTTGTAACCCTGAATGTAATATACTTGTTTTTTATGGTTCAATTCTTTACGACGCATGAAATTTTACATACATACCGTTTTTGAGTCTTTGACGAAAAAACACCTTCCCTTCTTTTCATGCTTCGTGAAGAAGAATTTTCATTTATCACAACGATATCCATAGTGCTCTGATGAAGAATTTCCAAGCTTCGTGAAAATATTTTCCGAAGCTACACTCCGAAGATCAATATTGTATCTCCTTGTGACTTTGCATAATTTTCCCTTTTTCAAAGCATTTTTCCGAAGATCGATATTGTGCCCCTTTCTTGTGCCATATGCAGCATGATGTATGATGCTTATGCTATGCGAAATGATGTGATGATGTTATGCTATGTAAAATGGTATTTATTCCGAAGATACACGCACATCCCTGCAATAAAACACAATCTTTTTAAATCAGCGTTGACTTTTCGCTGTAAGCCTCCCTTAGGAGCTTCTTCGCCTTTTACTTCAGCGGAATCAGCGTTGACTTTTCGCTGTAAGCCTCCCTTAGGAGCTTCTTCGCCTTTTACTTTCGACGGTATTCGCGTTGACTTTT